>JAZHEH010000065.1:41587500-42787500 GCA_036589455.1 Ateles fusciceps
GGGATCTCTTACAGGACATTAGCCCTATGTGTATATGGTATGCTATAAGAAGGAAGGAGATAGATAAATGAAAGTAGACAAGGAGAATATGGCACTATTCTGTTACCTTCTGTTAAAGTGTCCCTTCTTCATATTGTCGTCATTACCACCTTAACGCAATGTCTCTAGAATTTCAACTGCATTTCTTTAGTTGTCATCAATGAATATGTTATTCTTTGACTTCATTAATTTTTGTGTTTTTTTTGGCTGGATGTAGTGGTTCATGCCTATAATCCCATCACTTTGGGAGGCCAAGGCAGGCGGATCACCTGACATCAGGAGTTTGAGACCAGCCTGGTCAACATGGTGAAACCCCGTCTCTACTAAAAATATAAAAATTAGCTGGGCGTGGTGGTGGACACCTGTAATCCCAGCTACTTGGGAGGCTGAGGCAGGCGAATCGCCTGAACTAGGGAGGTAGAGGTTGCAGTGAGCCAAGGTCATGCCATTGCACTCCGACCTGGGCAACAGAGCAAGACTCCATCTCAAAAAAAAGAAGAGAATGAGTCCAGGATCTTGCCATTGCACTCCAGCCTGGGCAACAGAGTAAGACTCCATCTTTAAAAAAATAAATAAATAATTTTTATTATGAAAAACCTCAAACATAAGGAAAATAGATTAGTATCCATACCTAGAATTAACAGTTTAAAATAACCATTAAGAGTCGACACTCTTAATATATATCTTTTTGTTTTTGAAGCCTATGATATATGCCTGTATCTTTGATATTCAATGGAGTAAATTTAGAACCCAGATCTGGCTCAAAGACTAAATACATACTTTTTGGATTATTTTTATAGTCTCAAGGAATATAAAAAGATAACTGCTTCTTTGAAATCGGAATTCATGGATATATTCCACTTTTTTTTTGAGACAGAGTCTTGCTGTCGCCCAGGCTAGGGCGCAGTGGCATGATCTTGGCACACTGCAACCTCTGCCTCCCGGATTCAAGCGATTCTCCTGCCTCAGCCTCCCAAGCAGTTGAGACTACAGGTGTGCACCACCATGCCCAGCTAATTTTTGTATTTTTAGTAGAGACGGGGTTTCACTGTATTGGCCAGGCTGGTCTCGAGCTCCTGACTCTGTGATCCACCCGTCTCGGCCTCCCAAAGTGCTCGATTACAGGCATGAGCCATCGTGTTCGGCAGGATATGTTCAACTTTTTAAAGGTATCCTAACCCATGTTTTCAAAAATGAGTAGGGTAGCTTTGAAGAGCATCTAATCTGCATGGAACCCATTCTTATTTCTGGTGTTTTAGGGAAGACACATTCTTTAGTCAGCTGAGCAAAGACTTCTTTTGAAGAACGGCCCACGGCGAACGGCCACATTTGTAGGTATACACACTGCTGTTTGAATGGCCGGAGTTCCCCTTGCCGTGTCGAACTTCCTTTTTTCTCTCCAGTCTCTACCAACATCATAGTCACCCAGTAACACAAGAATTGACTAAGTGTGTAGCTAGTTGTCAGACTCATCTGGAGGGCTTGTTGAAATGCAGCTTGCTGGGCCCCACACCCAGTGTTTCCTACTCAACAGGGGCACAAGCATTCACCTAACAAGGCCTCAGGTGATGCCACTAATGTTGGTCTAAGGCCCATGCTCAGAGCTTCGGAACTCAGACCCCGTGACTCTAGGTTGTGTGCTGTTTGCAGTGCACATTTATTGTGAGAATTGCAGTAAAAGAAGGAATATAATACAGACTATTGTGGAGGTGGGGGAGGCAATGTCTCTGTCACCCAGGCTGGAGTGCAGTGGCAGAATCATGGCTCACAGCACTCTTGACCTCCTGTGCCCGAGTCTTTCTCCTGTCTCAGCCTCCCAAGTAGTTGGCACTGTAGGCATGCACCACCACGCAAGGCTAATTTTTGTGTTTTTTGTAAAGATGGGGTTTTACCATGTTGCTCAGCCTGGTCTGGAACTCCTGGGCTCAAGTGATCGGCCTGCTTGGCCTCCCTAAGTGCTGAAACTACAGGCAGGAGCCAGGAAGCCAAAGCAGGCCTGAAGACAGAAATCGTTAACCAAGCATGGTTTGTCTTTTGGCTCTGTGTTGGGGCTGGATTCCTTCAGGAAGTTACCTCTACATCTCCTGTGGGCTGTGCTCATTCTTTTCTTATTTGAATTGTGATGAGAATGACAGAGGGTTTAACGCTGTCATGACCACGCTTGTTGCCTCACCAGTGTGCTCCATGCAAGCATGGGAGCCCTGAGAACTTACCTCTGAGCCCCACAGCTTCTTCTTAAGGAGCTTGTTTACTTCAGGCTTTCTAGGCTACACAGCAGCAGACTTCCCAGGGAGGCATTAGAGACCTCGAAAGGAGCATGGGGAATAAGGGAAAAGTGGCTTAATAATTCATAGCAGTTTTATTTTCTGGAAATAGATCAGGAAGGCACAACATAAAAACTTCTTTAAAAAATTGTGAAATATAAAACAGGAAACTAGACATAGCTTTTTGTTTTTAGATTTTCTTTAAAGATAGCTAAGATTTAATGAATTGAATATTTTAACTGATAATGTCCTTCTAAACTGAATTCTGATCCTAATTGTAGTACTTATATTTATTATTTTAATGAGTATGTAAATAACACTGGATTCTACTTAGTTTCTCTAGTGTTTTTAGTTCACAAACCTCTGTAGTAGTATTACCCATATATTCACAGAATGAACAAAAGATTATAATAGCCAGGCATGGTGGTGCATGCCTATAATCCCAGTCTTGGGAGGCTGAGATGGGAGAATATCTTTAGTCTAGGAGTTTGAGATTACAGCAAACTATGATTATACCATTGCACTCCAGCCTGGGCAACAGAGGAAGACCCTCTTTTTTTTTTTTTTTTTAAGATTCTGTGAAATTGATGTGTTTAAAAAAAATTTACTTGTGAAAAGCACATGAGCTGCTTTTTACAATCTCAAAGTTTTATAAACAATACTTCTGTGTTACATTGGTTAATATACCAACTATTGGTACATTAGCCAGTACTTTAATGAAGCATTCTATTTCATTAAAACTATTGTTTACAATGATTTTCTTGAGTTATATTCTAAAAGTGGAGATAAGAAACTGTATAGTTCTCCTTAGATAAGGTCAGATTTCCTCTCCAGAAAGATGTTATCATTCACAACACTACCTGCAATGTAGTGAATGTGCCTTCTTGTCACAGTCCCTCCATCACGGAGTTTCTTTCTCTGGTTTTTCTTTTTCTTTGAGACAAGGTCTAGCTCTGTCATCCAGGTTGGAGTACACTGGCACAATCTCAACTCACTGCAACCTCTGCCTCCCAGGCTCAAGCCATCCTCCCACATCAGCTTCCTAAGTAGATGGAACTACAGGTGTACACCACCACGCCCAGCTAATTTTTGTGTATTTTGTAGAGACAGGATTTTGCCAGATTTACCAGGCTGGTCTTGAACTGGGATTACACATGTGAGCCATGGTGCCTGGTTTCATTTTAAAAAATACAATGAAATCCATTATTTTATCCTTATTAGTTTAATGGAGATTTAAAATTTCCTTGTCTTTTGTTATTAGTGACATGGAACATTCTTTGTGTTTTATTTTTATTTTTTTGAGACAGAGTCTCACTCTGTTGCCCAGGCTGGAGTGCAGTGGTGCCGTCTCGGCTCACTGCAACCTCTGTGCTCAGGTTCAAGCGATTCTCGTGCCTCAGCCACCCAAGTAGCTGGGATTACAGACACATGCCATCATGTCTTGCTAATTTCTGTATTTTTACTAGAGATGGGGTTTTGCCATATTGGCCAGGTTGGTCTTGAACTCCTGGACTCCAGTGATCTGCCTGTCTTGGCCTTTCAAAGTGCTGGTATTACAGGCAAGAGCCACCATGCCCAGCCTTTATTTTTAATAAAGTAATCATTTCGCATTTGGTATTCATTATGTCTTTGGGGGGGGATGCTCTTTATTACATTTATCACAGGTTTTAACATTCTGTTACTTTTTCATATTTGTTCTAAAAATACATATGTGAATCTGTTTATTTCTGATGATCTTGTTTCTTCAATAGTCATAATTTAATTTCTCTTAATGGATTTTCATTTTAATTTTTTTTAAAATTTACCTTGAATTAATTCTTTTCTGAAGTATGGATCTGAGTACTAGTATTTACTGTGTAGTTGTTGAAATAGCATTTAATTTCTTTTCCTCATTGTTACTGGATTTTCTCCCTTGCATTGTCATTTTAAGCTCTTTTTAAAGAGTTGTGGGGTTTTTTTGTAATTAGTATTCTTCCAGTCAATTACATTTTTTCTAACTAATTAACTATATATATATATATATATATATATATATATAGCTCTGGAGGCTGTTGCTGTGCTTTATATTATAGCAATGCTTTCCTCACAGCTTTTCTTCCTTTTTTTTTTTTTTTTGAGACTGAGTCTTGCTCTGTGGCCCAGGCTGGAGTTGAGTGGAGCGATCTCAGCTCACTGCAACCTCTGCCTCTTGGGTTCAAGTGATTCTCTTGCCTCAGCCTCCCGTGTAGCTGGGACTACAGGCATGTGCCACCACACTCGGCTAATTTTTTTGTATTTTTAGTAGAGACAGGGTTTCACCATGTTAGTCAGGATGGTCTTGGTATCCTGACTTGTGATCCACCTGCCTCAGCCTGCCAAAGTGCTGGGATTACAGGCGCGAGTCTGGCTTTTTATTTTAGAATAGTCTTTGGTATTCATACTTAATAGATAAATGTCTACTATTGACTTAAGACGTTTTATGAATTCTCGATGTAATTGAGATTTCTTTGAATCCCAGACAAATATTATCTGATAGGAAATTGTGATAATTAGAATATTCAACTTGATTCATGAGACAAAATTTGTGAACCCCCCCCCTAATTTGCTGAATTCTGATTGCTGCATAGATATAAAAAAAACCCAAAAACTTGAATGAATGCCATTGAAAAGATGACATTCCTTATTATATTGAATGAAGTAAACATATTATTTAAAATACAAGTAAAACAAAATTTGCATATTTTCTAAAATAATTGTGCTAGAAGTGTCCGAACTCTAAATAACTGAATACTTCTTTGAGCAGTTTGCAAGTCAGTGTCTAAAACTGTAATTCCCAAGGTTTTGTTTTTGTTCTTTGGATAGGGATGGATTGCTCTTAATAAATCCCCTCGGAATTCGTTCAAAGCTGCAGATTGCTTTTGTTAGAAAAAGCATTTATGTATATTCACAGAACTTTTTTTAGAAGGAGCAGAGACCCCTTTTAGGCTATCTGTGTGCCCCAGGTTATGAACTTTTGTTATGAAACCTCCACTAACAGCAGATGCTTATTTTGTTTCTTGTGTTTAGGGTCCGACATAGCTGAAGTGATGCTGGATTTCATTGACTGGCTGACCCATCAAGAGTTTGGCCAAAAGTGTGTGGTCAGTATCAGAGATATCCTGTCCTGGGTCAACTTCATGAACAAAATGGGGGGAGGAAGCTGCTGCCAAAAGGCCTGAGAGCATCTCCACTGTGACATCTTTTGTCCATGCTGCATGCCTGGTGTACATAGATGGAATAGGTTCAGGTATGTTGTCTGGTAGCATGTGGGGACGAGTGCTCGGGTAGAGGGGCATAGAAAAGGAGGCGCAGGCCTCCGACCCGTCTGTTTTATACAATGAGTTAGCTGAACATTTCCAAAACTCAGAATGGCTTTCCTTTTCTTTGTATTCTTTGAAAGGTGGTTGGCACACAAGGTATGCTACAACTTCTCAAAGCTCATAAACCAGGCACTTAACAAATGTGAAGTGGTGATTATGAGTAAAGACTGCTGAAAATGTCTTTGCTTCTGAAGCACTAGCTACTACTACTTCTTCTTCTTCTTTTTAAATTTATTAAGTTCTGGAATGCATGTACAGAATGTGCAGATTTGTTACATAGATATACTTGTGCCATGGTGATTTGGTGCACCCATCAACCCATCATGTAGGTTTTAAGCCCCGCATGTGTTAGGTATTTGTCCTAATGCTCTTCCTCCCCTTGCTCCTCATCCCCTCCACAGGCCCCAGGGTGTGATGGTCCCCTCCCTGTGTCCATGTGTTCTCATTGTTAAGCTCCCACTTATGAGTGAGAAAGAACATGCAGTGTTTGGTTTTCTGTTCCTGTGTTAGTTTGCTGAGGATGATGGTTCCCAGCTTCATCCATGTCCCTGCAAAGGACATGAACTCATCCTTTTTATGGCTGCATAGTATTCCATGGTACATATGTGCCACATTTTCTTTATCCAGTCTATCGTTGTACATTTGGGTTGGTTCCAAGTCTTTGCTATTGTTAATAGAAGCACTGGCTAATTTTTAACATGAATAGTCATTTTTGATAATGGGCCTGAATATTTTGTTTCAAGTTTATTTTAATGTCTTAAAAATCACTACGATTTGGTTTTTTAGTCATAAAGATTTGAAATATAAATCAACATGGTTACTAGTGCCGTATTAGGCACTCTTCTAGGCTGACTTATCACTGAGTGACTGGAGTACTTTACTGAATGAGCTGCTGCTGCTTAATTGATGATCCATAAATTGGGGGATGGGTGGGTGTCAGACTTCTTTTGTAGGACTGCTTACTCTAGAAATCACATTTAGGCTGCAGTTTTGCCGAGGGCTGTTTTTTCCAGGAACCTGTACTAGAGCTCCTGCTGAATGGTGGTGAAGCTTGGTGTTGTGCTGTTGCGTCATGGACTGATCCTCTGTCTTTTAGGGGTAACGTCGTCTGGGTTTGGTACAGCCCTCTTGGCACGAAAAGAATGTCTGAAATTTCTAATCAAGAGGCTTGCCAAGATAGTACGACTTACAGAATATCAGAAAAATGAATTGAAGATTTATGACAGAATGAAGGCCAAAGAATTTACTGGGATAGATAACCTTTGGGGAATTCATCCATTTTTTATACCAAGGGGTAAGAATGATTTTTTTAAAAATGAATTTTCCTTTTTTTATAGATCATAGATACTTGGCTTTTATTGTGACTTAGTTTTAATGTGTAATACTCATAATTATTTTTGTACTAAGTGAGTTAGATTCTGACTTGGGACTTTTCATAATTGTGTAAATGGTTGAAAATACATAACTGGCATATAAAAATAGGAGACAATAGAGACTTCAGTCTATAAATAGATTGTCTTACACATTGCTTATTTTTTTATTAGTTGGTTCCCACAATAGGAACTTTCCTTTAGTAAAGCTCTAACCTCTACTAATGTTGACAATAAACTTTTAAGTGGCTTGTAAAGACCAATTTAGCCCATAATGTATCTTAACTATAGAACTATACTATAGCTTACACTTGGTTTTAAGGAAAGTAACTATGAAGGTAAATTGTCCAAGTACATACACGGATTGAAGGTATAGGTTGTGAAAGAAGAGGTGTGTATTTGCAATTAGACTTATGTCCATGTATATGTATAGCAGATGGAGAGATCTGTGTAGTAGGCACAGGTGAAGAAAACGTGCTATTGGCTATTCCTGTAAAGCATTTTATGGATCTAAAGGTGGAGCAATATTGAAATGGGGGATTGAACATTTTCACCGCAAATAGTACCTCAGTAACTGATAGGCCACGTGGTCGATGCTGAAAATCTTGAGTTGATGTTTATATATGATTTGGCGATATCCCGCTTACACATGGCTCTCCTTTTCTCCACTTAAGGACCTGTCCTACACAGGAATAATATTGCAGACTATGCACTCAGTGCAGGGACCACTGCTATGAATGCACAGAGGCTCCTAAGAGCAGCAAAACTGAAGAAACCCATTCTCCTGGAGGGTTCTCCTGGTGTTGGCAAGACAAGTTTGGTGGGAGCATTAGCAAAGGCTTCAGGAAATACCCTTGTTAGGATCAACTTGTCAGAGCAAACGGTAAGTTCAGTCATCCTGCAGCTGATGGAGATAGCTATAGATAGTAATGTCTGCGTCAGTTTATAATTTCCTAATCAGAAAGGGTTATATTATCAGTATCCTCAAATTTTTCTTTGGTTTTTTTTTTTTTTTTTGGAGACAGAGTCTCGTTCTGTTGCCCAGGCTGGAGTGCAGTGGCATGATTCTCCTGCCTCAGTCTCCTGAGTCGCTAGGATTACAGATATCTGCCACCACGCCTGACTGATTTTTGTATTTTTAGTAGAGACAGGGTTTCATCATGTTGGCCAGGCTGGTCTCAAACTCCTTATGTCAAATGATCCAGGCCTTGGCCCCCACAAAGTGTTGGGATTACAGGCGTAAGTCATGGTGCCTGGCCTATATCCTCAAATATTTCATATCATAATAAGGACCACAGCAACATGACCTTGCACACTAAATCTTCTTTGGATCTGTTAATTGCTGACACCTAAAATATTAAGTCTCTGTGTGCTTTATTCTAATTCTCTTTTGAGAGAGAATTATCTGTTTACTTTGGTATTTATTGTACTATAATCCCACTTAATTTTTTGCTTAAATTAAAAAAGAAAGAAAATTACTTTCAACAATTGAAGGAAAATATGGTACAGATGACAAATTGAATAAGAATCCTTTGGAATGGGGTTTTTGTTGTTTTTTTAAGCCCGTCAGTTGAATTCCAAGTTCAGCTAGTGTTCAGAACTATTAATCTAGAGCACCAGCTCAAATTGATTGATATATGAGCATGTTGAGAAAGTTCTTGGGATATATTTGGGCTCCTAGTAAACAGGGCTGGGATTGGCTAGTTCATCCTGGGTATAGGAAGGAAGAGTAGTGGGGCCAGCCCCAAGTTTTTGTCATTTCAGGTTTAGGGTGTTAGAATCCAGTTGATTTTTAAAGTAATACTGGCTTTTCTCCATTTCTTCCCCTTTCAAAGGACATCACAGACCTCTTTGGAGCAGATCTACCTGTTGAAGGTGGCAAGGGAGGAGAGTTTGCTTGGCGTGATGGCCCCTTACTGGCAGCTTTGAAGGCAGGCCATTGGGTGGTGTTGGATGAGGTGAGGGGCCTGTTTGTTGTGCCCAAGGTGGATCATGTGTGTGAGGAGCAGTCATACTTTTCACAGCTCCAGGGCATTTCTCAGTGGATCATCCCGCTGATGATTTTTCTCTAATGAAAAGATCCTCTGTAGTTTCCTTTAAGAATAAGGAAGATCACTTGGCAGAATATACACACAGAAGCCCCTGTACATAATAAAACCTACAAACTCTTCCACTGTTTAAAGTTATCCTTCAGAGGAAAACTGCATCGTCACTAGTTTAGTCTCTGGCAGGCTTGCTGTTTCTCATTTATTTCAGAGGCATTTTACAAAGAGTGTGAACCAGCTCATGTTTTATTAGTGCACCAGAAAGAACGAGGAAAGACATACAAATGGCCTACCAAAATGAGAAAATGATCAGTTATAAGTGCATATTGGGTAAATTATTCATCAGAAGGAAGAGCAGAGCATAAAACATGATAAATACTGAATCTCTGACGCTAGTGATATGGAGCTGGGTCAGTTTGGGGTATACAGTATTCAAGAAAAGGCTAGAAATATTTGTGGAGCCGAAATGATTTGAGTGATGTGTCACAGGTGAGACTTTGGACACAGGCTGCAACAGATTCCCCAGGTTGAGACTCCTGGGTCCAAACATCAGAGAATGTGCTGTGGGACACCTGTCTGCTGAGCCTTCTGCCTTTTATTCTTGGGATAACAAGGAGAGGGAATTTTTTTTTTCTTCCTTTTTTCGATTTTTTTTTTTTAAACAAGATGTCTGATAGAATATATATTAGCCAGGAAAGAGAAAGCCTAGTTTTAAAGCTGAAGGCTGCTGACCATACTTAGCATTTAGTGGAGTTGCATTCAGGGACTACAAGACATTCTAGATTTACAAACACACCTAAGAGCGGCTTTCCGTTTGGGAATATACAGAGGTGTTTGTGCTTGGTAGCGCTTGTGTAAACATGACACTTGAAATTCTAATATAGTGTGCTCTGATTTTTACCTGTTTGTATTTTATTAATTTGTATTTTCCCAATCTCCTTTTTTTTCTGTGTTACCAACAAACCACACATGCTTCCCATCCCTGAGCTTTGAAGTACTCATCTGAAGACGTCCATTCAGCTCTTTTCATTTCTGGCACAAGATCCCCTTGTAATTGTTCTTGTTTATAAAGTTGGTGGAAATTAGCTGTATTGACTCACTTTATGTTGTTTATATCCTGACTTTGAAACCCGTTGGAGATTTTATTCAGTGTTTGAAATGGGAAAGTGTTTAAAGAGTTAGCAAACCTTATCTATTCTCTACAATTAGTGTTACATGTCTTTTTCTTTTCTTTTCTTTTCTTTTCTTTTTTTTTTTTAAGGCAGAGTATCAATCTGTCGCCCAGGCTGGAGTGCAGTGGTGCATTCTTGGCTCAATGTAACTTCCTCCTCCCAGGTTCAAGTGAATCATGAAACTCCTGCCTCAGCCACCTGAGTATCTGGGATTACAGGTGTGCGTCACCACACCTAAGTTTTGTATTTTTATTAGAGATAAGATTTTGCCATGTTGGCCCAGCTGATCTTGAACTCTTGGCCTCAAGTGATCCACCTGCCTCAGCCTTCCAAAGTGTTGGGATTACAGGCGTTAGCCACCACACCTGGCCAATTAGTGTTATGTGTCTTAAAAACTAGATTGTGAAAATGAAATATCTGTGTATTGGCAAAAATTTTTGTTAAGTTATTACTTACAGAGCATGTTAATATGGGTGCATATAATGGATACAGTTTAACTTTCAAGATTTTTAACTTTAAAATTTAATTTGAGCATTTAGTTTGAAGATTATTAATATGTGTATATATGTAACATATACATATGTGTATATGTGTATATACGCTTACATATATTTTATATAACATATGTTATATAAAATACCAGCCAAAATCTCTTTAACATACATGTGAAATAAAGAATAATAGAATTGGACCAGGTATGGTGGATCATGCCCATAATTCTAAGATTGAGAGGCTAAAGTTAGAGAATTACTTGAGTCCAGGACTCGGGACCTTCCTGGACAACATAGTAACACCTTGGCTCTACCAAAAAAAAAATTAGCTGGGTGTGGTGATGCGTGCCTGTGGTCATCTGTACAGCAGGCTGAGGTGGGAGGATCTCGAACCCTGGAGATGGAGGTTGCAGTGAGCCATGATCGTGCCACTGCACTCCAGCCTGGGTGGCAGAGTGAAACCCTATCTCAGAAACAAAACAGAAGAATAATAGAATGAATACAAACAACTCATAACTCAGCCTAAAATATAGAAGGTTATCAATATTGTTTGAAATTCCACCTTCTGAAGATAACGCCACCTTTCTTTGCTGCATATTATCCCCCTGCTTTTTGTTGCAGTTGTACAGCATATTTGAGACAAATATATGTACTTTATTTTTTAAATAGCTTAACCTGGCTTCTCAGTCTGTATTGGAAGGACTCAATGCTTGTTTTGACCACCGAGGAGAAATCTATGTGCCTGAGTTAGGAATGAGCTTTCAAGTTCAGCATGAGAAGACGAAGATTTTTGGGTGTCAAAATCCGTTTAGACAAGGAGGTGGAAGGAAAGGCTTGCCCAGGTCTTTCCTTAACAGATTCACTCAGGTAAGATTTGCTGTTGCCACAGAGACCAAAGATAGACTGTGAGGGGATAAGACTACCATCACGAAGCCTTTAGGATGTTCACTGTGAGAATTAGCTTAACGATACCCTTTCTTGTCCTTATGTGATCAATAGTAATGCGACTGATTCCCATCATTGCTTCTGTCCACCTTTGTTCCAGAACACTAGATGTGTTAACAGTTGGAAGAAAGTTCCCCAGCCTCTTTAGGATTCTATTACTGTGCACTCTGGGATGAAGTCCAATCTTGGACCTTTTCAATTGTCCCTCTGATCTATTGAAACATATAAGAAAAGTTTTTAATGAAAATAATGCATTTTAACTAAAGAAAAGTAAGAAGGAACAGGAAACTACCATGAAGAATAAGAATCCACTATTCCACAGTCAGTCATTATTAACACTTTACTTTCTTATGCCTTTATTCTTACTTGCTGAGGGGTACATGTGTTTGCGTATGCTTACCTGTTTTAACAACAGTGTTTCAGAGTTTGGCCAATCTAGAGGTTTGGAAATGCGTCTAAATTTCTTTAGCGTTATTGCCCCTTATGATTAAGAATTTGTTGAGTATCTTTTAAAAAGGTTTCATTGACTGGGCACAGTGGCTCATGCCTGTAATCCCAGCACTTTGGGAGACCGAGGGGGGCAGATCACCTGAGGTCAGGAGATCGAGACCAGCCTGGTCAACGTGGCGAAATACGTGTCTACTAAAAATACAAAAATAAGCTGGGCGTGGTGGTGGGTGCTTGTAATCCCAGCTACTCAGGAGGCTGAGGCATGAGAATTGCTTGAACCCAGGAGGAGGAGGAGGTTGCAGTGAGCTGAGGTTGCGCCACTGCACTCCAGCCTGGGCAACAGAGCGAGACTCCATCTCAAAAAAAAAAAAGACCAAAAAACAAAAAGAATGTTTTATTAAGAAAATTTTCAGGCTGGGTACAGTGACTTGTGCCTGTAATCCCAGCACTTTGGGAGGCCGAGGCAGGTGGATCATAAGGTCAGGAGTCCAAGACCAGCTTGGCCAAAATTATGAAACCCCATCTCTATTAAAAATACAAAAATTAGCTGGGCATGGTGGCGGGCACCTGTAATCCCAGCTACTCAGGAGGCTGAGGCAGAGAATTGCTTGAACCCAGGAGGCAGAGGTTGCAGTGAGTCGCTACTGTGCCACTGCCCTCCAGCCTGGGTGACAGGGCGAGACTTTGTCTCAAAAAAAAAAAAAAAAAAAAAGAAAGAAAAAATTCAAACATGGAAAAGTTGAATGAACTTTATTGTGAATACTCGTATCTACCACCCAGAGTTAAAAGCATTTTACATTATATATAAGAAATTTTTAATAATGTAGTTTTTATTAAAACACATGCTCTGACCACCTCATCCTCCCAAGGTATGAGCCACTGTGCCCGGCCTAATAACAGTTTTTAAAACATAAGTTGCATGTATCTTTTTTCTTTTCTTTTTCTTTTTTTCTTTTTTTTTTAAGGTGGAGTCTCACTCTGTTGCCCAGGCTGGAGTACAGTGGCTTGATTTGGGCTCACTATAGCTCCTGCCTCCTGGGTTCAAGTGATTTTCCTGTCTCAGCCTCCCAAGTAGCTGGGATTACAGACATGCACCACCACGCCCAGCTACTTTTTGTATTTTTAGTAGAGACAGCGTTTCACCATGTTGGCCAGGATGGTCTTGATTTCTTGACCTCGTAATTCACCCACCTCGGCCTCCCAAAGTGCTGGGATTACAGGTGTGAGCGCCCAGCCTTTTTTTTTGTTTAATTCACTAGAATAGACCTTAAAAACAGAACCTCTACTGTGCTGTATTAAGATTTTATAATTCTTTATCCTCAAAATGCAAAAAAAGAAATTTCTGTAACTGAAAATCATATATATTTCTCATATATTGTTACTTGGTGTTAAAGGTTTTACATGATAAGACATGGTAGTCATTTCTAGTGTTTGGTAAAGAGAAACAAAGGCGTTTCTTCATGTTATTTTTGGATTTTTTAGGTCTTTGTTGATCCCCTTACAGTAATTGACATGGAGTTCATTGCCAGTACTTTGTTTCCAGCCATTGAGAAAAATATTGTTAAGAAAATGGTTGCGTTCAATAACCAAGTAAGTACCTACATGTATTGGTTCTTTCTTTTTCTTGCTATATTTGAAACCAGCATTTTTTCAACATAGGGTTCTACCAAATTATCAGAATCTCTAACTAAAAGCAATTACTTTGAATTCTACAGGTTTCTAGTGGAAGGCACACTACATAGTGGAGGCTTCCAGTAATTTATTTGTGTGTTGTGGCTACCAGTGTTACTGCTTAGAGGGTATGCCTGGCATTTGGAAGTCTAGAGAAGAGGCATCTGAATCAAGCCTGTTAATTCTTGTTTCAGATTACATGTGCTTTTGTGGTATGTTCCTAGTACTTAATGCACTGCCTGGTAGCAAGCAGGGTATGTTTCCCAATCAGGATGTTTTCTTTGTAGATTGATCATGAAGTGACTGTTGAGAAGAAATGGGGGCAAAAAGGAGGACCCTGGGAATTCAACCTCCGGGACCTTTTCCGCTGGTGTCAGTTGATGCTGGTTGACCAGTCCCCTGGGTGTTATGATCCTGGTCAGCATGTGTTTTTGGTCTATGGTGAAAGAATGAGAACCGAGGGAGACAAAAAAAAGGTGAGTTTCACATTTGCTGTTTGTATTTCTTTCCATCCGAAAGTTGATTTCCTGTGGGTGAGAAAGGATATACTCAACACTAATAGCAAACTTTTTCTTTTTCGTTTTTTTGAGGTGGAGTTTTGCTCTTGTTTCCCAGGCTGGAGTGCAATGGTACAATCTCAGCTCACTGCAACCTCCACCTCTCAGGTTCAAGTGATTCTCCTGACTCTGCCTCCCAAGTAGCTGGGATTACAGGCATGAGCCACCAGGCCTGGCTAATATTTTTGTATTTAGTAGAAACGGGGTTTCACCATGTTGGTCAGGCTGGTCTCGAACTCCTGACCTCAGGTGATCCATCCACCTCAGCTTCCCAAAGTGCTGGGATTACAGGCGTGAACCACCACGCCCAGCTAGCAAGCCTATTAAACTTGCTTCAAAATTTAAAAGTTAAAAGAACAGACTAAATGTTTTCCTATCTCGGGGTCACATAACATAGAGTAACTTGCTTTAGAGGACATAATTTGCTGATCTATTCAAATCCCTGTGATCACAAATATTAAAGCAGCATTACCCTCCAGTAATAAAGAACTAAGTCTTCATCATCTTTACAGGCACCAAGGTGAGAAGCAGGAGGAGGCAGACAGGTGATACTCAGTAGAAGAGGAAGGTTTTCTGATTTGTTTTGTTTTTAAATAAATGTCAAATTATAAAGTGTTTTATCTAGAAAGTATAATCATGTAAAGTGAGAATATTCTGTGTTTAACTGAAAATAAAAAATACCTGTTTGTAAGTAAAACTGGAATTCCAATTGTAAGGAATTGTAATAATGTGTGCATTTTCGTTTGTGGTATTTAAAATCCTGTCTTGCTGAATGCTCACAATAGCTGTAGGCAGGAGGTGCTGTCATGACCTCTTATAGGTGAAGATCCGAGGCTTAAAGACATGGAGTGTCACAGCTAGCAGAGCCAGCTTTCCAGCTGAGGCCCTCTCCCGTTTGTCTGCTGTTTCCTTCTATTAAACTTCACCGTTTGAAAATAAATGAGTATATATAGAGATGCATGCACTCGAAGCAGTAACCCTCCTTGTTGAAATGTGAAGATGTTGCTGGCCCATAACACACATGACTTTGACACCCGTTTTATTCTGCTACCCATTCTGTGGTTTTTTGTTTTTTGTTTTTTTGAGGCAGAGTCTCACTTAGTTGCCTAGGCTGGAATGCAGTGGCACAATGCTGGCTCGCTGTAGCCTTGACCTCCTAGGCTCAAGGGATCTTCCTACCCCAGCCCACTGATAAGCTGGGACTATAGGCACATGCCACCAGGGCCTGGCTAATTTGTTTTTACTTTTAACAGAGATTTGGTCTTGTCATATTGTTCAGGCTCGTCTCGTACTCCTGGGCTCAAGGGATCTTTCTGCCTCAGCCTCCCAATGCTGAGGTTACAAGTGTGAGTTATTGTGCCCAGCCACCCAGATCTTCTGTAGTGTGGTACTCAGAATCTGATCACACGCTAACTCATTTAGCATATGCAGGTAGCTTTCAGTCATTCAATTAGAAGAAAGTCTTAGTGGTTTTTAACAGCTTTAGTGATACATAATTCACATAATAAGCTAGTATTTTAATTTCCTCATTCATTTACTATAGTATATTAATTATGACCAAGATACATGCCAGTTGTTGAATGATTGATTAGTCAGGTGCTGGCTCATTGTGGTATGTGGAAGGTTTCCGTCACTCTTCCAGTTCAGGGTTATTGTAATAGACCATATAGGCATTTTCTTGCAGGGGAGACAAAATAAAGAAAAATAATATCATAGAAGGATAAAGTCTCTAAAAGTTGGAAGAGTCCAGTTGAATTCAATTTTGACTTTGTGTGTGAGTGAGGGGGACTGTCTCGCTCTGTCACCAGGCTAGAGTGCCCTGGCGTGACCTTGGCTCACTGCAACTTCTGACTCCCTGGTTCAATTGATTTCTCCTGCCTCATCCTCCCAAGTAGCTGGGATTACAGGCACATGCCACCACACTCAGCTAATTTTTGTATTTTTAGTAGAGACAGGGTTTCACCATGTTGGCCAGGATGGTCTCCTGACGTCATGATCCACCCACCTCAGCTTCCCAAAGGGCTGGAATTACAGGCGTGAGCCACCGCGTACAACCGAAGTTTGACTTTATAGAGCTAAACCAAAGAGCTAGATTGGGACAATATTTGTAATTTGGTTTTTTTTAACGGAGTCTCCCTCTGTTGCCCAGGCGGGAGTGCAGTGCCTCAATCTTGGCTCACTGCAACCTCTGCCTCCTGGTTTCAAGCGATTCTCCTGCCTCAACCTCCCGAGTAGCAATATTTGTAACTTTAACCCTCTGGTAAAACATCGGGGATTGGAGATTGTATGGGTTAGTGTGGAACATGAGGTCATGTATCACTTGAACTCATAGGTATGTGACAGGAATGCTTTCCTGTGCTGCTTTTAGTTTCACATGTTTGATACTGTCCAATGTTTGATACTGATTATGATTTTATCTATATTATTTTTATTTTCTGACTTCAGTGCAGTATTCAATTATTATATGATTATTGCCGCTTTTTAGAAATATAATTTTGTATGTTTTTTTTCTTGACTCTAATTTTCCCTCCTGTTACGGGCTAAATTAATGTTTTTTATATACCTGTGTTCCCCTCCACCATTACTCTTAGATTTTTGAGAGATCCAAAATCAAAGAGAATTAACAGAACATTTTCTAATAGTATTACTGCTGACGAACGGATAACAAAATAAATAATTGATTAGAGGAATAAATTTGGTTTTCATAACCACATAAGTGTTTGGAGGGTTAACATGTTTTTGGAGGCAGACTGGCTTAGATTTAAAATCGGTCACCAACCATGGGCAAATTCAATAACTCTTGTGAGTTTTATCTATATAAAATGGACATGATAACCATTTTGCATGAGTATAAGCAACAGAAGTAATCTCCCAAAGTACATAATACAGTGTTTGGTTCATAGTAGATGGTCAATAAATGGTTTTACTGTTCTGTCCTCTTTTTAGGTAGTATTGATGAAAGCAAACAAGTCTTTTTTGTCTCTAGATTTCAATACTACAGAGTCCATGGCTTCAATTTAATTTATGGTGCATTCTCACTAAAATCTCAGATAGTTTGGGATATGACTGCTATGTTCACAGTCTCAAATTTACTTTCATTCCAAAGAATTAAATAAATGCAGTCAATTTTTTTTATGAGAAAAAATTCAAAAGGGTAAGGAAATTGTGGCCAGTGTTCTAGAATAGTGACTCTTATCACTGTGCTTGTTTTCTAGAAAGTTTGCCTAAGAATTAGATGGAGTGACTTGTGTTTTTATAGCATTATCTTCTTCCTTTAGGTCATTGCTGTATTCAAGGATGTGTTTGGTTCAAATTCCAAGCCATACATGGGAACCAGACTATTTCGTATCACTCCCTATGACGTTCAGGTAAGGAGACTAGGATAATCCTCTATCCTTTGACATTTTAAAATTGTTTCTTCTGCTCTCACTACCAGGCACACTTAGGAAATCTCATTGGCATGTCTTTGCAGTTGGGCTACTCGGTCCTTTCCCGTGGCAGCTGTGTTCCTCACCCGTCCCGCCATCCTCTGTTGCTCCTGCACCAGTCATTCCAGTCCCTGGAGTCAATCATGAAGTGTGTGCAGATGAGCTGGATGGTCATCCTGGTCGGCCCAGCCTCTGTGGGCAAGACCAGCCTGGTCCAGCTTCTGGCACACCTTACTGGCCACACATTAAAGATCATGGCTATGAACAGTGCAATGGATACTACTGAGCTGCTTGGTGGATTTGAGCAGGTAACCAGTCTGCCTTCATATTTTTGGGCAAAGCATAATAAACCATGTGGTCTGACTGAGGGTCTTCTGTGTTGGTGGTGAGTACAGAAAACAGTATTCTCTGACCCTGTGATGAGTTCGTGTCCTCTGGAAATTGCAGGTTGATCTTATACGACCTTGGAGGCAGCTACTGGAGAAGGTGGAGGGTGCTGTAAGGGCACTGTTGAGGGATAGCCTCCTTATCAGTGCTGACGATGCAGAAGTAGTGCTGCGAGCCTGGAGTCACTTCCTTCTGACTTATAAGCCTAAGTGTCTTGGAGAAGGCGGCAAAGCTATCACGATGGAGATTGTCAACAAACTGGAAGCAGTGTTACTGCTTATGCAGCGACTCAACAATAAAATCAACTCATACTCCAAGGCAGGTATGTATATTTGGATCTCTGTATCAGGCACTTACCATTGCCTATATTGTGTCCGTTTACACATAATAGATTTACAAATATAATGCTCACATTTTGTATTAATTTAATGATTACTAACAATCAGAACTTGTGGGAAAGTTTGGCCTACAAAGTAAAATGAAGCTGAGATAAAGTATTCAGAATAGTTGATCCTAAAAAATCAAATAGGAAAAACACTGGTTACCACGCTTTATGGTTTATTTTGTGTGTAAGCACCTATAATGATAAAACAGCATGTAAAACTTTTATTATTATTGGCTATTTTTTTTTTACTCAGTAATTTCTCAGGAAATTGAGCATTTTAAACTGAAGAATAGGAGTCCGAATTCATAGGATGTGTTTATTCATTTATGTGGAGATGGAAGAAATGCATCATTCTGTATGCCATCCAATTAACATGGAAACTTCTCTCATTCTGTGGTGCCACTTTCTGAGTGGTGGTGAGCATGCCCTTAGGGAGGATTCAACCTAAAGGCCCATAGGCTGGGTCTGTCACTATGCTTGTCATTCTTTATTTCCAAAGCCTGCTTGTAACTGATTACAAAATGTTGATTCGTTATGGCTGAAGAAATCAGACATCCAACTTCCAGCCCAGCAAACATTTTATCTGTGGCTGTGGACCACTCATTTACTTTCTTCCTTGCTGATTTGATCCATCATTTCTCACTTTAAACCTGCCATTTGAACTTGAAATCCTTTACTCATTCACTCAAATTAATTATAAAAGATATCCAATGGAGCCATGTATCGTATTTTTTAATGGATATTGTAAAACTCATCGAATTATGAGTATCTGTTGCAAACACTACTGAATATATGTACTTTTAATCACCATGACAACACTGCATTATAGGAAAGATTATATACATCTAATAGATGAGGAAATGAATGTTCATAGAGATGAAATTACTTGCCTGCAGTCTTACAGTTAGCAAGTGGTTGGGCTAGGGTGTTTTTTGGGGGGTGGGGGGGTGGGGGGATGTTTCTGGAGGAGAGTCCAGAAACAAGGGGCTAAGTTTTGAATCTAAGCCTCCCCCAAAGCCGTTAATCTAGTGAGTGTGTAACTCTTTCATAAGTCAGTTAGAAATTAAATATTAGGGTAAGTTCTCATGGCTTATTCCCAATACTACTATTTATTTAGGATTGGCTGTTTCATATTGAGTAATTTCTTAGGGTTATTAATAGAGTGAAAGGACTAAAGCAATTTGTCTACTATTTTACATTTGGCTAAAACTTTTTAACTGTATCTTTTGGTGTTTCTATGAACTTGTATGACTTTTAAAATATAGTTCTCATTATGTCTATACTTTTCTGAGATAGTCTCACTCTGTTGCCCAGGCTAGAGTGCAGTGGTGTGATCACAGCTCACTATAGCCTTGACCCCCTGGCTCAAGCAATCCTCCCACCTCAGTCAGCCTCCTAAGTGGCTGGGACTACAGGCATGTGCCACTATGCCTGGCTAATTTTAAAAATTTTTTTAGAGGTGGGTTCTTGCTACGTTCCCTTGGCTCATCTTGAATACCTGGCCTCAAGTGATCCCCTGCTTTGACTTTCCAAAGTGTTGGCATTATAGGCATGAGCCACTGTACCCAGCTGCTTTTAAGCTTTTTCAGATCAAATCTAGAATATACTTTACTGTAGGGCTGGATTAGCCTCCCTGTTGAAGCATGACCTGGGTAGCATCTCTACTGAATGTCCTTGTAGTCAGTGAGTTCTCTTCAATTTGTCTGGTGGGAACTAGAATGATACTCAGCACAGTTTGAACTCTGGGAATTATTCAGCTTGCATTTCCCCAGTAATTGTCCTTTCTTTGGCAGTTTTTGCTCATCCATGTAGAGCTTCACCTTTTATATAAACATGCAGATTCTAAGGCCCTTACTGAGATTTTTGGAGTTCTTTCTCTGAGTAATTCCCTCCACTTAAGTACTCTGTTCTTCATTCAAGTTACCTTAGCCGCCCTGAACTCTGCTCTGTCTGTTCGACTCCATGAACTCCCTGATGTGTTTGGGTTCCCCCTCCCTGCTTTGCAATCCAGAAATTGGTTCCAGGAAGAAAGCCAGGGCAATTATGGGGCTTCACCTGATTTTTTTTCTTTCCCCTCAGATATCACAGACTTGTGCTGCCTATTGTCCAATACTAAAGCATATGTTTCACATATTTTGCCCAGTTTTCTACTCATTAATTAACAATGGTAGATTAAGTCTAAACCTTGTTACTACCTCATCTTTAGAAGTAGAAATGCAATGTATATTACCTTGCATATGAAAAATGGTCATAAAACAATTTCCAACCAAAAAGATCTATTGAAAAATTTCTAGGGAATGGCTAATAAACTACAAAGCACTTGGCAAGTAATTACCAGTTATTATTATAATCATATGATATGCTCATTAGAAAGGAAGCCCAGTTTGTACTGTGCGAAGTTATAACACTTCCATTTAGTATAAATGCACTGATAGGTGGGAAACATTATCCTCCTTCTGCCATTTGACAAACTGTAATACAGAAAAATCATTTGCCACTTCTGTTACCTTAGAGTTAGCCCTGAGTAGCTATTAATTCAGAGAGCCTTTAGGAAGTATTTTCTGTCTTAAACTTAACTTTCCTATCTGTGTTTAAACAGAAGCAAAACATTCTTCTGTTTATTCTATTATGAAATCTTTAAAAAACTGGGATAGAAGTATCAAGCTTCCTTTTCATAAACTTAATTCTTGGTTTGAAGTTAAGTGCTGTGGATGGTGATTCTTCCCTGTGACATTTCAGAGTTTGCCAAACTTGTTGAAGAGTTCCGAAGCTTTGGTGCGAAGCTTACACAGTCAGCCAGTGGCCGTAGCCATGGCACGTTCGAATGGGTTGACAGCATGTTGGTTCAGGCCCTGAAGTCCGGAGACTGGCTTCTGATGGATAATGTTAACTTCTGCAAGTAAGAACCTTATGCCTCATCGTGAATGGTCCAGCTTGAAATCTGAGTGTGCTTGTCAAAGTAGAGACCCAGATAGAAGTGCTGGTATTTTGAAGCTACTTTTTTTCTTAATTAATTACATAGGCATCCTCAATCATATTCTGTAAACTTCTCCCTGTGGTGAACAGTGGTAGTTTATCATTAGACAGCTATAAGATTTCAGCTCTGTATGATAATTTTGAGCCGAACCAAAGGCTAACAAAATTGGATTACTTTTCCCCGGCAACCTCCTTTGAGTTAGGCCTTTTAATATGAGAAGTCTTCCTTTTTTTTGTTAGGGTTTCTTCGGTGTAGTTTTTTCTAATGCAGGGTCTGACACAAGGCAGGCATTTAGTAAATGGGCATCAGTGATACAGTGATTCAACCATGTATCATTTTTGATCTTACAGTTAGGTAAAGGACAAGTGTGAAACTACTGTACATATGTAGTTACTGTAATAGAAGCTATTACAAGTTACATGATGGCCATTTTTCGTGGAGCATTTATCTAACTGTTACAAATTGAAATCCAGTCACCTTAAATGGATTTGATAATGTTGAGGGATGGGGGGCAGGAAAGGAAAAAGTGAAAAGGTTATAGTGCAGGGAACTTATTAGCATTTTCTTTAATTTTATTCAAAAATATCTTGTGTATTTACTGTGTATAAGGCCCTGGGCTATGTTCCTTGGGGAGTGAGAAGGGAAATGAATGGGGAATATACTTTGGAAAGAGATCACTATTGTATCTGGGTAAATGATTGTGCCAAAAGGAAATGTGGGTCAAAAGCCTTTGGAGGCCAGGTGAAGTGGCTCACGCATGTAATCCCAGCACTTTGGGAGGCCGAGGTGGGCGGATCATAGGTCAGGAGTTTGAGACCAGCCTGGCCAACATAGTGAAACTCTGTCTCTACTAAAAAGACAAAAAATTAGCTGGGCATGGTGACAGGCCTGTGTAATCCTAGTTACTCAGGAGACTGAGGCAGGAAAATCGCTTGAACCCAGGAGGCAGAGGTTGCAGTGAGCAGAGATTGCACCACTGCATATCAGCCTGGGCGACAGTGCGAGACTGTCTCTCAAAAAAAAAAAAAACATTTGTGTCCCGGGCATGGAAGGAAAGAAGAGTCAATGCAGCATGTCGGCCTATTCACCATTTGAATTCTTGTCTGTGCAGCCCATCAGTGTTGGATCGTTTGAATGCTTTGCTTGAACCTGGAGGTGTCCTCACTATTAGTGAGAGAGGAATGATAGATGGATCCACTCCCACGATAACACCAAATCCCAATTTCAGGTATTTATGTCTCTTACATTTCTGCCTCAGAATCTGACAGTCTAGGTAGCAGAGGTAGACACTCATTAAGACTTCCCTTATATATTTTATTTATAAACTGAGTCACGGGGAAGTTCACCATTTATTAATTCACTTAACAAAGACTTACTGAGGCTCTATTTATCAGGCACTGCTGGACTATGGGAACACAGCATAAACAAGAGGTGCGAGGTCTTGGCCTTGCATTGGTGATGAAGGTTGGAAGCAGGGATACCAGTCACGTTCCTTTTGCAGTAGTTTAGGCAGGACATCACAGTGGCCTAGATGAAGGTGGTCAGATGGGTTGACTTGCTGATGGACATATGGATTGAGAAAAGAAGAATCAGGATGACACCTCTGTTTTTGGCTTGAGTAACTGGATAAATGGGGTTGCCATTCATTGAGAAAGGGAAGACTGGTAAAGGAGCGGGTTTAATGCAGGAAGGACCTACAGGGAATCAGCTGTTTACTTTCAGACATGAATGAGAGGTGTCAGATAACTAGATGGAGATGTTGATGGGCATTCAGTATATGAAACAGATGTTTCAGGAGACTACACTTGCTTCCTGTTCTGCTGTCTGTAGGTGAGTTAGAATAATGAATTAGTACTGCCTACCTTGAGGAATATCTGAAGGTTAGATTTTTAAAGTTCTCAGCACTAAAGGTACACTGGATATATCATACACAGTTCCTTAGGAAAGTAGGCTTAGAGAAAATATTTTGCTATATTGATGCATGTTAGAAGTAAAAGATCCTGCTGGGCACGACTGTAATCCCAGAACTTCGGGAGGCTGAGGC
Source organism: Ateles fusciceps (assembly GCA_036589455.1). NCBI lineage: Eukaryota > Metazoa > Chordata > Mammalia > Primates > Atelidae > Ateles > Ateles fusciceps. The sequence continues at coordinate 41,611,064 of JAZHEH010000065.1, forward strand.
GGGCAGATTGCCTGAACTGAGGAGTTCACAACCAGCCTGGGCAACACAGTGAAACCTCGTCTCTACTAAAATACAAAAAATTAACCGGGAGTGGCGGTATGTGCCTGTAGTCCCGGCTACTCATGAGGCTGAGGCTGAGGCTGAGGCTGAGGCAGGAGAATTGTGTGAACCTGGGAGGCAAAGTGGCAAAGGTTGCAGTGAGCTGAGAGCATGCCACTGTGCTCCAGCCTGGGAGACAAAGTGAGACTCTGTCTCAAAAAAAAAAAAAGAAGGAAAAGATCCTTGGTGTGAATTCTCGGATAATGAGCCACACAGAACTTGACCTCACTGACTCATGCTGAGCTACACCTTTGGTTGCACTGGGATTTAAAATAATTATTTTCTTTGAATTGCTGTTTTTCTAGACTTTTCCTCTCAATGGATCCTGTTCATGGAGATATATCCCGAGCTATGAGGAATCGTGGACTTGAAATCTACATTTCAGGAGAAGGGGATGCAAGCACCCCAGACAACCTTGATTTGAAAGTTCTGCTACACAGCCTTGGATTGGTGGGGAACAGTGTATGTGACATCCTCTTAGCTCTACACACAGAGACCCGGAGCACTGTTGTAGGTGAGGTGCTTGACTTTTGGGCCTTTGTACAGTGTTAGTCTTGAAGAAATTTATGTTATTCCATTGGACTACTAGTCAAAGATTTCTTACATTTAGTGTATATAGGTAGAAAATATCAGGAAAGCTTGTTAAAAATGTGAATTTCCTGATAATTTCTATCTATATACACTAAATGTAAGACGCTAAGAATTGGGCAGGCTTGGTGGCTCACACCTGTAATCCCAGCACTTTGGGAGGCCAACGCGGGTGAATTATGAGGTCAAGGGATTGAAACCATCCTGGTCAACATGGTGAAACCCTGTCTACTAAACATACAAAAATTAGCTGGACGTGGTGGCATGCATCTGTAGTCCCAGCTCTTCGGGAGGCTGAGGCAGGAGAATCGCTTGAACCTGGGAGGCAGAGGTTGCAGTGTGCCTAGATTGCGCCACGGCACTCTTGCCTGGCAATGGAGCAGGACTCCATCTCAAAAAAAAAAAAAAGACCCCAAGAGATTGGGTTCAGCAGGTATCAGATCAGGGCAAGGCACAGGAATCAGTATCTGAAAGATGTTTTGTATGCCATTCTGATGCATGTAAGCAGAGGCTAACCCCTGAGTAATTCTGCTTTAGGCACTGAAGTTTATGAAGTTTGCCCCCATCATTTCTCCAGGGTCATTAACAGCCTCTTGAAGTTGGAATAAAGGGGAAACTTTGATTTGTTTAAAGCAGACAAGTGTGACTTTTTCTAAATCTTCAATTATACAAAAAGGAGCAAGATAATAAATGAAGTATTGCTTGTTGGCAACTACTCTGTTAGGTCCCACGCAGATTGCTTATTTAGTCTTTACATTAGTTCTGCTAGGCATATGCTTTCATTTTCCAGATAAAACTAAGAGAGTTTGGTAATTCATCAGTTAATAATAATGGCTGGAGTTTGCAAATAGGTTTGTAGGATTTCAAATCCCATCATCTTTTATGAGGTTACACTCAGCTTGTCACCTTCAGTGTGTGTCAGCATTAGATTAAGGATATACGTGACCAGGCTTTATCACATCTGTAAATGAGTCCCCCATAATAAACTGCGTTAGCCAGAAAGAAACAGGAAGCTAGGAATACAAAGGTTCCTACAGGTCCATTGTGCCTTTGGGGGACTCTGGAGTCTATTTAGAAGGTTTTCTAAAGTAAATATCTGGGTGGGACTAAGTGGAAGGAGGTTTAATGGGAGGGTAGAATTTATCCATTTTCATTGGAGATTTTAAAGACTCTATTGTTTATAGATGGCAATTTTTTTTAATAGGTTCTCCAACATCTTCTGTGTCAACTCTAATCCAGACAGCCATACTAATTGTCCAGTACCTGCAGCGAGGGCTGAGTTTAGACAGAGCCTTTTCTGAAGCATGCTGGGAAGTATATGTCTGTTCCCAGCATTCACCAGCAAACCGGAAGGTACTATGAAATATTTCAGAAAGTTTCTAAGTTGCAATACCCTACATTATTGAGTACAAGGAAATTATTTTTAAAGATGGCACCCCAGTGACCTGAAAGAGTTGACCACTGCAGTTTGCTCTAATAGAGATCTGGTATCCAGGTGCTTTGCTGGAAAATAGCCTGAATGTAAATACTTCCTTTTTGAAACTTACCTGTCATCAGCAAACATAGAATTTCACTTGTGTTTTTCATTGAAGAGTGTATTAAGAGTTGTTGTGAGGTGGTCACATGAACTCTTACTACTTTATTTGCTGTGTCTTCGAGGAGTAACACTTTTATGTTGGTACCCCTGTACTGTGTTTTCATCTCCTAACAGCTTATACAGGTTTTACTGGAGAAACATGTTTCTTCTCTTCGAGCACATGAAACCTGGGGGAGACTCCATTCTTGCCATGGGACTGTGGCCAGATTCTGTGCCCTCAGCTCTCTTTGCTACTGAAGATTCTCACCTGTCTGTAGTCCGAAGTGATGGACAGATCTTAGCATATTGTCTCAACAGGATGAGCATGAAAACCAGCAGCTGGGCAAGGTCAGTGGAGCCTTCAGCTTTTGTCTCTGGTTTCTTGGCTGATTTTTGCTCTTGCTGGAAATGGTCAGGACACAATATATTTAAGTGGAGCATTCTGTGTTCATTTATTATGCAGCTGTCATAGTTTTGTTCTTTGTGATATTGCTCCCTATTTATTATTTATTAGGTATGTTTAAATTGTCTCTCTGTGGGGGACTCATTTTCCTCCTTTTCGTTCATCCAACATTTGTGAAAGGAGTTTTCTCAGTTATTTGGAATGTGAAATAAAAGGTTATTCTAGTACTGAGTTTGTTCATTCAAATGAATTTCAGGAGTCAGCCTCTTACCTTGCAAGACTTAGGGAAAATTATGCAGTCCTCCAACCCTGAGAACCTGAAATTCAATGCAGTTGAAGTGGATACTTACTGGATCGATGAACCAGATGTTTTGGCCATGGCTGTTAAATTGCTCATAGAAAGAGCAACCAATCAGGATTGGATGCTCAGAGTTAAATGGCTTTATCATTTAGCCAAGAATATACCACAGGGGCTTGGTGAGTAGAACAACTTAATTTGTCCAGTGATGTGATTTATATACACTTACGCTATTTAAGTGCCTAATGAGCTGTGTTAATGTGTGACTACACTGTTAAAATTACAGTTGGGAGGTCTCCTAGGAAGAAATTTGTGATCTAGCATTACTGTTCAGGAGAAAGTCTGCGTGTGGATGTGTCACAAGATAAACTTTTGTTTCCATGGTATCCTTAGCATTTCAGGACATACCTCTCTAACAAATTCAAAAGGAAAGCGTACTATATTATTTTAGTTTTCAGTTTTGAACATCTGCTTTTTGTGCTGTACTACTGTTGCAGAATCATTCTGTCTGGCAAAGGTATTAATTTTGATAAATTCATCTCCTCTAAAGTATGTAAGATTCTAATCTTACTTTAGTTCCAGTGCTACATTTTGTCACACTTAGAATTGTCCCTTGGTAACTGTGGGGGATTGATATGAGGTCTCTCCCTCCCCCACCAACCCAGGAACACCAACATACGTGGATGCTAAGGCCCCTTATATGAAATGGGATAGTATTTTCATATACCTTACACACATCCCCTGTATGCACTAAATCATCTCTGGATTACTTATAATACCTAATACAATGTAAATGCTATGTAAATAGTTGTTGCAGGCCGGGTGTGATGGCTCACACCTGTAATCCCAGAACCTGGGGAGGCCGAGGTGGTTGGATCACCTGAGGTCAGGCGTTTAAGACCAGCCTGACCAACATAGAGAAACCCCGTCTCTATTAAAAATACAAAATTAGCTGGGCCTCTTGGTGCCTGCCTGTAATCCCAGCTACTCGGGATGCTGAGGCAGGAGAATCGCTTGAACCCAGGTGGTGGAGGTTGCAGTGAGCCGAGATCATGCCACTGCACTACAGCCTGGGCAACAAGAGCGAAACTCCATCTCAAAAAGAAAAAAAGTTGTTGTAGTATGTTGTTGAAAATTTGATATTATTTTTGTTGTACTTTTATTTTTTTTAATTTTTGAATATTTTTGATGTGCAGTTGGTTGAATTCCACAGATGTGGAACCCTCGGCTATGGAGGGCCACCTGTATTCTTTTTGTAGTTCTTTCATTTTAAGAGAGGACAGAGCAATCACAACATTGCTTGAACTGTAAAGTACAGAACATGGAATTTGTTGGTGGAGAGTAAGTAATTGAGTTCACATGAACCTTTCTACTCCGTGAGAATTTGTCAGTAAGCCAGTGGATATTTATATTACTTTGTGAAACATGTGGTCATCTGTCTAAACATGTGTAGAGAGAATTTGTATAAATATTTTATCTATGTTGTCCTGTATGATAGCCACTAGCCAGCCACAGAGAGCTACTAAAATATAGATATAAGTTAGATTTTAAAAATCCAGTCCTTTAGTTGCACTGGCCCCATTTCAAGTCCTCGTATGTGACCAGTGGTTATTCTGTGCAGCTATAGAACATCATCATTGCAGAACGTTCAGTTGGAGAGCACTGCTTTAGAGTCTAACACTGTCTCCTCCTTCCTCCACAGAGTCCATACAAATTCATTTGGAAGCCAGTGCTGCATCTCTCAGGAATTTTTACTCACATTCCCTCTCAGCTGCAGTCAGAAATGTCTTCAAAATATTACAACCAAATACATCAGGTATGCACTTTTGATTTCTAGCTCTTTGCACTGTTTAGAAAACTTATCTTTTGAGTTCACGGGAAAAAGATCTAACCTGTTAGAGGTCTCAGTGTAACAGTATTTTTAAAGAAGACTCATGATATGCAGAAGCAAATTCTCCCTCTTTTTCTTTTTAAACTCCTTTTTTTTTTTCTCTTTTGAGACAGAGTTTTGCTTTTGTTGCCCAGGCTGGAGTGAAATGGCGTGATCTCAGCTCACCACAACCTCCACCTCCCGGGTACAGGTGATTCTCCTGCCTCAGCCTCCCAAGTAGCTGGGATTATAGGCATGTGCTACCATACCCAGCTAATTTTTGTGTTTTTAGTACAGATGGAGTTTTTCCATGTTAGTCAGGCTGGTCTTTGAACTTCTGACCTCAGGTGATCCACCTGCCTTGGTCTCCCAAAGTGCTGGGATTACAGGCAACAGCCACCGCACCTGGCTTCTTTTTTTTTTTTTTTTTTTAAAGAAACAGGCTCTCATTAAGTTGCCCAGGCTGATCTTTATATCCTGGCTTCAAATGATCCTCTTGCCTTGGCCTCGCAAAGTGCTAGGACTAGAGGCTTGAGCCACCATGTTTTACCTAAAGCTATCCATTTACCCCTTCAGCTTCTGAAGGAGACTGATGATGTGCCATGGAGTGAAAAGAATCTGAGAGTTGGAACACTGGGCCCTGGTACCAACTCTGCCACAAACTGGCTTGGTAGATTTTTGGCTCATCATTCGCCATCTCTGCTTGTGTTTAGAAACCAGGGGAATTAAGCTCTTATTTCTCTGAGGTCCCTTCCACTCTTAACTTGTGTTGTTTACCAGCTCTGTTAGCAGAAAGAGTTTCAAACCACGAGATATTTGACTTAAAGGAAAGTTACACAGGATCAGTTAACTTAGGAAGATATAAAATTTTAATCATAGATGCGGTGGCTTAGAGCTGTGGTCCAGCTCCTTGGCAGGTTGAGATAGGAAGATTGCTTGAGTCCAGGAGTTTGAGGCTGCATATGCGCTGTGATAGTGCCACTGCGTTCTAGCCTGGGGGACAGAGCCAAACCCTGTCTCTGAAAAAGCCTTGATGACAAAGTTATAAAACCATGGTGATAACAGAAATAGCCATCTAAGCTATCTGATCAAAGAAAGTATTCAAGATTTATTTTTTAAAATAAGGAGTGAGAGTAAACGTTTCCTAAAACAGAGTAATATAAACTTGATTGACACAAGCTTTAATGAAGAAAATGGGCATTTTCACAACACCACATTTAAAATTTTCTGCCTCCGCCTTCATTTGATGTTGATCAAAATATACCATTGGCCATTTGGTTTAGAAAAATACATGCATGATGCTTTTGTGCTAAATAATTCCTTTATGTACACTAAAGATCGTGGAGTGAATGGGAAGAAATCAGACAATAGAGAAAAATACTTTTCGAGTCAAGTTGTGGCTGAACTAAGTCATGGCTTTCCACTGTGAGGATTGTAATCTTCACAAACACAGTTTTACAGTAGCAGCTTTCCTTTTCAGCAGGGATTACTTGTCCTCTGTTGAAACACATTAGCTCTAACCATCTTTTTCAGTTGTGTAGCCTTTGTATCTTACTGGGCGTTGGAAATGGTTTCCCTCTTTAATGTACCTGCTGTTCACAGTATGTCCTGAGTAGTCTGGGTTGTCCACCATATGGTGGATACTTTTAAAGTGCTCCACTGAACCATCCCGCCAGCCACCTTCAAATTAACGTTACCCTTTTTGGTGTCTTGCCTTCCACCCTTGGGTGTTCGCAACTTCTGGAGAGTGTCAGTCTCCTGCTGTTTCACAGAAGTTGTATCAGGTGTGAGCCAGAGGATTCTGGGGCATCAGCAACCACACTCTGATTATAGATAAATTGTTTTTAAGTTTAAAAAATTCCATTGTTGGCGGGCACGGCGGGAAATGCCTGTAATCCCAGCACTTTGTGAGGCCGTGGTGGGCAGATCACCCTAGGCCAGGAGTTCGAGACCAGCCTGCCTAACATGGCGAAACTCCATCTCTACTAAAAATACCAAAAATTAGCTAGGCATGGTGGTGGGCGCCTGTAATCTCAACTATTCGGGAGGCCGAGGCAGGAAAATGGCTTGAACCCTGAAGGTGGAGGCTGTAGTGAGCTGAAATCACACCGTTACACTCCAGCCTGGATAACAAGAGTGAAACTCTGTCTCAAAAAAAAAACTGCATTGTTTTCTTAATGAAAACAGATAGTGAGGTGTATTCATTCATTTTCTGCCATGTAAGTAACTTTTTTTTTTTAGCTAATGGTGACCACTGTGTAATTTAGCCCATGGATTAGTGTGATCTCAGGAAGTGAATTCATTGGTTGGATTGTTGTATTTTAGTAGGGATTACCTTTATATCCTGCATTGGGATGGACTTTCAGTACATAGAGATACTTTGCATTTGGAAAAGAAAGAATGTAAAAGCTATTAAACCCTGCTGTTATAGTATCACAGGATGAAGCTCACGTTATTTACTGGTTCAACCTCTTCCTCATCAGGACTCAGATGTGCTCAAAGTAAAACAATGAAAATATTCAACTGAAACTTGCCAGGCAAGGAGTTTAACTCCAGTAGTTCTGATTTTTGTTTTGTTTTGTTTTTAAACTAGATGAATTTGTGATCCCTCTGGACCCCCGATGGAATATGCAGGCTCTAGACATGATTAGAAATTCGATGGACTTTGACCCAAAACAGACCAGCCTGACGAGCTCTTTGCCCTTTTAGAATCAGCTGCAAACAAGTAGGTGAAACCTGCCGCTCTGTGCACCGTTTGCCTCACCAGCCTTCTCAGATCATACCATTCCTACGAATCTGTCAGATACAGTTTACATGTGTTGAATTTTGTGAACCCGAGAAGTTGTGGGGTGTTGGACATGATTGCCTTTATCGTACAATAGTCATATTTCTACTGTTTTCTGTTTTGTTTTATTTTTTAGAGATGGAGTTTTGCTCTTGTTGCCCAGGCTGGAGTGCAAGGGTGCAATCTTGGCTCACCGCAACTTCTGCCTCCCAGGTTCAAGCGATTCTACTGCCTCAGACTCCCAAGTAGCTGGGATTACAGGCGTGTGCTACCATGCCCGGCTATTTTTGTATTTTTAGTAGAGACGGGGTTTCTCCATGTTGGTCGGGCTGGTCTCGAACTCCCGACCTCAGATGATTCGCCCACCTCAGCCTCCCAAAGTGCTGGGATTACAGGCGTGAACCACCGTGCCCAGCTGTTTTCTGTTTTTGTTTTGCTTTTGAGATAGGGTCTATCTCTGTCACTGAGGCTGGAGTGCAGTGGCACAGTCTTGGATCACTGCAGCCTCTGCCTCCTGAGCTTAAGCCATCCTCCCACCTCAGCCTCTCAAGTAGCTGGGACTGCAGGTACATACCACCACACCTGGCTAACTTTTTGTATTTTTTTTTTGTAGAGACAGGGTTTTGCCATGTTGCCCAGGCTGGTCTTGAACTCCTGAGTTCGAGTGGTCCACCTGCCTTGGCCTCCCAAAGTGCTGGGATTGTAGGTGTGAGCCATTGCCCCTAGCCTGGTTTTGGTTTGATTCCCAGCAGCTCTTTCCATTTTTTCCTGCTTGTTTTCACTTGTCTCTTCCTTAGCCATCTCTCTGTCCACATCATTTCTTGTCCTCAAATGTTGGAGATATAATAGCACCCCCATACTTATGTACACACTCACATATGAATTTACATAATTTTCAAAGTGAATCCACAAGTGTAGTGTATACTTCAGAGGTTGCCTTGCAAGCTGCCAGTCCCCTACTCCCCTACTCCCCCAACTCCTCTTTCTACTGTGGCCACTTTGAAGAGTTCACAGTTCAGTTTGTCAGATCGTGGCAGACCAAGGCCTGGCAGTCTGCCTAGACCCAGCTTTCTCCATCCATCCATCCTCTTTCCTTTCACTTAGTTGTCACTTTCACCTCCATCTCTTTAGTCCAAGGTTTGCAGAGGCAGGAGAGGAATGGCAGGATGAAGGACCCTGATATTCCAAGTTTTCCATCAGATAGAAGATATGATTGAAAATGTTGTTAACCGATAACTATTTGTTAATGTTTTTTGAATCTCATTCCAGGACAATCATATATCTTGACCGGGAAAAACGGGTTTTTACTGAAGCAAAATTGGTTTCTGTTGGTAGCAAAAAGCTAAGAGATAGTGTTTTGAGAATGTCCTTTGAATTCCATCAAGGTAAGAACATTGACCTTTTGTGTTCTCTAATTAAGCATCTGATTGCATAATGTTCCTAAAGTTGAGAGGCATGTTCAGCAGCTGCTGCTGTTTACTGATTTCTTTTCATCTGCTGGCCTGATTTTAAACATGTTCCCTTACCCAGTATTAATGACTAACATTTACTGAGCGCTTACTTTGTGCCAGGTGCTTAGCTAAATGCTTTTTACATGTCCGTGATCTCATTTAGTTTTTATAGCCACCTGTTAGACAGGTCCCCATGTTATCAGTGAGGAAAGGGAGACACGGAGATGCTCAGGGTCACATGTCTAGCAAGTAACACAGCCACTTGAAAACCAGATCTGTCAGCTAAAAAAAATAACATTCATAAGCATTTCTTATAGGAGGAAGCATTTCTCCCATCTTTATTGTGTTTTTAAGTGGAAAAATAGTTGTGCTTGTTGGAAAAAATTCAAACTGTTAAAGTATAAAAATTGAAAAAGTTCATCTTTAAATCGGCTACTGTTAGTAACAATTTCATTTATATTTTCTCATATCTGTTGGTGTTAACTCTCCATCTAAACATATGTACTTAATTTTCATTTTGTACTTAAACACTTGTATAAATACATTTTTGCTTTATAATCTGCATTTGTCAGTGAGACATTATTTACATCTGTAGTTACATGCCTCATTTGCCAAGTTTAATAATATAGATTGAATATCCCTAATACGAAAATTCAAAATCTGAAATCCTCCAAAATCAGGAACTTTTTGAGCACTGACATCATGTCACAAATGGAAAATTTTATACCTGACCTCTTGTAATAAGCCATGGTCAAAATTCAGTCCAAACTTTGTTTCATGCACAAAATCATTAAAAATATTGTAAAATAAAAATTTGGACTATGTATATCCCCAAGATACATCATTATATATGTGCAAAGATTCCAAAATCCAAAAAAATCCAAAATCTGAAACACTTCTGATCCTAAGCATTTCACGTAAGAGACACTCAACTCAACCTGTAGCAGGCAAAGAATTTGGTTTTGGTTTTGCGCTTTCAAAATTGACCTTTGTCCTGGGGATAACGTATAAGTTCCAGATTATAGTGTATTTTGAAAATGTCCAGAGATTATTTTACATCTGATGAAATGTTCTTATTTATGTCGACTCTCAGATCCAGAGAGCTATCACACTCTGCCCCATGAAATTGTGGTCAATCTTGCTGCTTTTTTTGAACTTTGTGATGCGCTAATCCTGCTCTGGGTACAGTCCTCCCAGGGAATGGTGTCTGATGCCAGTGTTAATGAGGTAAGGGACTACACCTTGTTTTATTTTAAACAACAAAATTTGTCTTTGTTGGTGTAAAGATTCTTAGGGCTAAGAATAACTTCAGTGTTACTGTATGCCCAATATTACTTAAGAAATTTATTCTTAACGGTTTTAAATATACCTATACACATATTTAAAGTCTTATTGGGGTATAATTTACATATTATAAACTGCATATATTCAAAGTTTATAAGTTTTGACATGAATGCACCTGCGAAACCATTATCACAACCAAGAATAATGAACATATCCATCACCCCAAAATGTTTCCTCATTCCCTTTTTGTATTTTCTTCTTTCCTGCTCCTGCCCACAGCCAGGTAGCCATTGATATGCTTTCTGTTACTGTGGATCAGTTATATTTTCTACAGGTGGAATTATACAGTATTTTTTGTTTGTTTATCTTCTTTCACTCACCATTGTGATTTGGAGATACACTCATGTGGTTTCATGTATCAGTCGTTCATTCCTCTTTATTGCTGAGGACTGTTCCATTGTATGGCTCTACTACAGTTTTTTTTATTGACTCACCTATTGATAGATTGTATCAGTTACATTTTAATCCACTTAAGTCCCCCTAGACATTATTGTCACATGTGGGTTAAATGGAGTTTTTAATCCATATTATTCTAGTAAGTAGAACAGCCAGTCTTAAACTTTTTGATCTCTGCCTCTATACTCTTAAAAGTTCTCAAAAATCCAGAAGATGCTACATCTGCCAGTTTTTACCATATTAACTAAATCTGAAAAATGTAAAAAAAAAAACAAAACCATAAATTTGCTTAAAAATACAATAGCAAACTATTTCATGTTAATATGGATAACATTTTTAATAAAAAAATAGCAATTTCTAAAATAAAAATTGAAAAGTGCAGAACTGTTCTACATTCCTGCAAGTGTCTGTAGATCTGGCTTGTGAGAAGATGGATTTTTGTAGTATGTTGTTTGGAATAAAGTTTGTGAAGAAAAACTGGCCTTCCATAGTTAGGTTGGAAAGGGGAGGAGTATGTTAGTAACCATTCCGTATCATTTTGAATATTTTTATTTGATGGCACACCAAAAATGACAAGTAGTTTTGTAAAGGTTATTTGTGACGGGGAATCTGAGCAAATAATCACTGAACTTTCATGTTAAAATTAATTGGCCTACTTTGCACCTTGTATGGACATTTACCCTGCGTGAGTCTATAGCTCAGGCATAGGTAACTTGGAAAATACTGTTTACTGAGTTGGCACATTTCATCCTTCAATATAAATAAATAAAAAAGTCATACCTGTGAAAATCAAAAATCTCATCAGAAAAATTGTTACCAGGATGTTGTCAAACTCTGTTTTCCAGATTTTTTTTTTTTTTTTTAGAAAGAGTCTCCCTCTGTCACCCATGCTGGAATGCAATGGTGCAATCTTGGCTCACTGCAACCTCCTCCTCCTGGGTTCTAACAGTGATTCTCCTGCCTCAGTCTCCTGAATAGCTGGGACTACAGGCACATGCCACCACACCTAGCTAATTTTTGTATTTTTAGTAGAGACAGGGTTTTACTTTCTTGGTCAGGCTGGTCTCGAACTCCTGACCTCAGATGATCCGCCTGCCTCAGCTTCCCAAAATGCGGGGATTATAGGCATGAGCCACTGCCCCTGGCCTCTCAATTGTTTCTCCTGAAGTAACAGTTTCACATCATTCATTTTCTGTCAAATAGTGCAGTGTCTGTCAAATAGTCAGAATTTTGCCTGTCAGTCCTTTTTTGTACCATTAGTGTAAATGTCATTGTAGTGAAAATGGGAAATAACGTGATATTATGAAAATAGCTTTGACCTCGTGGACTATGGAAGGAAATCACTAATCTAGAAACAATGTTACTCTAAAAATACATTATTCAAAGGGCCATGTTGGAGACTCAATTATCTGATTTGCATTGCAATCCTGTATTAAAACCGTATGGTATTGTCTAAGGATAGACATTTAGATCAATGAAAAATAGAGGATTCACAGATAGACCCCCTTCCCCATACCTGGTCAGTTATTTTTGTTTGTCTTGTTTTTTGTTAAATATGCAAAGGTAATTTAATGGCAAAAATGGTCAATTCAGTAACTGATGATGGAACAATTAGATGTCCATATAAAGTAAAATGAGCCTTTACCCCTGTCTCACATTGTATGTAATTACCTCAACATAGAAGAGACCTTTAAAAAAAGAACTAACATTATGAACTGGCTAAAAGAAAACATAGGAAAACATCTTTACAACCTAAGTATAGGCAAAGATTCTTTTAGGATTCTCTGTAAATGAAAGAAATTGATAAATTGATTTCATCAAAATTTAAAACTTCTATTCTTCATAGCTACCTTTATAAACGTACTTGGAGAAAATGAATATACTGGGAAAAACTCTTAACAAAACACATAAATTCCATAAACTAATACAATCCAGTTTTGTTGTTGTTGTTGTTGTTTGAGATGGAGTCTTGCTCTGTCGCCAGGCTGGAGTGCAGTGGCATGATCTCAGCTCACTGCAACCTCCGCCTCCTGGGTTCAAGCGATTCTCCTGCCTCAGCCTCCTGAATAACTGGGACTACAGGCATGCACCACCATGTGCAGCTAATTTTTGTATTTTTAGTAGAGACAGTTTCACCATGTTGGCCAGGATGGTCTCAATCTCTTGACCTTGTGATCTGCTCGCTCGGCTTCCCAAAGTGCTGGGATTACAGGTGTGAGCCACCTCGCCCCACCACAACCCAGTTTAAAAATGAGCAAGACATTTGAATAGAATGTCTTCTCAGAAGTTATATGAATGCCCAGTAAGCACTTTAAAAATTGCAGTGTCATCAGTTATCAAAGAAATGTAACTTGAAACCATAGTGAGATACCATCCACCAGAATAGAATTAAAAATGAAACTAAAGTTAAAATCATTAACAGCCAGTATTGGCAAAAAAATGGAACAACTGAAACTCTCTACCCTTCTGGTTGGAGTACAAAATGGTATAGCTGCTTTTATACAGTTAGTAGTTTCTTATAAAATGACCTACACTTTAACCCAATAATTCTATTTTCTCTAATAACTTTCTGCTTCAAATGCTAAAAGGTCTTCGCCTCCTCTGTCTGCCTTAATGTTCCTACATATGTTCCAGTGTAGTCTTAGACTTTTTGTGTATGTATGTTGAGCATTGATTAACAATTAAACTCTACCTTGTGTGTCTTTTCCCAGAAGATGTTTTTGAGCAGTCTTGGTTTACGTTGTTTTTTCTTTTTTTTTCTTTTTTCGGTCATTCCTCTTGCCATCTTATCTAAGAGACTTTGTTTTTAGATCTTAGGTTCTCTGCAGTGGCGGGACCGGTTTTGGACTGTGGCCGACACAGTAAAAGTAGATGCCCCAGGTCTGGCGCTGCTTGCCCTCCATTGGCACTGGGTTTTAAAACATCTGGTCCACCAGATCCCCCAACTTCTGATGAATCACGAAGACAAGTAAGATTCATATTTAGAGGAGTAGTGTCAATAATTACAGACAGATGATGTTGAAGATGACAGGATTTGGAACTAAAACCGTTTCTTCTTGCTTTATTTTGGTTTATTTCCTTGGCATATTCGTTAATGTACAATTTAAAAAGAAAATATTAATGGCTTCTCTTACTCTCCAGCGTTTCCCCCTTTCCTTATTTCCCCTCTGCTCTTGTTCTCCTTTAAAGATATTACAAAGAAGTTCAGACTGTCTCAGAACACATTCAGAAGTGTTTGGGGAGCCAGACTGGTGGCTTTGCTGGTGTGAAGAAGTTGCAGAAGTTCCTGGGACGACCGTTTCCTTTTAAGGTACACCTGGAAGTATCTAGTAAACAAAAACCATTTGACTACTTTTTCTGAAGCCCTGGAACTTGGGAACTGACATTGTGTAAGAATTAATCATTGTCAGCCGGGCACAGTGGCTCACGCCTGTAATCCCAGCACTTTGGGAGGCCGAGGCGGTGGATCACCTGAGGTCGGGAGTTTGAGACCAGCCTGACCAACATGGAGAAAACCCGTCTCTACTAAAAATACAAAATTAGCCGGGTGTGGTGACACATACCTGTAATCCCAGCTACTTGGGAGGCTGAGGCAGGAGAATTGCTTGAACCAGGAGGTGGAGGTTATGGTGAGTCGAGATCATGCCGTTGCACTCCAGCCTGGGCGACAAGAGCGAAACTCCATCTCAAAAAAAAAAAAAAAAAGATTAATCCTTGTCTTGAAAGCATAACTCTTAAATACAGTTTTCTCTTGGCATCTGGGGGTGATTGGTTTCAGGATTCTGCTTGGATACAAACATCCAGGACAGCCCAAGCCTCTTATATAAAATGGCGTTGAGTGTGTATATAACCTGTGTACACTTTACATCATTTCTAAATTACAGTACCTCATACAATGTCAACGCTGTGTAAATAGTGATTATACTGTATTGCTTAGGTAATAATGACAAGATAAAAATGTCCTTAACGTGTTCAGTACAGACACAACCATCCATTTTTCCCCCTGAATATTTTCAACCCACGGTTGGTTGAATTGATGCCGAACCCACAGATAACAAGAGGGCAGGCTCTATCCTGTGAATCCTGTTAAGTACTTTGCTACATAATATCATTTTACTTATTCCTGAGATTACTAAGGCTGGGTAGAGATTTAACTGGGTAGAGAGTAAACAAGTCCTTTGTTTTCTGGAAATGTTAAGAATATATCATAAATTTATTCTCAGACCGTCTAGGCTACTAAAGAAAACCACATTTGTGCTCTATAGTTTGCTCTTGTGGGTTTTATTGTTTCAGGACAAGCTGGTGGTGGAGTGTTTTTCACAACTGAAGGTCCTTAACAAAGTCCTTGCCGTCAGGGAGCAGATGCCTGCCCTTGGGGAGAGTGGATGGCAGGAAGACATTAATCGTCTCCACGTGGTTGCTTCTGAATGGACATTGAAGAAAAGTCTCCTGCAAGCCTGGGGATTGATACTTAGAGCTAATATTTTGGAAGATGTCAACCTAGGTAAAATATTCTAGCGCTTGGCTAGCTGACAAATGCTCTGAAAATATCCTCTTGCTGGTAGCTAGTAAGTTTTCCCTTAGACTTTTCTTATCTGGGGAATGTGAGGGATATAGTGTAAATATCTTTAAATAAGTGTCAGGCATAGGGCTAAACTTCACATATATTTTTAATTCCATCAGTAGAATCGTGTGGGTATTAATATCATTTCACAGATGAGAATCTCAGAGCTCAGGTTAAGGAACGGAACTCCGGTTAGCTCAAGTTAAGCTTGCAGTCTCATAGCAGGCTGTTGAGAATTGAGAGGCTGTGCTCTTGACCACTGTGCTCTAATACAATGTTTGTCTTTTGCAGATGAACTGAGGAATTTTGTGCATGCTCAGGGTTTAGAACTGAAAGCCAAAGGACTCTCACTTGGTTTTCTGGAGAAAAGCACGGTGACGTTTCCTCCCTGCCCCATCCAGACTTTGCCTCCTTGATCCAGCTCACCAGGAGTGTTCAGTTGTGGCCTGCAATGGAGTACCTGGCTATGCTTTGGCGGTACAAAGTGACAGCTGATTTTATGGCACAGGCTTGTCTCAGAAGGTAAACCATGCTTTCAGTTGTTTTTCTTGTGGGAACTTCTCTCTCTTGATTATTCTGTGTATCCTATGCCCATAAACAAAGCACAGACTTGATGGGGATGGTTTCTGAAACAGAGGGAGATAGTTTGCCATTTTGGAAAGCCAAAATGTATTGAAGGTCTTTTGCTAGTTTTGACTCTACTTTAAAAGTCACTAGGAATTTTATCAATAGACTTGTTCATTTTTAGATAAATATATTAAAGTTTTATGTTACACTTTCCTTAATGTAGCAGCTTTCTAGTAGTTGATAGTCCACACCCCATCTTCTCCCTCTTTATTTTTGGAACAGATGCCATAAAAATCAACAACCCCAGATAAATGAGGAGATACGTCATCTCATCTCATTTTGTCTTTATCACACACCAGTTGCTCCTCAAGAGCTACGAGATCTGTGGTCCTTGCTGCATCATCAGAAGGTAAAAATCACCAAGAGACATAAGCCTCCTTTACACTATGAGTTGATTAGATTTTCTGTGACAGAGTGGTTGCAAAACATTTTGTTTATTCTTAAAATTCCATGTTGGAAACCTCGGGTTATTTTGAGTTACCTCTTAAAGGAGAGAATTTTTAATACTCTTTTGCAGTAATTATGAGGGTATATTACAACTCTTATCACAGGAGTATTCATTTGGTTTCCAATTAAATGAAATGAAAATATTTGCTTCTAAAAACTTCCCAATTGCTCAAAAATACATTGTGAGAGTGTTTTGTACTCTTCTCTTCTAATAAGTTGAATATGAATACTAATAAACTCTGGTTAATAGAATTTCATTAGTACAGCTTTAAATAAAACTGTAAACATGTCACATTTCTTGACCAAAATTACTGGTGTGGCAGAGAATCAGAAAAATTTGGATTAATACCTTGAAAGTCATGACAGTTTTAGATGAGTCTTAGAAAAAAGAGACCTAATAACTTGATTTATGGAGTCTTTCTCAAATATTCTCTTACCTAATTATTCGTTTATTTTTAGGTGTCTCCTGAAGAAATTCCTTCTTTGTGGTCCGAGTTATTTAATTCCATGTTTATGGCTTTCTGGAGCAGTACAGTGACCACATATCCTGAGTACTGGCTAATGTGGAACCCTTTGCCTGCAATGCAGGAGAGGGAGGTGCCCAAGTCCCTTTTGGACTCCACATTGAAGGTTTGTTGGTCTAAAATTATAAAAAATGTTTGATAGTGGCAAAAGAGTTTCTGAATGGATCTATCAATAAATATTTATTCCTGGCATACAGTAGTGACTGGGTGATTGCAACACTTTATTCTGCACGATGTTAAGTAAGTGCAGTGTCAGTAAAGTATACCCCATTAAATGATTCGTGAAATTCGGAGATAAGTCAAAAAAGGTTTCATTGAAAAAATCTATAATATTTTTCTAATTAAAAGATCATTTTTTCACTATAAAATAAACAGTACAGATATATGTATATATAATATATAGAAGTCATTAGAAATATCCAAACTGCTCTGTATCCTTTTGTTTACATATATTTTTATATTAAATACATATGTAAACAAAAATAAGTACACATATATGTAATAGAAATATGTATGTCATTCCAGCTTATTTATCTTTTTGAGATGGAGTTTCGCTCTTGTTGCCCAGGCTGGAGTGCAGTGGCACAATCTCGGCTCACTGCAACCTCTGCCTCCTGGGTTCAAGTGATTCTCCTGCCTCAGCTTCCCGAGTAGCTGGGACTATAGACATGTGCCACCACACCCAGCTGATTTTTGTATTTTTAATAGAGACGGGGTTTCACCATGTTGGCCAGGATGGACTCAATCTCTCAACTTTGTGATCTGCCTGCCTCTGCTTCCCAAAGTGCTGGGATTACAGGCAAGAGCCACTGCACCCGACTCATTCCAGCTTCTTTGTAAAGTTACTCCGTTGTATTGCTGTGCTAGAATTTATTTCACTCACTTTCTTATTGATAAAGTGTTGAAGTTTCTTGCATTTTCTCCCTCCTCCTGTAATAAGCATGCCACATTGACTATCCTTGTGTACATACATCTTTGTCCACTTGTTGGCGCATTTCTGCGCATAAGTTATTGGAATTACAATTGAATTCTTGGTCAGAGTATCTACACATTAAAAGCAAAATTATGGTTATTATCAGACTACAGATGTGGCTTTTGCTTTTTTAAAGATGAGAGGAGCCAGTGAAGAGGGAAGTCCTGAAGTCCTGGATGACCAGAGTGAGGTTTAGTTTCCTTTAATATAGAGATGAGGACCTGTTCTTCATCTGCTTGCCACACTAGGTGTTATAAACATTTCTAATTGTTTCTGTCATATAGTTAGAACTTATTTGCACTTCTTTGATAAGTGCGAAGATTGAGTATATTTTCACATGTTTATTGATCTCCTTTAGTTCTTCTCTGAATTTTCTAGTCATAGTCGTCCTTTTTTAAGAAAAAAAAAGATTGGGTTGGCTGGGCATTGTAGTTCACGCCTGTAATCCCAGCTGCTTGGGAGGCTGGGGCCAGAGAATTGCTTGGGCCTGGGAGGCAGAGGTTTCAGTGACCCGAGATCGCACCACTGCACTCCAGTATGGGTGACAGCGTGAGACCCTGTTTCAAAAAAAAAAAAAAAATTGGGTTGTTCTGCATCAGTTTATTATTGAAGATCTTTTTATTATATGTTATGGATGTTAAACCTTTGTCCAATATAGGTTGGAATTATATTTCTAGTTTTCCATCGTCTCTCAAGTTTGTTTTCTTATATGTCACAAGTTTTATTTTTTCCCTCTGAATATGCCAGTCCCTTCTACTTACTGACTTTAGGGTCATGCTTTTAAAAAATGTTTTCCTTTGTCACCTCAGGAGTTCAAAATCATTTTCTATTATTTTCTCCTATATTTTTATTTTATGTTTAAATCAGTGTCATCTGTTTATGTTTTATGAGATAGGGATGCAAATTTTTTCTTCTATACAAACAGATCCAATGGCGATGTAATAACACCATTTTGACTAATTTGTCCTTTCCACTCTCATTTGAAATGCCGCATTTATCATATACCTTACTGCCCCAAATATTTATGGATTTACCTGACCTTATTGTAAAACACCTCTCAAAGCCTTTAGTGATAAACTTTGGATCCCTGAGGGTTGTGTGACATACACAGAGTTGACTATCACACACCTTTGGCTGTCAGCCCTTTGACAACCCTTTGCTTTGGACAGTTACTATTGTGTCCCATTTAACAGTCTGAGGAGCACAGACATGGCAGATTTTGTCCCCTGGCTCTTACATTTGTCTCTCGCTCCTTTCCTGAATTGCCTTTTATGCTCCTGTAGTGTGGCTCCTTCCCTTCTGCACGAATGTTCTCCCTGATTCCCAGGTTTGCAGTCTTTACTCATGCATTACTAAAGCACCCATTGCCCATTTCCTAGAGCATGGAGTCCACTTTCATTTAAGGTATACCAGCCCCAACCCATTCTCTCCTTCTGATCCCATCTCTGAGTGATGCTTACCTGTTCCAAGCAATCTAAACCTTCTCTTTTTATTCTTTCCCCTCAGGTTCCCTATTGCTGCTTCTGGAAATTGTCTTAGTTAATTTTTAAAAGTTATTGACTCTTCTCTTGTCCCTTAGGGCCCTGGCAATCTCAATAGACCCATATTCTCCAAGTGCTGCTTTGAAGTCTTAACCAGCAGCTACAGAGCAAGTCCCTGGGATGTGAGTGGCCTCCCCCATCCTGTCCTCCTCTCACGTGACCCTAGGAGAGTGGGTTGAGAGAACCCAGCAGCTCCAGGACCTCAGTTCGATGCTTTGGACCAATATGGCTATCTCTTCAGTAGCAGAATTCAGGTATTCCCTCGCCCTGGAAGCATACTGTAAAGTTCCTGCCTTTCTCCACTGCATGGAGCAGACACCCAGTGAGAACTTCCTTCTATAGTGGCTAGTTCTGGTGTTTGAAGTGAGGGCATTTTCTGCCTGGATCAGCATGTTTTCAGGCTACCATGAGCTGACCAGTTCCTCTGTCAGTTTTAAGCATATTGTGATCAAGAGGGTGATGCTTAGTAAACCAAATAAGACTACGTGAGAACAGAAATTCAGCTCCACATATTGATGCTGCATTCTGTGGTTGTTATTTCTTGAGAGCGCGATAGTGTATGAAAAGGAATGCCTTTTGATACAGTACAAGCCTTTCAGTGCTTTCTTACTGTCCCCCACAGACGCACGGATTCCCAGCTGCAGGGGCTGGTGCTGTTCCGGCACCTGGCAGGCCTAGCAGAGCTGCTCCCAGAGCCTCGGCGGCAGGAATACATGCAGAACTGTGAGCAGCTTCTGCTTGGGAGCAGCCAGGCCTTCCAGCATGTGGGCCAGACGCTTGGGGACATGGCTGGTCAGGAGGTGCTGCCCAAGGAACTGCTCTGCCAGTTGCTCACCTCCCTGCACCACTTTTTTGGTGAAGAGGAGAGTAAGAAGAGCCTGCCTGAGCCAGCCCAGCGTGGGAGCCTCTGGGTGAGCCTTGGCTTGCTGCAGATTCAGACATGGCTTCCCCAGGCACGCTTGACCCTGCGGTGAAGAGGGAGTACAAGCTCAGTTACGCCAAGGAAGAGGTATGGGAGCCAAGCGTTTGGAGCATGGGCTCCTTCCCTGACCTGCTGGATCTGCTTATTGTATTACTCCTTCTGGGAGTTCAGATCGTGATATTGCATAAGCTGCCTTATGACTTCCCGGGAGTCTTGTTTTGTTTTGTTTTATTTCATTTTTTTGAGATGGAGTCTTGCTCTGTTGTGCAGGCTGGAGTGCAGTGGCGTGATCTCAGCTCACTGCAACCTCTGCCTCCTGGGTTCAAACAATTCTCTGCCTCACCTGCTGAGTAGCTGGGATTATAGGCACCCGCCACCACGCCTGGCTGATTTTTGTACTTTTAGTAGAGATGGCGTTTCACCATTTTGGCCAGCCTGATCTTGAACTCCAGACCTCGTGATCCACCCACCTTGGCCTCCCAAAGTGTTGGGATTACAGGCGTGAGCCACCACGCCTGGCCTGGATTTGGATATTTCTTTAGTTAGGATATAGTATCCCTATGTCCTAGGAATTTTGAACTTATTGGTGTTTGCTGTCTGAAACTCAAGAATCAAGTAGAGGCTAGGTGTGGTGGCTCACCCCTGTAATCCCAGCACTCTGGGGACTGATGTGGGAAGAAGCACTTGATCCCAGGAGTTCGAGACTAACCTGGGCAACAACATAGTAAGATCCTCATCTCTACCAAAAAAGAAAAAAAAAAAAGCTGGTGTGGTGGTATGTGCTTCTAGTACCAGCTACTCACTAGGCTGAAGCAGTAGGATCACGAGCCTGGGAGGTTAAGGCTGCGGCGAGCCACGATCGCATCACTGCACTTCGGCTGGGCCACAGAGCCGAGACCCTGTCTTAAGAAAAAAAAGAGAAGTTGAATCAGATACTGTGGTATCCCTTGCTATTTGAAGTTTGAACCAAGTTCGGGAACTAAATACATTAAGGTAATGGTACGTTAGTACATATTTTGAAGAAGGAAAATTGTATTAGTAGGAGTAGCAGAGAGACTTAAAAATTCAGTGATGTAAGAAAGATCGTTTCCCCTCACAGCTCTGATGTGAGTGGTCTAGATTAGTGGAGCAGAGCCACCTCTCCTTGGGTTATTCAGGAACTCAGATTCCTTCCATCTGGTTCCTCTACGTGCCCCCAGGGCATTGTCTTCATGTGCATGGTCATAGCTGGGACACAGTGGACTGGTTTTTCTGTTTTCCATTAGTTACACCAACTGCAGTGTGAATGGAAGACGCGGAACCTGTCATCCCAGCTGCAGACTGGACGAGACCTGGAAGATGAAGCCATTGTCAGCTACTCTCATCCTCATGTCAGGTAACACAGCAGAGTGATTATTTGTTTTGGGGATTATTGACTCTCCTTTTGATATAGCTGACCTTTGCAATGTAATTATGGTGTCAGTAGAGGTGATCAAATACATTTCTAAACTACATTAGCAATTAGATCCCAAAGCCTTGGTTACAGTCAGGAAAAATATATGCCTTGTGAAAGGAGGGGAGGGGGCTATTCAAGGTGTGTGTTCACATGGGGTCAAGACGTTTGAAGCCAAAACTTAGTCTCAGCCTAGAAGAACTGGGGTGTGACGGTATACACTGTATTTCTCTGCTGTTCTTGGCTGTAGGTCTGTTACTAGGAAATACAGTATGAATTGGGGATCCCTTATTCAAAATGCCTGGGACCAGAAGTGTTTTGGATTTGGGGTTCTTTTTTTCCTTCAGATTTTGGAATATTTATACCAGTTGAGCATCCCAGATCTGAAAATCTGAAATCCAAAATACTCTAATGTATTTTCTTTGAGTGTCATATTGGCTGGCAGTCAGAAAGTTGGGAGCCTTTTGGATATTTGGATTTGGGATGCTCCGCCTGTATAATGTAATAGCTTCTGAGTTTCAGTCCTACTCCTGACCTTTGGTTTTAGACGCTGGGTAAATCACTTAATGCCTTACATCTCAGTGTCCATATCAGCCCAAGAAGGATAATTGCACTCACCTACTCCAGAGAGTCATGATGAAGCTTCAGTAAGATACACATCTGAGCACCAGCAACATAACACAACACAGTAACTGCTGTGTAAATGTTACCCATTTTCACTAATTGCCAATATTTGTCATCACGATTGAGATGATATTGGAAATATTATTTCTCAGCAGCTCATATTTCTTCCTTGTGTTTTCCTAGCCGAGGATCCAATCTAGATTTGCTGTTCTTCTTCTGACATAATTTGCATACTGTGTTACTTTCTCTTTAGGCTGCTTCGCCAGAGGTTGGATCGGCTGGAGAATTTAACCTGTCGCCTGTTGAAGAAGCAGGCATTCAGACCCCAGGTGCCTGGCTATGAGTCCCTGGTGCAGGAGATCCACCACTACGTCACCAGCATAGCCAAGGCCCCTGCCGTTAGGATCTGCTAACACGGCTCCTGCAGGCCCTCCGCATGGATGGGCCACGGTCTGCCCAAGTAGCCCAGAGCCTTCTAAAGGAGGAGGCCTCTTGGCAGCAGTCACACCACCAGTTCCGGAAGCGGCTGGCAGAGGAGTACGCCTTGTATCCAGATGCCGTGACCCCACTGCAGGCATCCATATTGCAGTTACAACATGGCATGAGGCTGGTGGCCTCCGAGCTCCATGCCTCACTCCACAGCAGTATGGTTGGTGCAGACAGGCTGGGGGCCCTGGCCACAGCCTTGCTGGCTTTCCCATCAGTGGGCCCCACCTTCCCTACTTACTATGCTCACGCAGACGCTTTGTGCTCAGTGAAGTCTGAGGAGGTTCTACGAGGCCTTGGGAAGCTAATTCTCAAGCACTCAGGAGGAAAGGAGCTGGAAGGCAGGGGCCTCAGCGCCTGTCCCACTCGGGAGCAGCTGCTAATGAATGCTCTCCTTTACCTGCGCTCCCATGTACTATGCAAGGGAGAGTTGGACCAGAGGGCCCTGCAGCTCTTCAGACATGTGTGTCAGGTGAGCCGTCTCTGGGAGGGTAGCTTGCAGGACATTAGCATGCCTAGTAGATACACGGTGTGGTTGGGGCGTGGGCATTCTGTTTTCTGTCCCTTCATTTTCCCAATATAACTAGTATGTTTGTGGACGTTTGCCTCTCAATTTTCAAGAGATTAAAAAAAAAAAAAAAAACTGGGAAAGCCCTTTATCATACACTGCAAATATTTTCTCCCAGTTTGTCAGCTGTCTTTTGACTTTGTTTATGGTAATTTTGCCAAGTATTTGTGTCAACTTATATTAAAATGTTCCCTTATTAATAAAAGTAATTTGTTCTCCTTGTATGCAGTTCAGAGAATAAAAACTAAAATTTCTAATGGTCCTACCACTTAAAGCTGTATAAACCCCACTAACATACCAGGTTTCCCATTCTAGGCTTGCTTGTGTATATATATTAATATTTATCTGTAGCTGTGTGTCTTTGACACTCTAATTTCAAAAAATAATTTGTCCCAGTGGCTTACAGATTTTTTTTTTTTTTTTTGAGACGGAGTTTCGCTCTTGTTACCCAGGCTGGAGTGCAATGGTGCGATCTCGGCTCACCGCAACCTCCGCCTCCTGGGTTCAAGCAATTCTCCTGCCTCAGCCTCCCGAGTTGCTGGGACTACAAGCACGCGGTACCATGCCCAGCTAATTTTTGTATTTTTAGTAGAGACAGGGTTTCACCATGTTGACCAGGATGGTCTTGATCTCTTGACCTCGTGATCCACCCGCCTTGGCCTCCCAAAGTGCTGGGATTACAGGCGTGAGCCACCGCGCCCGGCCACAGATTTTTTTTAGTAGCAGCAGCTTTAAAAAGTACAAATCTTAGCATAGTTAACAGAAAAAAAGAGTTGCACTGGTTGAGTTTGATTCTGATCCCCCCCGAGGGCCCCTGGACATGTTCTTAAACTGCTACAAAATGATGTACAACAAACCACTAATAAAGTTTATTCTATTTGATAACTTAGTTTTAAAAACTTCACATATAGTGATTATTTTCCTGTCATTATGTATTCTTCACCTGCTTCCTATTTAGTGACTGCCATATATGTTTATGCCACAAGTAATTTTAACCATTTTTCTATCATTGAACATTTACATTTGTATATACTTGCTTTTACTATTTTGCACCCCCCATCACCACCAAAAAAAAAAAAAAAGCAAAAAAAACAAACCCAGTGCCACAGTAAATAGTCTCACAGCTAGATATCTGAATACGAATTTTAGAGATCAGGATTGCTGGACAAAGATGAAACACACTTCTTAGGCTTTATGTGCAAATTACCTTCCTAGATGGTGGATGCTTATTTCCTCAGCCTTAGCAGTACTGGGTGGTTCTTTAATTTACAGGTTTTGCTAGTTTTAGGATCTGAAATCTTAAGAGTTGGAAGGGAATTTCAGAAGTCTCTGGTAAGACACATTCCAGTTTTGCCTGATTGGTGCCCTTTGACCACCCAGTCCCTAGTCTAAGTGTTTCTTTCCTGAACTCCTCGGCCAGCTCCTCGGGGTGTTACCCACGTGCAGTCTGAACCACAGCCCTCTCATGGCCAAACCCGAGTCTGTCCTTGTTACAAAGTACATTTAGCTGTTGACAGGAGGTTCCCGTTAGCTGTACTGTGGCAAGTTTTCCACCTTCAAAAGGGCAATGACACAGCGGGGGGATTTAGGAAACTGGTTGCTGAGAATACATACTTTGAAAATAATGGGTTCATTTGCTCTTTTTCACATGGAATTTAGTTCCTTGGATGTTGGCTTTTATTTGTTTTTGAGTCATGATACTTTCATGAGAAATTAATAGCAAATCTCGCCTTTGTGAGTGCCTCAGCAATGAAAGCTCAGCTTCTTTCTGTCTATGTAACTTTCAGGAAATCATCAGTGAGTGGGATGAGCAAGAACGCATAGCCCAGGAGAAGGCTGAGCAGGAAAGCAGCTTATACAGATACAGGAGCAGGAACTATAAGACAGCCCTGAGTGAGGAGGAGGAGGAGGAACAGGAGTTCAGAAAACAGTTCCCCCTCCATGAACAGGTAGGGCAGTGGTGGCAGGGTTTGTTTTATAATGAATTCCCTTCATACATTCCCTCTGATGGCTTCTCTCTCTCCCTCTCTCTGTTTTAGAGGCTAGAGTGCAGTGGCACAATCATAGCTCACTGAAGCCTCAAACTCCTGGGCTCAAACAGTCCCCCAAGTAGCTACAACCTCATGTGCCTACTACCACATCCTGCCAGTTTTTAAATCTTTATAATACAGAGACAGGGTCTCACTGTGTCGCCCAGGCTGTCTCAAACTCCTGACCTCAAGCAGTCCTCCCACCTCGGCCTCCCAAAGCACAGGGATTACAGGTGTGAGCCACTGTGCCCAGCCTATAGTCTTTTAAAATATACTTTAATACATATATAAGTCCTGTTTCATTTTCTCCATCATTCTTAGGCTTTTTTCTTTCTTCCTTTTGGTCTGATTAGAAGTAGATTGTGGTTTTTAAAAGTTCAATTGCTCTAATGCTATTTATAGGACTTTGCAGATATTTTGGTACAGCCAACGCTGGAGGAGAACAAAGGAACTTCAGATGGGCAAGAAGAGGAAGCGGCCACAAACCCAGCTCTCCTCTCCCAGAATTCAATGCAGGCAGTAATGACGATACACCAGCAGTTGTGCCTCAACTTTGCTCGATCCCTCTGGTACCAACAGACGCTGCCACCACATGAAGCAAAGCATTACCTCAGCCTGTTTCTGTCTTGCTATCAGACTGGGGCGTCGCTTGTGACGCACTTCTACCCCCTGATGGGTACAGTAGTTTACTTTTGTTATGCCCTTGGGAAATCAAAGCAGATAGCTGCTGTTGCTGCTTCTGGACCAATCACACTCATGAATTTCCTGTTTTCACATAATTCCTTATTAATGGAGTTTCCTTGGCTTAAAGAACTTAAGCTGATTCAAGAAAACCGATTTTAGGATTATGTAGTAAGGTGGCTTTTCATCAGTGTGCGAATGGGTAAAGAAAAAGATGGATATGTATTGTTTGGATCCTTTAGGGTGAAGGATTAAGAAAATAAGGATAAGGAGTTAATTTGATTTTTTTTTTCCCCTTAGCATTATTTCTGCTTTCTGTCAATAGTCTTAGTGCTTTTCAAATGAAATAATACGTACCTGGAAGCAACCAATCTCATGGAATATGGTTTAATAGTTGGTTCAGTGCAGTTTCCTACATGATTTCATGGCATTATTTCATGCAAGTAGGGAGGAGGCGTAAGTTTCCTTTCTGTTTACCTAGAATAGGTATAAAACTGGGAATCTGAATGCATTGAGTTAACCCCTATACCCTTTTGTTTATATCTAGGCAGTTTCTGACTTCTCCGCGCATTCCAAAACTTGAGAACTTTAGGTAGCTACTATGGTATTGGTATTACAGTTCTCTAGGCCATATTGCTTTGGGGGAGAATGGCATTCATTAGTGCCAGTTAGTTCATTGTTGCTGATGTGTTTTTTTTTTTTTTTTTTGGAGGGGACAGAACCTTGCTCTGTTGCCAGGCTGGGGCGCAATCTCAGCTCACTGCAACCTCCACTTCCTGGGTTTAAGTGATTCTTCTGCCTCAGCCTCCCAAGTAACTGGGACTATACGTGCGTGCCAGCACGCCCAGCTAATTTTTTGTATTTTTAGTAGAGGCAGGGTTTCACTGTGTTAGCCAGATGGTCTCGATCTCCTGACCTTGTGATCTGCCCACCTTGGCCTCCCAAAGTGCTGGGATTATAGGAGCGAGCCACCGCACCTGGGCTTTTTTTTTTTTTTTTTTTTTTGAGACAGTCTTGCTCTGTTGCTCAGGTTAGAGTGCAGTGGCAGGATCTTGACTCACTGCAACTCCACCTCCCAGGTTCAAGCAATTCTTGTGCCTCAGCCTCAGCCTCCTGAGAAGCCGGGATTACAGGCACGTGCATGCCTGGCTAATGTTTGTATTTTTAGTAGGAATGAGGTTTCACTGTGCTGGCCAGGATGGTCTCAAACTCCTGGCCTCAAGCAATCTGCCCACCTTGGCCTCCCAAAGTACTGGGATTACAGATGTGAGCCACTGCGCCTGGCCCTGTTGCTGACATCTTGACATGTTGATAGATCAGCTTACTGAGTTCACTGACTTTACCATGATGTTAACTTCACAGGAGTTGAACTGAATGACCGACTCTTGGGCAGCCAACTTTTGGCCTCCACCCTCTCCCATAACACTCTCTTTGGGGAGGCAGCCTCAGACCTGATGGTGAAACCTGATGGGCCCTATGACTTCTACCAACATCCCAATGTTCCAGAAGCACGGCAGTGTCAACCTGTGCTTCAAGGTTTCTCAGAGGCTGTCACTCACTTGCTGCAGGACTGGCCAGAACACCCAGCACTTGAACAGGTAGGGCAGCTGTTGAGGAAGGAATTCTCATAGTACTGAATCTGCAATGAGGATGCAGCCTCACCATCATCCCTGGGGGCGCTCACTTGCACACGAGTACATATAAACAAAGGCTTAAAGAACTGCAGTTCAGTGCGATGCTACTTACTAACTACAGGATGAACACAAGCAGTTTTGTATTTCTCTTGTATAAATGATGTTTGGGGATTCTGTTAATTTTATTTGTTGGTCAGGGGTTGCTGACCATATAATAAAATGCTGCCATGTTGCTCTGTTAATTCAGACACATGCTCATGCTACCAAAGGCTTTATAGTTTTCTTAAATGTACTAAAAGTAGGTTTTGCTTTTTTATGACGAGCAGGTTTAACTTGGACATTGCTCTGTGGTCTTCAGCCAGTTTTATAACCCTTAGTACAGAGAATAAGACTGATTATCTTGTCAGACTTCTTATTTCCGGGGTAATGCAGTAGGTAAAGTGCTTATCTCGGTCAAAATACCTACCCCTGGAAGCTTTTATTCATAGTTTTCAGAGGTGTTTTAAAAGCAGAGAATTGGGAGGAAACTTCTGGTCAGGACTTTCTTCTGCCCTGTGACTTTGGATCACTAGTATTCCTACTGTGATACCCAAATCTTTATTTCTGCAGCTGCTGGTTGTAATGGACAGAATTCGTAGTTTCCCACTTTCCAGTCCCATCTCAAAGTTCCTGAACGGCTTAGAGATCCTTCTGACAAAGGCACAGGTGAGCTAATCCCTTTCTTCCTCACTTTAGTTGGTGGTCAGTTGGCAAAAGATGTATCTTGTGGCACCTTTGTTGTAAGACAGAAAATTACGTTTTGGGCTGGAAAAAGATAAGCATCTTTGGTTTTTCTGGCATGGGGTGAGATCATTGCGGTTGAGCCACTGCCCCTGTGGTGAGGGTGAACTGCCTTGCCTTTTTTCCAGTGGGATGCAGTATCCACTGGTAATGAGGGTGCAGGCCTCCAGGCCTTCCAGGTGGGGGCTTCAGTCCACCTGAGTGCCCACACACGCTGTCCCCCGCAATGCCCTCCTGGCCTCAGAGTTAGCTGTTACCTCCCCATTGGACAGAAGAGGGGCCACAAGTCTTTGATCCAGGTCAGATAGCAAACAGCATGAATTCAGGCTCCAGTCTGTAAACACTGCTTTCTTGCCTGCCTCTAACCTTGGCTCTGCTGGAGTCCTGTCATGTGACCAGACAAGCTGGATACACTGTTTGTAAATTCATTCCTGCAATTGGTGTAAGTCCTTTAGGGGCCCAGTCGTCTTCAGTCACGCAAAGTTCAAGATGTTCTTGAGGGAGGAGGTCGGGATTGAATAATGTGCACGGTGAATTTTATCTTTGTTTCTTTAGGATTGGGAGGAAAATGCAAGTCGAGCTTTGTCTTTGCGGAAACATCTTGATTTGGTCAGTCAGATGATCATTCGGTGGCGTAAACTGGAGCTGAAGTAAGTGACTGTCCTTCCCTTTCCTGAACTTAGGTTGTAAGGGCTTTTTTCTTTTGATAGTTTAAATTTCTTTCGGATTTATATAGTATGACAGCTACAGAATGTAGTTTTTAGTCATTAATCACAGAGTTAAAAGCAAGACATTAAAATGGCCTGAATACGGTCTAGACAACAGCATATGTTCTTGCGGCAGGAAACTGGGCGGCTCCTCCATCTCCATTTGGGAGGAGAGAAGAGTGAACATGCAGCTTCTGCATCTCTGCTTTCAGATCTTTCAAATGTTTCCCTAAATGCCCCCTTGGCTGCTTCTCTCTTGTTTCAGCTGCTGGTCCATGAGTTTGGATAATACCATGAAGCGCCACACTGAGAAATCCACCAAGCACTGGTTCTCCATCTATCAGATGCTTGAGAAACACATGCAGGAACAAACAGAAGAACAGGAAGGTAACACCTGGCAGTATATTTCCTGGCCACTTAGAGTTTCCCAGCTACACGGAGTGCTGCAAAGCATTGGATTGCCCTGCTCCTGCCGCTCCCCTACACTGCTTTCATGAGGGAGTGCCTCCCGTTTGACTTTATGGTATTTCTGAGAAGTCAGCCAAGAAAGCTATAAATAGCATTTGTCTAACTGGGAGAATAATAACAAAGTCTGAGAGGTTTAAATGTCTTCTCCAAAGTCTAAAGAACCAGTCATATGGTAAGCTTTCCTTTTTCTCTATGTCCACGATAGAAGTCAAACTGAAAGTTGACTTTTTGGTAGGTAGTGGCCAACATGCTTGAATGAAAAGTCTTCTATACTTACGACGAGCACCTTATAGTTCATTTTCATAATTTGCTGTGAGTGCACTTAACACATGCCCTATGTGCAGCTGTTACTTTATTTATTTAGTTTTTTGAGATGGAGTCTCGCTCTGTTGCCCAGGCTGGAGTACAGTGGTGCGATCTCGGCTCACTGCAACCTCCACCTCCCAGACTCAAGCAATTCTCCTGCCTCAGCCTCCTGAGTAGCTGGGATTACAGGTGCTGACCACCATGCCTGGCTAATTTTTGTATTTTTAGTAGAGAAGGGGTTTCACCTTGTTGGCCAGGCTGGTTTTGAACTCCTGACCTCAAATGATCCACCCACCTTCGCCTCCCAAAGTGCTGGTATTACAGGCATGAGCCACCACACCTGGCCTGTTATTTTAAATCAGCTTAGAATGTAGCCGTGGTCCTTGCTTGAGAGCCTCATGTTGTAATGTCTACCTCATGGTCATCCATAGTATCCCAAACAGATTGTGTGCCCTTTAGGAATAGGGAGTGATGGTCGAAGGAACATACATATTTTCCTCTTTGAATTTTTAAAGATGACAAACAGATGACCTTGATGTTGCTGGTCAGCACGTTACAAGCATTTATTGAAGGATCCTCGCTGGGAGAGTTCCATGTGCGACTTCAGATGTTACTGGTTTTCCATTGTCATGTCTTGCTGATGCCACAGGTTGAAGGAAAGGGTGAGGATTTTTTTTTCCTTTGCTTTTACATCACACTACTCAATTGGGTTAGGCTTTGAATTTCCCACATGAGACAGGTGCCTTCTTGCACACTTGGTTTTAAACAAGACACATACAGTTATGTTTAATGTGCTTCACATTAGATAGAGAGGAGAACACTGAAAGTGAAGTGCAGATGGTTCTAAGTTTAGCACTGACTAGCAAGCTCTGGCAGAAGTAAATTGCCAGGTGAAGATCTCAGGACCTGGCATGTTGAGGCAGCACATCTCTGCCTAGACACTGTAAATATCCTGCTAAGCTGCCGCTTGATCCAGGCCATTATTAGTTTCTTTCATCCAGTGAGAGCACTGCTATCCATCAAGGAGCTGCACATAGAACTGCCTGCTGTCAGGTACCATCCCTGACCACAGCAATTGGGATCAAAGTCTCACTACAAGATGAGTACAGATTGGACATGAATGAGCATTTGGGGTGACCTGCTTAATATGCCATCTTTTAAATCAAGCTCAGTTTCTGCTGATTTTACAATCAGATTCAGAGAAAGAATTTTACATTATGATTTTAGAAGAACCTCTGAGTACATCATCTTCCAAGAACAAAAGTACAAGAAAACATCTGTTACAAGCAGAAGTGAAAAATAGGGGAGTGTTGACAGCCTGCATCTCTGGGAAATGCTAAAGTCAGACAGGCTCCCTAAATAATCCGTCTGTGAAACTCGGTGTAATCTCATGGCATAGAGAGTAATGAGGAAGGATCGTCACTGAAATATGAAGGCCACAGCTGGCCCCAGTAGCACATGCAGCAAGTGTGGTGTTTTTGTTTCCTTTTCATTTCTTCCAGATTCACTTTGCAGTGTTCTATGGAATTTGTACCATTATTACAAGCAATTCTTTGACCGGGTCCAGGCCAAAATTGTGGAACTTCGTTCCCCCCTAGAAAAAGAACTTAAAGTAAGATGAACAGCTGTCATGATCACTCTTGGGAGGACAAAATCAGCAAATTCTCTTTCTTTAATCCTGTTATCCATTTAACACTGAGGCAGGGACCCAGGGGAATAGTGGCAAGCATTGCCACTGCTAAGTAGGATGGCAGGATGTACATTGGTGGCACTGGCTTCTTTTGTCACCTGCAGAGTGTGTGAGGGGTTGGTGGAGTGGCCTATGAGAGCCTCCTTAGAGGAATGCCACAGAAGTCTGTGTTCTCTAGTCTTGCCCAGGCTTGTCTCCCACCTCAGAGCTGTGCTGTGTCGTGTTGGTCCACGCACCAGTGAAGTGCCATGGGGGAAGGAGGGACCTCTCTTTTGGATACTCTTGGTGGTTCCTAAGCTGGAGTACATGTCAGGTGACTCAGTGACTGTAGCAGCAATTTTTTTTTTTTTTTTTTTTTTAAGATGGAGTCTTGCTCTGTCATCCAGGCTGGAGTACAGTGGTGTGATCTCAGCTCACTGCAGCCTCCGCTTCCCGGGTTCAAGCGATTCTCCTGCCTCAGCCTCCCGAGTAGCTGGGATTACAGGCGTCTACCACCACGCCCAGCTAATTTTTTTTATTTTTAGTAGAGGTGGGGTTTCACCATGTTGGCCAGAATAGCCTTGATCTCCTGACCTGGTGATCCGCCCACCTCAGCCTCACAAAGTGCTGGGATTACAGGCATCAGCCACCGTGCCTGGCCATGGTTTCTTTTGTAGGCTTGTTTTACTTGTTCACTGACACACAGTCCAGTGTTTGGGATAGAGCGGGCTCTGGTCTTTGCCGAACAAATCTGGCAAGAAACAGAATAACTCTAGCTTTATAAAGCCATTTCTTAAACATCATTTATCTTACAGGAATTTGTTAAGATTGCCAAGTGGAATGATGTCAGCTTCTGGTCCATTAAACAGTCTGTAGAAAAGACACACAGGTAATCTGTCCTTTAAAACTGGGGGCAACCAAAATAGAATTTTGTGTGGTAGGGAGCAAGACTACCTAGTTACCATAACCTGACTGAATATTAAGTATCTTAAACTTCTCAAAAAGAAAAAACCACCTTGATTGTTTTGGCTTTGCTTTCGACACCACCCCCTTCTTCTCTGAGCAGAGTCTACCTGCAGTAAGGACTGGTGTGCCTTGAGACAAAGCAGGCTATGTGTCAGGCCTTCTGCCACCCCTTAGCTGTCAGAGCAAAGCAATCCCATTCTTCCTGGCTTTAGTTTCTCTTCTAGAAAAGGAGGATAACAGTTCCTGCCAATCTTTTTCTCTTAAAATAGCTATTAATATTTAAGCTATTAATGTATATAAAAGGTACAGGGTGTTAAATTATGTATGGATGCATTATAATGTATTTTTATATTCACTTGCTAATCCAGTTTTTTTCTTCTTATCTCTGTCATTACCTGGGGACAGGACCCTCTTTAAATTCATGAAGAAATTTGAAGCAGTCCTGAGTGAACCCTGCCGGTCATCCCTGGTGGAAAGTGACAGGGAAGAACAGCCTGACTTTCTGCCCAAGCCAACAGATGCAGCTGCGAGTGAACCGTCTTCCATTCAGAGTCTGAACAGAGCACTGAGGGAGACCCTATTAGCCCGACCAGCAGCTGGGCAGGTACTTGGTTGTGCTTACTCCCAAGCCAGTCAAATGGGATCTGGGTTTTATGTGCAAAGCATGTCCTCAGTACTAGACAAGAAAATGCCTTTGAAATCTTACTGTTTGGACATATATAGCATGTATTTGTTTGCCTGACTTCCCTGCAGAAAAAGGCAAAAAATCTTGATCTTGTTGCTAAAAGGTTTTTTTTGGTTTTTTTTGAGACAGAGTCACACTCTGTTGCCCAGGCACAATTATGGCTCACTGCAACCTCGACCTCCTGGTCTCAAGTGATCCTTCCATGTCAACCTCTGAGTGCTAGGACCACAGGCACATGCCACCATGCCTGGCTAATTTTTGTTTTACTTTTTGTAGAGACGAGGTCTTGCTTTGTTGCCCAGGTTGGTCTCGAACTTTTGGTCTTAAGTGATCCTCCCTGCCTCAGCCTCCCAAAGAGCTGGGATTATGGGCGTAAGCCATCGCACTCAGCCTTGCTGCTTCAAGTTTAATGTCAGCCTGTGAGAAATAATTGCGCTTACCTGTGAACATCATGTGCTATGAACAAAGATTTGAAGCATCAGTTTAAGAATATGCCACTGAAGCTGCCTGTGGGCTACCACGTGAGGAAGCTACTGCACAGAGTATGACCGTGTGCCATGATGTGCTGGTTTATAGTTGCTGTGGTGTAAATACTCCTGTTATGGCCAGTTTCAAGCACCAACAGTTAAGATTTGGCTTGCAAAATTCCCGAAAACTTAACAGTGATACATCTTGAGTTAGCAGGTTTGTTATAGAGTTGATGTTCCTGCTTCATATCCTTGGGTGTGGGGAACTTCAGGATCAGAAAGCACTCCTCCAGAGAGTAATTTCTTGGCAGGCATAGTGGCTCACGGTTGTAATCCCAGCACCTTGGGAGGCTGAGGCAGGAGGATCATTTGAGCCCAGGAGTTTGAGATGAGCCTGGGCAACATACGAGACCTCGTCTCTCCCAAAAAAAAGAAATTTTTTTTTAAAGAGTAATTAGTTTTGCCTTCTTACTGTATTTCCTACTTGGGGTTCACAGAGTTAGTAATGAAAGTCCTTAAGCTATTTTTGTTAGTTTAGTTGTTCAAAACTCATAATAGAAACTGAACATACAGTCATAAGAAGGCTGCAGAGACACGCTATGGCCACCAAATTTACTTTCTTTTGACTGTATTTGTCAGCTCACTGCTTCTGTCATTCTAATCAACAGTTTTGATTTGCTAATGACAGCACAGTAATTTCAGGTTATTCCTCAGGACAAAAAAATGAAAATATGCCCCTGATGGACAAAAGCTCTTCCCTTCATATAATGTCTGAATTCCTGTGTCTGGGGTGCATTGGCTCATGCCTGTAATCCCAGCACTTTGGGAGCCCAAGGCAGGTGGATCACTTGAGACCAGGAGTTCGAGACCATCTTGGCCAACATGGTAAAATCCTGTCTCTACTAAAAATACAAGAAATAGCCAGGTGTGGTGATGCATGCCTGTAATCCCAGCTCTTTGGCAGGCTGAGGTACAAGAATCGCTTGAACCTGGGAAGTGGAGGTTGCTGTGAGCCAAGATCGGGCCACTGGACTTCAGCCTTGGTGACAAAGTGAGACCCTGTCTCAAAAAAGAAGGAAGGAAATCTAAATTCCTGAAATTTGAACTGTTAATTAGGGGTAAATGGTCATAGGAGTAGGACCAATTTCACCTGGCCGGTGTGTCAGAAACACAATGTGGCTCAGCACCTTCAGGGCAGCGGTGATACTGTTCATTCCACTCTGTTCGTCATTCAGAACTGGAGTCTCCTCGTGGCTGTCGTAGTAAGCATTGCTGGATGTAGGGGTATGGGGGTCCTTCCATTATGCTGATCTCATTTAGAGCAGTAATACGGTTTTCTAAATATCCACAGTATGTCCCTTAATTTTAGTGATGCTACATTTGTTCTCATGAGACTTTGGAGATGATGGTAATTTAATATTTGCTGAACTAGGGGTGTGTTTGTATGCAACAGTTAAATCTAGTTCCCATGCAATTTAAAATGATGCCCGTCATTCTTGGCAGCGAGGCTAACCTGTCCTTCGTCTCACAGGCCACAATTCCAGAGTGGTGTCAGGGCACTGCTCCTTCCCCCTTGGAAGGGGAACTTCTGCGTCGCTTGCCAAAACTCAGGAAACGCATGATGAAGTTGTGCCTGACCTTCATGAAGGAGAGTCCCCTGCCTCACCTTGTGGAGGGCCTCGATCAGTTCATAGGTGGGTGCCAGCAGCCAGGTCAAGGGTGGAACTTTCTGTTTTCCCCAGTGGCCCAGGAGGTCTGAGAATGTGGTACCTATGTCCTTTTTTGACATCTTGTATAGTGTTGAACAAGTGGGCTTAAAATCCACAGAGCCAGACACAGGAGCCTACTGAGAGCACACAGTCATAATTTTCACATCGTTGTCCTCTCATGTAACCTGGTACTGTGCGGTTTTTTTATGAGAGCCTTGTCTGCACTAGTTCCTATTGGCTGGCATTTGGGTAAAGGGGCACAGAGGGTCCCCACTGTCAGAGAGTTGTCTCACTTGAGGAGAAGGCAGATTCACCCCCATCCTCTTGCTTGCTTCACTTCAGAGACGCACAGCAGTTCATTTTTCAGGCTGTCTTCGCTCAGGGAAGGTGAGAGCCAAGACCTGCTCATAGTACACAGCAATAGCTGGGAAGGGAATACAGAATTTAATAGAATGTTTGGGCCCCTGGCAGCCTCTGACTACCTCCTTCACCCCATCTATCGCCCACCCATAGTGAGTGTGCTGTCAGTGAGGCTGGCCTTCCTTTAATGAGGTTGCATCTGATCTCGGGGAGCTCTTCCTTTTTAAAACTTGCCAGCTGTTGCTTAAGGTGACACGACCTGAGGCCGGGGGTGAGTGGAATACAGATCCACATGCATCTCTTGGACCAGGGATGTGCAGCGTGATGTAAAGCCTCCCTCATCCTCTGACTCTCCCACACTCAGTGTGTTGTCTTTGGTGTCCTTGTGCTCATTGATAACTGCTTATATTTGGCTGGCAGTGCTGCCTTAATACAGTACCACAGACTGGGTGGCTTCAGTGTGGGGAATTCATTGCCTCACATTTCCAGAGGCTAAAAGTCCAAGATCAAGGTGTCAGCAGGGTTGGTTACTTCTGAAGCCTCTCTCCTTGGCTTGCACATGGCCACCTTCTCACTGTGTCCTCCCGTGGTCACTCTTGATCTGTGTGTTCTGTGTCCTGATCTCTTCTTTTAAGGACTTAGTCAGATTAGAGCCCATTCTCATTTCACTTTCATTACCTCTCTAAAGGCTGTCTCCAAATATAGTCACATTCTGAGGTTGGGGGGTGGGGGGTGGGACTTTAACATATGAATTGAGCGGGAAGGGAAGACACAGCCCAGCCTGTAACACTGCCTGCAGCAGGGAAGCGGCACCCTTGTGTTATTGGTACCCACCTGTATTCAGGAAGGCAGGTTGGTGCTGTATCGAAAGAACTTGGGCTTTGGAGTACGGTAGGTCAGTGTTCAAGTCCTGTCTCATCGACTCATTAACCACATGGCCTTCAGATAGTGAGTAGACCTCACTGAGCCTTTCTTTGAAGTCTGTAAAATGGAGCTACAAATAGGTGCTTCTGAAGTTCTGCAGATGAAAAGAGAATTTACCATGTACCAGCTACAAGTGGAAACTCAATACATATTAGTCAGAAATTTCCTTCAAGTGATTATAAATTTCTAGTATAATGCACTGCACATAGTTGGTGCTCAATCAGTGCATTTTGCTTGATTGATTATAAAACCCCTAAATACAAAAGAATGACTGCTGTTGTTTGGGTCATTTATTGTCAAGAGATTTGAAGTCCTGTGTGTTATTTTTCTCCTTCCATGCACCTTGACCAGTTTGCTTAAAACACTTAATGAGATTTTAGAAAATGCTAGGGACTAGGTTAAGTACTCGGTATAAAGATGAATGATACTTGGCCTTTGTTCTCCAAAAGGTCCCTGGTGTTGGGTAACTTAAACACATTACTAAACCCCTGAGTTTTCTTACTGCCCCCTCCCCTGCCTGTTTTCCCTTACAGGTGAAGTGATTTCCTCTGTGAGTGAGCTGCAGAGCTTAAAGGTGGAACCCTATGCAGAGAAGGAGAAGCAGCGGTCAGAAGCCAAGCACATTCTCATGCAAAAGCAACGAGCTTTGTCAGACCTCTTTAAACACCTTGCAAAAATTGGTAAGGTTCTCACTTGAAACCCAGTGAAATGTAGTCACCAACTTTTAGGAGGAGAAACAATATGACTGATTTGGGGGGAATTCCAGACAGTTGAGATGGTGGACAACAGAAGGTACAGGCAAGGTTTCGAAATGTCATTTTAAGAGTTCCACTTATGCAGGAAAATCCTTCGACCAGCCAGCTCATTCCCAAATATCTCCAGTTTTGTATGAGATTTCTCAGAATCCGTATTTTTAAAATTTCCATCACCACGTGCTGTACCATATGCTTGCAGCATAGTATAGAGAGCAGTGCTTCTCAAACTTGAACGTGCATGTGAATCACCAGGGGAATCTTATGAAAGTGCAGCTGCTAATCCTGTTTGAGTTGCTGTGGGTGCAGCCTGAGAGTCTCCATTTCTAACCAGCTCTCAGGTGATGCTGTTTAGATTTTGCTTTGAGTAGCAGGGGGAGAGCCGGCACATCCGGTCTCTACTAAGTATCTTTGCTTAAGTGAATGCGGTTTATTTCCTAGGTCTGTCATATCGCAGAGGTCTTGCATGGGCCCGTTCAAAAAATCCTCAAGAGATGCTTCATCTTCACCCGTTAGATCTCCGGAGCGCATTGTCCATCGTCAGCAGCACTCGGGAGGCTGATTCGAGGTTTGTCTGGTTTCGTGCGTTTTTTCCTTGCTTATAAATGGAGCAGGTAATTTAAAACTCCTTGGCCTCATTTGCAAAAATGGGAATAGCAGTACCGCTGTGGCTACCACTTACAAATGTGCCTGGCTCAGGATCTGATTCCTGGTGGACATTCAAATGAAAGTGTGAGGTTGGGTGCGGTGGTTCACACCTGTAAACCCAGCACTTTGGGGGTCTGAGGTGGGCAGATCACTTGAGGTCAGGAGTTCAATACTAGCCTGATCAACATGGCAGAACCCTGTGTCTACTAAAAATAGAAAATATTAGCCAGGCATGATGGCACATGCCTATAATCCTAGCTACTCAGGAGGCTGAGGCAGGAGAATCGCTTGAACCCAGGAGGTGGAGGTTGCAGTGAGCTGAGATTGTGCCACTATAGTCTAGCCTGGGTAGCAAAGTAAGACTGTCTCAAAAAAATCCATTTCTTTTCTTTCTCTTTCTTCCTTGTATTCACCTCTCCTTCTTTCTTTTTTTTTTTTTGTCTTTTGATTTTCCTGAGGTCTGCTCACTTCATTTGATCATACATGGGGAAATCTATGGGAAAATGGCATGTTTTTAGTTGCTGTATGTACATACATCCCTCATAAGTTCTCAGATGTTCTTGAATTTGTGAGTCCGTACACTGTTGAGACAGGCAGAGCTACCTCCGTCGACAGCGCAGCAGAGCGTGTTGTGAATGATGCTTTACCTAAGCTGGGTATAGTACACGTTTGCGTTTTCTTTGCTCAGTTGGCCCTCCCAGGGCTTTAAATTTGAATTCAACAGAACATTGTAGATGGGAAATTTTACATAAGCATTCTGGATTTGCAGTTTTTCAGGAAAATTTGCCAAGTGGGCTTGCCTTCCCATTCAGTTAGCAGTGCTGTAGCTGAATAGTAGTTTCCTCCTATTGACAGGACACATACTCTCCAGCTTACTTGAGCCCTCAACAACCCCTGTGTCTTCCCCACATTGAGGTCAGCTGTCACTGCCATGCATCATTTTGTGCTTGGCTGTCTTTAGTCCTCTTATGTTATTTGCCTGGCCCTTGTAGGCATAGAGTTTATGACCCCCCTAGCCTCCACTGCCAAAATAAGAAGGTTTCATTGAAGAAACCATATTGTCAGCATAATTTATTTCCCCATGATACTTCTAGTGCTGAGTATAAAATACATCTGTTAAGTAAAGGACTAATGAGTGCCTCACTGAATGAGTCCTCATGGAAAAAACCTATTCAGACAGCTGACTCTTGGTTATGGCCAAATATACCGGTCTCTGAGTTTTTAGGATGTGGGGTGGGAGAGTGTGATTTTAATTAAGTAAATGATGTTGATATCTTTTCCAGGCTGCTCACAGAAATCTCGTCTTCATGGGATGGATGCCAGAAGTATTTTTATCGCTCTCTTGCACGGCATGCCAGGCTTAACGCAGCACTAGCAACTCCTGCCAAGGTAGAATGATAGAACATGAGACTTGCAGGGGACCAGGGAAAGCTCTTATTCTGTTCCTCCCAGGCCACATTCTCAGACCTTGTTAAGTGATAACAGCTTGTTAGTGGAACTGAGCTTTCTGTAGTAGATCCTTAAACTTAAAATGTAACTCAGTGTAATTCTTTGCAAAATCAGAGAGCATCTTAAATTCTGTTACACTTGCCAGCAGGACCAAATGTTTAAGAAAAATTAAGAAAAACCTCGGATGTTTTTTCCCTTTGTGAATTGAGAAAAGACCACTAATAAATGGATTTTTGGAGTTAAATCCAGTTCCTATCTATGAAATATCAATGATCTGTGCAAGCATAATTGTAGAAACACTGCTCAAAAAAAAAATGAATATGTCACCTTTAGAGTGCATGTCTGTCACTTATATTAGCAAGGGACTCCTCCCCTGGAAGAGTCAAGAAACAACTTTCTAGAGGCACAGCTGTGGGTGGGGTTTGCCAGCAGCCCCTTTAGCATGTTTTTCCCTCTGCCAGGAGATAGGCATGGGCAACGCAGAGCGGTGCAGAGGTTTCTCGGCACATTTGATGAAGATGCTTGTCCGACAGCGGCGCTCCCTGACCACGCTTAGTGAGCAGTGGATCATCCTCAGGTACCAGCTGATGAGTTGGGCTATTGGGAAGAATTGGGTCAGTCAGCTCAGAGTTGCCGCATATGGGGGAGGGGAATAAGACGGGCTCTCAGTTGTGAAATGAATTTAAGGCCCAAAGAGGCAGGTAGGGTTTCTCCCGGCTCTGCCCCTTGCTTTGAGTGATACGCCTCTAGTGGCCCTCTTCTTCCGTGTTGTGACTATATACCTCCTGAGACTATGGAGCCGGGGAGATTTTGGGGCTGCGTCAGGCAGTGAAAATTGTCATGGGTGAACTATACCTGTGTCTGGAATGAGGATATATGTTACTGAAAGTCCATGTGAGCTGCTAGATAGGGTTGTGTTCAATGTATTAGGGTGTCCCAGTCTTGGGCACAGATGAGATTTGAGTCTGCTTCTGTTACTTAAGCTTTTGGGATCTGCTGAGCCATACATGGAGGCTCCTCAATGGAAACAGATAATTAAGAGATGAGGACAGTTGGGAAGGTTGCCGTCATCTGTTGAATGGATTCGTAGCTGACAGATAGTACTTTCAGACTATTCACTCTAGCTTCAGGTATTTCCTGCTGCATTCATTAGGGTTTATGTAGCAAAGTACAGTACATTTACTAGATAATCCTAGTTGAAATCTCTGTAGTGGTGTGATTGTGTTGTGATGCTTTTCCTGAAAGACTGAGGGATGGGTTTAAGTACTTTGGGAGGCATTTTAACAACTTCTTACCTATCTGGGGGGATTCTTCCTTCTTGACTATATGAAAAAGCCCAGGCTTGTTCAGAAACACAAATTTCTTTTAAAACAATATAGTAATATGGTTTAAGGTGCCATTCATTGTGTTTTTCCCATGGGTTTCTCTGTACAGGAACCTCCTCAGCTGTGTGCAAGAGATTCATAGCAGGCTGACGGGACCCCTGGCCTACCCCATGGCCTTTCCCCCTCAGGACGGCGTGCAGCAGTGGACTGAGCGCCTGCAGCACCTGGCCATGCAGTGCCAGATCCTGCTCGAGCAGCTCTCCTGGCTCCTCCAGTGCTGCCCCAGTGTGGGGCCAGCTCCAGGCCATGGCGATGCCCAGGCATTGGGTCAGCCTCCTGCCCCCTGCCCGGAAGGACCAGAACTTAGCAGCGGACAACTTTGTGGAGTAGTGCAAGACCTAATTCCCTCCAATCTGAGCTACCCATCTCCAGTTCCTGGAATTCAGCTGCCCTTTGGTTGCCGGATGCGGAAACAGGATCAGCTTTGGCAACAGTCAACTATGAGATTAACAGAGATGCTAAAAACCATTACAACAGTGAAAGCTGACATTGACAAAATTAGGCAGCAGTCTTGTGAGACTCTCTTTCATTCTTGGTATGTGTGTCTATGTCTTACTCTTCTCTGTGTGCTTAGGTTCTTATTGTGCTTATCTAGATTAGGGATGGGAAGGGAAGGGTGTTAACAGAAAGCAGCAGCTGTTAGACAGCCCTGGGGTCTAGGGAACTCGTCGGTTTAGGGTATGGGGTGGGGAGGGGATAGGGAGTGTCATCTGCAGGTTCTGAGACTTTAGTGGAAACAGCCTTAGCAAAAAGATGCCAGACGAAGCCCTAAATAATCGTCAGGGAGAGCAAATCACATCCTGCTATTTGTGGTGGTCCAAAATAAAAGCCTGTCACACCAAAGACTAATGATAATGGAATATCATTAGTCTTAATGGAATAAGTTTAGTAGTTTATTTAGTAATTTATTCCATTACTAAACCTAGGTGTTCAGTAATATAATAAAATTATGAAAAGAATTGTGCTTCAGTCCTTTGTTACTCAGTGGACCTGCACAGCACTTTGTGGCATGTGTTCAGCTGTAAACCTTCAGATAGGGTGCGTTCTACCTTGCATACATTGTAGTGGTTGGAGGGAGGGGTATGTGTTTGTGGGAACTGTAGTGCATTCTTTTCAACATTGTGGCATTTCTGTTGCAGGAAAGATTTTGAAGTTTGCTCTTCTGCACTGAGTTGCTTGTCCCAGATGTCAGTTCATTTGCAGGCCCTAGAGTCCTTGTTCATTCTTCCAGGGATGGAGGTTGAGCAAAGAGACTCACAGATGGCACTAGCTGAAAGTCTGGAATATATAAGAGGAGAAATTAGTAAAGCCGTGGCTGACTTTACCACCTGGAAGACACATTTACTTACTTCAAGTAGCCAAGGAGGTAAGGAATATTGTTCAGTCAGGGAATAAAAGCCCAGTACAGAAATGATGTCTTGTAGATGTAAGCCTCATTATCCTAAAGACACATTATGTTTTGGTCTACATGTACCTGTCCAGGGTTCTGAGGCAGGGAGGTGCGGTTGAAATCTACAGCTCTTAACTTTTGCCGCATTTGTTTGAATACCTGTTACATACTCTGTAGTACACATAGGAAGGCAGCACAGACTCACTGTCTGTTAGTTTTCCCTTAGATTGAAAAAGCTTGGAGCTGATAATCTGGACCAAGTTAATGTTTATTCATACTGTCTTAATGGTTATTTTCATATTTTTTTACATTGTTTTAGTAAAATTGTTTTAATACAAGGTAATAAACTTGTAGGTTTATCGAGGCAAAGAATTTGTCTCTTTTCTTTGTGTCTGGCACAGCTTGACACAGTAGCTCATCAGTTAATGAGTATTTTTAATGATTTCCAGAGGGACTAAACCAAATGATTGGTGTCTTTCATTTGTATGTTTGTTTTGCACCCCGTTACTTACTAGGAAATCAAATGTTGGACGAAGGGTTTGTGGAAGATTTTTTCGAGCAAATGGAAATTGCCATCCGAGCCATCCTCTGTGCCATTCAGAACTTAGAAGAAAGAAAGAATGAAAAAGCGGAGGAGAACACTGACCAAGCAAGCCCACAAGAAGAGTGTGGTATGTCTGAGATCAGGCAGAAATTAGTTTCATGCCTGACTTAATTTTTGTATTTGATTATTTATTTCTGTGGCTAAATAGTTAAGGGTGGATGTTAGAAACAGATGTCTGCATGAATAGAGATGAAATGATTTGTTTTCTGTTATTCATCATGTTATTTTCTCTGAATGAATGGGGCAGCAGGCTTTGAGAGACTGCAATCAGGACATCTAACAAAACTCTTAGAGGATGACTTCTGGGCCGATGTGAGCACTTTGCATGTGCAGAAAATAATTTCTGCCATCTCTGAGCTGTTGGAGAGGCTGAAATCGTACGGTGAGGATGGCATAGCAGCAAAGCACCTGGTAACTAACTGTTCTTTACAAGCTTTTTCCAATGCACTGAACAAAGGCAGAGTGGGCTTCACCTCACTTCATGTGGATAAGTCCCAGAGCAGGTCTCAGTGCCACCGTCACCAAGAACTTGGTCTCTTTATTTATACGTGCAAAGTCATTGACAAGCTTTGAAAAGCTTAGGGCTTGCTAGCTTACTGTAAGATGCATAAGTGCAAAACTGCTAAGCATTCAGAATATCCATTATATTAGGATTCTTTCATATCTTACTCACATACTCCCAAGTATTTGATGTTAATGATAGACAATGTTATCAACTGAGGCTTAGCGGCCACCCTCTGTAAACACCATTTCCACTACGGTAAGCCAACAGAGTAAGCAGTTGTAGTCTCTGCAGTAAGTCCAGAGAAGCAACTTACTTCGTAGGACATTGTATGTTATTCTATAGCATTGCCTCTAGTGCTAACTTTGAATCAGCAGTAGAATTTATTTAAAACATTATTTTATTATTTAATTTTATTTTTTTATTTTATTTTACAAGGTCTCATTCCATCTCAAAAAAAAAAAAAAAAAGGGCATGGTGGCTCATGCTTATTATCCCAGCACTTTGGGAGGCCAAGGCAGCTGGATCACCTGAGGTCAGAAGTTCAAGAACAGCCTGGCCAACATGGTGAAACCCTGTCTCAATTAAAAATACAAAGAGATTAGCCAGGCATGGTGGTGCACACCTCTAATCCCAAGTACTTGGGAGGCTGAGGCAAGAGAATCACTTGAACCTGGGAGGTGGAGGTTGCATTGAGCCGAGATCGAGACTTTGCACTCCAGCCTGAGTGACGAGCAAAACTCCGTCTCAAAAAAAAAAAAAAAAACATTGTAAAATTTTCATACATAAAAAATTATTTTATTTTACAAGATCTCATTCTGTGTCCCAGGCTGGAGTGTGGTGGCATGATCACGGCTCACTGCGGCCTTGACCTTCTGGGCTCAGGTGATTCTCCCACCTCAGCCTCCCAGTTAGCTGGCACTATAGGCATGCACCACCATGCCCAGCTACTTTT
This sequence comes from Ateles fusciceps, assembly GCA_036589455.1. Lineage (NCBI taxonomy): Eukaryota > Metazoa > Chordata > Mammalia > Primates > Atelidae > Ateles > Ateles fusciceps. The sequence continues at coordinate 41,655,653 of JAZHEH010000065.1, forward strand.
TAAAGTTTTGACGAGATGGAGTCTGGCTATATGTTTTTTTAGTTTGGTATTTTTTTGTAGAAATGGGGTTCGCCACATTGCCCAGGCTGGTCTTGAACTCCGGGGCTCAGGCAGTCTACCCACCTTGGCCTCCCAAGGTGCCTGGCCAACATTCTGTTTTTTAAAAACCAACATTGTGAGCCAAAGGAGACGTCAGTCTGAGAATTTAAAGTGTACTTTTGTGACGATTTATGTAAATGAAGAAATCTCAGTGAGTTGTGTGTATTGGGGTGGGATGGGGGTTACAAACACATACATGTAACTTGCATTAGTACTAGTTAGTGCATTCACAATGTTGTGCAATTACCACCACTATGTAGTTCCAGAAGGGAAACCTGGTACCCGCCAAGCAGTGTGAGCTGGGCTTTTGTTTTGTTTTGATCTCAGTTCTTCAGCCAATCCTGTTCCTTGCTGGTGCGCCTCATGCCGGTCCTCTCCAGCTACTCAGACCTCGTCCTCTTCTTCCTGACCATGTCTTTGGCAACTCACCGTAGTACTGCGAAGCTGCTCTCTGTGCTTGCCCAGGTCTTCTCGGAGCTTGCCCAGAAGGTAAGGACTGTTCACATGGTGCACTGTGAGCACCAGGGACCCAAGTAAATTTCGTATCATTAGTCTCTGGTGAGATAGGCTTTTAGCAAGATGTGAGTTGCACTCCCTGTGGATTATTTAGGGCTTCCTCTGGCATCCTTTTGCTAACGCAGTTTCCACTGAAGTCTCAGAACCTGCAGATGACACCCCCTATCCTCACGCCACCCCATCCCCCAAACTGATGAGTTCCCTAGAATCCAGGGCTAACAGCTGCTGCTTTCTGTTAATTCCCTTCCCTTCCCATCCCCCAATTTAAATCTTCAGATAACTCTTGAACTAGAATTGTAGGATAAAACCTTAAAGCCACTAAGTTTTCTTTTAACTATGTAGGTGTAATTATGATTAAATGATAATGGGACTATTAGTATTAGAGTTTTTTTGTTTAGCAGGGAAATCATTTGTTCCTTCAGCCATGTACCCAGTACTGTGAAAAGCACTGAGGTTGTAGAGATTGTAGACCCTCCCCTTGAAACTTAGGGGCAGTAGACAGTGAAATCTAAGAGCAACACGGTGTGGGTAGGTCTAGTCATAGAGGTATCCAGCTGTCGGTCTCTCCTAACCTCTCCAAGCCTTGATTTCCTCATTTGTAAAATGAGATCTGCCTATACTTGTAAGCATTTTTGTGAGAATGAGAACCACCTGCATTTGAGTATATGAGTTTAGTTTTTGTTCTTCCTTAGCAGTCTAAGATTTTCTCCAAGCTAAGTACAGATGAGATGTACTTGAGGAAGATAGGAATTTACAAACTGAAGATAGGGTCTGGATTTCTTATAAACAGTTAAAAGTTTTTAGTTATGAGTCTCTAAAATACTGGAAAGGGTGAAAAGTGGAAGCCAAGCCTAAGGCCTTGTATCAAGAGGATAAATATGTTTATCTGCTGAATAAGAAGTAAAAGAATGAGTCTCAGGTTTGTCCTCTCTGATGGGCACCAAGCCAATCTTAACATTCCACTGCTTCTTGGAATAAACACTGTATACCAACGACAGGGGCAGGAAAATGTATGGTACGGGTGCCTTGAGATTTGGCTCAGCTAGATCTGTCCATTTGCACCATAGCTGTTGTCTGACAGGCTGTAGAATGACGTTGGCCTTTCAGACCTTTGTCTGTTTTGGGTAGAATGGCTGTGATGTGTGCAGAATGTTGGGAGCCCGGTGGCTATCCCAGATGTGACTACTGCAGTGATATGCTCTGGTAAGGGCATCTGAAACTGCCTCCTATGCGGTCTTATTCTTCGCCTATATATGAATGTCTCTCTTTTAAATAATGTAGTTCAATGCAAAAATTAAGCAAGTAAGCCAAACTGTATTTTCCAATCTATGTCCTCAGAGTGTCTAAGTGTCCAAATTGTATTCATATCCTTTCTGAGTAGTTCTGAGGGAACTTGAAAGTAGGTTAGACAGTGCTAAGATAATAGATCTAGGTTGTAATTAAAGCTCTTGATCCACAGGAAGCCGTTTCTGTGTAACCAAGTCATAATTAGTGTTTACTAATTTTGGATCTTAATTCCTTGCTAATTAGCATCTTTTTTTAGTGCATTCTCATCCTCAGGTTGACAAATATCTTCATAGTATATATTTTCTCTTACAAAATTAAAATTTCTGATTGAGAGTCACTACTTCTTTTTCTTTTTACTTCTGTTCAGGGGGCTAGTATTCTTCTCAGGTTATTTTCATGTATAAAATAGTTTTGTTGAACATTTCAGTTACTACTGTGTTTGGCTGTGTTCTCTTCAGAGCCTGTTCTGCCTTGCTCAAGGACTTTTTCCTAAATACTGTCCTTTTAGTATACTTCATTTAGATTTTTGTCTTGGCAGAGTGACAAATGACCACATGCCGGAGACCTCTACAAAGTCAAGTCATATGTTAAATCTGATGTCAAGCTGTGAAATTGCATAACTATTAGCACCAAGAGGAAAAGAATGTCAGAAGTCTGTTGTACTTCCAGCAGATTTAAGATGATAAGCTAGAAAAACAATTCAGCATGTGTTTCAATTGTTTTCCTATGGGAAGAATCAAAATCCCCTTTTAAAATTTCTTTTGTGCCTAACTGTTCACTTCCTTTTTCCTTTTTCTAAGGGATTTTGCTTGCCCAAAGAATTTATGGAAGATTCAGCTGGAGAGGGAGCAACTGAGTTCCATGACTATGAGGGAGGTGGAATTGGAGAAGGCGAGGGCATGAAGGATGTGAGCGACCAGATAGAAAATGAAGAACAGGTATGTTTTCACATAGGTATACAGTTGACAGAAGATCACTCTCTTCAATATTTAAGTTGCACATAAAAATGGTTTTTACTAGGTTAATGATTTTTAATCTGTGATCTACAGAGCCCTAGATATATTGGTGCTTGGGCAGTAGGTGTAAATAAAGAGCCTAAAAACCACAGGAAGGAACCTTGCAACTCTGTCATTGTTTTTGGCTATAATTATGGAGGAAATAAATGATTTTTACTTTTTTTTTTTTTTTTTTTTTAATGGGGAGATATTTGCTGATGATTTTCTAGAGTATTTTTTGATAGTATTTTTAAGCATAAAAGACCTGGCTATCTTAAGTGATAATTGCATTAAACAATAATGCCAAAATATGCTGTTAATAGGTTTTGCTGTTGTGTATCTGTAGGGCATATTGAGAGTTTAAAAAATCTGTATCCTTTTTTGGTTGGAATTAAGCAACCTTCTGAAATATTCAGATGCTATGGACTAAGACTGTAAGATGCAAACCTTATAGAAAAGTACAGTCCATGCAAAAAACATTACGTGGAATAAAAAGCTTCCAGAACAATTTGGTAGTGTCTGCTGAATTTTAAATTATGTGTATTCATTGACCCCCAAGTTCATGTTTTCTTATAGAAATACTAGTGTTGGCCAGGCATGGTGGCTCACACCTGTAATCTAAGCACTTTAGGAGGCCGAGGCAGGTGGATCATGAGGTCAGGAGATCAAGACTATCCTAGCCAACATGGTGAAACCCCATCTCTACTAAAAATACAAAAAGTAGCTGGGCGTGGTGGCATGTGCCTGTGGTCCCAGCTACTTGGGAGGCTGAGGCAGAAGACTGCTTGATCCCAGGAGGTTGAGGCTGCAGTGAGCCATGATTGTGCCACTGCACTCCAGGCTGGCAACACAGCGACACCCTGTCTAAAAAAATAAAAAATAATTTTTTTAATAAAAGAAATAGATAAACTAAGGAATGAGCAAGATTCTCTTGGGTCACTGTCTTTCAGCAATCATAGTGACAAAAATAGTATTAAAGAATTGGATAATAAAAGATTGGTGAATTTTTTATCCTACAAAGACTATGTATTCTTTCAAATGTCCCTGGGATTATTTTTACAATTCCCAATAAGAAAACGTGAATGAAATTTTATATTCTCTGATTACAAATGCAATAAAGTGGAAACTAACTCCAGAAATTTTACAAATTCCATGTGGCTGTCTCTGTTGTTTCTCTTTTTCCTCTCCCAAATATATTTTTACACCAATAATCTTGGCATTTATATCTCAGAGCTGAAGCAAACATTGGTAAAGTTATAGCATTTATTTATGTTTAATATAATGGTTTTTTATATAGGTGGAAGATACATTTCAGAAGGGTCAAGAAAAAGACAAAGAGGATCCTGATTCAAAATCTGATATTAAGGGCGAGGATAACGCCATTGAGATGTCGGAAGACTTTGATGGGAAAATGCATGATGGGGAACTTGAAGAACAAGGTTTGAGATTATCTGTCACTTCATTCTTGTTTTTCAAAGTATAAATATTTTATCCAGGAAATTACATGTACCTAATTAGGAACCTAATATAATCTTTTGAAACAAGTTGGTTACTGTGCTTAACTGCAAATGAAAACCTCAGCAGCTGCATGTACCATCACCATCTACACTGAGGCAGAAGTCCCTAGTCTCAGAGTCTTCTCATCAGAGTAAACTAAGACATTGACTGATATTCTAGCTGCCTCATGGGCTACATGCAGTGGCTCAGTAGTGCCCTTCAGGGAAGCCTGAAAGGAGATGATCCCTAATGGAGCTTCGCTCTCAACAAAAGGCAAATTGTTCTGTGTGATGTTTAAAATACCTTTTATTTCTAATTAGAAAAATAGTAGATGTTTGTTGTAGATGATTTGGAACAAAAATGTAGGAAAGAAATGGATCCCCCCCTCAGGCCTACCACTTATAGCACTTAATACATTGTGGTGTATTTCTTTCCATTTATTACGTGTATACATACACAGAGACCATATACAGTTCTGTAGTCTGCTTTTTAAATTTAGTATCTGAACATTCTCCCTGTCGTTAAAAATTATTTGAGAATATGATTTTTTAAAGTACATTGTCGTCTGTCATATGTTTATGCCATAATTCAGCCCTTGCCCAAAATTTCTCTCCAATTTGAGATACTATGTCTTACCCTAAAATGAATATCTTGCAGAAATGAAAGTTGACCTTAGTGTACAGTTTGCCTAAGGCACATAGGATATGACCTTTGGCAAAGTAGACCCTGTGCAAAGACAAAAGAAGACCTGATTGAGACCTGATTTTAGATGTTGGAAAAAAATCATAGTAGTATATTGAAGATGGGGAGAACGAGTGGAAACCACGTAGTCCGGCCCCATCCTTTCACAGACATGAAACTCAGGTTGCTGAGTCCCATAATGACCATTCCTCCAGCACTAGAACCAGGCATCCTGATAGGTATTTCTCTTCTTACCATCTGCTCACACATTAGAGACTTCCTTGTTCCTCTGCTTTGCAAAACACAGTAGGACTTTGTGTAGTAGGACTTTGTTTTTGACATGTGTAGATCTAAAGGCATCCACACATGTGGTGTTTTCTGTAGAAAAAGGCAGTAAATCTGGGTGGGGCCCTTACCCAGGAAGCAGGTCCATACCTTTGTTACTACACAGGACTGGGTCAATTTGGAGATCTGCCTAACTAAGCTCAGTGCCTTCCCTTTCAGAAGAGGATGATGAGAAATCAGATAGTGAGGGCGGAGACCTGGATAAGCAGATGGGTGATCTCAATGGTGAGGAAGCTGACAAACTAGATGAGAGGCTTTGGGGTGATGACGATGAGGAGGAAGATGAGGAGGAAGAAGACAGTAAAACTGAAGAAACAGGACCAGGAATGGATGAGGTAATTAAAAGATTTCTCCCCTTCCCAAACAAGCTGAGTGGAGGTAACCTGCCTACTACCTGCCATTCCCTGTCATTTACTTCTCTTCCTTTTCAGTATTTGGTTTTGTTCTTTCTTCCATTCTTCTTTTTCTTTTTTCTATCCTATCTCATTGATTACATTCAGAGCTAAAAGAGTAGCCTGACCTGAGTCATCCCATGTGTTACGGAGGAGGGAGATGAACAAGACTCAGTGCAGATGTTCTGAGCTGATTCTCCTATAGGCCACTGAATTTCTCCAGCTTCCAGCTTAGGAGACTCCAGGGCTGAGATAGAGAGACCTGCACTGTTTTCTCTAGGTCACGGATGGTCATCAGCCATCCATGGGGGATAGGTCCAATAGGCAGAAATTATGCATGTCTGAGTCAACCTATGTAGAAGCACTTTCTTGGATTGACTGTGGTAACTGTTTTTTCTTCCTTTAACATTTAGGAAGATTCTGAACTTGTTGCTAAAGATGACAACTTGGATAGTGGCAAATTGAACAAAGATAAAAGCCCGCAAAATAAGAAGGAAGAAAAGGAAGAAGCAGAAACTGATGATGGTGGACAAGGCGAAGACAAAATCAATGAACAAATAGATGAGGTAATGAAAATTTGAAACTGATCCGCTCTCCTGACTCAAGGCCAGGGCTCTTGAACTGCATAGTTGATTTTTCCCCCTTATTCGCTCACTGTTCTCCTATTACCTCATAAAAGAAGATGCAAGAGGCTCTTAACATACAATATCTAACTGTTGGTTCCTGACAAAGTAGTTCATGTGTTCTTTGGGCTTCTGCTAGAGATCAGAAGCTAAAACAAACCTATGATTCCTTCTTTATTTTGTCTTGTAAGTTTCTTTGAGATTAATTAGGAAGACCTGCATAGAAAGTGAAATTTGAGATTCCAACATGAAAGGTCTAAAAATATTATTAAAATACTAATGTGTACATGTAATTTTAGGGAACAGATATTGTATTTTCTCACAGTGTAAATACTTAGAGCTGATTTTATGGGGATTACACTTTAAAAAAGTTTTGTATTTTTATTTTATCTCCATTGTCTCCATTGTCCCAAAGAGGGAATATGATGAAAATGAGGTGGACCCTTACCATGGCAATCAGGAAAAGCTGCCAGAACCTGAGGTCTTGGACCTTCCAGATGACTTGAACCTCGACAGTGAGGACAAGAATGGTAGTGAGGACACTGACAATGAAGAAGGAGAAGGTGCGTCTTTCAGAAACAGAGACCAGTTAGAACTCACTACAAATGAACAGTAACCGATTTGTCTTTCGAGAGCTAGCTCAGTGTTATGGCCAGATGATAAAGCATTTTGGTTGGCTCAATCTCAGTTGAAGGAAATGGTTCGCCTTGCCTTTGTAGTGTTTCTCATGTGAGTGTCTGCTACAGCTCATCAACCAACATGTACTCTCTCAAACTACTGTCACGTCCTATCTGCTATGCCCTGGTAGTGCTTCACACATAACACTGTATCTTCACAGCCATTACTGTGTGTCCCATCTCATAGGATGCTGTAAATGCTGTGCAGACTTGGCATACCAAGCTGTTGTGGAGTCCAGTTACAGCTTTTTTAGAGAAATGATGATTTTAGTTATTGATTGTCACATGTGTATAGTGGAGAACAAGACTAAATAATCCCAAGAGAAATCACATGGCATATGACAGTATTTAGTGCCTTTGTCACCCATTTTTCAACCCTAGTGACTCCTTTGGAGACTATTGTCTGGTATTGGTTGAAAGCATTGTGTTGGAGGTGCCCCCTGTAATAGAGGGCCCCATTCCTGCTGCTTAACCAGACAGGAAGATACGAGCTAGCCTCACTGATAAATGAATCAGTTACACAGTTATAAAATCTATTTTAAAAAATGTATATGTGTATTTTTATAATGCTGTATTAGAACAAAAATAGCAAGTTATAAAGGAATAAAAGGTGCCATTTATGTAAAAATTAACTTCAGAATCTAGGTGCAAACAAAGTCAATAACCAAGAAAGCTTAAAATTAAGAAAATGAAAATCCACTGAGAATGCAATAAGCTATCTTCTTTTAAATAGCCAGACACATTTTGTATACTAAGGAACAAGTATTTAAAAATCGTTGGCATATTTAAAATCATTTGTTAATTAAATAATAGATTTTAAAAAAAACCAATAGGCTGGTCGCAGAGGCTTATGCCTATAATCCTAACACTTTGGGAGGCCAAGGTGGGAGAATCACTTGAGCTCTGAGTGTGGGACCAGCCTGAACAACAATAGTAGAGACTCTGTCTCTACTAAAAAAAAATTAGTTGGGCATGATGGCACACACCTGTAGTTCCAGCTACTGAGGAGGCTGAAGCGAGAGAATCACTTGCACCCAGGAGGTTGAGGATGCAATGGGCCATGATCTCGCCACTGCACTCCAGCTTGGGTCACAAAGTGAGACTCTGTAAAAATTAAAAAATTAGCCGGGCATGGTGGCTCACACCTGTAATCCCAGCACTTTGGGAGGCCGAAGCGGGCAGAGCACCTGAGGTTGGGAGTTCAAGACCAGCCTGACCAACATGGAGAAACCCTGCCTCTACTAAAAATACAAAATTAGCCAGGTGTGGTGGTGCATGCCTGTAATCCCAGCTACTCAGGAGGCTGAGGCAGGAAAATCGCTTGAACTTGGAGGCAGAGGTTGTGGTGAGCCAAGATTGCGCCATTGCACTCCAGGCTGGGCAACAAGAGCGAGACTCTGTCTCAAAAAAAAAAAAAAACAATTAAGACAGTTATTTTAAGAATTTGCTAATAACTGATGTTTTAAGTGTCCAAAGTATAGAAAAGCTCTTCTGACAAAACTTTTTCAAAATAACAGTTTCTATTTCAATGTGAGTTGTATTTTTTATATTTGATAATGATATCCACCAATTATTCACAATGATAATTGAGCATCATAAGCTGTCATTTCCTATCGTTGGCCTAAAATTTTCCTATTGTGTTTTTTTGGTTTATGTTTTTTTTTTGGGGGGGGGTAGATTAGCTATTAGTTTTTAATGAAACTTGCCATTGAAACAACTGTATGTGTGAGTATGGTTTAGAACAAGGGTGGACAAACTTTTTCTATAAAGTTTCAGATAATAAATATATATATATATATATTTTTTTTTTTTTGGAGACAGCGCCCTGCCCTGTGACCCAGTCTGGAATGCTGGGGCATGATCATAGTTCATTGCAGCCTTGTCTTCCTGGGCTCAAGTGATCCTTTTGCCTCAGCCTCCTAAGTAGCTGAGACCATAGGCATGTGCATTCATGCCTGGCTAGTTTTTTTTTTTTTTAAGTTGGGGTCTCACTATGATGCATGCCCAGGCTGGTCTTGAACTCCTTGGCTTAAGCAATCCTTCTGTCTCAGCCTCCCAAAGTGTTGGGATTATAGGCTTGTGCCACCGTGCCCGGCCAGTAGAACTTTCTTCATAGAAACATGTGGAGGGCTAGGTTGGCCTGTGGGTCACAATTTGCCAATCGCTGGTTTAGAGGATTGTAATAAGACAAAACTTGCATAACTGGCTCCCAGCTTAAGAAATCATGTAAGTTAAAAAAATTGTGTGTTCTTCCTTTTTGTTGTATCTGTACAGAAGAGAATCCTTTGGAGATAAAAGAAAACCCAGAAGAAGCAGGTCATGAAGCTGAGGAAAAAGGAGAGACGAAGACTGACCAGAATGAAAGTCAGAGTCCACATGAGCCTGAGCAAGGCCCCAGTGAAGATGACAACGCAGAAGAGGAGGAGGAAATGGACACAGGAGCTGATGACCAAGATGGAGATGCTGCTCAGCATCCTGAAGAACACTCCGAGGAGCAGCAGCAGTCTCTGGAGGAAAAAGACAGGGAAGCCGACGAGGAAGGTGGAGAGAATGGCCCTGCCGACCAAGGTTTCCAGCCCCAGGTATCGTGGGGATGTCTGTCTTTTCTTATGTTAAAAATAATGAGAAAGAGGAGAAGTCACCTTATTCCCATTAAAATCTCTTTAGGATACTCCTCCATCAACCTGTGGCACTGCCGAGGAGTTCTAAGTTTCTGTTTTAAGACTCTCAGTGAGGAATGGGGAAGCCCACTTGTTGCAGGGTCTCCCACCTTATGCTTTTCCCCCAGAGCATTTAATGCTGTGTTTGATTTCTCTGCAGAAGCAGGAGGAAGAACAGGAGGACTCTGACACAGAGGAGCAGGTGCCAGAGGCTTTAGAGAGGAAGGAGCACGCCTCCTGCGGGCAGACTGGTGTGGAGAACATGCAGAGCACACAGGCCATGGAGCTGGCTGGGGCCGTGCCTGAGAAGGAGCAGGGGGAAAGAGGTGATTGATGGTTTCACTGCAGCCACCGGCTGCCTCTTAGTAGGGTCTCTTCTCCCTCTCTGACATCACATTCTGTGTAGCAGTAGTTCGTTTATGTTTGGTTATTTTGTTGTTTGTTTTGTTGTTGACATCAAACAGACCACATCTCATTCTTTAAGCAACATGTGACTGAAAAATTATTTTTTTAAAGACAGGGATACATTCTGAAAAATGCCTCATTTGGCAATTTTTTCATTGTGTGAACACCTTGGAGTGGGCTTACACAAACCTCGATTGTACAGCCTCTTGCCCCTAGGCTGCAAACCTGTACAGTGTGTTACTGTACTGAATACTATAAGCAGTTGTAACACAGTGTAAGTATTTGTGAATCTAAGCATGGAAAAGATACAGTACAAATGTGGTATTATAATCTTATGGGACCACCAGTGCACATGCAGTCTTTCCTTGACTGAAACGTTGTTAGGTATGGTGCATGACTGATATTTATTTTTATATGTGCTCCAGGACAAACCCCAGAATATCGGCTATATTTAAGTGGTGTGCATAATAAGAAAAAGTTGTTAGACTGGTAGTTCTAGATTGGAGAATCAGGTTCATATTTTTCAGAAAGCTCTCCAGGAAAGAAACATGGAATTTAGACTTCAGGGCTTAACGGTGTTTTTCTTTTCCTTGCTCGCCATCAGGTTTCTAAACGTTTAATTTAAAAAGCAAAGCACTTTTTCACTCCTTGATCTGATGATGATGTGTTCTGATATGGCCACAATTCAGGTTGCTGGGTGCTATGGAAAGAACATGGAATGTCAACAGAGGACCTACTGGTTACAGTGGTCATCCTGGACAACTTCAGTCTCTTTGAGTCCTAGTTCGTAATGATAATAGGAACCATTTACATTGCTTATACCCTATGACTACCACCTCCACCACAATTATTCACTGAGCACCCATTAGGTCCTAAACATTTTCATTACTTCAAGTCCTCACTATGTCCCCATGAGATGATACTGTACTGTTTTTCTCCATTGTATATTTGAGAAAAATAAGCCTCAGTAAAGTGAAATGACAACCTCAGGTGTACACAGCTAGTTGATGATGAAGCCTGGTTTCTAGTTGACGTCTGTCCTGCCTTTGGAGTGAGACGTAATACTCCTGCAAAGAACTAAGCAGCCTTACAAAGGCCCCTGAGAGGATAACATAAGGTGTACCTGGATACTCCCATTTCTGCCTGTAGGCCAGGCCTTAGTTATGGTGAGTTCCAGAGCAGGCAGACAGGCAGGAGTGATTATATGATTGAGAATAAAGAATAGCAGTGAGAGAAGTTGTACTCAATGCAGCATAGTAACCAGGGACTTGTAATAGCTTCTTCTAACTCATTCTTTTGTGGCTTGGGATTTCCTAGGAACACGGAAGTGGATCTGCAGATGCAAACCAGGCAGAAGGCCATGAATCGAATTTCATTGCCCGGTTGGCCTCCCAGAAGCACACCAGGAAAAACACACAGGTTTCTATCACTCCTCAGCTAAACTTAGGTGAAGGCTGCATGTTGAAAAAGATACTCCAGATGTAGTGATTTTTTTTTTTAAAGCCATACTCCTGGCTTTTGCTGTCCCACCAGATATGATAGTAGCCTTGGTGAGCAGACCAGGACCATGGGGTTTATCCGTCACTGGGCTTCTTCCCTGCACGTGTCTCTCCCCCAATCCCTGATTCCTGCCATCAAGTCTTAAGAGCCAAGTGCCGTGTGCTGCTGCCCAGCACCAGCCCATCTCACTCTTTTCATTGTCTGTAGGCTTTTGTTTTTTAAGAGTAAGTTTTTAAAGTAGGGTATAATTTATGCAAATGATGCAAAATTAATGTAAAAAACCAATCCCCTAAAAAGCTTACATCCTATTCCTGTCCCCAACGGACCTTCCCCAGAGCAAACTGGTATTAGTTCTTTCTTCTTTTGGAGATATCTTCTGCATATATGACATATGGATGTGTGAAAGTGTGTTTCTTTGCCTTCATTTTAGATATAAAAATATATCATAGAGATTGTTTTATATAAGTATATAGAGGCCCTGTTCTTTTTAATAGCCGTACTGAATTCCATTTTTGTATGGCTACACCTAATTTACTTCCCCCTGTCCCCTACAGATGAATATTATGCATATTTTGTGTCCTTTTGTTATGACAGGCAAGGCTCTGATGAATTGCTTTGTATTTCTCTCAGAGTTTTAAGAGGAAACCCGGGCAGGCCGACAATGAACGTTCCGTGGGTGATCACAATGAGCATGTGCACAAAAGACTGAGAACTGTGGATACGGACAGTCACACTGAGCAGGGGCCAGCTCAGCAGGCCCAGGCCCATGTGGAGGATGCAGATGCATTTGAGCACATTAAACAAGGCAGCGATGCATACGACGCACAGACCTATGGTATGGTGCTGGGAAGGCTGCTGCCTTTGCCCGCTGAGCTCTCTGTGCGAGCTTGTGCTGTTACGACTGTGTGCCTGGCAGCTGATAGTACACATTCATATGAGGGGGAGAGAGGAAATGGCTTTGTAAAGATAAGAAATGTGGAGAAATACAGTTTGTTTTTGGTACAAAGGTATCTGTAACCAAGTGAAGATGGTTAAGATTTCTCAGTTTAGTATAAACCTTTTAAATATCCTTAAATATAATAGTTAAAAATAACAGTTGGCCACCTCCAAATGCTGATATCAGGGTTTCTTAGTACTGGACATTTATTTCTTCTTAGTCACCTCTGGATAGGTCCCTGCACTGAGGAGCTATGAACTTGAAATACGTTTTCTCCATAAGTACAAAGGGGAGGAAAAATGTCTCATCATGAGGTCATTGGTCAGTCTCCCCCTTCTAGTTCTCTTGGTGACTTCACTGTTTCATTCCTAATATGTAAACTCATGTTGAGAATAATCTACCTTTGAGAGTGGTACAGAAATGATTGCTCTACATTGGATTATGTTTTTCTCTCCTGGATCCCACTTAAAAAGTAATAGAACAGTAGCTACCATGTATTGAGCTTTTGCTTCGTGCCAAAAAACTTTCTGAGCCTTTGCTGCATTATTACACTCAAATAATCCTATGAGCTAGAGCATCTCTGTTTTATAGGTAAGTACACTGAGGTCAGGCGGTTTAAGAACTCACCCAAGATCACAGTGCTGAGACTCCTATTCTCACGTTTGTCTTTCTGTGCCTTGTTTTCTGCTTTTTATTATTTTTAATTGACCCATAATAATGATACGTATTTATGGGGTACAGTGTGATGTTTTGATACATGTATACGGTGTTTAATGATCAAGTCAAGATAATTAGCACCTCAAACATTTATCATTTCTTTGTGTTGGAAACATTCAAATCTGCTCTTCTAGTCATTTGAAAATACATATAATTATTGTTACAGTCACCCTATAGCCCAGTTAAACACCCTACTTTGTGGTCACATGTATAGTTACACTATACCCTCATAATTTCTGTAGGAGGTAGGGAACAGGCAGTTCGTTATGTCAACAGGTCAGTAGTAACTCTTGGGCACAGACAAGTCTCCAAGCCACATAGCTGGTCAGTGGCACAAGTTGCATCAGTAGCATCTTGGAAACTGGAATGACAGAAGCCATACCCACTTATCATTACTTTGTTCTGCAGAGACCTAGGATTTTTATGTGGGGGTTCATGCTTTGTTGACAGATGTGGCCAGCAAAGAACAGCAGCAATCTGCAAAAGACTCTGGCAAAGATCAGGAAGAGGAGGAGAGAGAGGACACCCTCATGGACACAGAGGAGCAGGAGGAGCTCAAAGCAGCAGATGTGGAGCAGCTGAAGCCAGAGAAAGTCAAGTCAGGCACCACAGCACCCTTCAGTGAGTCTTGCTAGTGAACAAATCCTTCCCAAGATCTCTGATTAGAAGAAGTCAGTTCCCCTCTCACCATAGTCTAGTCTGGTGTTCAGTTCCATCTCCTAATCCATGGCTTAGATGAATCATTTGCCTATAATAAATACACTATATTTTGTTTGGGAGCAAAAACAAAAATATGGACGAGGTGGATGTTGCACGACACCATCCTTCAAGGAGTCCCCTGGAACTTGAATTTCTGGCAAAATCTCATCAGTTCTTTAAAAATATGTAGGAAAAACCAGAATAGTATACTGACTACAGCTATAATGAAAGGTGTATTATTAGAGAAATGGTGTTTTCAGTTATATTAAAGTACATGGTATTAGCATAAAATGCAGTAAAATATTAAAGGAAATAGAATGAGGAGTTTCCATTGCATAGCCAACTAAGTTCTATTACTTGTCAAAAAATAACTTTACCAGCAATGCAATAAATCCAAATTCAAAAGAACTTGCCAAATTCAAAGGCTTTTTCTTCTGCTTCATTCCTGTCCTCTCAAGAGTGTTAGAACAGTTGACTGCCCTAGGTGACAATCCAGGCTTTGCCTCTCACCTCACAGGTTGAAGCAAATTATTCATCTGTTCTTTGCCTCAGTTTCCTCATCTGTAAAATGGAATCGTGGCTTTATTTTAGTTCTTATTTCTATCAAAGTTTTACATGCATATAGTTTCACGAATCATACAGTTTTACAAGGCTTCTTAAGACAGCCCAAAATTTCCATTATTTCCTTTCCTAGAACGTCTGCCTTCAACATCAGGAGGGGAGGTTAGAGAGTCAGGGTTGGCAGTGACTGTCTCAGAGAGAAAGAACATGTGAAGTCAACATGTGGAAGTGTGTTGGAAAGTGAATGAAGTTTGATTAATTGTTAGGATTAATGGGCAACAGCAAAGGCTTGGTCAGTCAACAGGCTAATATTATGGTAAGTAAAATTAAGTCCTTAAATGAAAATAGGCTTTGATGAGATGGAGGTGGAGATCCAAACTGTTAAAACAGAGGAAAACCAAGACCCCAGAACAGACAAATCCCATAAGGAGACAGAAAATGAGAAACCAGAAAGAAGCCAAGAGTCAACCATTCATACAGCTCATCAATTCCTCATGGACACAGTCTTCCAGGTACTAAATAAAACTCACAAATTACTGCATTAGTATTGGGTTAATAAATTAACAAAATATACTTTTTAAAATCGCTTTTAAATCTTTGTCTTTAGAACTTTATGGAACATCTGGTTGTTGGCGGGGGTTTCATGTTCTTACTGAAAAGTTTTAGCAATACTATTGGTATGACAGGTGTTCTTTAAACACATGATACTGTTCCAGCAGTCTGTGATGGTGGGTCTGGTCCCTGGCCTCCGGGACTCACATCCCACTTTTCTAACCATCCTTGTGTAAGGAACGTTCAGGACAATGAAGTTTGGGATGGTTAAGAAAAAAATCTTTGGCTTAATGTCTGTATTTATGAAGAGCTGTTCTTAATCATATAACATTTTCATTATTGATGACTTAAGGGTGTTTTGTTTTTGTTTTGATAGAGTGGCTTTATAAATGTTAAAAGTTTTCTTTATCCATATTGTCTCTCTAAGAGGGGAAGCAGAATGCTTGTCTGGCATGTTCTCATTGTGCCACTCTATTTGCTGAAGTAAGTTTTGAATCTTAGGAGGATTTGACTGTGTAGACTGAATTCATATTGTAGGGTGCAAGGCAGCCAGTTAAAGTAAGTTGGTGATTCCAACATGGGCCACCTCTTATCTATGGCTTTTTCTTCTTAGCCCTTTTTAAAAGATGTCAATGAGCTAAGACAGGAGCTGGAGAGACAGCTGGAAATGTGGCAGCCACATGAATCTGGAAACCCAGAAGAAGTAAGTCACTGTTTTTTTATAAAATATCTTGACTTTTTTTTTTTGTCTAACATTTAGCAAACTTAATAGGTAAGCTATTACCTTAGTAAAAAGGACCAGGCATATGGAGACTATAATTACAATCCTAAAGCCTACGTCTGTCCATCAGTTTCTGCCTACCTTGCTGCTAGATCTGTAGCTTAATTAAAATAGAAATTGGTGTGCTTAATTCCTGTAATTTCTGTTGCTGGCTCTGTAATGGATGTAATAGTTGTGACAGTGGTTGAAAACTGGGCAAGAGTCTATGCTGTGCCATCCTGAGAAGAGGCCAGCTAGAGTGTTGCTGGCTGACTTAACGTGGTAGCATGCATTAACCAGCAGTTTTATTTTTAATGACTTTGCATCCTAAATTTACTGTATATGTACACATTTTACTTTTATATCTATTGTCATCATCACTCCCACCACATGTATGTACTGAGTGCTCTAGTTGGCAGAAAATCATGGGGCTTTGTGTTGAGTGTGTTGCTGGAGGGATTTGCACTTAGCACTTTTACTTTTTTTTTTTTTTTTTTTGAGAGTCTCGCTCTGTTGCCCAGGCTGGAGTGCTGTGGTGCGATTTCAATTCACTGCAACCTCAGCCTCCCAAATAGCTGGGATTACAGGCACATGCCACCATGCCCAACTAATTTTTTTGTGTTTTAGTAGAAACGGGGTTTCGCCATGCTGGCCAGGTTGGTCTCAAAATCCTGACTTCAGGTGATCCGCCCGCCTTGGCCTCCCAAAGTGATGAGATTATGGGCATGAGCCATTGTGCCTGGCCCACTTTTACTTTTGAAACCTGACTCTGAGAATCCACGAGTAAGTAGCTGGATCTGCTGGTGCCAAAATTACCCATTCACATCTCCCTCTACGTATGAAGGATACACGTTTTACTCTTTGTAGGGGATGTGAGTAAGGCAGTGATTTGGTCATGAATTCTGATAAACTGCCTTGTTTCATTCTTTCTCACGTAGAAGTGCAGGTTATGGGTTTGGCTGAAGGAGAGACTTTTTCCTTCTTTTTTTTTTATGTTTTTGAGACGGAGTCCCACTCTGTCACCCAGGCTGAAGCGCTGTGGTGCAATCTTGGTCCACTGCAACCTCGGTCCCCAGGTTCAAGAGATTTTCCTGGCTCAGCCTCCTGAGTAGCTGGGATTACAGGCACGCACCACCATGCCCAGCTAATTTTTTGTATTTTTAGTAGAGACGGGGTTTCACCACATTGGCCAGGCTGATCTTGAACTCCTGGCCACTTCAGCCTCCCAAAGTGCTAGGATTACAGGCATGAGCCACCACCCCCGGCCGGAAGGAGAGACAGTTTTAATCGAGTAAATTGCATGGTAGCTTGCTGGGAGAAGATTTAAAGTGCTTCTGTTGAGAAAGTTCATGCAGGTCATTTTCTACCGTCATCTTGCTAGAAGACTTGGTTGGCTCTGACATTCTGAGGGTAACTTACATTTCATTGTCACAGGAGAAGGTTGCAGCTGAGATGTGGCAGAGTTACCTGATCTTAACGGCACCTCTTTCACAACGGTTATGTGAAGAACTTCGTCTCATATTAGAACCTACCCAGGCAGCCAAGCTGAAGTAAGTTCCCCCTCTAGAAGGCCTCAGAGTGTCCTGGGAAGATGGCAGCTTCATTGATTCTGTTTAACTCAGCACCTATCCATTTATGGTGCCAGCTTCTCAGTTGCCTCTTCTGCCATACAGGCACCAGTGTTCCTTACCCTGTTTTCTGGTTATTATCTCTGCACAAAAGTTTCCGGGTGTCTGCGTTGATCACCTTGTTCATGTTGAGTTACTCCCTTGTTTAGGTGTTACTATCCTAGATCTTTTCAAAGATGTACCCCAAATATTAGTTTTAGAATAGAGAGAGAATCCAAGATTTCATGTTCAGTGGATTTTTGTCCTAATTTTTAAAAACATGTTTGGAAGGACCTAATTATTATTGCCACATACATGTCCAGTTTTTCTGGCTGGACGTCAAGAAGATCCTGGCACTCAGTCCTCAATTAACAGTAACACTTCATTGTGCCAGGCTCCTAGTTACTTGGTATTATTGATTTTAGGGTATTATTAATGTGATTTTTGTCTCTAATGAAAATTCTCAGGAATTAAATGTTGTTAACTAATTTTTGCCCATTTGAATAAATAGAGGAGACTATCGAACTGGGAAACGACTGAACATGCGGAAAGTCATTCCATACATTGCTAGTCAATTTTGGAAAGACAAGATTTGGCTTCGAAGGACCAAGCCCAGTAAACGCCAGTATCAGATTTGTTTGGCTATTGATGACTCTTCTAGTATGGTAGACAACCATACCAAGCAGGTAAGGAAGAGAAATGTAGTGGTGGTTTGATAGGAAATTAACACCAAACCATGTTCCATGGGCCACCAGAATGCTTTCAATATGATATGGCTAAGACAGTTTGAAATACTTGTTAGGCCTGTTTTGAGAATGTGATAACCATCTTTGATAAGACCTAAGATTTAAAGAGTTCAAAAGGGCAATTTTACGATGTCTCAGATGTGTTGGTTTCTTACTGTTGTAGGTCTTTTAAATTGTTTTGTTTCTTGACCCTGCTATTCTGTCTAGTTGCAGAGTAAGTAATTCTGATAGTATTTATTTTGCAGAAAATGCAACAATGTACTATTAAACTATTTAAGACTATGCACTAATTTCAGAAAACTTTGATTTTTTTTTAAGTATATATCTAGGATACATTTCTTTGATGTCCTCAATTATCCAGAGTTATTGTTCTGTCAGTGCTAATATTAAGTTTAGGGGCCTGAACAGAATTACTTACACTTCCATTACAGACGCCAAAGAGTGTTTGTTTTTGGCAGTGATGCAGTTATACAGCATGGGCTAATGAGCAACCTAAAATTTGTGTATTCTGCTGGAAAAAGTTAGTGCAGCCTCTGAACCTGGGTTCCTATCCCAGTTCTATTTATTAACATGTGACTTTGGGTAACTTATTTCTTATGTATCAGTTTCATCTTCTAAAAAGTGAGGATTATATACATATATATATATATATATTTACATGCACACATAGAACAGTAATTATAACCTGATACTTGCAGAATTGTTATGAAGATTAGATGAAATAATATATGGAGAACACACTCAGTTTACTGCTGCTTTTGTCATATTGCAGGTGGTAATGAAATTTTCTGATATAGCTGTACAGTTTGATTTGGCTGCATATATATGAATGGATTTTAAATTGGTTTTTAAAATTTGTTAACCTACAAGAGGTTACTCTTTATGTAGGTCCAAAAAAAACAAAAATTAAATTCATGGACCATATTTCTCAACGTTCCCCACCTTTTTTTTTTTTTTTTTGAGACAGAGTTTCGCTCTTGTTGCCCAGGCTGGAGTTTCAATGGCGTGATCTTGGCTCACCGTAACCTCCGCCTCCTGGGTTCAAGTGATATTTCTGTCTTGGCCTTCTGAGTAGCTGGGATTACAGGCATCCATCACCACGCCTGGCTAATTTTGTATTTTTTACTAGAGATGGGGTTTCTCCATGTTGGTCAGGCTGGTCTCAAACTCCTGACCTCAGGTGATCCGCCCGCCTCAGCCTCCCAAAGTGCTGGGATTACAGGCGTGAGCCACTGCGCCCAGCATTTTTTTTCTTTTAAAGACAGGGTCTTGCTCTGTTGCTTAGGCTAGAGTGCAGTGGCATAATCATGGCTCCCTGTGGCCTCAACCTTCTGGGTTTAAGCAGTACAGTCCTCCCACTTCAGCCTCCTGAGTATCTGGGACCATAGGTGTATGTCACCGTGACTGGCTAAATTTTTTTTTTTGAAGACAGGGTTTCACTCTGTTGCCCAGGCTGGAGTGGTGGCTCACTGTAGCCTCAACTTTCCGGGGGTCAGGTGATCCTCCTACCTCAGCCTCCCAAGTAGCTGGGAACACAGATGTGGGGGTCTTGCTGTGTTACCTGGACTGCTCTTGAACTCCTGGACTCAAGTGATCCTCCCTCTTTAGCCTCCCAAAGTGCTGGGATTATAGGTGTGAGGTACCACGCCTGGCCCTCAAGGTCACTTTTTATTCAATGTCTACAGCAGACCATTCCTATCAGTGTGATGGATTCTAGGTTTCAACATTTATGGTACCAGGCAGAGCATAAGGCCATCAAAGCCTCAGGGTTGGTTGTGACTGTAATAACCTTACTGATGTTATTCCTCTACTTGCCAAACAAAAAAAAAACATGTTTTCTGTGGGAATCTTGATGCAAAAAAAAGTTGAGAGGCTCTGGTTTAGAGGATATTCTGATTCCTGAAATCATTAACCTTCTAATTCACAGCTTGCATTTGAATCTTTGGCTGTGATTGGAAATGCTCTAACCCTCCTGGAAGTGGGTCAGATTGCAGTGTGTAGGTAAGGTTGCCTTTAATTCCATTGTGAAAACTTTTCACAACCTGTTTGGTTATTTTGATCACACAGCAAACAAATAACTCCTGTTGTATTTGGGTTTTCCTCCCCCCAAGTTTCGGAGAATCTGTAAAGCTGTTACACCCATTTCATGAGCAGTTCAGTGATTACTCTGGGTCCCAGATTCTTCGTCTCTGCAAATTCCAACAAAAGAAAACCAAGATTGCTCAGGTATGAGGATGAAATAAAATGTCTTCTGCATAGTTATTTTTAAACTGGTGTAGATAAGAGGGAGAACTTTTTTTTTTTTTTTTTGAGACAGCATCTCATTCTGTCACCCAGGCTAGATTGCAATGGCACCATCGTAACTCACTGTAGCCTCAAACTCCTGGGCTCAAGCAGTCCTCCTGCCTCATCCTCCCTAGTAGCTAGGACTACAGGCCTGTGCCACCATGTCTGGCTAATTTTTATTTTTTGTAGGAACAGGGTCTCACTTTGTTGCCCAGACTGGTCTCAAATTCCTGGGCTCAAGTGTTCCTCCCTTCTTGGCCTCCCAAAGTGTTGGGATTACCATCATGCTGGGCTGAGAAACCACCCCCTACCCACCCAATACAGACTTAGGACAGGGACAGTCTTAAACATCAGCCTGTGTGCCACTGGAATAGAAGCTTCCTTGGCATCCATTATAAAACAAGGTGTGACTTCTTTTTCTCAGTTCCTCAAAGATCACTTGACTTTGCATCATCATTTTCTGGCTCTCTACTTTTTTTGCTGAGTAGTTCAGAACATTCTGCAAAACCAACCCTATCTCCCATACCCGTATCAGGTGGGCCAAGACCTATTTTTCTCCCTCATTAAGCCTAGAGAAGAAATGATATAATATAAAGCCAGTGACTTTTTGAGGATAGCACAAGTTCAAAACAGAGCATGGGATCGTATTTCTCCTGGGTCCTGCTCTGATTCAATCTGCTTTCTCTAGGCTGCCCCGGACATTTTGTATTTTCTTGCCTTCTCTTTTGCTCATTTGTTTTCTGTTCTTGAAAGAAGACAGCTGTTTGGTTTACTTGAGGGGGGTTATTGACTTCTTATGCCCTAGAGAAGCACTTCTTTTCCTTTGGGGTGTCTTCCAGAACTCTAGTGGGTTATATGTTAATGAAACATGTCTCACCTGTGCTTGAGAATGCATGTATCATCTAGGCATGATGGCTCACACTTGTAATCCCAGCTTGAGGCCAGGGGTTCAAAACCAGCCTGGTCAACATCGTGAGATCTCATCTCTGCAAAAGACAAAATATTATCCACGTGTGGTGGCACATACCTGTAGTCCTAGGTACTTGGCTGCAGGCTGAGGCAGAGCCCAAGAATTTGAGGCCACATGAGGTGAGATCATGCTGCAGCCTGGATGACAGAATAAGACCCTGTCTCAAAACATAATTAAAAACAAAAAAACCAGAATGTATGTATCCAAGGATCCTCCTTTATAAACTACATGTGGCCAGAAGGGACAATTAGTCGATGGTCTATAAGCCTGAGGTGGTTATCTGATAATCACTTCAGTGTCAGCAATACCATCAGTCTCTTTGATAATGGGAAGAGAGCATTTAAATGGTTTTCTAATTATCTATTTCTGGTTCTGGTTTAGTTTCTAGAGTCTGTTGCCACCATGTTTGCAGCCGCTCAGCAGCTCTCCCAGAACATCAGTCCAGGTGAGCTGCATGCCTTCCTCTTCATTAACAAAATGCTTTCTTGTACTCTGTGTTCCCAAGCTGCTTGCTTCCGCTCACTGCCCCTGTCACCATGTTTTAACAGGTATGCTCCACAGGAAAAGATGTAAGTCGATGGAGCTGATGGAATTTATTCATTCATTCAGAAATTTTTGTTGAACCTGTACCCATGAGGCTTATAATCAATGGGAGATCTAGATACTAACTAGTATATACACATTTGATAAGAGTTTAGAGTTGTGAGAGAAAGGAGCAAGGTGTGTGGAATTAAATATAAAGACTGCAGTTGACCCTTGAATACCACAAGTTTGTCTCTACTGCTCAGGTCTACTTACACATGGAGATTTTCCAACCAAAAGTGGATTGAAAATTCACTATTTGAGGGATGCAAAACCCGAGTATATGGAGGGCCAACTTTTCGTGTATGCGGGTTCTCCAGGGCCATCTCTGGGCTTGGATATGTGTGTATGCTGGTATACTAGGGGGTGGGGGGTAGGTGTCCTGAAACCAGTCCCCTGCGAGTACTTTATTCTCTAATATTTTAATAACAGAGGAAAGTAGAGAAAGACATAATTTAAAAACCAGCTAATCCAACCACATTTACTTTGGGGGTTCGAAACATGCCCATTCTTTAGTCCTTTCCAAAAATCTGTCAGTGTCCTCAGTGTATGGTGCAGAAGCTTCAGTTTTTGATGGAAGCAAGTCATTCACACCTCTAAACATCTGCTACAGCAGCCCACCCTCAACTCAAGTACTATATAATCTTTACCAAGAAACACTATGTAGCAAAAATTTTAAAACATCTTCACTGTTGAGTGGTTCCTATTTGTTGGTTTTTTGTTTAAACAAGTCAAATTTCAAGGGGAAAAAAATACAGAAATTAGGTACAAGGAATTAACAGAAATCTGAAGGTGATGTGATGACAGAAATTTGGAAGACATAGTTCCAGGTTTCTGATTTGGGTACTTTCTTCTAATGGCCTACTTGGTACTCTCATTTTTAAAGTTAATAGCCATAAACAAGTGTTTTAATTCTCATCTACAGTATGTTGCTCTGTAACTGATGTTGAGCTGAACTTAACATTTCCTGAAGCACTATTGAGAAACTGCTGTACTGACAGAAGCTTACTTAGTATCCCTTATTATGCCTTGTCTCTGACTCAAGCATCCTAAGGGATAGAGCTCATCAGAGGTTCCTTATGTTTGTGCCCAGAATTCATCAGCTTTAGAGGTCTGTTTAGCTTTAATAGTACAGAGAAACCCTACACTAATTTGTCCTACTTTGGGTAGTTTGAGTTATTAAAAATGGATGTTCATTTTATTCCCTTGCTTCCTCTTATATGTTCTACAGAAACTGCACAACTCCTCCTGGTAGTCTCCGATGGGCGAGGCCTTTTCCTTGAGGGCAAAGAAAGAGTCCTGGCAGCAGTTCAGGCTGCCCGGAATGCGAACATCTTTGTCATCTTTGTGGTATTGGACAATCCCAATTCACGGGTGAGTGACTACTAAAAGCCACCTCTTTGGGAGATAAAGTGGGGATTCCCTTCAACCTGTTCAATCTGAATTAAGGTCTGGATCACTCAGACATACTGAGAACTCCCAGCATTCACAGTACCATTGTAGGCACTCAATCAATCTTTGCAATAAACCAGTGAGGTGTAAGGATCATGATTCCCACTTCACACTGAAGAACTGAAACACATAGAGGTTAGGTAATGAGTGGGAGAGCCAAGATTTCAGAATGACCATCCTCTTGGGTCATCTTTTCCTTCTATGCAAAGTCAGTGCAGGTATTACAGCCTTTATAATGGGTACTAACAACTTTGAAATGGAGATCAGGTGTTTCCACACTTAAAACTTGTATCTCAGCAGCCCTCCTCACAGCAGGAAGCATCAATCATCTTTGTGAAATATGCCGACAGGGCAGTTCCATTCCAGGGAACTACTGTGTCTGCAGGTCACATTAAGGCCTTGATAGCAAATAAAGATTTAATGTGAATGAGTCCAATTAGACGATGGAGAAACACCACTGTAGGGAAAGTAGATTTTTCTATCTATCCCTTTTCCTTTTTTTCATCAGTGTCCCTCCTCCTCGAAGGGCACTCAAAAGAGATCTACCTCCTTCTTAGTAGAGTTCTGAAAATTCTCTTTTACTTAGTAATAAAAGCTAGGTTCATATGCAGGAATAAGACATAGGAGACGTAAAAGTTGTCAGCAAAAGAGCTAGCTGAGGATGCTGGTTTAATCGCTGCCTCCCCATTTCAAAATGCCTTTCGTTGACAGGATTCTATCTTGGACATTAAAGTACCAATATTTAAAGGACCTGGAGAGATGCCTGAAATCCGATCCTACATGGAGGAGTTCCCATTCCCATACTATATCATTCTACGAGATGTAAACGCACTTCCTGAGACACTCAGCGATGCCCTCAGACAGTGGTTTGAGTTGGTGACAGCCTCTGATCACCCATAGAACAGAAAGAAGAGTCCAAAGTGAGACTTAACCATGGTCAGAAGGTCACATTCCTTACCCAGGTGCTCCCTTTTGGACAACTACAAAAAATTTTATTGTAATATATATTTTTATTTTACAACATGATCTTACAGCCTATAGAACGCTCTCTGGCTCCCTGCTTTGCCTAAGCTAAGGTTTTTATAACAAACCTGGAAGCAGCAGCCACTGCAGCACCAGGTGCCTGAACTGTCAACTGGAAAAGAGATATGAGTTCAGGCACCTGCTGCTGCAGTGGGCTTGGAAGCCCTGGCCTGGGAGGAGGTCATACCCCACTGTTGGAGCCCAGCTGCCTGTTTTCCTTTGCAGGGGACCTGGGCACCTGTGCCTTGAGGAGATACTGCCAGGAACATGGGACTCTGACAGTCCTTTGTATAAAGGATTAAGGGGAGCTAGCTAGCTGCCCTTTTGACCCTGCTCTAAGCTCTGCCTTGCCAAGCCCACAATGTGTACCCAAAAGCTGTCAAGTGGCTGAGACAGCTGCAGTTTCTGGAGAGTATGAGGGTGTGTTTTCTTACCGTGAAAGGAACTACCTTCTCTTAGAGGGTAGGAAGAGTGTGGTGTGTGTGTGTTCTCATAAAGCAACCGGACATTATTAGAAGCCCAAGTAATCCATAAAAACGATCCCTGGGCTGTGTAAAAACAAAGTGGCTTTTCAGTATCCTCTTTAACATGTGCTGCTTCGGGAGACTATGCAATGATGGAAAGGTGATTGCCCCTTTATTTCATTCAGTGCCAATGGTCCCTGTTGTTGTAGTAATTTATTTGTTTAGTTCATTTTTTTTTTTTTTTTTTTAATGGTTAAGGGGAAGAGTCATTCCTCACACTGCTTTCAAGCTGGACTGGGCCAGTTTCATTCTGGGAAAGAAACACTGTATCCAGAAGAACTCAGCAGCTCCATCTGTTTTTTCCAGTCAAAAGAAATGGATTTTTAGGCAGTTTTTATTTGGCCAGAAAGCAGTGCTTGAATACTTGAAACTGTGTGCTCTGTTCTACTTAATTAATGTTCTGTCAGAATGTTCTTTTGTAGGCAATATGTCATGATGTAATCATCTATCTCCCTATCTGTTTCCAAGTTACACTGTGAAGTCTGCCACCCTTTTGAGGTGGTCATCAAAGACACAGATTGCTTGTTGTTTAACCAAGTGTCCCAAAGCATGTACCTGAAGTTATATCATTATTTTTTATTCTAAAAAGCTATGCAGCTTATATTCTGAAAACTATTATTAAAACATATACCACTGTTGATATAATTTGTGACTATTCTTAATGAAAGATGACAGGATTGTAAAAGGTATGCTATTGACCTCTGCTGGATCATTAAGCTGTTATTAGTTAATGCTGTGCTAACATGACCTCCAACTTCAATGTTGCTCTTACTACAAGACAGAACTCCCAAACTGGAGTGTCCAGAGTGACTCCCTTGGCCCTGGGTTAGCTGATGAGATCAGGGACAGTAGGAATTCCAGGAAGCAGGAACCCAAGAGTGCCATTTTCAACTTGTGCTCCCAACAGGGCTTGCAGGAGCAGTGATAAATTAATCTATCATGTTGATAGTTCACATTTGTGCCATCCTGCCCATCCCCTCAGGCCTTGGCCAAATAGGTAAGTTCTGATATTTAACGAATGGACAGCAGAACACAAATGTCCTCCATGGTGTCTTAAAAATCTCACTTTGGGGCTGGGCGCGGTGGCTCACCCCTATAATCCCAACACTTTGGAAGAAGAGGCGGGTGGATCCCTTGTGGTCAGGAGTTTGAGACCAGCCTGGCCAATATGGTGAACCCCGTCTCTACTAAAAATACAAAAAATAAGCTGGGTGTGGTAGTGCATGCCTGTAATCCCAAGCTACCAGGGAGGCTGAGGCCAGAGAACTACTTGAACCAGGAGGCAGAGGTTGCAGTGAACCGAGATCACACCACTGCACTCCGGCCTTGGTGACAGAGCAAGACTGAACAACAACAAAATCTCACTTTGGCCACTCCCGTGGCCTCAACCATCACTGAAGCAAAAAGACTGTAAAATTCTCCATCCAGGGGTCCAGGAAGTCTACTCTTTGGTATTCTCAATTATATTCAGACATCTGTTGGAGCTGTATTTAGGCAACAGACTCTTCAAATGCATCACATTCAAAATGTCACTCTGTTCTAATTCCCCTATCCCAAACGTTCCTTCAACATTCCCCATATGCAACGACCACTCCAACAACCACCCTGTTCACAAACCTGGTGCTTAACCTATGCTTCCTTCTCCATTTCTATCCATACCCCAATCAAATTAATCATCTTGTCCAGTCTGACTTCTGGACATCCTATCCTATTCCACAGCTCCCCCCCCCCCCCCCCCCGCCCCCAGTCCATTGTGACTGGGGCTCTTTTAATCTCTAGCAGGGACTCCTTCAGTGCTATCCTGACCAGTAACTTGTTTTTGCTTGCTTCACTTCATCCTACATACAACATCCAAGATCTTTCTAAAAGTTCTCTAGCTGAAAATCCCTTCAAAGCTCCCCATTGTGAAGAGGGTAAATACTCAAGCTTCTTCATGTGACCTATGAGGCTCTTGCCTGACCCTTCTGTCCCTTCTCTCCCAGTATCCCTGCCAGTGTTCCATGTGTTGTCTGGAATCCTCTTACTGAC
Source organism: Ateles fusciceps (assembly GCA_036589455.1). Lineage (NCBI taxonomy): Eukaryota > Metazoa > Chordata > Mammalia > Primates > Atelidae > Ateles > Ateles fusciceps. Next base: position 41,682,774 of record JAZHEH010000065.1, read on the forward strand.
GGCTTTTCTGGCAAATACCTACCTGGCTCAGACAAGCCCTCCAGGAAGAATGATTTCCCACAGTATGAACTGCAACATTATTTGTATTGAACTTAAGAGGTTCTCCTGCCCAAAGCATGAGTCTGAGCAAGGAGCATATGTGACTTATGACAGCATTGCCAGTGTCTAGCATAAGTTTTGTTTTTGTTTTTTTAAATGGAGCTTTGCTCTTGTTGCCCAGGCTGGAGTGCAATGGTGTGATCTCTGCTCACTGCAACCTCCGTCTCCCGGGTTCAAGCAATTCTCCTGCCTTAGCCTCCCGAATAGCTGGGACTACAGGTGTGCACCACCAGTCCTGGCTAATTTTTTGTATTTTTAGTAGAGACAGGGTTTCGCCATGTTGGGCAGGCTGGTCTCGAACTCCTGACCTCAGGTGAACCGCCTGCTTCGGCCTCCCAAAGTGCTGAGATTACAGGCCTGAGCCACCGCGTCTGGCCTGAGTGTCTCTTGATGGAAAGAAGAAATAATGTAAAAATGTGTTTTCTCACATACTAATTTATAGATTCAACACTATTTCAAAATTCCAATCAAGATCACAAGATGATTTGGAGGGAAATTATACAAAACATTTCTAAAGGTTCTAGAGAACAATACTAATAGATTTTTTTTTTAACAAGAAACTAGTTTTGCCAGATAATAAAAACATACGTATAAAACAAAAATTAAAAACTCAACCCGTCTAAGATGAAACAATTCTGGATTACTCAGACCCTAAAAGAATTTACCATTCAAAAAGACATCCATCATGAAGCCCCGAAAAAGAAGTGAATTATATAATAAATGATACTGATACAGCTTAACATCTAGAAAAGAAATTAGATCCACATGATGCTGTAAACCAAAGTAAATTCTAGATGGAGTAAATATTTTAAAAACAATGAAACTTTAAAAAATGAATTACAAAGGTCTGAATGGGAAATGAAAAGCCTCAAAAGGCACAAAAATACATGTGATTGTATAAAGTTTCTGTATGTATAATGACAAAAACAAAATATAGAGCCCGTATAAAAGAATAAAAGTCCTCATCGTAAACAGATCCAAGTCATGAACAATTCACAAAATCAGTATAACTAAAAATGGCGAGGGGTATTTAACTTCACTCACGCCTTTTAAAAGTTAGCAATGGACTATCCATGCCAATGTATTAGACAAAGTTTGACAAATATATTATTGACAATGTGGTCATGCAGTTAGTATCATTCATAAAATGCCTGGTGAAGTTCAAAAGAGCAATGATTAGAGTTCATGTGTGCCAGGTCCTGTTCTCAGTACATTACAGATGATACACAACTGAGGTAGATGCTGTATTTCACTTTACAGGGGAGGTAACAGGCCAGGAGAGGGTAAATAGCCAGAACACAGGTAGGAATAGGGAGCCCCAGGATGCCAATAGGCAAGGCAAGCAAGTACTCAGTAAATAGCAATTGAACGAACATTTTTGGTACTATTTTAATTTGATACATTATTTGGAAAATTAATATGGCAAAGATTTGCTAACTCCACTTTTAGTGACTTCACGTAAAGGCGTGTGGTGTGTATTGTGGGAAAGATAAAACAGTTATAAGGAAATAAAAGCAAAAGCCTGAGGCTTAGGGATGTTCCGCTTCTCCTTATGAAAAGTGCTTAAAACCGCAGTGGGGGCCAGGCGCAGTGGCTCAGGCCTGTAATCCCAGCATTTTGGGAGGCCGAGGCGGGCGGGTCACGAGGTCAGTAGTTCAACGCCAGCGTGACCAACATGGTGAAACCCCGTCTCTACTAAAAGTACAAAAAAATTAGCCGAGTGTGGTGGCGCACACCTGTAATCCCAGCTACTCAGGAGGCTGAGGAAGGAGAATCGCTTGAACTCAGGAGACAAAGGTTGCAGAGAGCCGAGATAGCGCCACTGCACTACAGCCTAACTGACAGAGCAAGACTTCGTCTCAATAACAAACAAACAAAACAAAAACCCCCGCAGTGGGGCAGCCATTCAAAGCTTTGTTTCAAAGGATCATGAAGGTCACCGCTCCGGGAAAACGCTTGTATTAGAAAAGAACAGGACGAAAACAGAGAGAGAGATGCACTCCAAGGCTATTCATATTGCCAAATCTTTCCTCTTTTTACCACCACCACCCCTGTCCCTCAGACACACCTCTAGAGGCTGAGCCAACCTCTTTGTTCTGCTTCCTCAAGACTTGTGCCAAGTGGGATCAAATGAAGTACTGCCAAAAGAACATTCAAATACTTTTTCCCCTCTTTGCCCACAAAAAAAATTTTTTTTTTTTTTTTCCGAGACAGAGTCTCGCTCTGTCGCCCAGGCTGGAGTGCAGTGGCGCAATCTCGGCTCACTGCAACCTCCACCTCCCGGATTCAAGCGATTCTCCTGCCTCAGCCTCCCGAGGTGCTAGGATTACAGGCGTCCGCCACCACGCCCGGCTGGTTTTTGTATTTTTTTGGTAAAAACGGGTTTTCACCATGTTGGCCAGTCTGGTCCCGAACTCTTGACCTCAGGTAATCTGCCCGCCTCGGCCTCCCAAAGTGCTTGGAATCGCAGACAGGAACCGCCGCGCCCGGCCTCCTTCACTTTAATTTGATGAACTCTCTTTACCAAGAACTGTGCTAAGTGCCCTACTTTTCTTCTTTCGTTATCACAACGACCCTATGAGGCACTGCTATCCCATTTTACCGACAAGAAAACTTCAGCCAGCGCAGCCTATAACCTGCTCCAAACGCCAGGGCCTCAGTCCCGAAACCTCGCGCTCTCAGTCAGTGACAAATTCGCCGGCCGTCTCCCAGGAAACCAGGTTCGCCACACCCCTTGGTCGGAACCCCCCCCACTTCCGCTCCTGCGCGTTGAGTCTCCGGCGGACCGCTGGCGGACATGGCCGCTTCCCGCTTACCCCCAGCGACACTAACATTAAAGCAGGTGCGGTTCTCTGCCTTCCAGAGCAGCTTACCTGAGTCTCAGCGTCTGGATTCTCCATCTACCCTCCATCCAACGGGGCGGGTTCCGGCATCCTGTCGCGGCGCGCGCGCCCTCTGAGACTGCGCCCTCTGAGGCGCCCGATGCCTGCGGGGCGGGGCTTCGCGCCGCAGAGGCCGATGGGAGGCAAGGGCCGCTTACTCGGTTTGGTGTGGTCGCGTCAGGTGCGCCAGGTGCTTGATTTCCTCAAGTACCGGTGCCCCTGCTACTCAGTGCAGCTGTCAGTTGCCCTGAGCTGTGGCAAACGGCAAATGAGATTACCAAATATTTGAACAACTGTTAATTTAGAAAAAGTGCTGTCGTCACGATGACAACTTCTAGGAGACCGGCAGCCCTTTTCAGCCCGGTAGTCAGCTTTCCTTTTTTTTTTTTTTTTCTCTGGAGAGAGTCTCACTCTGTCTCCAGGCTGGAGTGCAGTGGCCAGATCTCGGCTCGCTGCAACTTCCGCCTCCCGGGTTCAAGCGATTCTCCTGCCTCAGCCTCCGGAGTAGCTGGGATTACAGGCGCGCGCCACCACGCCCAGCTAATTTTTGTATTTTTAGTAGAGACGGGATTTCACCATGTTGGTTAGGCTGGTCTCAAACTCCTGACCTCGTGATCCGCCCGCCTCGGCCTCCCAAAGTGCTGGGATTACAGGCATGAGCCACCGCGCCCGGCCGATTTTTAAATTGTTCTTAGGTTTCTCAAAGGAGTAAGCAAAAAGATCAGATGAACCTCGTGATGCTTTCTTTAAAACATGTTTTTGAGACAGGGCCTCACTCTCGCCCAGGCTGAGTGCAGTGGAGCAATCAAGGCTTACCGCAGCTTACACCTCCTGGGCTCAGGTGATCCTCCGATCTCGGTCTCCTAAAGTCCTGGGATTACAGGCCTGAGCCACTGCACCTGGCAAAAAAAAAAAAAAAAAAAGTCTTTGCCTTTTTCGAAATTGACCAATGAGAAGGAGTCTGGTCACAGCTTGTTTGCTGAAATAGAACCCTCCAGGCTGGCGATTGTGCAGTAGTAATTGCTATTTCTCCTCTCTTTTACAGTTCATAAGAAGGCAACAAGTTCTTCTCCTTTACAGAAGGATTTTGCAAACAATTCGGCAAGTTCCAAATGATTCTGATCGCAAATACCTGAAGGATTGGGCAAGGGAAGAATTCAAAAGAAACAAAAGTGCCACCGAAGAGGTGAGAACAAAATCATGGTGAGGACAGACCCTAATTCTTTTAATTGTTCAGTGAATTTTTTTTTAAGTTTAGCAGACATCTTGGGATATAATGCCACCGAGCTGGCATAGCTTGATCATTGCTTGTAATGTTACCGATTTTAAATGATATTTTAAAATTTAATATTGCTGTATCTGTACTCTTCAACATCATCACTTGACTTTTATGTTATGTACTACATATGTGGAAATCCTTTGGCTTTCCTAAAAGACAGCAGTTCCAATACCTAGTATTGGTTCTTGATTTTAACAAATAAAATGGTATAGCTATACCTTGTTTAACCAGGTAAAACAGTAACCAGATTTCACTTTATTCTACAGGACACAATCCGGATGATGATTACTCAAGGCAATATGCAGCTCAAAGAGTTAGAAAAAACACTTGCTTTAGCAAAATCTTAACTATAGCATTATTCTGAAGGATTTTCAGTCTCCATGTGTTTTGTTGCATTTAGGATTAATCATGGACAGCACAAAGCCCAGTCTTACTATTTGTATGTACAGTATTTGCTGCATTTTGAAAATGTTTATGGATGTCTCTGCAGTTTTTAAAAGAAGCAAAAACCACTAACAAATGGCCAGTTAGCACATGAAAAGATGCTGGACATAATCATTAGGGAAGTGTAAATCAAAACTACTATGAGGTGGTGTGCAGTAGCTCACTCTTGTAATCCCAGTACTTTAGGAGGCCAAGGTAGGTGGATGACTGGAGGTCAGGAGTTAAGAGACCAGCCTGGCCAACATGTCGAAACCTTATCTCTACTAAAAGTACAAAAATTAGCTTGGCATGGTGATGCATGCCTGTAGTCCCAGCTAATCGGGAGGCTGAGACAGGAGAATCACTTGAACCCAGGAAGCAGAGGTTACAGTGAGCTGAGATCATGCCATTGCACTCCAGCCTGGGTGACAGACTGAGATTCCATCTCCAAAAAAAAAAAAAGAAAAAAGAAAACACACAACTATGAGTTATCACTTCATTCACTAGAATGGCTGTAATTAAAAAGAAAAATAACAAGTGTTGGTGAAGATGTGCAGAAATTGGAACCCTCATACATTGCTGGTGGGAATGTAAAATGGTGCAGCCACTTCAGGAAACAAACTGTCAGTTCCTCAAAAGATGAAACAGAGCTGCTGTATGATTTAGCAATTCTACCCCTAGGCCCATAACCATTATTTGGCAGTAAAAAGAAACAAAGGACTGATACATGCTAATCACGGATAAACCTTGAAAACGTCAAGTGAAAGAAGCCAGTCACAAAAGATCAAATGATTCCATTTAAACGAAATGTCCAGAATAGGCGGAAAGATTAGTGGTTGCCTAGGCTGGCTGTAGGGAGAATGGAGTAACTGCTAATGGGTGTAGGATTTCTTTTCAGCATGATGAAAATATCCTACAGTTAGCTTGTGGTGTAGGTTGCACAACTCTGAATATACTCAAATCCACTGAATTGTGCATTTTAAATGTAAGATATGAATTGTATCTCAATAAAGCTGTTATAAAAAACAACTCTTAGGTGTAGGACTGAGAGTATACTGACACCAGGAGATACCCTGGAACTTTCTTGAAAAATCCTGTATTATCCCTGAGAGTTGTTCGGCTATGTTCTTCACATGTGTCGTGGTTTGATAGAGGACTTGTCAAAAAGATCACCACTGGGAATCTAGATCCCAGTTGGAAAGGGAAGGGAAGGAGAAGCTTAATGAGCACATTGAAGCACTTACCGGAAAGAGAGGGAAGGTACTCTGTGAGTACCTTAACATCCACATGGAGTAAGTAAAAAAAAATTAAAATTCTGGGTGCAGTTCTCAAATGATAGGAAAAAACAGAGAATTTGAAGAATACGTCAGAGATAAATACATTACAACCAAAGTTGACTTTGGGGCACTTTTGAAGGAGACCAAATTTATAATTCAGTGAAAGATGTGAAAGTGAAAGCTTGTGGAAGATGCTGAAATCAGTTCTGAAAAATGTCTTCCGTTCATCAACAGAACAGAGCTAAGAAGCTAATCTAAGAATCTGACCAGCACCTGAAAGATACAGACATCATTTTGCAGAATGATAAATGGTGTCCGGTACTGGACTGCACCTGAGGAGAGGCATAAACTCAATGTGGATATTGATGACCCGGGCTGTCAGGGTCACCTCTACTACTTCCCTGAGCTTCAGAGCCCACAAGACAATAATTCTGAATACTGTTCTATGGGAGTAATCTAATTCAAAATGCTTGCCTGAGCCAATTTTCAGGTTTTTATGTAGATAAGTATTAGTAAACTTATTGCAAAATGATCTGACAAACAGGAGGAGCATTTGTGATGCTTCTGAACAGAGAACACTTTGGAAATATTTTTGTGTGACATGATTGATATACTCAAATACAGGCTATCTAGTAAATCTAAAATCTTGAAACTCACAATCATCCTTTTATGGGTGTGGAGTTAGTGATTTAATGATGCTCTTCCTAACAGTGGTGTGCATGGAAAGGTTTTCGTTAAAGAGCGTATGTGGTTTGCATTTGCAAGATGCAGATAGCACAGATTCCAAGAAAACCTAATTTTTTGTTTTAAAGCAGGTAAATCTGGCCGTGGTGGCTTACCTGCTTTGGGAGATACTTTGGGAGGCTGAAGTAGGAGGATCGCTTGTATCCAGGAGTCCGAGAACAGCTTGAGCAACATAGTGGGACCCTGCCTCTATAAAACATTAAAAAAATTAGCTGGGCAAGATAGCATGTGCTTATAATTCCAGCTACTCAGGAGGCTGAGGTGGAAGGGTTGCATTTAGCCCAGGAGGTTGAGGCTGCAGCGAGCCATGAACATGCCACTGCACTTTAGCCTGGGAACAAAGCAAGACCCTCCCTCCTCCCCCCCAAAAAAACTAAAATACTGAAAACTGAATAATCTGTCAGAGGCGAAAATTACTGTAATGGATGTGCTTTTACCTTCATCTGTAAAGAATAATTTGTTCACTTACATGCTTTGCTTATCTCCTCTGAATTATAGGCCAATCTTGTTGTTTAACCTAAGGGATTTATTTAGCAATTTCTTCTCAGGGGAAATCGCCTCATGGAGGCACAGTCATTATGAAGTTGGTCTGAATTGAACTGCCAGTGATTTTTATGGAGGAATGAAAAGACAAAAAAAAAAAAAAGGTGAAACACACTTTATTCATCATGAAGCAACCTTTATGGGTACTCTGGATTAGACAACAAATTACTTTCTAGATGTTTCCTGAAAACTGTACTTCTGTTTGAATGTTAAGCTTCTGTTCCTAAAGTTTAACATGTTTGAATGTCAGTTTATGTATTTGAACCACAATAAATTGATCCTTTTATATTAAAAATTTAAATACAGAAGCTTTGTAGCATAAAAAGTAGCTAAAGCTATTTATTATATCAACATTAACTGCCCATATGTTATTCCCTGCTTTTAAAATGTGCCATCAGGGCCTGGCGTGGTGGCTCACGCCTGTAGTCCCAGCACTTTGGGAGGCTGAGGTGGATGGATCACTTGAAGTAAGGAGTTCAAGACCAGCCTGGCCAACATGGTGAAACCTCGTTTCTACTAAAAATACAAAATTAGCTGGGCATGGTGGCACATGCCTGTAATTCCAGCTACTCACGAAGGCTGCCTCAGCTTGAACCTGGCAGGCAGAGGTTGCAGTGAGCCAAGATCACACCACTGCACTCCAGCCTGGATGGAGTCCACAGTGAGACTCCATCTCAAAAAAAAAAAAAAAAGTAAAAATGTGCCATCAAGTTAAAAGTTTTAAATTCATGGTACAAGCATTACCATAGATGTGCCTGCAAGGAACACAGAGATGACTTTTTTTGAGACAGGGTCTCTATCACACAGGTTGGAGTGTGGTGGCGTGAACATGGCTCATTGCAGCCTCAACCTCCCGGGCTCAACCGATCTGCCTGCTTCAGACTTTCATGTAGCTGGGACCATAGGCATGTGCCACCATATCCGGCTAATTTTTAAATATTTTTTGTAGAGGAGGGGGAATCTCACTGTTGTCAGGCTAGTCTCAAGCTCCTGGGCTCAAGCAATCCACCTGCCTCGGTGCCCAAAGTGCTGGGATTACAGGTGTGAGGTTTTTTTTTTTCTTTTTCATATGGAGTCTCCCTCTGTCGCCAGGCTGGAGTATGCAGTGGTGCGATCTCAGCTCACTGCAACCTCTGCCTCCTGGGTTCAAGCGATTCTCCTGTCTCAGCCTCGCAAGCAGCTGGGATTACAGGTGCACGCCACCACGTCCAGCTTATTTTTGTAATTTCAGTAGAGATGAGTTTCACCATGTTGGTCAGGATGGTCTCGATCTCTTGACCTTGTGATCTACCCGCCTCGGCCTCCCAAAGTGCTGGGATTACAGGCATGAGCCACTGTACCCGGCCAAGCTCTTTTTCTAATTAAGAAACACAGTCTTACCTCATTCTGTCACCCAGGCTGGAATGACTTTCTAAAATTGCAGAAAGCAGAACTTATTTCTTGCTGTTTATAGAGTATTGTAGTCATACCAAAGGAGAAGAGTGTTTCTCCTTAAATAAAATTACAAATAAAAAAATCTCTGTTTTACTCGTACTCATGAAAGTTATTCTAGAATACAAAAGGTTAGTTTTTCAAACTGGTTTTGCCTTTGGTTTTATTATCCACACTTCACAAGAAGAAATGCATTTAAGAATTAACTTAGTGAGAAGGTATAACATTGGTATACTACTGCAGTATACACCAACTGCTGTTGGCGACTAGTGCAGATGATGTTTTGTCCCTCCCCTTTGTCCAGTATTGTCCAAATGGTCAACAGTTTAAACATTTAAGCTTGCTCTGAGAAACCTTGCCACATTTCAGCAGTTTTGTTTTGCTTTTGGTGGAGAGCGCCTGATCTCGACTTTATAGCCAATGTATTTACTCTGAATTACACTTTTATAGATACAAGGTAAAGTGTAGCTGGGTGAAGGGTCTCAGGAGCCATAAAATGTGGTCAACCACAACAAATGAAAATATAAGCTAAACAAAGTATTCACACTTTCATTTTTTTAATAAGGAATTTAAGATCCACAGTATCTTAAAGTTTAATGCTTGGAAGAGACACAAATTCAAGGTGATAAAAATATTGATTAGAAGACACATAACATGCCTCATCAACACTTGACTTCACAAACAAGGTATAACCATGAAAACAACACACTATTTTGGGCTCCCGAAATCAAAAGTAAGATTAGAACTAATATATTTACTCTATCACAGATATTTAGTATACTCAATACAATAATGCACTAACAATTTCTTTAAAAAAACACACATTGTACAATGTTTCTGTTTCACATTATTTTTTTTTTCCACAGCTGTTGAAAATTTCAGCCTCGGTTTGAACCATGACCTGCATGACAGGCTACACATTGTCAATAGTTCTGTTTCTTTGGAAAAGTACAGTTGTGGCATTTACTCGTTTTAGCAGATAGCTAAAAGGGAAAAATAAGGAAAAATATACACTGGACCTGCAGTTAAGTTTTTGACAATGCCAAGGATCAAAAACAGATGAAACAACATTTGTTGAAGATGAAAAGGTATTGCATTGGTCTTAACAGAGATACTGTCATCTCTGGGTAAGGATGCTGGCTGAGCCTATTCTGTTTCTTCACCTCTATGTGTTTTCCTCTTCTACGACAGACCTCCGAGACAAGATCATGTAGTCAGCCACACTAGGTCCATTTGACCTTTCTCATTCTCTGGTCTCTTCCCTGTGACTTTTGATAAGAATGCTCAGTTCACAATATTAGCTGCCTGCTTCTGATGGGTAGGAGGTATATAATCAAAATACTCCCACCAAAGCACTCTATGGTCTAGACTTGATACTTTTCGGCATTTCTCAACAAGGATACCTTGAGGTAATAGGAGATATTTTGGTAAGTGAAAATAATTCCTGCTTGGAACACAGCTTACTGAACTCAGGATTTCATTTCTTTGAGTATTAGGCAGTTCTCAATAAACTGATGTATGTTGAGGAATAATTGTAAAGAGGTTAGTGATATCCTGTTCAGGAATAGATTTAGAAAACTGAAGGTACTCTCCAGCTCTATAATTCTGTATTAGGAACAACAGGGAAATGAGAAAGTGCCTCTATATTGCAATCTAGTGAGTCTCTGGGGGAAGACTGTCTACCTGCATAGTGGTTGAGGAATAAGACAAGCTCACAAACACATTAAAATCAGCTTGAAATAACATCAAATTCAGCCTCGGCAATATAGTGAGACCTCACATCTACAAAAAATTAGCCGGGCATGGTGGTGCACGCCTGTAGTTCCAGCTACTTAGGAGGTTGAGGCAGGAGGATCACTTGAGCCTGAGAGGCCAAGGTTGCAGTGCGGTGTGATCATGCTACTGCACTCCAGTCCAGGCGACAGAGCAAGACCCTGTCTCAACAAAATCAAACAAAAACATCAAATTATTCCATATTCAGGTTCTATAACAGTGACATATATCTACTGAATTACCTTTTTTTTTCTTTAGGAATGTCCGTATCTATGGATTGTCCCTATTAAAAAATCCCCAGAACTGAGCTTGACAAAGGAAATAAAAGCATACTTTGTTTTTCTTGGTGTCTCCATGTCAGTAAGTCATTTTTTCTCTTTGGCTCAATGAGCAGCATTTTATTCACAATTCCGTTCAATAGTCACTAGGTTCCTGTGTTTATAGAAATAGAACTGAAGTTTCTATGCATAATGGGATATTGAGGAGATGAATATAAATCCCACATTACAAAGGACAAGAAGTGGTCCAAAGTTTCAACATATCCAAGCTACTTTTACAACTTTGTTTCTGCGTTTATATTTCATTATGGAGCAAAGTAAAGTCTTCAGGCCTCCATGAAGCTGGGGAACAGTGAGGCCTAAGTTGTTATGGAGTATGTTGCCTTGACATAGTCACTGCAAAGCAGTAGAAAGGTTCTGAGGTTCTTTAACGACAGTTTAATTCAAAATGAAATACTTTAAAAAAAATAGCCTTATTCTTTATAAAATGTAGAGCAATAATCTCAAATTCAGAAAGGTACTCTGATATAATTGGGTTTGACTAAGAATAGGTTACAAATTTTCAGGTAATTGTTACATGAATGTTTTTTCCATTAATCTGCTTTAAAATCACTATAATTGATTTTTTGACTGAAAATACAGAAATGATCAAACAATTTGAATCTTTCTTGTTTGATCTCATTATTGTTTTTGGAGCTGTTAGCTAATTATTCATTATTTAAATAAACTGACTTTTCAATAAATTTTATCGTAAGATAAATTGGATCTTGTGACATCATGAAAACATTTCTCTTCAAAAATCTGGTAACTTTTCATGTGGTTAAAATGTCAGCATTTTGAGAATTACGAAGTTGAGAAAGAGGGTTTACTTAGCACATCTCAGAGTTACAGCTCTCTTACAGAAGACACTTGTCTAGGCACAGCAGGTGTGTTCAAATTTATATGAATGACTACTTGAGTTCAGATGGGATTAAGTTTTCCTTGCTTTTGACTTATATTATTTCACACATCTTGAATTTTATGGTCTAGGCTTACACATCATTCGGTTTCTTGGCATCACTTGCTTAATCTGAGCTTTCAAACTTCAGATGAACCTGGACTGAGGCTTAAACCCAAAACTAAACAAGCTTCCCCTGGTTTAATTGTTGAGGCCTTCATAACTTCTGGACATAGGAAACATGTATCTGGCACATTGTAGAAATTAGTGATTTTTTTTTTAAAGGCAAATCTGCAATATATACAATAGTTGACTCCTTGGGCATAACTACCATGCAGTTGCAAAACTGGAAATCTTTAAGAATCCCTTCTGGTTTCCACTTTATTGGTGCTAATTTTCCTTCTGCACCCTAGTCCTTAGTTTAGCAAGTTCCTCTTCTAAACTTTTAATGTGTTCCTTCAAAGTAGCCTTGTCTTGCTGGGCTTTCTGACTTGCTTGGCTTCGTGCTTCTTCAATCTTCCTTTCATACCACTTTTCCATCTGGGTAGAAACAGCCTCAAAAAAATACTGGGTAAGCTCCAGAGCTTGGGAGGTGTCCCGAATGTGAGGGCCAGTCTGCTCGCCTCCTGCTGGTGGTGGCTGCCCACAGGTGCTGCTGGCTGCAGGTTGCTGGGTGCGATGCCTTGTCAGCCCACTCTTCCCAGACTTCTTAGTTTGAGTGCCTCTGTTGACGCAGGGCCCAGCCTGCTGATCAGATCTGCCTGCCTCATTCAGGGGTAGCAAGGCTGTCTGGACCTTGACGTTCCTCAATCGGGAGCCTGTGCAGTCAGAAGATGACAGCTCCTGCTGGAGTCTCTGGGTAGCAGTGGAGTTGAGGCCCTTTTCCTTGGGCCTAACCACTGGAGGGGAGCTGTCAGAAGTTACTGCTGGACCTGCAGTCACCACTGACTGATCCACACCTAGTTTCAGAAGGAAAACAAACATGAGAGCAAATCCACATTCACATAGTCATGTGGCTGTGGGTCAGTATTTGAGAGTCCTAAGGATCCTGTAGATCACCAGCCTTCGCTATCACCACCCACCACGTGTAACGTCTCCTGTGAGCTTTTCGCACTTTTCTGTTCCTCCCTTCCACTTTGTTTCCTCTGATGATCGTTTTGGCTTGTCAGGGCTTTCATGGATTCTGTGTTAGCCACACTGATATCATTTAAGCCAAAAAAGATGCTAGCTTTTCCTTTACCCTGTCTCAATCTACCCGAGAAGGCTCTGGATCCTGTTTCCTGAGGCCTAAGGATGATGCAGGTCACCAAGTGTCTCAAAGCAGATTTGGACATTTATCTATGAGAATATGTATTCCCATTCTCTAATTCTGGGCCTATTCCATAACTAATTGCTTGACCCAAGCTCCAATTTGGAAAGGAGGCCCCATTTTCCACACCCAGAGTGCCATGACAAGCTCCAAGGGTAGTCCTAGCATGAAACATTTTCCGGGTATGTTTCCCCATGTTGTTGGCATAAAGATGAAACCACAGTTCCAGAGATGGCCTGTGATAACATAAAACACTTATATCAAAATCTCCCATTGAGGCCTAGTTACCCAGGCTCTGAATGTCCTCAAAATGATCATTGAGTATAACCACTGTGGCTAATGTCAAGATGTGCTTGCAGCACTTCCTGTCTAGTACTGGGGGCAAGTTTGATGTAAGAACTTGCTGTTTAATGAGGATTTGCATAGGTGGGCAAAAGTAAAAGGCAGATCAAAGAGAAGAAAGGGGTAAAAGGCAAAAGGCAAGGGAGGAAGAGCCCTGCTGAGGAGGCCAATAGATCTTCATCACCTCTCATCTTTGGGGTCCACTCTGATACCGTCAATATTGTACTCAAAGCAATGTTATCACCAATCAACAGTTCTCTAATTCCTTTATTCAAATAAGGTTGAGCATATAAATGAGAATGCTTTATTATTATACAGCAACTGAGTATATGATTATGAGTAAAATATGGTCCTTGCCCCTACAGAGTGCACCCTACCATCCAGTGTTTCCCACAGTCCTATCATAAGGACTGCCTTTTATTTATTTATTTTGAGACAGAATTTTGCTCTTGTTGCCCAGGCTGGAGTGCAATGGCGTGATCTCTGCTCACTGCAACCTCTGCCTCCTGGGTTCAAGCGATTCTCCTGCCTCAGCCTCCCAAGTAGCTGTGATGACGGGCATGTGCCACCAGGCCCAGCTAATTTTGTATTTTTAGTAGAGACAAGTTTTCTCCATGTTGGTCAAGCTGGTCTCAAACTCCCATCCTCAGGTGATCCGCCCACCTTTGCCTCCCAAAATGCTGGGATTACAGGCGTGAGCCACTGCGCCGGCCCAGGCTGCCTTTCAATGCAGGAGAGAACGAGCTGCTGGTTGTATTCCTTTTGGACAAAAGGGCTCTCTGTATGTGGGTTACCTGTAGAGGACTCGCAAGTAGATGGTGTGGATTTCGCTCTGGAGGCCCTAGAATCTCCAGAAAGCTTCAGCTCCAGATTCTGAATCTTTAACATGCACCAGGTTTTTAATTCATCCACCAAGGATATCTTAAAATAAATAAATGAATGAATGAATGAATGAATTTGATGCATGGTTTATGAATTAAAGCATCAAGGATGGACTTTTCAATTCTAACAGTTGAGGATATCATCTAACAAACCCAAGAAGTTATGGCTTGCCCACTGCTATAGTTTGGATATCTGACCCCTCCAAATCTCATTGAAATCTCATCCCCAATGTTGGAGGTGGGGCCTCATGGGAGGTGTTTTGTCACGGGGCTGAATGCCTCATGACTGGCGTGGTATTATCCTCACGGTTAGTGAGTTCCTGCTTTATTAGTTTTTGAAAGAGCTGGTTGGCACCTCCCTCCTGTCTCTCTTGCCTCTTATCTCGCTAGGTGATCTGTGCACACCAGCTCCCCTTCACTCTACCATGAGTGAAAGCTTCCTGAGGCCCTCACCAGATGCAGATGCTGGCACCATGCTTCTTGTACGGCCTGAGAACCATGAGTGAAGTAACTCTCTTCTTTATAAATTACCCAGCCTCAGGTATTCCTTTATAGCAACACAGCCGAAGCCACCCTTTTATAGGCTAATAGCAGGCACCCAAGCAGAGAGCTATCTACAATCTTCACTAAGTGACTTAGAGCCACCTTAAACTCAACCACCCAAAGCCACCCAAATCTTCCAAACCAAGTACTTCTGGCTGCTTAGAAGCATGAGTTCTCACACATTCACCTCTACTCATTCCATGTCTATTGTCTTGGTGAGACAGTAAGCTCCCTGAGGGCAGAAACTATGTCTTGTTCTAAAACTGTAATGGCCTAACAAATGCACAATACATGGAATTAGTTCGGGGCAGAAATGGCATCTTCCCCAGCATGTTCAGTCTTCATCTGTTGCCAGCATACTCTTCCATGGACATAAACAGAATTACAGGTTCTTTTCTACTAACCTCATTTCAGGATTATAAAAATGATACACTATATAATGCAAAAGCTCTCAGGGGAGTCTCAGCCTCTGAGTTTTCAGTGGCAGGCCTGCCTGAGCTCAATGGGCCTGTGTGATAAATTATAAGTTAAGGACTGGCAGATACTGATTCCTACCTGTCGTTTCTCCCCCTCATGCTTCTCTGC
Source organism: Ateles fusciceps (assembly GCA_036589455.1). Lineage (NCBI taxonomy): Eukaryota > Metazoa > Chordata > Mammalia > Primates > Atelidae > Ateles > Ateles fusciceps. Next base: position 41,698,100 of record JAZHEH010000065.1, read on the forward strand.
GTCTGAGTGCTGTTGCAGGCGGTTCAGGCACTCTGTTCTCTCTGCAGAGAGTCGCTCAACCATCAGCTTGTCCAAAACACGCATCTAAGAGTCAAGGGGAGCAGAGTGCAGGACTGAGATGATCTCAGGGTGAGCCCTGGTTTCTCAGCTCCTGCGGAGGGGCTCAGGGGAACCAAGTAGGAGCCCCTGCATGCCAGCTTCAACTTCTCATCTGATTCCATTTGTATACAGGACTCATGGAACTTTTTCAGAATTCTTGAGCATGTTTCTATGAGGCCAATATTTCTTTTTAAAAAAAAAATCTCATTTGTTAAAGTTTAAGAGGTTTAAGAGACTATGAATATGCAGGCCAGGCGTGGTGGGCTGCAATCCCAGCACCTGAGGGCAGGAGTTTGAGATCAGCCTGGCCAACATGGTGAAATTCCATCTCTACTAAAAATACAAAAATTAGCCAGGCATGGTGGTGGGTGCCTGTAGTCCCAGCTACTCGGGAGGCTAAGGCAGGAGAATTGCTTGACCCTGGGAGGTGGAGGTTGCAGTGAGCTGAGATCATGCCACTGCACTCCAGTCTGGGTGACAGAGCAAGACTCCATCTCAAAAACAAAAGAATATGAATATGCAGTAAACATACAACTTGAGCCCATGCAGGCCTTGAAGGCCTTAAAACATTATTTCCCAGACTACTGTAAGGAAAAACTACATCTCAAATTATGGAAACTTTCTCTTCCCCAGCCCCGACTTTAAAAATGTTAGTGGTCGCCTACGAGGCAGTAAAATGACCTTTTATCCAGCTTTTCCAGGGAGCAACTATTTTTTGGTGCTTCACTGGAAGTAGCTAAAGTATGTAAGAAGAGTGTAGAAGGAACTTAAAGGACTGCTTCAGAGAACAAGCAGTTGTCACTTTTCAATCACATGCCCTTCTGGAGTCCCCTTCATCTCGGCATTTCCTGTAAGACTCCCACACACCTAGAAAGGCCAAACTCACTGCTTTGACAAGGACCAAAGAATGAAAGGAACTATTGTTAGGAAGAGCCAATCCACGAAGGCTCACTGGTGAGCTCCTCTCCTGTCAGGGACATACACGGCATTCTACATTAAGAAAAAATAAACATCAGTTCTGGAGACGTGGTGAGTACCTTCTGTTTTTCTTTTCAGCCCATGTTTTCCTGTGAACTGTGCTCCTCCTATTTTCTAGGATTGGCCTACTCTCTCCCTTCCCTTAACCTCTTCCTCCAGGTGGCTGTTTTCAAGAGCAGCCATAGGCATACATTGCTTTGTTCACAGGTCACATTGATTGGTTCGGGTATGAACATCTCACTCAAGGGTGCCATGGTCCTTTCTCTGTGATTTGGAATAAGGACTAAGATTCTATACCCCAATCTGTCACTTCCTTTAACTGAAACGAGGCCCGTAAGGTATCCCAGCATTCATCTCTCATTCCTCTTTGAGCTTAGGCTAGGCGAAGTGGAGTTTTCATACACAAAAGTATGCACTAATCTATGGTGGCCCTAAGAAAAGACTTTTAAAATGGCCTTTCTATAAAATACAGATAGAAAATAAGTCTTAAAAATGTTTAATCTTACCAGTAAATAAGGAAATAAAACTTAGTAAAATGTCCTTAATCAATTTGGCAAAAAATAAAAAAAAATAAAAAAAGGGCAGGGCATGGTGGCTCATGCCTATAATCCCAGCACTTTGGGAGGCTGAGGCAGGCGGACTGCTTGAGCCCAGGAGTTTGAGACCAGCCTAGCCAGCATGGTGAAACCCCATCTCTACCAAAAACCACAAAAATTAGCTGGGCATGGTGGCATCTGCCTTAGTCCCAGCTACTCAGGAGTCTGAAGTGGGAGAATCGCTTGAACCCGAGAGGCGGAGGCTGTCGTGAGCCAAGATCACCACTGCACTATAGCCTGGGTGACAGAGTGAGCCCCCATCTCAAAAAAAGAGCTATAAAAAAATATTATTTTAGGAAAACTAAGAAAATCTGAATATGGAATGGATGACATTTTCTCAGGTGTGAAAACAATATTGTTATGAAGTTGAAAGTGTTATTCTAAACATTCTGAAATATTTAGAGGTGCCTTGTCAGGACAGGCTGCAACTAAATCTGAAATAGTTCACGAGGAAAAAAAAATATGTGTGAGAGACACACGGCAAATGTCATATTAACTGGCTGACTGCAGGGATTATATGTGAGCATTCATTCCATTATTCTGTGAACTCTTTTGTTATATTTGACAACTTTCAAAAAAAAAAATCTGGGAAAAGAAAAAAACCAGACATAATTATTCTAGTTTTGTATGCAATGGGGAAGGAGTGTAGCAAAAACTGGCATATAAAAAGATTGGAAGAAAGAAACCCCAATTTTTTTTTAAGATGAGTCATGCTCTGTTGCCCAGGCTGGAGTGCAGTGGTGCAATCTCCACTCACTGCAACCTCCACCTCCCAGGTCCAAGTGATTCTCATGCCTCTGCCTCCTGAGTAGCTGGGATTACAGGTGTGTGCCATCATACCAGGCTAATTTATGTAATTTTAGTAGAGGCGGGGTTTCACCATATTGGCCAGGCTGGTCTCGAACTCCTGACCTCAGGTGATCTGCCCGCCTTGGTCTCCCAAAGTGCTGGGATTACAGGTGTGAGCTACCACTCCTGGTCTAAACTCAAATATTAATAGTGCTTTTTCAGCACAGTGAGATTATAGGTGAATTATTTTCCTAATTTTCATTTCTAAAAATGCTCTGTAATGGGGATATCTTACTTTTATAATAAGAAGCAATTTAAACATGTTCTTTAAAAAGCTGAAATAAATGTGCTTTAACAGAATCACATAAGCAGAAGCAGGGCTCTTCCCTGACAGCCCACTGGACACTCCCAGGGCGGAAGGGTGTGCTAAAGTCAAAGTCTGCTCTTGAGTTCATGTTCTGCCAGAACACCTTGCAATTAGGAGGCTGGGCCTTATGACATACTTGGTGCTGGGTCTTATTCTCCATCTGCCCCAGCTTTATATTCATTTTGTCCTGAACCGATCCCAGCTCTGCTTTTATCTCCTCCACAGTAGCCTCCAACTGATTCTCCAGCTTGTTGATAAGAGGTTCACATCGACAACCATTTATTGGTGCCTAAGAGAGAAACAAAAAAGGAATCAATCCCTTGTTCATTCCCTCAACAAGTATGTTTTGAGCACCCACCATGTGCCAGGCAGTATACCAGGGGGATAGAGATGATGGAAGAGACAGGCTCATCCTTGTCATAACTTTGGAGCATCCTATAGGCCAAGCTTTGAGTGCAGTAATCACTAAGAAGATTCAGAGGGTAAGATTTGGTCCCTCTCCTCAAGCTGCTTTTATACACCCCGGGGCCTCAAGATACCTAGTCACCTGAGGGTGGTGCAGCAAGCTTTGCAGCTACACCTCTGTGTGCCTTGGCTTAGCAGCAGGAGTGATCTGTCCTGTGCAGGTACGGAGGCCATCTGGCTTACCTTCAAAGCTCGTGCTTAACTAAGTCAATGCCTAAAGTGGCTATCAGCCCCTAGGAATGCTGTTAAACAAAAACCCTTGCTGAATGCCTAAGTTCCCTTCTCCTGACAGTGCTTAGCAGGTACCTGCATCACTTTCCCATCCTTGCCCCGGTACAATGTGTACAGCTGGTATGCCCTGAACTCATGGGGTGGGGCGGGGATGAACACCGATGCCTGTTCCTCTTTTTAGGGTGATTATGAGTATGCACGTTCTTCTGATGTCCAGGCTGTTGGTCGGCTGGTGGGGTAGGATCAGAAAATGCTGACACCTGTGGGAGAGGAAAGGACGACACCCCTGAGCCCTCTGACCTCTGCAAGACTGATACCAGTCAGTGGCGCCCATGTCACCCCGTTTGGGCAAACGGCTCCACTTTGTTTCACCTCATAGTGTTCTACTCCAAGCTACACATGTCAAAAGAAATACATCAGCATGTTAACTTTGTGTCTGATGTTTGCCAGATTTAATTTCTGTGCTCTGGCTCCAAATCAGCCAGTCAAGTGAGGTGGCTTTTTAGCTGATGGGCATGACACTCTGCCAGGACTCTCGCCTCCCTGCCTCCCAGCCACCCTCTGGGCTGCTTTCCGTGCCTCCTGACCTTGGGCTTTGACTTTTTCCTCCTGTCATCCTTTGCTCTGTGTTCTGGGGAGGCTGACAGGAACTCTTCTTTGCCTTCTTCTTTTCTGGGCACAGCCTGTTCACTGCTGGGGGTGTCTCCTGCTGAGACACTGCCCTACAGAAGAAAAAAGCCCAGAAACCTACTCCGTTTGCTCCCTTGGCCTTTTTCACTAATAGGGTCAAATTTTCTTTGCAAGATTCCATCTATTAAGAGACCCATGGGAAACTTTGCAAATGAGATAAATTTCAGACATAGGAAACACTGCTTGGTGATCTTAACTAACATAGAATGTTTTTCCTGGTTGGTTGAACATTTGGCTTTCATTGTATTTACTAGGTCCTAAACTAAAGATATTCCTGGGTCTAATTTGATGTTGTAGAACACCAGGAACCTACCCGACACAAAACACCTCAGCATTAGAGACTTTCAGTCTTTTGCATTTCAACAAAACATAACTCACTCATTCTTTGACCCTGGACACCACCCCCTGCCAACAAAATTCATGGCAAAGAGTAATAATCCTTTGAAATGAAAAAAATATCATATTTCTGGTCCTTGTGAGAACGTTCACAACTGAGTATGTACAATTCACACCTAGGAAGTTAATCAGAGTTACAATGGCTTAACCCTGGAAATCGATGAGAGGATTCTGAAATAGCAGATAGAAGAGCAAGTACTTGGTGATAACATTTTCTGTGCCAAAAGCTGTCTCTATATCCCAGAATTCTTCCTCCTGAGTGAACACAAAGGCATGGTTTACACGGCACAAGGGTACCTAGCTGAGGCGGAGGTGTGGGGCAAGAGGAGCTGAAATCAGCTTGGGCTCTGCTCACCATGTGTGCCCTGTGCACGGCGGGTCTGCCCAGGGGGCATCTTTTTCTGATTCCTATAAGGGAGCCATATAGGCTGGCATAGCCTTGGTCCCCTACCTGAAGCGACCTATGCCAGTGGCTCTCAAATTTTAGTGCACATGAGAATCCGCTGGAGGGCTTGTTCCAACATAGATTGCCGGGCCCCACCCAAGTTTCTGATCCTATGGGTCTGAGGTGAGGCCCAAGAATTAGCATATCTAACAAGGTCCCAGGTGACACACTGGACACCACATTTTGAGAGCCACTGCCCTACACAATCTGGGCACAGTGTCAAAGAGGCAGTGCTGCCCATAGGGCAGGGGAAAGGCCACAGATACCTGAGCTGGTAAGCATGCCCCCGACGTGTACCGGATGGGTAATAGGCAGCACACACGGAGGCACATGGCCTGAAGCCTTGGGGAATGGAGGATGTGAAGCCAAAGAGAAAAATACTGGCAACAGTTTGAAGAGCCCCAGCAAGGAGGAGAGGCAGAGAAGGGCCTGGCAGCCAGCAAGTGAGCCTGGCCGAAGCACGGAGATAGTTTCCCACCCTCTGCGCATAGGCGGACGTGGGGACGGCGGGAGGACTGCCCCCCCCACCTTGCTTTGGGCCACCTCATCTCTTGGCACAGACTGGGCTCTCCTCTCTTCCTTGAGCCTCTCTCTCTTTTTCCTCAGGCTTCGCCCGCGACTGAAGCGCAAGACCTGAAGGAGGCAAACAGCATTGTTACAACCACTGGCGTGCACAGCATCCACGTGAAAGAATTCTCCCTGGACCTGGGGCTCTGACCTAATGGAATCGACAGTCTGGAGGGTGACAGCAGGTGTTCACATCAAACGAGCACCTCCAGACTACCCAGCATCTTCCTAGGGCTTGTCCTGGGCACCACAGGGACTTGGAGACGGGTAGGCTATTATCCCTGACCTCAAGAAGCTTAAAAGTCTACGATGATAATAACTACAGGCACTGATGCTGGGCCAAGACTGCCAACTACATGCACAGAGGCTGTGCTCCAAGGAGTGCCATTCACATAAACTAGGATATGAAGGGTGTTCCCTGGAGGTGTGCGATGCAGCAGCCCCGTGCCAGACAGTCTCACTCTCCACCTTGGTACACTGGACCTGAGCTAGCCTAGCAGATGCTCCCTTGGCCAAACTGTGTCCAAATCACATCAATTTGATTCAAATATTATTAAGGTGTAACTATGAGCCACAGTACCAACCACGAGACAGGAATCTCTTCCCCAAAAGGAAGCATTTACTCTGCCTCTTACAGTGCAGAGTGACAGAATGAACACAGAAAAACGTATGTGGGGTCAGAACAATCTCAGTTTGAACCCAGTAGCCACTGGCTGTAGGGTTTTTGGGCAAGTGATTTGAGCTCTCTGTGCTCTATCTTCTCAAATGTAAAAACGGGTCAGGCGCAGTGGCTCATGCCTATAATCCCAACACTACGGGAAAACAAAGTGGGAGGACTGCTTGAGGACGGGAGTTTAAGATCAGCCTGGCCAACAAAGCAAGATCTTGTCTTTTTAAAAAAGAAAAAGAAATAAAAACAGGGAGTTGTTGGGATTAACCAAGAAAAAAATAGGTGGCTGGCATGCAGTGACTGTCAGGGGCCTCCCTACCTGCCTTCAGGTGGCTTAACTGGCAGAGAGTGTTTAACAGAGTACAGATCTTTGAGCTGGTGGAAACCTTCAAACTCTAGTCCATAATAGTTTAAAATGAAAAAGAGTCCTTAGACCAGAAAGTCTGAGAAACACTTCCCTGAGTCATTTCTAAAGCTAAATTCAGACTAATCAGGAAGTCAAGTATGATGAAAAAAAGTGACTACATCCATCGCTCACCTGATTTATGGACTCTCTTTTTTTTTTTTTCCAAGAGACAGGGTTTCACCATGTTGCCCAGGGTGTCCTTGAATTCCTGAGCTTGGGTAAGCCGCCCGCCTCTGCCTTCCAAAGTGCTGGGATTATAGGCGTGAGCCACCACATCTGGCCTATGGACTCTTAATATAGCACCAGAATCAGCCTAAAATTTACTTTCAGAGCATGTGTGAACTACACCAATCAAAATGACAAGTGACACTCAGAGGTCACCCAAACCCAAAATAATCGTCAGCAAAATTCCCTCCATTCACAATGTTATTAGTCAGTGAAAATAACTGCATGGCTTCCAGCCTTTCTCAGTAAACCAGACCATCCACCAAATGGGACATCATTAATCTTTTCCAGTCCACAGAAGTGAGGAAATATTGACCTTGAGGCCTCAATAGTAGTATTCTCTAGATGGTCATGGTGGCTCATGCCTGTAATCCCACCACTTTGGGAGGCCGAGGTGGATGGATCACCTGAGGTCAGGAGTTCGAGATCAGCCTGGTCAACGTGGTGAAATCCCATCTCCACTAAAAATACAAAAATCAGCTGGGTGTGGTGGCACACACCTGTAATCCCAGCTACTCGGGAGGCTGAGGCAGGAGAATTGCTTGAACCTGGGAGGTGGAGGTTGCAGTGAGCCAAGATTGTGCCACTGCACTCCAGCCTAGGCGAAGAGTGAGACTCCATCTCAAAATACATACATACATACATACATATAAATTTAAAACTTAAAAGTAGTATCCTCTTAGTACTGCTGTGGCCCATTTAAAATCCACGTCTGACTATGGGTCTAAGGGAAGAGGATTTCTCTTTTCAGGCAAAGCAAACACTAATGCTATTTCTGTAACCACAGATCAAGAGAACAGTATGCATAACATTTTATGCATAAAGTTCCTTGTTTGTGTTGAGAATAAAGCTCAACATATACAATTATGCATAAAATAAACTTTCACAGCATGTCATCCAACTTATTTGTTATTCGATGTAAGCATGGAGAAACTTGCTTAAGTCTTTTTTTTTTTAATGGAAACAAAGAACTGCACAGGGAAATGGTCCACGGTAAGGTCTTTTCCCTGTAAGTGAAGATCCTTGGGCTCTGGAAGACAAATGACAGGTGGATTAAAGATCTGTCAGTCTTTCTTTGCCTGAGGAACCCTCCAGCCCCATAAGACTTATGATCTTTGTATGGCTGAGGGTGGGGCTGGATGTTCATTAAATTACCACATACTGAAATTGCCAGATAAATGTGATGCGTTCTGACATTTATATAGCACTTCATACTTTTAGATCCATGAGAGACTAGCATTTTTCTATCAGGAGTCATGGATGTGATTCCACTTACGATAAAAGCTGCTAGAGGTGGAAACCCCGCAGCTTTTCCTACCGAATTCCTTTTGTTGGGAGCTCTGTGGCCTTCCAGAGACCACTGAGAAGAACCAGCTTCATGCACAAGAGGGTGATCAGTTTTGCAAAAGATACAAATCTTAACCATTTCCAGAAATTACTAGTTATGTTAGGCATGTTTTAAAAATTTAAATGAAATAAAGGCCATCCCAAACCCTGGGCTGGTATTGAGTTATTTTGCAGCAGGGTGGTGTTCAAAAATCTTCCTTTGACTCCCTGAGACTTTATCTCCTTCTTGCAGAATAAGATGGAAAGCCAATCAGTGTTTGCTATGATGTAATACAGAATAGTGCCAATCTGGAAATAACCTAAATGTCCATCATTAAGGAAATGGCCTAATAAAATATTAATAGCAACAAAAAAGAGTATTATGCCTCCATTGTAATGAATAATTATGAAGACTGCAGAGCACTGTTTTATAATAGGATAAAAGGCAGAAACACAAAAGGGTATATACATTGTAAGCACAATTATATAAAAATTATGTGTCTCATCCATTTTGCGGATAAAACAAAAACAGTTGTTTCAGGGGGCTAGAATTATGAATAATTTATAAATTATTATTAAATGATGGTCAAAATACCATTATTCAGTAAAAGAGGAAAGAAAACTAGACTGTACTTAACTGTCTCTGGCAGGTGACTACCTGCCCAGAGTGGTCCCCTCCCTCCTGCCTTTCTCTGGGGAATGCCCCTTCTCTTCTTAAAGTCCCTGTCCCACTTCTTCAGGGATGGGCATTTGGCCTAAACTCTGCAATCATGGTCCTTTCCTGCAATGTCTTAAACTGAAACTTCTTCCTTGGCTAAGTAGCTGGGAAGGTATGACCCAGGCAGCTGGCCGTGACAATGATCCAGCCACAGGGAGAAGACGAGGCGGCCCAGGCCATGAAGAGCTGGACTGGAAGCCTTTGACTCCCGTCATCCTGAGCACCCATGGATACTTACACCTCCACTGCCTGGTTACATTCCCTATTTGAGTTAGTTTGAAGTGGCTTCAGTAGACTGCAACCAGGAGTCCCAACAACTTTGTAGCCCCACATAATCAGTACCATGGAAAGGGCAGTAAATCCTACCTGGGGAGCTTTAGTGAGGAGAAGAGCAACTTCTGGGTTATTGTGGTAGCGGGCAGTCTCCAGCGGAGTCTGGCCTGCCTGAGGAGAGGCAGAGGAGGATAGGTGAGAAAGGGCCACTGGCCCCACACACACACAAAGTCCAGCTGGCATAGCTCTGGCCAGGAGCAGGCAGTTCCACACCCAGCTACACTCAGCACCTACATGGTAAAACACAGCCACCTATGTGATGTGGCCCTGAGCATCAGCCTCAGACCCTCCAGTGAGAGAGCTGGGACACACCGGAGGACACCCTAAGTAAAATACACTGCCAGAGGGCAAGGGCAAACTAAGGGGGCAAGAAGTGCTTTAGGAGGCCAAGGCCTGGGCACCATCCACCAAGGAGTGCTTCCCAGAAGAGGGGAGGGAAGGTAGCACTCACACGGCATCCAGGGGGAACGTTTCAGCTGGGGGAACACCACAGAAGATCTGAGGTCCAGCCCAGTGATTTATCTCCCCTGAAAAACAGTGGGAAGACGCTGGAGGGGCAGATCAGGGCCTGGCCAGAATTTCAGTAAGTGGAATATGAAAAGCAATTACAAGTTATGGCCATAATGTAAGTTCTCAGGAGATGAAGCCAAAACCCAGGAGTTGATAGCAAAAGGAAGATATTCAAGGCATCATGGAAGAGGTAACTGTGCCCCCAGTACTGGTTGTAGAGCTATGAGAAGGCAGGAGGAAGAAGAGGGAAGCTAGATACAGGAGCCAAGGAGGCTTGAGAGCCTGTGCCAGAGTCAGCAGTCCCAGGCCACCCCCGTCAAAAACACCTCCACACAGCAGCTGTTGCACCCTCCAGGCCCTGCTGAGCCATTCAGAAAGGCAGAGACTGCAGGGTGGACTCGAAGAAGAAAGTGCACCTGAGTTGGCGCCTGCTCTAGGATCTGCAGGACACACAGCGGCGGGGGGAGGAAAACAGTGAGGTGAGGCAAAGTGGAAGAAAAAGGAGTTGGCTTAGAATTTTGAGGCTGATTAATCTGAGGGCGAGGTGGTCATTTTTCTGAGCACCACATGCATTTACAGCCTGGAACTCACTTTGGGTAGCATCCACTTGTCAGTTTCCCTGGACATCCCTGAGTTCCTTTTCATGCCAGGTTGTGCTCACTGTAGCTAGGCAGCTAAAAGCAGGCTTGTCAATTCCTGGGGCTGCTCAGAGCATGGGTTCCCTTCAAGTCCACCCCAATGGCCCCAGGGGCTGTGGTTCCAGCAGAGATCCCCCCCTCTTCCAAATGCGCTTGGCCCCAGGGTCTGCAGGGGTTTAGTTGTAACACACATCTCACTCTGGAAAGGGGTGGGAACCACTTCAGAAAGCAATGTTGCAACTCAACTTACATTGTTAACAATGGTCGTATCTGCTCCAGCTTCCAGTAAGATTTTGGCCACTTTCTTGTGATTTAGGGCAGCAGCAACGTGAAGTGCTGTGTCTCCAGCCTGGAATTGATTAGAAGGCCTGCTAAACCCCATCTGCTCATGGCCTACAGCCCCCAGCTTTTCATTACCTGGCCTAGGTGTGGCTCTTCAAAGTCAAACCGAGATTTGCCTGAGACCAAAATGGGGCCCTTTCTTAAAGCGTCATAAGTCTCTACTTAAGGAGATCTTGGAACTAAGTGACCTCGGCACTAGTATCATCTTTCTGAGTAGGGATGTCTAAAATCACAGAGCAGGATTAAACTCAGGCGCAGAGTAATGCTGGCCTGGGGTTGTTGAGAATGGTAGGACCCGAAGCCTCACAAAGACAGGAGGACAGGCGGGAGGCCTGGGGTGGACAGGCTAGTCATTCCACTTTTGACTCTTTTACTCAGGAGGTCAGAGGTCAGAAGAACTGCTTGGTGTCTCACTGCTGGATTGAGCAGGAGAAGCTGTGAAGACAGCTACTTCTGCGAGCACTGGAGAGGTGACAAGCTGGCCTGCAGCTACGGTGGGTAGATCTGAGGGGCCACTGGGACTCAATCCATGTGCAGGCTCAGGATATGCTTTGTGCGGGTGGAAACACCAAGAACCAGTGTTCGCTTAAGACCAACTGTTTTCTACATCTTACAGATAGCCTATAAATAAGTGCTCACATTATCTTTATACAAAAAATATGCTTTCACAAAATCAACTCTGAAAAAAGGATAAAAACAACTGCAGCTCAGTGGGCCCATTCCAAATGCAAATGCTGTCATTTCCCAAACACGATGATATAAATAAACCAGACAAATATAGGAGAAGTGAAACAATTCATTCTCTCTCCTATCAGGTGATCAGGCAAAGCACCTGATACTTTTTTCCTGGGTAGCATGAAAAATCAGTCATCTTTGTGAGGGGTGGAAAAACTGTATTTCTTTTTTTTTTTTCTTTGGGACAGAGTCTCACTCTGTCACCCAGGCTGGAGTGCAGTGGCGTGATCTTGGCTCACCACAACCTCCACCTCCCACGTTCAGGTGATTCTCCTGCCTCAGCCTCCCAAGTAGCTGGGACTACAGACGTGCGCCACCACACCCGGCTAATTTTTGTAAATTTTTTTAGTAAAAATGGGCTTTCACCATATTGGACAGGCTGGTCTTGAACTCCTGGCCTTGTGATCTGCCCGCCTCAGTCTCCCAAAGTGCTGGGATTCCAAGTGTGAGCCACCGCACCTGGCCATATTTCATTTCTGAGTCACTCAGCTGGGTGTGTTGAAGGAAGCTCTGCAGCAGTGCTTTTTCCTTGGCTGAATACGAGAATAAGCTTTGGAGCTCTAAAAAATGCTGATGCCTGGGTCCTACTCCCAGATATTCTAAATTCATTGGTCTGCCATGTGGGCTGGGCAGGGGGACTTTTTAAAGCTCTCAGGTGCCGTGACATGCTACCAAGGCTGAAAGGCACTGCTGGAGGGGTCACCTGATGACCTAGCACCCACTGGGGAGGCTGTGGAATAACAGATTTAGCTACTTGATTAGGTCAGTGGTTCTCAATCCTGGCTGTACACTCAAAGGGCTTTTTAAAAACACCATTGCCTGGACCTCACCCCCAGAGGTTCTGGCTCTTTTAAACTGGGGTAGAATCCAGGAACAGTATTTTAAATTCCCCTGTTGATTCTCATATGCATCCAGGGTCAGAAATCACCATTATATGGTATGTTAATCTGCACCACAATCTAATGTTTTTTTAGTTCAGATTTATGCACTTCAACAAAGAAAAGCCAACCAATGTACCACATAGGTATCAATCAATACCAAGACAATCTATTTTTTAAATCCAACGACTGCTGGAAATTGTGCACATTTCCAAGGAAGACTGTAATACTCACAGCTTTATTTAAAAATCCCATTACATGGCACTATCTATAGATTATGTACCCAATACACAGAAATGAAAGACTCTATCAGCTCAAGTATAAGTAAGTAGGAGTATAAGGAACAGAACGCAGGGAGTCATAAGACTTTTAATTACTTGCTTGGTGTTTTTCTTTTTAAGAAAGAAAACAGAACTCAGGGGAGTCATAAGACTTTAAATGCTTGCTTGGTGTTTTTCTTTCTTCTTTAGAGAGACGGGGTCTCATTCTGTCACTCAGACTGGTGTGCAGTGGCAATATCACAGCTCACCACAGCTTTGAACTCCTGGGCTCAAAACAATCCTCCCGCTTCAGCCTCCTGAGTAGCTGGGACTACAGGTATATGCCACTCTGCCTGGCTAATTTTTATTTTTTAAATTAATGTATTTATTATTATTTTTTGAGACAGAGTCTTGCCCTATCGCCCAGGCTGTAGTGCAGTGGTGTGATCTCGGCTCACTGCAACCTCTGCCTCCTGGATTCAGGCGATTCTCCTGCCTCAGCCTCCTTAGTAGCTGGGATTACAGGTGCATACCACCATGCCTGGCTAATTTTTGTAGAGACATGGTTTCACCATGTTGGCCAGGCTGGTCTCAAACTCCCGAGCTCAAAGTGATCCACCCACCTCAACCTCCCAAAGCACTGGGATTACAGGCGTGAACCACCATGCCCGGCCACATTTTTAAAAAAATTTTTTTGTAGAGACAAGGTCTCCCTATGTTGCCCAGGCTGGTCTTGAACTCCTGGTCTCAAGTGATCCTCCTGCCTCGGCTTCCCAAAGTGCTGGGATGTAAGCCACCGTGCCTGGGCTCCCTTGCTTCTTTACTAAATCACATTCTTCCTCGTGGGTTTTCTTTTTAAAATCATAGTTAAAAAACAAAGCCTGCCCCAGGATCTCCAGAAAATGTTCAATATGCAAATATGGTAATATGCACAGGAATTATAAGGGCACACTTTCTCTAGGAGGCCAGATAAGCCAGGGTCACTAGAACTCAGGGGGACTCCCATGCAAAGCCCAGAGCTGGTGGAGTCCCAGATACGTGAAATGGCAGCACTTCCCAGCAGCCTCTGCTCCCGTTTGCACTAACACATCTGTCCGGTAGCCTGTGGGAAGGGTGCTGGCAGCCATGAAGAGGAAACATGCACTGACCTGGTTCTTTTCATGGACAGAACAGAAAGCACTGAGGAGGAGCCTAATGATGGACAAGTGATTATAGCGCGCAGCAACGTGCAAACAGTTGTCTCCTGCCTGCGAACAGAAATCAAACTCTAAGCACAATCTGAGCAGTTACAAAAAAAAAATAGAGAAAAGTAGAAAGAAAATATTATTTAAAAGCTGGCAGATTATCATATACTCTTTAGGAAACCATAAGCAGCTCTTTTAACTTAGATGCTCCATGCCAAGGCTCGCTGTCCTTTGCTGCTGTGACTGCTGTGGGTAGCCCTGCTCCTTTTTCTGCCTGTGCAGAACAACCAGTGGTCACAGAATCCTGCTTTCATGTTTATGAAACTAGACATCTGCTCCCCATGAGACCTTCGCAAGAGCTAAGGCAGGCTCTGCTTACCCAGTGCTTGAAGAGGGTCCAGTGACCCTGGGCTCCCTATGACCCAAAAGGTCTGTAATACACTGACTTAAGACCAACCGCATTGCTTTGGAAATGAGCCCTTCCCAGCACAGATCCCTCATGGATGAAAGGACAGGGCAGCAGGGGGGTTGTCAAATCTTAAGATCACATGTGCCCCCTGAAATTCAAGGAGTATCCCACTTCAGTTGGACCTTAATATCCTATATGAAGCTATGTAGTGGGGGAGCTGATAAGGAAGCAATCACTGGGAGCAAAAAAAGGGTATGAAGGAAAACTCAGGGGCAGGATCCTTAGTAAGCACAGCAGGTGGAATCCTGCTCCCAGAGACAATAAAGAACCGGAGACAAAAAGCTGCCTGCAGTGCTCTCTTCCCGTTTCCATTCTAGCTCTGTCTGGAGAATGTTGGCCACACGGCATACTCTCCTCCCCTGTATTAAGATGGAACCAAGCTCAAAGCTGAGGTTCAGAGCTTAGAGAGTTAGATGAGGTCTACCCCAAACAGGGAGACCTCAGCTGAGGCCACTTTAGAAAAAAAACCTCAGATTTTTTTATTTTTTTTTTGCCGATGTGGCTAAGGCAGGGGATTTATAAAGGAAATACAGCTTCTTTATGGAGGAAGAAGTGATACCCATGTGACCTTTCTGGTCAGCTCATCCCAATGGTGCCTCGGTAATCAATAGGACTTGCTCACTGTAGATGCTGGGTGTGGGGTATCAGAGGACCTCTCCCCGTAAATGGCACCATCTCATATATGCTGATAATAGTACAACACTCTATGTGGGTAGAGACTTTCTTAAAACATTAACTGGTTTCCTAGTCTTTCATTGGCCAGACATGTGCTATAAGAAATAATAAACTAAAGTTGAGGCACGAAGGGAAAAGGATAGGAGAAAAGCAGTATTTTCAAATCTATTGATTCCTCTTCTCGTGTGCCTAAATGACCCCTTAGAAAATTGGCAAAAAAAGAACACTTTAGAGATAGTCCCTAAACACTTTTTACATTTTAATTTGGAGACATTAGGGTTCAAGTATGCTCATGAAGTTATTTTCTGAAGTGACACAAGAAAGAGCGCGAGAAGCTGGTTTTGTTCACCCACGTTATTTTTGAGGTCAGCGCGGGACCCGGCCAGCAGGAGGACGCGTGCGCTCTGGGAGTGGCTGTTCTGGCAGGCCAGGTGCAGAGCCGTGTTCCCCGCCTTGGAGAGAGGCAGAGAGAGGGAGGATACATTAGCAACATGCTTCCCCACAGACCTGCATGCCTTGCAGAGGGACAGTACTTACTCCTTGGAAAAGGCAATGCTCATGTTCTCTGCCTCCTCAAAGGAAGGGTTGGTTTCGGTGGGGGATGCTTCAGAGGCACGAACATTTAATTTGGAGTCCAAACAGGCAGAAGAGTCCTATTTGTCATAAAACCTTGGTTCCAAGTCCTGGCTCTACCAGCAACCAGTTAAAAGCCATTCTCTTCAAATGCTCAAATTCCTTACCTGGGAAATGGAGCATGACCCCCACATCCTGAGGCTGTGGGGATTGATTCGGTGTCTAGGAAGGCATTTTCTTAACCATACAATGCTGGACACATGCACAGCACTCAATTCCTGTAGATGACGTCCTACCTCACATAAGCAATAGCTGTGGTTATAATCCTTGCCAATGGTGGGCTTAAAAAGGTAAAACTAGCCACTTCCTGGACGTGCACGTGAATACAACTGAGATTTAACCTGTAAGCCTTTTTCAAGTCACCCATTCTTGTATTTTTCTCGAAATATCAAAATTTTAACTATTAGGCAGTACAGTCACATGTGTCACTTAGGACACAGATTGAGACACTCTTGCTTTTTGGGTCCCTCTTGTTTTTGAGATCCTCAACACACCATGTCACAATGGGTCAGAATAATGTCCATAGCAATACTGCAGGAAAAAATTGCAGGACATGAACAGAACTTTTGAGTCTATGGCAGTAGGGCACGTGAGGCCACTGATAACCCCTAGAAAAGTAACAACAAAACAAGGCTATGTGATAGGTGACGCTTTGCCATCCAAGAGCCTGCCAGCACTCAGGAGGTTAACACAGAAGCTCTGCGCTGGTTCTGCTGAGCTTAAGTGCTGGGTCAGGCTTGCAGGTGCGTGGGCTCAGAGCTATTACACTGCCTGGCTGATTGCTTCTCCCTCACCTAGTTCACTCCCCCTCTTGATCTCACAGTACTGGCTGCTGATACTCCAGTATGTTAGATTCCTGATCTTTTAAAAATAGAAATGAGTTAAAAAAAAAAAAATAGAGGAATACTGGATGTGGCCAGTTTACTTATCCCCCCTTCTCTTCACCTTAGCTCCAACCAGCCCAGGTAGACCTTTTGTCTCACTTTCCCTCCAAGCACAGGGAGGATTATGGGCCTGAGGTTCTAGCAGGTTCACTTGTTCTCAACCCTTGGATGCACATTGGAAATCACCTGGGGAAGCTTTCAACCCATTCCTGTGCACAGCCACAACCATTGTAGGGACTCTGATTTACTTGGCCTTGGGGGTGGGTGTCCAGCGTCCCCCATTTTAGCACTGAAAGTCCCACATTCTGGGAAACCCCTTAGCCCAGGGCAAACTGGAACAGTCCATCACCCCAGGCCTGGTCTTCGGGGTTTTTTTTTAAGTTTTGTTTTTTCTTTTTGTTTACAATTCCCCAGGAAGGGTCTAACGTGCAGCCAGGTAGAAAACCACTGCTAGCTTAGTTTCAGCAACAAGAGGTCTGCCCAGGTTTTAAACACTCTACTCTCAAGTTGTCTGCAAGTTATGGGCTTCATGGCAACCATTAAATACACGCTGAATAAATGAGTGAAGTGAAAGAAATCTGACGCCTCTAGAAATAGATCATATCAAAGCTTATTTTGCCGCATCAATGATGCGGAAAAGCATTTACATCAAGAAAATTAAAAACCATAGGTTTGGATAAACAAATTGTGGCAGATCCACACAATGGAATCCTACTCAGCAATAAAGAGGCGTGATCCATTCCTCCACATAACAACACGGAGGAATCTCAAAAACTATGCTGAGTGAAAGAAGCCACACACAGAAGGCCGCATACTATATGATTCCATTTATATGACATTTGTGAAAAAGCAAAACAGATCCGTGGTTGGCAGGGGCTGGGAGAGGGTGACTGGGGGGGTGCTGCCACCAGAGGGCGCAAAGGAACTTTCTGGGGCAATGGAAGCATTCTATATCTTATAGTGGTGATGACACAACCGTATACATTTGTCAAAACACACAGAACAGCATGACTTCATACCTATATCTCAAAACCTGACATTAGAAAATGTGACCTAGGGTAGATATATGTGTAGCAGGCATTTTTCCCACCCTGAATAGTGGGTACTGATTTCCCAAACAGAAGCTGCAATACTTGCTGAATAAGGATCCTTCCAGAGGCTATGGCTGGTGCAGAATGTCCCTCTCTCTGGGACGCACGAGTTTCCTGACCTGTCCTTCTGAAGCCATTTTATCTACACAGAAAGAATTTGTGGCCTTCCACGATATTTTTAGGGCCCTCCATAGGATAGAAGGCAGTATGGTGGGACAGACTGACCTGAGGTAGTTCTCAGCTCTAATTATGTCATCAAGAAATCATGTATCTTAGTCAAGGACTCTACTGACTCCCAGCTTAGGCATACTTATCCATTAATTGAGACCACTTGCTTCTCAGAGTTGGTATTTTAATAATGTGATTACAGGCTGGGTGTGGTGGCTCACACCTGCAATCCCAGCACTTTGGGAGGCCGAGGCGAGCAGATCACCTGAGGTTGGGAGTTCAAAAACAGCCTGGCCAACATGGTGAAACCTGGTCTCTACTAAAAATACAAAAATTAGCTGGGCGTGATGGCAGGTGCCTGTAATCCCAGCTACTTGAGAGGGTAAGGCAGGAGAATCGCTTGAATCTGAGAGGCAAAGGTTGCAGTGAGCCGAGATCGAGCCATTGCACTCTAGCCTGGGTGACAAGAGTGAAACTCCATCTCAAAAAAAAAAAAAAAGTGATTATACACCACCAACTCCTGTTCTGGACCATGTGCACTTTGAAGAAATGGGGCAGCCACCCGCCTGCTGAGCAGTGAGCCAGGCACTACCAGCAGTATTACCGCGCATAGCTCACTGCTCTCCCTCAAGCTTTTGACCCATGAGGGAACCATGAAAAACATGAACTAGGAAATGACAGCACAAAGCTGCATGTGGTGCCAAGGGACAGCTGTGGAAGCAGCCCCATGGGCCTTTGGAGGGAGAGGGCCTGGGGCTAGGTTGGAGGTCTACAAGCAGGAATGAGGAGCAGGCCAGTGAGGGCACAGGAGGCCCTCTCGGGGAAAGGAGCTGGGAGGAGCTCCAGAGGTGGGCTGGGAGAGCCTTATAGACAGTGTCAGGCAGGAGCTTTACAGGAAGGTTGCTGAGCAGAGGAAGAGCAGGATGAAAGAAGGGGACTAGACTTGAGCCCGCCAACCTACTTGAGGCTTCTGAAATCATCCAGAGAATGCTTACAAATGAGCATGGAAAGAGGAACAGGTGTGAGACTTGAGGATGTCCTAAGATGTGATGAGGGACTGGAAAGGGGAGACAGATGAAAATGAGGGGAGGCATGGCTTGCTTAACTATGCTCTCTAATAAACCAATGAAAAGGCAGTGAGAGTCAGAAGATTTACCAAAGGGCAAAGCCACTGAGGTGGGTTCTCTTGCTCCCACAGAGATTACGTTCACAAAGGCATTTCAGGCTGTCATTTCTATTTCCTGCAGCATGCAAGGTCCAGAGAAGTCACTTCATTGATGGGATATATTTCTATAGGTTGATTCGCCTGACATTGCTATTGAAGATCTTGTATGTAGATGTGTGTGTAGGTGTCATAAGCTAGAGATACAATGGTTTCAGATTTGACTTGGCCATGAAATTGTACTTACTCTGTGTGTGTGTGTGTGTGTGTGTGTGTGTATTAGAGAGGCTACTTACTGCTGCCCATGGTCCCCAGGCTATTGCCATCCAAAATCCCATTCTAACCCACCTGATTCATTATCCCACCACTATTAGCTGAAGCTACCACCCTGTGATGTGCCAGTGCATTGTGGGAAATTCTCAGGCCCCTTTAAACCCCTGCTACAGACCCAATCTGGCCATCCAGGGACAGAAAAGATGGCAAGCCCTTTTATGATCCTTCTTACCTCAACTGCAAATACCTCCAGAGTACTGATAATGCTTTTTTAATTTTTAAAATAAATCTCTTGGTTGGGTGTGGTGACTCACACTTATAATCCCAGTACTTTGGGAGACCGAAATGGGCGGATCATGAAGTCAGGAGTTCCAGATCAGCCTGGACAACATGGTGAAAACCCATCTCTACTAAAAAAACGAAAACTAGCCAGGCGTGGTGGCGCATGCCTGTAATTCCAGCTACTCTGGAGGCTGAGGCAGGAGAACTGCCTGAACTCATCAAGTGGAGGTTGCAGTGAGCAGAGATCACGCCATTGCACTTCCGCCTGGGTGACAGAGCGAGACTCTGTCTCAAAAAAAAAAAGTCTCTCAATTGTAAAAGAAATAATGGGTTCATTTTGGAAAATTTGGGAAAGGTACAAGAATAAAAATGAATCTTAGCCTCAATTCCCAGAGATAACCACTCTTAATATTCTGACGATATCCTTCTGTGCTTAAATTTTTAAATATACAAATTTCTATTAAGCACTGGGACATGTACTATATATGATCTTATATCTCTGTCATGTTCATGTTATTTAACAATGGAAAGCATTATCTTCAAAACTATGATTTTAATATTAACTATATTCCACTGTATGAATGAACCATAATTCTAACTCTCCATCTCCATATTTAAAAAATATCATTGATGGGGAGGAAGGCAGCAAATCACACTGCCATGTGTGTACCTATTCAACAATCTTGAATGTTCTTCACATGTACCCCAAAACCTAAAATGCAATAAAAAATATATATATCATAACTACTGCTGTCATGAATGTCTCTGTGGGTAAAATTTTACTGGTTTTATTGCTTATTTTTTTTCTTTTCCATATTTCATTTTAATAGCAGGTTTCATTACTTTTTTAGGATGGAGTCCCAGAAGGTAGGTACTGAGTAAAAAGGACCTTTTTTTTGAGATGGAATCTCGCTCTGTCACCCAGGCTAGAAGTATAGTGGCACAGTCTCAGCTCACTGCAACCTCTGCCTACTGAGTTCAAGCGATTCTAGTGTCTCAGCTTCCCGAGTAGCTTGGATGACAGGCATGCACCACCACACTCAGTTAATTTTTTTGTATTTTTAGTAGAAACAAGGTTTCACCATGTTGGCCAGGCTGATCTCCAACACCTGGTCTCAAGTGATTCACCTGCTTCAGCCTCCTAAAAGTTTGGGATTACAGGCATAAGCCACCATACCTGGCAAAAAAAAGGACCTCCCCCGCCTTCTTTCCCCTGAGACAGTCTCAGTCTGTGCCCAGGCTGGAGTGCAGTGGTGCAATCTTGGCACACTGTAACCTCTGCCTCCCAGGTTCAAGCGATTCTCCTGCCTCAGCCTCCCAAGTAGCTGGGACTACAGATAGGCACAAGCCACCATTCCTGGGTAATTTTTGTATTTTTATTAGAGATGGGGTTTCACCATGTTGACCAGGCTGATCTTAAATTCTTGACCTCGGGTGATCTGCCTGCCTAGGCCTCCCAAAGTGCTGGGATTACAGGTATGAGCCACCACACCTGTCAAAAAGGAACCAATTTTAACGCTCCCGATTTGTTTTGCCAAATTGTCTCTGAAAGGTGGCTGTTCGTATCACACTCTCCCAGCAGCATCTGGGTGAGCTCACTTTACTAATTTTGGGTACTAGCATTTTAAAGTTACAAATTTATATTAAGTTCTTTTGCTGATATTTTTTAATGCCAACTCCATTGCTAAATTTTTGAATACAAAGAAACTATGGGACAATAATTGCATGTAGATTCCCAGCAGCAGTCAGGGACCTCTCACATGAGCAGGGTTTTGGTGCTGTTAGTGGGCCTGCTCCTGACCTGGGACATCAGTCAGCTTCTAGCCTTTTCTGCAAAGGAAACTTCTGGGTCAAATGGACCTTCAGGTTCCTCGTGCCCCTCTCAGCTCCCACTATTCTCGCTGGAAGAAGGTTCCCACAAGGGGAGAAACCCACAGCCATCCTCACCTGTGAATGAGGCATTCTAGCACCTGCCAGGCCTCACCTTGTTCTTGGCAAGCACGTTGGCTCCTGCTTTAACGAGCAGCTTGGCTGACTGGCTGAAACCGTGCCAGGATGCTTCATGCAAGGCTGTATTCCCATCCTAAGGAAGACACACAGGTGGGAAAGGCACATTACCCAAGACTAATTCTTCTCATCATGATCAATACATCACAGTGGATTTTTACAAAACACCAGAAGGCCTTTCTCAGTTGGACTATCTCATCTGAGCCACAGACTACAGAAGATGATTTGAGTGGTTAGTTTCTCCATTCTCCCAGAAATTATACATAATAACAACCATTCTAGATGCACAGAAGAAAAATGAACCCATGACGAACCATGGATGACTGTTCATAAGGCATTAGGGGTTAAGTCTCTCTAGGAACCCCAGTTGAGAAAGGCTCCAGGCCCCAACCACAGCTCTTGTTTAACAGAAAGCAACATCAGGATGGCATGCCGTCTGTTCCTTCCCACCTCCACCACCCTTAGAGTCTGCTCTGCTCCTGGCATCAGAGAGAACCCTGCAAAGGTCAGGCAAAGGAAGAGCCCAGCTTTGTAAGATTCAGGGGCCTCACAGATTCCTCCACCACTGTTCACTAAAACTTAATCTCACCCATCACCTTAATCCAAAAGCCTCAGGGCCCCCAACAAATAATGAGCAAGAATTGAGGAAACAGTGATTTGGAAATAAAACTAACAAGTATCCTCAATGTGTGGCTTTTATTTTTTGAGAGAGAGTCTCGCTCTCTGTTACCTAGAGTGGAGTGCAGTGGTGCAACCTCGGCTCACTTCAACTTCTGCCTCCGGAGTTCAAATGATTCTCCTGCCTCAGCCTCCCAAGTAGCTGGGATTACAGGCATGCACCACTACGCCTGGCTAATTTTTGTATTTTTAGTAGAAACAGGGTTTCACCATGTTGCCTAGGCTGGTCTCGAACTCCTGACCTCAAGTGATCCACCCACCTCAGCTTCCCACAGTACTGGGATTACAGGTGTGAGCCACTGCACCCAGCCTAATGTGTGGCTTTTTTTTTTCTTTTTTCTTTTCTCAAATGTTACATGTAATGTGTGGCTTTTAAATAAAAATCATTTAATGAACACAGCTCATATTTGCTTAGTTTACTATTTTAAACAAAGAAATATCATTAAGTGCAATGAATTGACTGGGGTGGGGGCAGGAAGGCAAGGGTTACAGGAAGGGCAGAGCCTGGAGTGGGAAGGGTGCCGGGCAACAGCTGGGGCCAGCGCAGGTGCATTCTCCAATTACATCCAGGTTCTGGCTTAGGCTTCAACTCAACCACATCCATGCTCCTGGAAACAACTAAAAATAAAGGCCTGGCCAGGTGCATTGGCTCATGCCTGTAATCCCAGCACTTTGGGAAGCCGAGGCAGGTGGATCACCTGAGGCCAGGAGTTCAAGACCATCCAGACTAACATGGAGAAACCCTATCTCTACTAAAAATACAAAATTAGCTGGGCATGGTGGCACGTGCCTGTAATCCCAGCTACTTGGGAGACTGAGGCAGGAGAATCGCTTGAACCTGGGAGTCCGAGGTTGCAGCGAGCCAAGATCATGCCATTGCACTCCAGCCTGGGCAAGAGAGCGAAACTCCATCCCTAAATAAATAAAAAATAAAGGCCTAACGCAGTTGACATCCACAAAGGGAAGTCTAGGGTCTCAAAGGCCAGAGGATGGTGTGGTTGCTGGGAACTATATTGGCGATGTGTGGCATGGACAGTGGGACTGACTGCAGAAGGAGGAAGCCAAAGGAAAGGAGGATGCAGGGGGCAGGAGGCACAGGGTGTGGGGCTTCTGGGTGCTGGCAACGAGCTGCTTCTTGAGCTGGGTGCCCACACAGGTGTGTTCAACTAGTGAAATTCAACAAGCTACACACTTACTTGCCCACTTTTCTGTATGTATATTATACTTTAATGAAGTTATTTTTAAAAAGTAAAGCAGAGTTCTTCCCAGCATGGCCTCTTTTTTAAAAAAAAAATAAGCAGAGGCTGAATTACACTTAATTGTGAAGTTTCGTGTTTTAAGATTGTTTGAAAATTTAAGAAGATCAGTTTAATATGTGAGAAGTCTCTCATTCTGTTGTCCAGGCTGGAAAGCAGTGATGTGATCATGGCTCACTGGAGCCTCAACCTCCTGAGCTCAACAATCCTCCCATCTCAGCCTCCTGAGTAGCTGGGACTACACGTGTGTACCACCATGCCTTGCTAATATATTTATTTTAATTTTCAAATTTTTTGTGGAGGCAGTGGTTTGCTATGTTGACTAAACTGGTCTCGAAGTCCTGGCCTGAAGCAATCCTCCCACTTTAGCCTCCCAGAGTGCTGGGATTATAGGCGTGAACCACTGTGCTTGGCCTAATGGAGCTTACTTTTTTCCCTGCAATATAGTTTGAAGAAATTTAACTTGCTCACTTATCTAAGAAAGTAAACAGAAAGTCTGGGGGCACATCCCTTGCCCCCACCCCCACCCCTACCCCCACCCAGGCCTACATAGGTCCTTATTTCTAGATTTTTTTCTTTACCATTTAAGATTTATGTGGTTGTCACTTGTGCCATGGAATAAGGAAAAACATTTTTAAAAAAATACAATTGGCAGCTGGGAGCAGTGGCTCATGCCTGTAATCCCAGCACTTTGGGAGGCCGAGGTGGGAGGGGCACTCAAGCCCAGAGTTGCAGGTGCAGTGAGCTATGATCATGCCACTGCACTGCAGCCTGGGCAACAGAGTGAGACCCTCTCTCAAAAAAGAAAAGAAAAAAAAAAAAAACTACAATTGTCTGGGATACCAGATAGCGTTTCAAAGGAATTTTGGGCTGATTTCATCATGTTAAATCATAAGCGGAAAGATGGGAATGATAATATGGCAAGGACTCAGAAGTTTCCAGAGCGGGCTCCTCCCTTGAGCCACTGGCTTCCCTCGCCTTGGGGAGTAAGTAAGCTCAGTGTTCACTCACCTTGTCTTGTCTGTCCAGGGCACACCCCTCATGGATGAGTGCGGAGATGATCTCTGTGTTCCCCACCACCGTGGCCCGGTGCAAGGCAGTCTGGTCCCCCTGCAAAGTGACACGAAGGCAGGAACAGCAGTCAGCTCCCCTGCACCCCCTTGCACTACTCACTTGACACCTGGACACAAGGACCCCTCCTGTTCCCACATAGAGCAGAGTGGTTATTTGCAGAAGGGCTTGGTTATCACAGGCAAGGCGGGCTTTGTGGTCTTGTTAGTAGACAACACATGCTGGCAGAGCAATTTTGTTCACAAACCAAGAGAGAGACATTAAGCCAACTGCAAGAATAGCCCTTGGCCACAGAGCTGACCTCAGAATGAGGGTCAGGCTCTCACCTTCCATCGAGGACACATGATTGTCACAGGTGTGAAGAGTGGGTGTGGGGGGCAGGTGTGTGCTATGCAATTAAAGCAGCAATGCCTGGAATCTATACTGCCTGCCAAGTTCCCAGCTTGCAGGGGAACCACTGTCCAGCTCTGTCAGTTAGCAGCACTCATGATTTGATGCCAGGCATGTCATTTGTTCATTGACTTGTACTAGTCAAGAGCAATGCAAGGGTTTGCCCTATTTCATCTGAGGACTCCAGGGACTGTAGCTATCACTGCATATTTCTAAGAAGCCTCTTCAGAGATTTCATGACAACATCCTCACTGATTTATGCTGCATTCTGAACCCTTTTCTCTGTGACTGGATTCCTGGGATTGCCAGCCATTTTTCTCCTTTAGGCGCCAAAGGGAACTTGACTCTTTTCCTAACTGCAGTTGAGTGAAGGTTGAAACACTCCCAGAGGTAAGCAGGTCAAGACTGTAACAGGAGAGTTCTGAAGTCTCTAAGTACGCTTTATCTCTGACAGGTCCTCAGGAAGCTAAGTTGAGGCAAATCAAGCTGAGCCTGTGTTCCAGGCTTCAAAGGGAGGAGGGGTGGGCAGTGTGGAAATGCTCTAGTGGAAGAAGTAATGAGCATGAGACAAGGGGTCAGGAGGCCGAGGTTGTGCACAGCTTGCTAGAAGCCTGTCACCCTGCTGGACCTCAGGTGTGTCACCTATAAAAGAAGGGGGTGGATGATCCCCAGGGTCCTTGAGTTGCCTTCCTGGATTTTGTGATTTGGTTGGTCAGAGTCTTGTAAAGTTTCCTGGCAGAAAACCAGAGGGGCAAAGAAAATACTCTGGGGTGTCCTGGTCCTTGGCCTAGGAAAGGGCAGAGGCCATCGCAAGATAAAACAGATTTTTTAAAAGAAGGATGCACTGCTACCTATAAACAACCTTAATGAAATACTGATTCTACCTACTAAACTCCCCGCATCTATAACAAACAACAATGCACATGAAAAGCATGTAATCTGAAACAAAGTTCTAAAGATGGATGGTGATGGTTGCACAACAATGTGAGTGTACGTAATGCCACTGAACCATATAGGTAAATATGTTCAGATGCTAAATTTAATGCTATGTATGTTTTATTACAATAAAAAAACCAATCCTAGTTCAAACTCAAAATTGCTTTCTTAAAATTAAAAGAGTCCCTTTAAAACTCCATGAGAGGATTTTTTCTCATTTTTCTTTTTATAATTTTTAATATTTTCCACCTTTTTATATTTGACACGGATAACTTTTAGCATCTGGAAAAACTGCTACTTACTGGAAGTCTGAGCAGAAACAATACTCCAGTAATGGAACTGTCCCTGTCACAGACTCTTTTCTCACTGTTTATTCATGGAAAGTAAAGAATTTCTGCAGTGAGAAGGTCAGGACACTGAGGACAGGTCACTGTCCTCAACATTGCCACCACTGACCCTCCCTTCAGCATCCTAAACTATTATTCCTGTTATTAATTAGGCTCAGGCTGGTTTTCTTCCCAGACCTCTTATTCAAAGATAAGCCTTGCTGTGGTTAAAAGAAGAATGTGGCTGCTGGGTCAGTGGCTGCAGGAGGTGCACTGTGCCATTGCACTGTCTACCTCAGACCTCTTAGAAAGTAGTTCTAGACAAGGAAACTAGTAATCACATGAGATACTGCCCAGGTCTCAACTTTTTGTTTTTGTTTTGAGACGGAGTCTCGCTCTGTCGCCCAGGCTGGAGTGCAGTGGCACCATCTTGGCTCACTGAAACCTCCACCTCCCAAGTTCAAGTGATTCTTCTGCCTCAGCCTCCAGAGTAGCTGGGATTACAAACACCTGCCACCATGCCTGGCTAACTTGTTTTTTTGTATTTTTAGTAGTGACGGAGTTTCACCATGTTGGCCAGGCTGGTCTTGAACTCCTGGCCTCAAGTGATCCACCCGCCTCAGCCTCCCTAAGTGTTGGGATTACAGGTGTGAGCCACTGTGCCCGGACCCAAGTCTCAACTGTTTAAAATTTCCATAAGATTTCCAAGAATTCCCATTTCTCTAGCAGAATGCTGATGGAGTTCCCAAAATAGGCCTGTGGGACAATTGACGATTACTGATCTGCTAACAAACAGTGCCCTTCTTAGCAAGAACCATGTCATTGCAGCTCACGCTTTCAGGGTAGTACTGACTTGGTTAGATTTCCACTTGTTACAGGCTTTTTAATATAACCACAAACTGCCTACACTCTAGTGCTCTCTGGACCAACAAAAACAACCTTTTTCCAGGATAAAACCTATCACTCGGTATTGTTCATAAAGTGTGAGCAACAAGCCCTGAGCATACAGGTCAAGTTAGCCACTCTTGCTGTACAAATTATTTCACAAAGGGCCTTCACTGGATGATAGGGCACCGTCTAACGTAAGCCTTGGTTTAGGTCAAATGTTTTTTTATCATGTTTCACAAGCTGCCCTCTAAATTATGAGTTGAGGCATCTTTGGGGCCAGAATGGCACATTATTTATTACTTGCTTTCATCATTAATCTACTGTATTTGCTTCCTTTGAGATGACTTTCCTTTGTGAAACTCTAGCTCAATGCAAGCAGCTAAATCTAACTTTCAGTTCAGACCTCAGGTGGAAATTTCTAGACTAGCAAGATTCAGGAGATCTAATGACCTGTGTGAGGTTGCAGCAAGAACACAAATTGTCCTAAGCTGCTGGCACAGGTGTCTCCTGCACAACCCTTCCTCTGGGGAACCTTGTGGCTGTCCTACCTGTCTCCAGGCCACAGCACCCCCCTCCAGCTGTCCTCTCAGACAGAGACCTCACTGAGACCAGGGTCAGATAAACAATGCTGTCACGCTAGGCTCGGCCTCTCCCTACAGAAAGTGGCTGTTCTTGGCTGGACTGTTAGCTGTGCTTACACTAGCTGGAATGGTTCTGGAGGACTAAGCAATACGTTTTCCTTGGCTTTGAAAAACCCACCCTTCTCAAGTCACCAAGATGAGAATTAAAGGCTCTGAGGGACACAAAACATAAACAAAGGCTGCCTCAGGTTATTATCTCAGATCTATTCTTCCTCAGAATACAACACAAACAATTTAGCACCCCGAGGCCCTCGGTTGAAGCAGGGTCAGTAACCTACAAATGGACTCTTTCCTCCTGTAAGATTAAAATTTACTGTGGAAGCATTTCCTCCTTGAAATGACACAGAGAAGAACAAGATGTACCCTTAGTACATACAAGTGGCTACTTTGACATAATTCTTTTATCTTTTTTTTTTTTTTTGAGATGGAGTCTCACTCTGTCACCAGGCTGGAGTACAGTGGCAAGATCTCGGCTCACTGCAATCTCTACCTCCCGGATTCAATCGATTCTCCTGTCTCAGCCTCCCGAGTAGCTGGGACTACTGGCGCATGCCACCATGCCCAGCTAATTTTCGTATTTTTAGTAGAGACGGGGTTTCACCAAGTTAGTCAGGATGGTGTCGATCTCTTGACCTTGTGATCCTCCCGCCTCGTCCTCCCAAAGTGCTGGGATTACAGGTGTGAGCCACCATGCCCGGCCCTGACATGATTCTTACTTGTATATGATCTAAGTCAATTATGAAATTCTGAAATGCTAGGAAAAGGCAGAGAACTCTCAACAGCATTTACTCAATTATCTACTCAGTGAACATTCATGCATTCATTTTGAGACAGGGTCTCACTCTGTCACTTACGCCAGAGTGCAGTGGCATGATCTCAGCTCACTGCAACCTCCACCTCCCAGGCTCAATCAATCTTCCCACTTCAGCCTCCTGAGTAGCTGGGACCACAGGCACTTGCCACCATGCCCAGCTAATTTTTTAAATTTTTTGTAGAGATGGAGTTTCGCCATATTGCCCAGGCTGGTCTCCAACTCCTGGGTTCAAGGGATCCTTCCTCTGTAGCCACCCAAAGCACTGGGATTACAGGCATGAGCCACCACACCCAGCCTGAATATTTATTGACTAACTACTATGTGCCAGTCGAATTCCCTCATTTTATTGATTTTTATCTCATTTTATTGATGTCTAATTCTCTCGTTTTATTGGTAAGCCTAGAACTCAGGGTAACACGCTTGGACCAGAAATCAAATTGTCAAGGCTCTTTGCACTCACTCCAAGCTGCCTTCAACTTGTGAAGTCATTAACCTTAAGATGGGCCTCAGAAAAGATCAGATGCATCTGTGGGGTTGGGGCTGCCTCTTTTATAAAGTGTAGCCCCTGTAGCTGCCCAAGAAGTATTTGTTGAATGATTAACTACAAGAAGCAGAAGGGAAAATGCTGTGGCTGGAAACTTGAAGAGCCTGCCACCTTGCAGTTTGGCACTTTGATTTGGAACACGTTGACCCATTTGCAAAGCACATGAACTGCCAGCTCTCAGTTCTTCTGAGACAGTGTTTCTGAGACAGTGTTTCTCACTTTGAGATTTTAAGAGCTTTGGTGTCTATAAGGTCTAAATCTTTGTTTTAAAATACTGTTATTTTTCCTTCCTACATGGTGAAAAAGAGTGAGTGTAGTGTTGGCAGATTCCAAGGCCACGCTCATGGAAGAAATTCCAGTCATGCAAGGGTGCAGTGTGCCCCTCTTCAGGAGGAATCACACCCATGTGGCACAGGCAGACATACTGCAAGAAAGCTCAAGACAGGATAGTGTGCAAAGCAAGCTGCTGACCTCTTTTTCGCTCTCTGATCTTCTCGGGTCCTTCCTAACCTTCCCTCTGTGGTTTTTCTTATTTTTGTCTTCTTTCATGGCTTTCATTGTGGGCACAGCATCCTGGACTATTTCTGAGGCGGGGGCTATGTGACTGCTCATTGACCAATCAGAGATGGCATTAGCGTTCCAATGAGAGTTGACAGGATTGGCGGGAAGCAAGGGAGAATTTGCTCCTGGAGTTGCATAATCTAAAGAACTGGTTTCCACAGGTTGAAAATCATAATAATCCCACTCCAAGCCACTGGAGGTCATTCTTCAACTAATTCTCAGTCCTTACCATGCCATAAATCAGTATCTGTAGAATATGAAGTTAGGAGTAAATCCTTCATAACATTAACATTCTCTGTTTCTACCCACCATCCAAGACAGGTAACTTCTGAAATTGATTTTTTCCAATAACTGATCTTCTAGATTCTTTAAAAGACACAATCAAGAGTTTTCTTCCTTGATTTCTTGCATGTATTTCCAGGCTGGTCATCAACAGCATGTTAAATACACAGAGAACAGGAATGGATCATATGCTGGCAAATGCGTTTTTCCAGAACTAGTGAAGGTCAATTCTACCTTCTCCATTCCCAACTGCTTCTTGTTGTGTGTGTGTGTTTTTTTTAATCTGGGAGAAGCAATATATGCATTGTCTGTCTAGGGCAAGGAAAAGATGCAAGAAAATAACTTCAATAAATAAAAGGGGGTCTTTCTGTCTAAAAGTAGAGCTGGCTTTTCTTCTGCTGACACGTCTCACTTTGGCTACCTAAGATAATTCTTGCCTGTTTCACGTCCTACCTTGCCTGGTATAAACAGCAGCAGTTCTAGCAAATTAGCAAGGCTTTTGCTGCATGAGAACACAGTGATACTTAGAGCCCAGGATGTGAGGCACGGGTGTCAAGTTGGAATGGGTTAGCACGCCCAGCATTTTGGCATTGCCACTGTGGCAAGCAAAGCCTTTAATTATACGAAGAGAAGACCAGATGCATCCCAACATGTTTGCACCAGTAACTCAATGTCCCACCTTTTCTGTGGTCAGAATCTTTTCTCTCCTTGTATTTTTGCTCCTGTCATCTAAGGATATGATATAGCTGAGAATGTTAGGATGGCCACAGTGCAGGAAAATAAAGTATTATGACCCAAGGTAGAAATCAACAGCTTAAAGCTAAATCAGCATTTTTTAAAAGTAACATCCTTGATGACCCAGCAGGCTCCAGATATAACCAGAGACTTATGAAAGACACTGGACTGCCTTCCGCCCATGCATAAAACTGTCATATTTAGTTATTTCTTTGCAAATACTGTCCTTCTCACTGTGTGTTTGCCAAGTTTCATGACATTATACGCAGACCCAAAGAAGTTTAGAAACACTTTGGTAAACCATACTCTAGCACATCTGAAGGTCTGAAATTTGAATCACATTCTTATAACTACAGTTATTAAAGGTGAATTTGGAAGAGGTTATAAGTGCAAACACTCCAAGATTCTGTGTTCCCCCACTAAAGTTCTTATTTCTTAGAGTTCTACTACATGAATTAGTGTTGCAACCATTTCTAAAAATAGCTTTCAATTATACTATCAAAGAACCTTTTCCTAATAGTTGTTGGAGGACAATTTATATGGTCCTTTCTTAGAGAATCCACCTTCTCCAAAGACCCAATAGGGCAGCCCACTGTATTGCATGACTCCACCCCAGCCAATACTAACTCACTCAGGATTGGCCCCTTGATGCCAGAGGAGCCAATCAGAGTCCGTCTCTAGATAATCCGAATGCATAGACTCAGAGCTGAGTTGATTGGTGGCCATGTCTCAATAATAGCATAGTACCAGAGTGAACTGTTTCTAGAGGCCTCCTTTTTCTTAGATTCTATGATATTTGTGTCTTCCCCCCACTCCCCAACTTGAATAGCTCCTTTTCCATGTCATAGTCACTGACAGAGACATTAAGATAAGAACAAAATTAAGTTTTTGACCCCCGTTTTCTCCAATGATAAACTTGGTCACAGACACACATTTCCAGCACGTCTTGCCCATACTGATGTGCATGTGTGTGTCCCTTTATGCTGAGACAGGACACAGGCAAAAATGCCCTTTGAGGCATTTTGTATAATAGACAGGAAGTGATCACTTGAATAATAGACAGGAAGTGAACCATGATGGAAGAACCACCCCATACTCCCAAACTCTAACTTGCTACTGAGAATGGGCCTCAGAGCAGGTCTTCAAGAGGAAGTTCTTGCTGCCACAGAGACCAAGATGCAGCTAAAATGTGCTGGGAGAGCATCTACTACCCTCCCATCTCATAGTTTACACTTTGTGGATTTCTAGCCAGACAAGCTCCCCTGCCAACTCAGCCCCTGATAGAATGATGGCTTCTACTCACATCATCCTGGACATCGAGGTCGCAGCCAGCCTTCAGCAAGATCTGGACCACAGGAAGATGGCCCTTATTGGCAGCAAGATGCAGGGGAGTCCGGCCATGCTGTGAATGTAAAACAAACAATGATTTCAGAACAAGTCATCAAAACCACTCCCTTGGGAGACAGAGGCCCTAGAGCAAGGTTTGCACGGGGGCTTTCAGATGATCACTCCCTCCTGCCCCTTTGGATTGGCAGGAGATTCTTATGGGTTAACCAAAATTCAAGTTTGTCTCAGTTAACCTTGGCTATTGTCATTGTAATCAATGAACAAGATATGCTCAAAATGTGAAGACTTCCTTTAGTGCATTATTTCTACTCTCCACTCATCAGACTATCAAGTAGCAAAATGAGCAGTTTTGTGCCTTCTCTTAATTTCTCACTGGTGCTAATAGTGAGGAATGAAGTGGCCATGATGAATCTGGGCAAGAGGTGGGAGAATAGCAATACGAGGCCTCCAGAAAGAGTTCACTCTGGCACTATGCTATTATTGAGACATGGCCACCAACCAACACAGCTCTGAGTCTATTCATTCAGATTATCTAGAGATGGACTCTGATTGGCTCCTCCTCCATCAGCCCCAGGAGTCCAGTTAGTAATACCTGAAAATTAAAACTGTTGATTGAACTGATTAGGAAAGGTTCTTCTTTTTTTTTTTTTTTTTTTTTTTTGAGACAGGGTCTCACTCTCTCGCCAGACTGAAGTGCAGTGGCATGATCTTGGCTCACCGGAACCTCTGCCTGCCTCAGCCTCCCGAGAAGCTGGGATTACAGGCACCCCCCACTACCACCTAGCCAATTTTTATATTTTGAGTAGAGACAGGGTTTCACCATGTTGGCCACGCTGGTCTCGAACTCCTAACCTCAAATGATCCACCCGGCTTGGTCTCCCAAAGTGCTGGGATTGCAGGCGTGAGCCACCGTGCCTGGCTGGTTCTTCCACTTTTTAAAAACAAATTCAAGGCTGGGTGTGGTGGCTCACACCTATAATCCCAGCATTTTGGGAGGCTGAAGTGGGAGGATCACCTGAAGCCAAGAGTTGGAGACCAGCCTTGGCAACACAGTGAGACCCCATTTCTACTAAAAAAAAAAAAAAAATTCTTTTCTAAAAAAAAATTAGCTGGGCATAGTGGCATGTGCCTGTAGTCCCAGCTACCTAGGAGACTGAGGTGGGAGGATCACTTAAGCCCAGGAGGTCAAGGCTGCAGTGAACTGTGATTATACCACTGCACTCCAGCCTGGGCAACAGGGCAAGACCCTGCCTTAAAAAAACAAAAACACTAAATTAAAATTATGAAGTATTTCAACCACTAAAAAATCTAAGTAATATTTTAACATTCACACACCCACTAACCATTTCAAGAAAACAGATAAATCATTGATATTTTTTGTGAACAACTCCTATGTCTCATTTCTCTTCCATCCCCAGAGGTAACCACTCTCTCGAATTTGGTATTCATCATCCCTTTGCCTTTCACTATATTTTACTAACATGTTTGTAGCCAAGGACAATACATATAAACATTGTGGTGCTTGTTTCAAACCCTACATAAATAGCTTTTTTTTTCCCTTTGAGACAGGATCTCACTCTGCTGCCCAGGATGGAGTGCAGTGGCATGATCATGGCTCACTGCAGTTTCAACCTCTTGGCTCAAGCGATCCTCCCACCTCAGCCTCCTGAGTAGCTGGGATCACAGGCATGTGCCACCATGCCCGGCCAATTTTTTCTATTTTTTGTAGAGATGGGGTTTTGTCATGTTGCTTAGGCTGGTCTTGAACTCCTGGGCTCAAGTGATCCACCTGCCTCAGCCTCCCAAAGTGCAGGGATTGCAGGGTGAGCCACTGCGCCTGGCCTAATAGTTTTCAACTATACAATAAACTTGGCATTTTTTGTCTAACTTTATATTTGTGAGATATTTTTTCATGTTGTTCATGTGGTTTTGGTTCACTTATTATTTACTCATCCTCCTCCTGATGGGCACCCAGACTATTGTCAGGAGGTTGCAGAACACATTAGTGTGTTCCTCTCCTTCTGCACCTGAGTAGGCTTCTTAGCCCTGCTGCTGGGTCACAGAGAAGACCATTCCCTTCAACTGCCCTAAGCATGTTGGCTCCCAAGGTGCCACATCAAGGGTGACATCCAGAAGAAATAACACTTTTTGATGTAAATGAACTTCTATTCAGAGAACTGCCCTGCCAAACTCCTAATTCTCCAAATTCTGAAGCAAACATGTTTCCTTTGCTTTCCCCTACAGGTTTCACTGTGAAGAAACATTCAAATATCATTGAACCATGGCCCCGCCCATGCTAAGATCTTCCCAAAGGCATTTATTGATACTCTAGCAGGATAAACATTTATGATTTCAAAAAAGCAACACTTTGCCATGGGTAATGAGCCATGGAGGAAAACAGAGATAACAGACAATAAAGGATCTTAATTTCTCCCCATGAAATGCGATCAAAGCACTAAAATGATTCTTGAAAGAGGTCAGAGCTTACTTTAATCACTCCCAAAGAAAGTGGGCTATAAAAAGCCTTCATAAAAAGGCAGTGTCTGAGATGAAGAGTGATCTTTCTCTGATGGTGACTGTGCTCAGTCGTGCTCCCTAACCTTGATTCTTCCAATGAAATGTCCATAGCTGATCAGACAGAGTGGCATGACCAGGTTCCAATGGCTGGGCCCAGTCTCCAGCTCCATCTGTCTCCACATATTCTTGTCAAGGACTTCTTAACATTGAATAAGTGCCCTTCACAAAGTTTCCTAAGACATTCTGAAACAGGGGTTTATCACATGTGAGGAGAGAGGTGTGTGCTATGAGGGGAGGTGACATCACAAATGCTTCTGGGCAGCTGGAAACTAAAGACCAGCATGGAGGGAAGCTGTCTGGGGAGTCTGGAAAGGGGCCAACAGGCCCAGGAGCACTTTTTAAAAAACTGAGATGGAGTCTCGCTCTGTCACCCAGGCTGAAGTGCAACCTCCGCCTCCCGGGTTCAAGCTATCCTCTCGCCTCAGCCTCCCAAGTAACTGGGATTACAGGTGCCCACCACCAGGCCCAGCTAATTTTTGTATTTTTAGTAGAGATGGGTTTCACAATGTTGGCCAGGCTGGTCTCAAACTCCTGACCTCAAGTGATCTTCCTGCCTCAGCCTCCCAAAGTGCTGGGATTACAGGTGTGAGCCACACGCCCAGCAAGGGGTTCTTTATTGTGTTTCAAGAGATCCTCCTGCTGTGCTTGGGATCCCAGATGCCCGAGTACCTCCTGGTACTCTGACCATGGAATTCCCAGCTTCCAGAACCATGAGGAGCAAACGTCTGTTGTTTAAACTACTTACTCTATGTTACCTTGTTAGAGAAGCCCAAATGGACTAAGACAGGTTCAAACAAGATCACTTCTGGGAGGGCACTTTATAAACTATAAATTACAAACAGGATGGGCCTGGATTGGAGGCACCTTTCTAATCCAAAGTCAGCAAAGAACCACCCATGGAGACATGAAAAGCTAGAAGCATCAGCACCTAATTTGAATCCCAGCTCTGACTAATAACACCTGTGTCATTTGGTGCTTAATCCCCTAAACTAAGCCTGCTTTCTCATCTGTAAAACAGGAATAACCTCCACTGCCCACTCCACAGGCTTGAAATAAGGACAGGAGGGGACATCCACCATCTAGCATGGGTTTCCCTTCCCTCCAGCTGTCCTTAGTCCCCACCCCAGAGGACACCCCAACCGTCCCCTCTCCCTCTTTGACACTTTACACCTCTGCCTTCGCAGAGACCAGTGGGATATTTCCAATGTCAAATGGATCTGGGTGAAGAGCTGGATCTCTTCCAACCAGAAGGGCTACGGCTGGAGAGTCCAGGTTTCCACCAGCCAGTCCTGACCCACTTGTCCACTTCCATTTTTGAAATGTAAACTGTGGTTCCCAGTCTCTGTGTCTCTTCTTGGAAGGCATTCTTCAAGAACACCGTTCTCCAAACTATGACTTCTCTGATGCTCCAGCAATGCTCCTGACCTCCCACAGCACTCAGGCTCCCTGTCAGGAAACTGCCACAGGTTCTAGGATGGCTCCGCCCCTCTGAGGTGTGGTGACATCCTGAGAGCTTCAGGAGCTGAACTACAACAGTGGCACAGGGGCTTTCTGAGGAGGGTCTGTGTTCCCTGCACATGTGTGACTCCTTTTCTGGCATC
Organism: Ateles fusciceps; assembly: GCA_036589455.1. NCBI lineage: Eukaryota > Metazoa > Chordata > Mammalia > Primates > Atelidae > Ateles > Ateles fusciceps. Next base: position 41,734,239 of record JAZHEH010000065.1, read on the forward strand.
TGGTGAAAGTACTGCAATAGCAAAGGCAGTAGTTGGTTTCCTATAAAAGCTGAAGCTGTCTCCTCTGTCCCCGGTGCTTTCCTAGTACAAGACCCACCCTCTTAAACACACACCACCTGCCAAAGGAGAAAAGCAAGAAAGCAGCAGACATGGACTTGGTTTTCTGGAACATTCTGTAGTAAACAGCAATCAAAATAGAACCCCCTGGAGAAGAGGCTGCCCCTATCCAGCACACAGGAATGCTCCCAGGCATGTCTGACTAATGGGAAAGGCTGGAAACCCACTAAGGGTGAGGGAGCAAGTAAAAACTGATCCTCAGAGGCAGCTTTGAATGACCTAGACTTAAGGATGCAACTACTCTCATTTCCATTTCCGTGCCCCTAGGACTGGCCACTGGAAGAAATGGGAACAGGAAAAAAGACCATGTATTATGAATGATAAGCAGTTTGGGCTGGCCAAGGTGGTTTGCACCTGTAATCCCAGCACTTCAGGAGGCCAAGGTAGGTAGGTGGATTGCTTGAGCACAGGAGTTCTATAGCCTGGGCAACATGGCAAAACCCCATCTCTACCAAAAAGTACAAAAATCAGCTGAGCGTCATTTTGTGTGCCTGTAGTCCCAGCTACTCAGGAGGCAGAGGAGGGTGGATGGATTGAGCCAGAGAAATCAAGGCTGCAGTGAGATGTGATTGCACCATTGCACTCCAGTCTGGGTGACAGAATGAGACCCTGTCTCTCAAAAAAAAAAAAAAAAAGGAAGTTTTAAGGCATCAATTTGCCCTGGGTCCTACACCAGTTATCCTCAAATATCAGTTCAGCTTAACTCAACCCAGGCCCTGGTGAGCCCAATAATGATGTGGGCAGAACAAGAGACAGCAGGAGCCAGCATTTATTAAACGCTTGGGTCCATTTATTGCGTAGAAGGCACTATCTCAAGAATTTTACACGTGTTAGCTCACTCTATTCTCCCAATTATCCTAGGAGGTAGACACTATTAATGAGTCCATTTTATAGATTAGGAAACAGGCATGGGAAACTCTGTCACTTGTTCTAAGTTATATAACAGGTAACTGGAGTCTGGATTCACCCCTTAAGCCATCTGAGCCCAGCTGCATGCTCTTCCCCCACCACTCCGCGTGCTGCCCTGGTTGTGCTGGGGGTGGGAGTAGGGAGTGAAGTTCTTCCCTGGCAGAGTGGGGGCTTCATGTCTCACCCTTAGGAAGCTCCCAAGTTCTTGGGTGTTGTACCTCAGCCCAGCCACTAACCTCTGGGGCTTGTTTAAAAATAACCTGATTTCTTAGAATTTCAAGGACAAGGAGAGACATTTTCTATTTTCTCTGCATCTGGCTCTCCCGGGGAGGTTGCTCTGTTATCATCTCTCTGTATTGGTACGTGAGCCTCTCCCTCCAGAGTCTCTAATCAACTTGCTGTGGCGAGGCCCAGGCACCAGTTTTTATACAATCTCCCCCAGGTGACTCTAGAACCACAGGACGGAATCAGGAGGGGGCCAGGACAAACCCTCCCTGGATAGCTACAGGCCCTGAGGCTAAACCTGCCCTTCAGGGTTGCCCCAGCAAGGGCCATACCTCTTTCACATTCTTCATGATGCTCTCCTCCGCCTGTCAATACAAAACACCTAAAATACTGCCTTGCCACAACCTATAGCTTCCCAGATCTTTAAAGAGTATATAAGCAATGTAATGACATTACTAAAAATGTGGAAAATAATATCTTTATAATTCTACAACCCAATACAACCATTATCATTTTTATCCTATTTTTTCAGTACATCTCCAGATGCAGCTGGAGGTTACAAACCACTGCCTTCGACCCTTTAAAGGTGCTGGTGTCTCCAAGGGGCCCTGGAATCAGGCTGGCCCATCTGAGGCCAGCAGGGATGAGGAGAAGAGGCAGTGTACACTCCAACCTCCTGCGTCTCCCTCTGATCCAATCAGGAAGAGGCACACACTCAGGGCCTCACTTCCAGGGAACTGAATCAAAGGGCCTTGAGATGTTGCCAAGCAACAACCACAAAAATGTGGATCCACTGTCAATACCACTGGGGCACTGGCCTGGAATGATGATTTGTTCAGGCAGGTTGAGCCCTGTGGACCTGGACTCCAGCATAACTGCTGCGTGGGAACATCAGAGCGACTCCCATTCCAGCCGGCAAGCCATAAATTACATGAACAGGTGATCACAATGATGCACAAAACGAAATGGTCCCTGCTATTCACTCTGAGGAGGAAAACTCCCAGCTGGGAGTGGGACACTTCCAGGAGGATGATTCTTGTTAAGATAATGATCTCCCCACCAGTGAGGATGACAAGGGAGCTCACCAAAGGTAATCTGCTTAAAAGAAACCCTGAAAGGAAGTGGAGGTGTTTTTGTTCCCAGCAGGTGTCAGATTGGCATTCAGCCTCCTTCTGGACTCTCTAGGCAGACTAAGGTGTTACATTAGAAATACCTCCCCTAGAAGGGGCTGGGACCTACAGAAGGGAACCTACAGAAACAAGCCAGTCAACTGCCCCTGCCACTGACTGCATGAGGCCTGGGAGCCCAGGGCCATGACCCTGGTCCCTCATCACTCCAGGCAGGATGCAGGGTGGGTCCCATTTCTCGCTCCTGCTTCAGTATCTTGGACCCTACTTATTAAAGGGTAAACCTTTCACACCAACAGTACCTTTGCCAGGACTGACAGGTCTAACGGAGTAGACCAGGACAAGGCCTGGCCCAACAGAGTGCACCTGAAAAGGGAGAAGGAAGGGTGTGGTGCTTAGCCATTCCTGGAACACCTTTTTTTCTTTTTTTTTAAGACGAAGTGTCACTCTGTCTCACCCAGGCTGGAGGGCAGTGGTGCAATCTCAGCTCACTGCAGCCTCTGCCTTCTGGGTTCAAGTGATTCTCCTGCCTCAGCTGGGAGGCAGCTGTGACTACAGGCATGGGCCACCACACCCAGCTAATTTTGCATTTTTAGTAGAGACAGGGTTTCACCATGTTGGCCAGGCTGGTCTTGGACTCCTGACTTCAAGTGACCTACCCACCTCGGCCTCCCAAAGTGTTGAATTACAGGCATGAGCCACCGCACACAGTCTCAATGATATTCTTATGACCAGAGTCACAAGGAGACCTGGGGCAGAAGCCAAAGGAATAAAAGGGCAGAAACTGAAGGAAGGGGCTGGGGCAAGGTTGTATAGAGGAATCGAGACTCATTGGCTCAAAGAAATAAAACAATTTAGCCGTCTTAACTAGGGACTGTAACAAGGAGGGCAGTTGCATGATGTGACCCACACAAGGAGAAATGGTGTAATGGGAAGAATTTAGGTTAAATTAGTGTAATCATTTCATAATGATAAAGCTTCTTTTCTTCAGGGAGACCATGAGAAATACACTGGATAAGGGTCATGCAGTCTTTTTTGAGGCAAGTAATGTCCTGCCTATATTATCTGTTGCATTAAGAAAGAGGTAGGCTGGGAGTAGTGACTCAGGCCTGTAACCTCAGCACTTGGGAGGCTGAGGTAGGTGGATCACCTGAATGTCAGGAGTTTGAGACCAGCCTGGCCAACATGGTGAAACCCCATCTCTACTAAAAAAAAAAATATATATATATATATATATATATATATATAATTAGCCTAGTGTGGTGGCAGGCACCTGTAATCCCAGCTACTCAAGAGGCTGAGGCAGGAGAATCACTTGAACCCGGGAGGCAGAGGTTGCAGTGAGCTGAGATCACACCATTGCACTCCAGCCTGGGCAACAAGAGCAAAATTTCTCCTCAAAAAAAAAAAAAAAAAAAAAAAGAGAAAGAGAGGTAGTAGGAGGCAAAAAAAGTTGTAACACTACTAAAATAAGAGTGGCACATATTTTACAAACATAATGTTCAGAATGAGAAGAGTCTTTGAGAGTTTTATTTGGCTGAAGAGGTGAAATAAATTCTCAGTATCTCCAATCTTGTTTCTGGCAGAACTGCAATAGCTGGAATCTGGCCACTTGGTTCTCCGTTTAGATTTTAAATAGTAGAAGACCCCATCAACTTTCCTAAGAGCCCCAAGGGTCCTCTTATCATAGATGATGTCCCCTGAGAGCTTCAACAGCCTGGAATGGTGTAAATTTGGGTCAGAAAAGTTCAAAGTCCTTCTGAGGCTTATGGTTCAATGCAGACAAAGTTATGAAGACATTCAGGAAAAAATGGAGGACATTTTAGAAAAAAATCAAAAAAGGTGCCATCAATCAAAGGAAGAAAATAAAACTTTACATTTGTTTTTTTTTTTTTGAGACGGAGTCTTGCTCTGTTGCCCAGGCTGGAGTGCAATGGCACGCTCTCGGCTCACTGCAACCTCTGCCTCCCGGGTTCAAGCAATTCTCCTGCCTCAGCCTCCCTAGTAGCTGGGATTACAGGTGTGTGGCACCACACCTGGCTAATTTTTGTATTTTTAGCAGAGACAGGGTTTCACCATGTTGGTCAGGCTGGTCTCGAACTCCTGACCTTGTGATCCGCCTGCTTCGGCCTCCCAAAGTTCTGGGATTACAGGCTTGAGCCACCGTGCCCGACCAAAGCTTTGCATTTAAAAATAATTTATAGTTTAAGAAGCTTTCAGAGTTTTCTTTCCTTGTTGCAAATGTATTTTATCTACTAGTCTACTTACATGAGTGACACATCATATCTTAATCAGACAACAGGTGACAAGAAGCAGCAAGGGAATAAATTCCTTGGCTGACACAAATCAGGATCCAACAGTCCCATCACACAAGGATGGCAGTATTAGGATGGTCCTGTGAAGTAATAATAATCATAAACGATATGGAGAGGTGATTTGAAATGTATATTGTTAGGAATCAGTTATTCATAACAATTGGGTTTAACTGATAATTCATTTATTATTTTTTTGAGATGGAGTCTCACTTTGTTGCCAAGGCTGGAGTGCAACGGCGCAATCTTCGGCTCACTGCAACCTCCACCTCCTGGCTTCAAGCAATTCTCCTGCCTCAGCCTCCTGAGTAGCTGGGACTACAGGCGCATGCCACCATGCCTGGCTAATTTTTTTTTTTTTTTTTTTTTGAGACAGGGGTTTTACTCTTATTGCCCAGGCTGGAGTGCAATGGCATGATCTCAGCTCGCTGCAACCTCCACCTTGTGGGTTCAAGCGATTCTCCCATCTCAGCCTCCTGAGTAGCTGGGATTACAGACGCCTGCCACTACGTCTGGCTAATTTTTGGTATTTTTAGTAGACAGGGGTTTCACCATGTTGGCCAGGCTGGTCTCAAACTCCTGACCTCAGGTGATCCACCCGCCTCAGCCTCCCAAAGTGCTGGGATTACAGGTGTGAGTCACTGCGCCCAGCTTAATTTTTCCATTTTTATTAGAGATGGGGTTTCATAATATTGGCCAGGCTGTTCTTGAACTCCTGACCTCATGATCCACCTGGCTCAGCCTCCCAAAGTGCTGGGATTACAGGCATGAGCCACTGTGCCTGGCTGGCCCTAGTGCTTTCTAAATGTTGCATTTTTAATCATGTTTCCAATATTTCCTATGCTAATTAGACTAAGTTTGCTGCTTCTTCCTGGGTCAATTTGTGATTTACAAATTTGTGGTAAATATGCATATATATAAAATTTACTATTTTAACCATTTTTAAATGTCTAATTCAGTGTCATTAAGTATATTCGTAACGTTGTGCAACCATCAGCACCATCCATGTCTAGGACTTTTTTTTAATTGAATTCCTTATGTTCTTTTTGCCTTACCGCAGGGGCTAGAACTTCCAGCACTACAGTGAATGAGAGTGGTCAGAGTAGACGTCCCTGCCTTGTTCCTTATCTCAGCAGGAACACGTTCAGTCTCTTACCATTAAATATGATGTTAGCTGTAGGCTTTTTAAGATGCTCTTTATCATGTTGAGAAAGTTTTCCTCAATTTTTGGTTTGCTGAGAGTTCTACTCCCAAATGGATGTTGGGTTTTATCAAGTTCTTTTTCTGCATCTGTTAATATGATCAGATGGTTTTCCTTGTTTAGCTTGTTGTTATGGACTAAATGTTAGTGTCTCCCTAAAATTGGTATGTTGAAACACTAACTTTCAACATGATGGTATCTGGAGATGGGGCCCTTTGGAAGGTAATTAGGTTTGGATGAGGAAATGAGGGGTAGGGCCCGGTAAGATTAGTGTCCCTATAAGAGGAAGAGAGACTAGAGCCCCCTCTCTCTGACACACAGAGAGAGGCCAGCCACCTACAAACCAGGAAGAGAGTACTCAGCAGGAACTGAATCTGCAGGCACCTTAATCTTAGACAGACTTCCCATCCTAGAAAACTGAAAAATAAATGTCTGTTGTTTAAGCCACCTAATACGTGGTAGTTTGTTATAGCAGCCTGAGCTAAGGCACTTGTTCATATGGTAGAGTACACTGATGTTGACCCAGCCTTGCATACTTGGAATAAATTTCACTTGATCTCAGTTTATAATTCTTATACATTGCTCAGTAAATTCACCAAAAACATGGGCTAAAAGCAGACTAGGCAGAGCTACTACCTATTCACCCAACGACCCTCAATTATTGGCTTAGAACAAAGAAACATATAACAGTCCACTGTCACTAGAAAAGCACACTAGTGTTGAGAAAGAATTTTCAGTGTCCTAACAAGTTCCTGGCTTAATTTATTTTCTGCAACCTAAATCACCATAACTTAAAAGAAAGAAAAGAAAAAGAAGGAAATTACTAAGAGGGCCTCTGGGGATTTACCAACAGACCACCTGCACTGGCGTCTGAGCAGAGGCCCAAGTGGGCAGCTCAGGGGCTTCGAGAGCTCCTTTCCTCTTTGGCTTCATTTTACGGGTGTGGATGTGGAGAATCACCCATGCAAGCCTCACAACATGCTGATTACTGGCCTGGAAACCAGTAATCCTCCAACGCATTTTGTTCAGGAAAGATACAGGTATTTAGGGAGGATTTTTAAATGCTGACACCCAGCTGTGCCACAGTATAATGTCTTGTCTAGAGTGCTTAGGACCTACTAAATATATGTTTTCAGGGAGTTTTACTAGCACATAATCTGGGTTATAAAGCACTCAGCTGTGTAGTTAGACTTACTTTTAAGTGTAGACTGCTAAGGCAACAGGATACAACATGGACAAATCACGGTGGTGGCAGATGGTGGATGGCTTGCTCATTGAACACTCAGGGGCTGGCAGGGCCTCTGGGCCCAAACTTCCACCAAGCCTACCCAGAGCTGAGGAGAGAAGCAGGGGGCAAACAAGGCCTGCCTTCACTGCCACTGAGAACCACTGTAAAAAAGGTGGGCCTTTACAGAGGGCAGGAGGAAAAGACCTTGCAATTCTGCATAGGTAGTAAGGGGGCAGGAGAGAGCAGCCAAGAGATTCAGGACCAACTCCTACCTAGACTCTTTAACAGCAGCCTAATAGCCTCTCCTAAGGTGCTTGAGTTAGCTTTGGGTGTCCACCCCCCAAAGTTCTGAGGCTTGTTCTCCTCAATTATAGCATGTCTGACCTGCCACACCAATTCTTCCATTGTCCCTCTCAATCTGAGGGGCCGCATTCTCTCTTCCTCCAAAGAGCATCTCCTGGGGGACACCTACCTACTTTTGCTAGAAACACGAGTCACTGTGGTGCATACCTAATAGCATCCTTATCATAGTAAATTAACACTTAAGACCTTCATATTACTGACCCAATGCTTTTTCATGCGTTGTCTCACAGACAAGCCACAAAACAATTCACAGTATATATTTGTGTTCCCATATTTGAGACATTTATTTCCTGCTAGTAAATTTGTTTCTAGTTTGAATCATGGCATTTAGAGTATCAATATTTTATGGTATTCTACAAAAAGCAGCACAACTTCCAGATATCTAACCACTGGCTTGGCCTGATGCTCAATGGACAGTGTTGTCCTGCCCTGCATGGAAGGCTCTGAAACCTCAGGGGGGAATACCAAGAGCAGTGAGTGGTTCTCCGCCTTGCTGCTCTTAAAAATCCCAAACCCAGGCCATACCCCAGACCAACTAGACTACAGCCTCTGGGTGTGGGCCTGGGCATCAGTATTTAAGGCTCTAAAGGTGGTCACATGTGCAGCTGATACTGAGAACCACTGACTTTTGTGCCTTTGAGGACAGACGACTCCAGTGGGGAGATGGTCTTCATGATAATAAAAACTACCATCCGTTCAGCTCTTTCTACATCCTTAATTACATTGTTCTAAGCACTCTACATGGATTACCTCATATAATCCTCACCACATATCAATGAGATCAGTGCTGTTATGCTGATTTTACAGACAGGAAATGAAGGCTCAAGGAGGCTAATAACTTGGGCAGGGATGAAGAGATGGTAAATGTGATTCACTGCCTTTACTCTTGGTAAGGAAAAATTGTGAGAGACTTCAAAATGGATGACAAATTCATAGTGACAGAAAGTGGAATGGTGGCTGCCAGGGGCTGGGTGGGAGGTAGAAAAGGGGAATTAGTGTTTAACGGGTACAAAGTTACAGTTTGGGAAGATGAAAAAAGATCTGGAAATGGATGGTGGTGATTGCACAACAGTGTGAATATACTTAATGCCACTGGATTGAACACTTAAAAATGGTTAAAATGGGGCTGGGCGCAGTGGCTCATGCCTGTAATCCCAGCACTTTGGGAGGCTGAAATGGGACGACTGCTTGAGCCCAGGAGTTCAAGACCAGCATGGGCAGCATGGCAAGACCCCATCTCTACAAACAATAAAAAAAGTTAACCTGGCATGGTGGTGCATACCTGTGGTCCCAGCTCTTTGGCAGACTGAGGTGGAAGGATCTCTTGAGGCTAGGAGTTCGAGATCAGCCTGGGCAATATAGCAAGACAGCACCCCCATCTCTACAAAACAAATTTTTTGATTGTCTGGGCCTGGCCTGACAATTCTCCTTCAAAACAGTTGTAACATCTTACTGGTTTCCTCTTTAATTAATGAGTTAAGTAAAATCTTCGTTTTATAAATGTTCGTTTTATAACTGTTTCTCACAATTACCGCCATATGTCAATTTTCCCCAGAGATTTTCGATGATAAATTACAAAAGCCTAAGTTTTCCCCGTTGAGATTTTCTTCCCACAGGTTGATGTTTCTAGCTATTGTAGAACACAAGCAGATTTTCGGTTTGACCTGCCATGTAACCGTACACCCTCAATGCCCTGTTTGTTTCAGTGAAAACACACCTGCTCCACAGTGTGTGGATGCGCTAACCCAGAGCAGAACCAGGCACTGCAGCAGCCCTGCACGGGCTCCCGCCCTCGCTCTGGATGTAAGAACACACTGGAGCACTAGGGGCCAGAACAAAAGACACAGTCATCTTGGGAGGGAACTCCATTTTCCATTTGGGAATGGAGGCTGGGGAAGGGGAGGAGAGGTGTGAAGATCCCCCTCTTCTGTTCCCTTGCCATCAGTCACTCCCCCACTTCTCCCTTTGATTCCCAGGCAGCTAGCCCTAGACTCAATCCAGAGAAAATTCTACAAAACCTATGCTGAAGTGAAAAGGAACTGAGGCCACACAGAGGCCAAATCCACCTTAGCAGAGAGCTCCTGGAGAGAAGGCTAGAAAGGTAAGATGAGCTCAGATGGTGAAGGGCCAGGAGAGGCAGCAGAGGGAGCCCAGTGTACCATTGGCACCATTTGTTTAAAGGTCATTACCATCGGGCCCCTCACACACTGCTGGTGGGGTGTAGACTGGTACAACAACCTCCCTGCAGAGCAATTTAGCTCTAGCTGTCAAAATTACAAGGGCACGCATGTCTGACTCAGAAGTACCACTTAGAGAAGTCTATCCCACAAATATAATCATACTGGACAATAAGACCTCTGAACAGAATCACTGTAGCATGCTTTGTAAGGGCAGGAGATTAACATAATCTAAATGTCCATCAATAGGGGATTGATTAAGCCAATTAAAACGAAGAAGGGGAGGATCGTATCCCACAATTTGTATGAAAAGGGCAAACACACAGATACATCTGCTTGCAGGTATGTCTGTAAATATCTCAGGAACAATGTAAGAAACAGGTAAGACGGGTGCCTTCAGGAGGGGGAAACACTGAGTGGCGGAGACAGCATGGAAGAAGGACTAGGCAAACTTCATGCCTTCTGTGGTAGAACCATTACCCACTCCAGTTAAAATAAGTGTATGGAGTCCCCTGGAAGGAGCATTCTATATACAACACATTCTCTCAAGTAAAAAGTTTCACCTGACCAACAACCTTGTAAGTGTCTATTTCCCCCACGTCCTGGGGAGTGACAGCTTAAAGCAAATGTCTAGGAACCATCAGGCCGGCAAACACGAGTTCAGGCCAAGCCATTCTGGTAAGTCCTAACATTAAACACAAACCCAGGAAATCAAAAACAAAGCAAATGACCACCACAAAATATCCTTTGTTTCCACTGTTCCCCTGCCCTGGGATGCCAGCATTGCAAACCCCCTTTGGAGGTAAGGTTTTGTCGAAACTGGAAACAGGTTTAAGAGCAGGAAGCCCGGTGAGTGGCAGCAGGAGAGCCTCTCCGGGCAGAGCCCGTTCTTGCTGTTTCTTGAGGCCATAAATGTACACCACTTACTGACTTTCAGTATTCTCTTGAAAGTGGCTGCCAGAAAATATTTACCAGCCAGGCATTCTCTTCATTTCTGCAAACACCATCATGTGCTCATGCTGGGGAAAGTGCCCACTGTACTACAATCAAACTCTTTGCATTTCTCTTTGGAAAAGTTTAAAGTTTATATTGCAGTACAGTAGTTACCAGCATGAGGAGACAACATGATGCAAAAGCCCCACAGGAACCACAAGCAACCTACAAAGGACTCATTCAGCCTCGTTTCCTCATCCATAACAATTATTATACTTAGGAGAGTTCTTTTTTAAAAAAAAATCAGAGTTTCTTTGAGGTATAATTTCCACTCAACAAAATTCACTTTTTTAAAGTATTCGCTTTGATGTGGTTGCAGAAATGTATACAACCACCCCCCACAAGCAAAATATGAAAGATTTTCATCCCCCCCACCTAACATTCCCTCCTGCTCCTTTGTAGTCAATCACTCTCTACCATCTCCAGCCCCTAGCAATCACTGATCTATTTTCTGTCCCTATAATTTTGGCTCTTCTAGTAAGTCTGAAAGATACTAGTATGTCTGGAAATCAGGTAGCAAACGTCCTTCAACTTTGTTCTTCAATGTTGCTTTGGCTACTCTAGATTTCTTGCATTTCATATAAATTTTAGAATTAGCTTCTCAACTTCTATCCCAAAAAGCTGATAGTTTTCATTTACTAAATGTTAGACATTGAGCTAAACACTGTCATCTCATTTAGTCTTTTCTTCTTTTTTGATATCTGTATCTCGCTCTGTGGCCCAGGCTGGAGTACAGTGGCATGATCTCGGATCACTGCAGCTTCTGCCTCCTGGGTTCAATTCTCCTGCCTCAGGCTCCCAAGTAGCTGGGATTACAGGCGTGTACCACCACGCCCAGCTAATTTTTGTATTTTCAGTAGAGATGGGGTTTCGCTGTGTTGGCCAGGCTGGTCTTGAATTCCTGGCCTCAAGAGATCCACCAGCCTCGGCCTCCCAAATTGCTGAGATTACAGGCGTGAGACACCATGACCAGCCTTCATTTAGTCTTGATGGCAATCTCACGAGGTTGAGATTATCCTCATTTTTCAGATGAAAACACTGAATGGCCCTGAGTCCTCTACTCAGGACTCCCTGCCAGATACTTGGAGCACAGCTCTTAGCATTGTTGTACTGGCAGAATCCCCTCAGTGCCTACGACATTTGACACTGACTATGTGCTAAGCACTGTTCTAAGTATTTTGCATATATTGATCCAGTTAGTGCTTATATAAACTAATGAGTAGCTGCTATTATTTACTCCTCATTTTAGAGATGATGATATAATGCACAGAGATACAGTAATTTCCTCAAGACCACAGAGCTAGTAAAAATATCGTTGGCAACTGAACCACAGCACCAGGCTCCCGCGTCCAGGCGCGTACCTTCTACACTACACTGCCTTCATCAGGAATTTCTGAATTTGCTATAAAACTCTGAGAATGGTGTGCCTGAGGCAGGGACAGGGGGAGGAGAAAAGTCCCTTTGGCCAGCCCCGCAGACAGCCTCTTTCTCTGTCTGCACTGAGGGGTGGCCAGCATAGTGCTGGAAGGGCAGGGACCATGGAGATGCTGGAAACAGGGTCAGGAGTGTCCTCCATGTGGGCCTCAGGGCCACACAAAGCTGGCTCCTTCCCAGGACTAGTGCCTACTGCTTATTTCATCATGGGCAAGTTACTTTCTGCCTGGCATCTCCCTTTCCTTATTGGCATCTCAGAGATAAAAGCACCAGCTTGGCAGAGCTGTGGTGAGGATTTCAACCAGACAGTATATGGCAAGCACCTGGGCCACTGGTGGTGGAGGCACTCAACACATAGTTTTAAACTTGACTTTGTCTTTGGCAAAGTACAAAATTAATATATGCTTATTTTAGTAAGTGAAATAATACAATGAAAAAAAATCAGGCTGGGTGCAGTGGCTCATGCTTGTGATCCCAGCACTTTGGGAGGCTGAGGCGGGCAGATCACTTGAGGCCAGGAGTTTGAGATCAGCCTGGGTAACATGACAAAACCCCATCTCTACCAAAAATACAAAAGTTAGCCAGGTGTGGTGGCACATGCCTATAACCCAAGCTACTCAGGAGGCTGAGGCAGGAGAATTGTTTGAACCTGGGTAGAGGCTGCAGTGAGCCAAGATCGTGCCACTGCACTCCAGCCTGGGCAAGAGAGCAAGACTCTGTCTTAAAAAAAAAAAAAAAAGCACTAATCATCTTCCCTGCTAGGTAGCCAGTGTTAACAGTCTCATGTGTCCCATATGGTTTTCCTGGCTCACACAAATACAAGCATACATCTGTGAAGAGAAATAGATTTGCCTCTTTAACCTGAAGTAGATCATACCGTATGGTCTCCTTGCTACCTGCCTCCCCTGTTGCACTCTGCCCACTCTGCAGAAAACTCTGGGGGGGCTCACCCTCTATAAATAAGCTCTTTGAGGCCCTGGTGTTTGTACTTAATTATCTAAACTCCGATTTCGTTACTCGGGGGGAGTGGCAGTTATCAAACGGAGATTAATTTTTATGAATGAAACTGAATTTTCTTCTTAACCAAACTTGTATCAAACCACTTTTGTCTAGTTCCTTTTGGAGAAGACAAAAACTTCAGTAAAACTTTCCAAGGACCAGCTTTTTTGTTGTTTTGTTTTTTGTTTTCTGAGACAGGGTCTCCCTCTGATGCCCAGGCTGGAGTGCACTGGCACAATCATGGCTCACTGCAGCCTTGACCTCCTGACTCAAGCGATCCTCCCACCTTGGCCTCCTAAGTACCTGGGACTACAGGTGTGCATCACCATGCCCAGCTAATTTTGCACTCTCTGTAGAGATGGGGTCTCTCTATGTTGCCCAGGGTAACATGCTTCTTAACGATTCTAGAAAAAATTACTCTGCCTGGGGACTCCTAGAGGCTCTCAACTCTAACGCTATGGCCAATTCTTGGCACTAAGGAGCAATGCAGAGGGTTTATCCAGATGACAAAACACCTGCTGGTATTGAGATAACAAAATTAAGCTGTATGAGAAGGTATCTGACTAAAGCACAAGGGAACTAAGAAGAGTATGTTCATTTATAAAACCAGAGCTTCGTGCAAAGAAAAAAAATCCCCCCCCCTTTTTTTTGTTTCAGTATCAACTATCTCAAGCAGTTGAGAGAAGTTAGGAGGCATGATGAGTCTCACTTGGTCATGGACAGGAAGCATAAGCGGAGGGATGTTAAAGACCCAGGACAAGAAAGGATGGCTTTGGGTGCTGCACAACTGGGGCTCCCTTGCCTTGATAAAGCAACCTCGGAAAGAGGACCAGGTCTCAGGAGAGGCTGCAGCTTCCAGTGTGGGCACTTAGATTTGAAGTGCCTGTGGATTCTGCACACAAAGATGCCCCGGAAGGCTGGGCATGGTGGCTCACAACTGTAGTCCCTGCTACTTGGGAGGAGAATCACTTGAGTCCAGAAGTTTAGGACCAGCCTGGGCAATATATTAAGACCCTTGTCTCAAAAAAAAAAAAAAAAAAAAAAAAAAAAGAGCCCATGAAGGCAATTTGCCATAGGGGTTAGGAGACAGGGCAAAGCTGGAGATGGAGACATGGTGACCAGCCTTGAGCTAGAAAAGCCAAGTGGGTGTCCAGAGGGAAAGCAGATGAGCACAAAGGGCCTGAGGAAAGCGAACTTTAGAGGCAGGAAGAGCAAAAGGAGATGGAGAAGGCACCTTGGGGGAGGAAACCAGAAGGCAGAGCTGACAGACCAAAGGGGAGCGTCAGGGATAGAAGTACGGGCAACAGTGTCAAATTCTAACCTGTCTCACCAAGAATGCAAGCTCCAGCGAGGGCCAAGAGGGCTTTTATTTTCTGTCTTGTTCACTGGTGCACAGCTGATGCTCAAAATATATTGTCTGGAGACTTTGGTGAAAGGAGTAGCAGGAAAGTGAAGGGTAACGAGCCTGAGTTATTGTCTCCAAGAATTTGCTCCAGGGATACGTCAGACTTCTCAGCATACCCAGTACTTTTGTCAGATTACCTGTTCCAGCTGAAAATGTCTTTGTCAATACAATGAAGTACAACTGGTCTAAATATCAAAGTTGTGCAAACAGAAAATCATAGTTCTCAGTGAGCCTTTCTCTTACGAGCTTTAAATTCTTACATGTAGTTCCCACATCAATTCCCAGCTCCAACCCCACTTGCTCTGACGACATGTCCTGTGCATGACAACCCCACCCTTACTTAGTGGACAACATACTGGAACCACCCACGATGAGCTGAAGTTTTCCCCAAGACGGAAGAGATGCCCTTATCTGTAGCAGAGAAAATGTGCATGGCAGCCAGGGAATTCCAGTTCTGCATAAGCAACATATATGTGAAAATAATATGGAAATGTTTTACACGAGTACAATCCCAGTATTGGGATATTGCTTTTTCTCTTTAAGTACCTGGGCATATTAAGCTCCCAGTCGATAAAACATTTGCAGATTATATCCACAATGTGTCAAGTGCCAAGGAATATGCTCTAATAAGCAGCAGCCCACAGGAAGTTGACAATTCAAACTTACAAGCCACATAGCTGAAACATGGTGGTTACCAGTGTTGGGGCTCAAAAAACAATACCCTAAAAGGAAGGCCTCAGGAGCAAAAGTTTTTCTCTGACCTTTTCCTGCCCTCCTGTCTCTGGACCCTCAATTCCTTCCCAGAGGCTAAGCACAGAAACTTGAATCCCTCTTCCCCCAGGGCAGGTCATAGAAACCAGAACCCCTTTCCCCAAAGCCAGCCATAAAGTTTTAAAATATTACTTTGACCTTCCCCCGCCTCCCCTTTCTGTGTAAAAGCAGGCCATAAAGAAATTATCTGACCTAGCTGACTGTAGGTTTTAAGATTCCATTCCAGAGAGGGTCCTGCCCCATAACCAGAAGGCAGGAATGCTGCTCAGAAGGGCCAGGAAGAACGTAGACAGACTGGCTTTGCTGGGTTTCCCACTCAGTCTATCAGCCTTAGATCATACTCTTTTTGTCCAGTCATATTTCTACATGGCTGTCCACACTGTTTTGAACCTAAGCATAAAAATGGACAATTCCCCCTGTATATTTGGGTCCTCATACTGAAGGCTCCTGTGTGTACATGTTAAATAAATTTGTATGTGTCTTCTACAATTTATCTGCCATCTGCGAGTTGATTTTTCAGTGAACCTTCAAGGGCCAAGAGGAACTTTCCTCCTTGGCTTCTATGGGAGCAAGGACTCTTGAACCAGATGGCCAGGGTTTGAATTCCAGTTCTGACACTTTCTAAGGGAAACTTAGGGCAGGTTACCTGATCATTCCTTGCCTCAGTTTCCTTGTCTATAAAATGAGGATAATAGAGTCATGGTGAGGTTTGAAATATTTATTTGCTGTAGAGCTCTTACAAGAGTGCTGAATACCTTGCAATTGGTATCAAAGTGTAAGAAATTTTCAATTAGTAACATTACTCCCCCTCATTCAGCATAGATGGGGCCTACTACATGAGTACTGTGTGAGGCACTGGAAGAGTTAA
Organism: Ateles fusciceps; assembly: GCA_036589455.1. Taxonomy (NCBI): domain Eukaryota; kingdom Metazoa; phylum Chordata; class Mammalia; order Primates; family Atelidae; genus Ateles; species Ateles fusciceps. Next base: position 41,750,368 of record JAZHEH010000065.1, read on the forward strand.
AAATAACCAATATTTTATTTCCACTTAGATTTTATAACTATGGCAACACGTGCTGTCACACATAGTCCTTATGGAAACTCTGCAAGCTTTGTGAGGAAACTGAGACTCCTGACATGATTGGCCTAATCTGTGGTTCTGAGGTGGGGATGATTTTGTTCCTCAGGGAATGTCTGTTGATGTCCAGAGACATTTTCGGTTGTCAAAACCCAAGGGAAGGAAGTACTACTGGCACCTACGGCAAGAAGCCAGGGATTCTGCTAAATACCCTATAATGCACAGGACAGCCCCCACAGCACAGAATGATCTGGCCCAAAATGTCGGTGATGTTGCTGACATTGAGCAACCCTGGCCTACATTAATAAGTCATTAATAAGCAGCAGAACAAGCACCTATATCAAGGTCTTTGGATTCCAAATTCAGTGCCTTTCTCCTCTGTCAAACACAGATCAATGTAAGAGAGACACTATGACACAGGTCACAGTGATCATGCGGTGGGAGTTCTGAGCACCCACAGAGCAGTATGCAATTATGAAGGACACAGAGTGCACGGAGAACAAGGTTACATCAATTGGGAGGAGAGCAAGTTCCATGCAGGGTACCATTCACTGGGTGGACTTCATCTTGGTGGTGGCTCCTGAGCTGAGTCCTAAATGTCCAGGTCTTCAAGGGGCAGAGTGGATACAAAAGGCCTTTCAGAAGGCAGTTGTAAGAAACACTATAAGCTGAGTCTCCCAACAGCAACAGTGTAAACTCAAAGATGAGGCCCTGCCTATGAAGTTCTCAGGCAAAATAATTCTCTATACCAAATTGTCACTTAATCAAGAGGGTAGAATAAGATTTTTCAGATACACAGACTCTCTAAAGATTCATGTCCACATTCCCTTTCTTAGGAAGATATCAAAGAATGTGCAATATCAAAGTTAGAGTGACATGGGTTCCAGTAAACAGAGGATCTAATACAGGGGAGAGGTGAAAGGACGTCTCAGGATGACTGTTCAGAACTAGAGCAACCCAGATCAATCAGAAAGAAGGATAAATGACTCCAGAGGGGGATATCCCCAGGAAAAGACTTGGGCTGATGAATATGTAATAAGTTTACTCATGGAAAACTGCACTAAGAACTGTTTTACAGAGTTATTGGATAATAGAGGAAATATTTACCAATAAGTTTAAATCAAATTAAACAAGTGAAAAAATTAGGGGTAACTATGAACTCCAGGAAAAACAATAAGCTATATATTTTTTTAAATGTAATCATTCTTGGCTAACAAGTGAGCAGCATTTACATAGTCACAATAGCTACAGGTCTAATTTTAAAATTGTGATATTTTGGGAGGCTGAAGCAGTAGGATCACTTGAAGTCCAGGAGGTTGCTCATTATTATCAGCTAGGCATGGTGGCACACGCCTTTAGTCCCAGCTACTCAGAAGGCTGAGACAGGAGGATTGCTTGAGCCAGGAGGTTAAGGCTGCAGGGAGTCGTGGTCATGCCACTGCACGCCAGCCTGGGCAACGAAGCAAGACCCTGTCTCAAAAAAAAAAAAAAATTATGATATACAGTCACAACGACTTTGAAAAGAACAAAGCTGAAGGGCTCACACATTCTGATTTCAAAACACATTAAAAGCTACAGTAATCAAAAGTGTGGTATTAGAATAAAGACATATAAACCTGTGAAACAGAATAGAAAGCTAGAAATAAATCTTCATGTATATGGTCAAATCATCTTTAGCAAAGATGCCAAGACCACTCAATAACAAAAGGATAGCCTCCTCAATAAATGGTGTTGGGAAAGCCAGATATCCACATGCAAAAAAATAAAGATGGACCCCTACCTTACACTATATAACAAAATTAACTTGAAATGGAATAAAAACCTAAACATAAGATCCAAAGCTATAAAGTTTCTAGAAGAAAGGGGAAAAGCTTCATGACTTTGGATCTGGCAATGATTTGTTGGCTATGACAATAAAAGCACAGGTAATAAAAGCAAAAATAGACAAATCGGACATCAAGATTGAAAACTGTGTGCATCAAAGAACACAATTAGCAGAGTAAAGAGACAACCTACAAACAATGAGATACCACTATACAGCTACTAGAATGGTCAAAATCCAGGACACTGAAACACAAAATGCGGGTGAGAATGTGGAGCAACAGGAAGTCTCGTTCATTGCTGAAGGGAATGCAGCAATTTCTTGCAAAACAAAACATACTCTTGCCACACGATCCAGCAGTTGTACTCCTTGGTATCTAATGAAAAAAGTTGAAAATGTATGTCCACACAAAAAACTGCACATGAATGTTTATAGCAGCTTTACTCATAATTACCAAAATTTGGAAGCAAACAAGCTATCCTTCAGTAGGTGAATGCTTCCAAAACTATAGTATACCCAAGCAATGGAAGATTTTTCAGTCCTAAAAAGAAATGAACTATCAAGCCATGAAAACACATGGAAGAACCTTAAACACATATTACTAAGTGAAAGAAGCCAATATAAAAAGGCTACATACTGTCTGATTCCAACAATATGACATTCTGAAAAAGGCAAAATTACGGAGACAATAAGAAGATCCAGTGGTTGCCAGGGACTGGGTGGGGAGGAGGGAAGGGGATAAAGAGGTGAAGCACAGAGGAACTTTAGGGCAGTAAAAATAATCTAGATGACACCATACTGGTGGATGTATGTCATTACACATTTTTCCAAATCCATAGAATGTACAAGAATGAGCGGTAATGTAAACTATGGACTTTGGGTGTTAATAATGCATTAGCATAGTCCCATCAGTTGTACAAATGTATCACTCTGGTGGCAGATGTTGATAATGGGGTAGGTTATACAGGTTATACAGGTTTAAAGGCAGGAGATACATGGAAAATCTCTGTGGCTTTCTCTCAATTTTGCTATGAATCTAAAACTGCTCTAAAAGAGTACTCTTAAAGGCAACCACAGAATGAGAAAAAAATGTTACAAGTCAAATATATGATAAAGGATTAATATCTAGAATATACAAAGAACTTTTACAACTCAACACCAAAAAACATCAAATAACCAGATTGAAAAATTGGCAAAGAACTTGAATAGACATTTCTCCAAAGATGATATACAAATGGCAGACAAGCATATAAAAAGACGTTTAACATCACTAATGATCAGAGACATGCAAATCAAAACCACAGTGAGATACCACCTCACACCCATTAGGAAGGTCGGTAAAAACAGAAGGTAAGTATTGGCAAGGATGTGAAAAAAATGGGAACCCGTATGCACTGTTGGTAGCGTTGTAAAACGGTGCAACAGCCATGGAATGCAAAGTTACCCAAAACTTTAAAAACAGAACTACCATATTTCACTTCTAAGTATATAACCAAAATATATGAAAGCAAGGACTCAAACCCCCATGTATACCCACGTTCATACAGCATTATTCACAATAGCCAAAAGGCGGTAGCAACCCAAGTGTTCATCAGTGGAAGAAGGGATAAACCAGATGTGGTATATACATAAAATGGATTATTCAGCCTTAACAAAGAGTGAAATTCTGGTATATGCTACAACATGAGTGAACCTTGAAAACATGCTAAGTGAAACAAGCTAATCACAAAAGGGTAATATGGTATGATTCCACTTATTTGAGGTGCAGCTAACAGTCAAATTCAGAGACAGGAAGTAGACTGGTGGGTGCCAGGGTCTGGGAGGAAGAAATGAGAAGTTATTGTTTAATGGGTATACAGTTTCAGTTGGGGAAGATGAAAAATTCCTGAAGATGGATGATGGTGATGGTTGCACAACAATGTGAATGTACTTAATACCACTGAACTATACATTTAAAAATGGTTGAAGTCGTAAATTTCATATATATATTTTTACCACAATAAATAAATTTTAAAAATACACAAGAAAGGCCGGGCATGGTGGCTTATGGCTGTAATTCCAACACTTTGGGAGGCTAAGGAGGGAGGATCACTTGAGGCCAGGAGTTTGAGACCAGCCTGGGCAACAAAGGGAGACCCTGTCTTAACAATTTGCATGCCTGTAGTCCCAGCTTACAGGGGAGCTGAGGCGGGAGGACTGCTTGAGCCTAGGAGGTGGAGGCTACAGTGAGCCAAGTTCATGCCACTGCATTCCAGCCTGGGTGACAGAGGGGAGCATATAGCATATCTTAAAAAAAAAAAAAATTAAAAAAAAAACTATATATATATATACAGAGAGAGAGAGAGAGAGAGAGAGAGATACACACACACATATGAGTATAACATAAATAAAATATTAAATGTGACTTCATTACAAAAATTAAACTGATGAATCAGGTGGTAGAACATACACACTCATTGGAAATATGGAGAGAAATGCCAGAAAAAAAAAACATCTAGAAGGTTGAAAGTTGTTTCTTCGGAGTGTAAATGGGAGTCGGCTAAGGGATCACTGTTTTTATTAAAAACCTTTAGCAGTATTTGAACTAATAGTTTTAAAATGCCAATGGGCATGTGTTACTTTGATAATGATAACTATAAAAAAGCAAATAATGGAGAAAAGACAGACAAGCACTGGTAAGAATGTAGAGAAACTGAAACCCTCATACATTGCTCGTGGAATGTAAAATGGTACAGGTATTCTGGAAAACAGCTTGGCAGTTTCTTAACGTGTTAAACAGATTTGCCATATGACCCTGCAATTCCACTCCTAGGAATATACTCTAGAGAACTGAAAACATATTTCTGACATAAAAACTTGTGTATCAATTTTCACAAAAGCATTATTCATAATGGTCCCAAACTGGAATCAACCCCAAATGTCCATCAGCTAATAAAGAGATAAACAGAATACGGTATATGTATACAATGGATTATTAATCAACCATGAAAAGGAATGAAGTATTAATACATGCTACAACAGAAACGAACCTTGAAAACTTTATGCTAAGTGAGAGAAATCAGACACAAAAGACTGAATACCACATGATTCTATTTATATAAAATGCCTAGAAAAGGTAAGTTTATAGAGACAAAAAGTAGATTCATGGTTGCCAGGAGCTGGTGGGAATGCGGAGTGACAGCTAATGGGTATGATGATTTTTATTGGGAGCTGGGCACAGTGGCTCACACCTGTAACCCCAGCACTTTGGGAGGCTGAGGCAAGTGGATCACCTGAGGTCAGGAGTTCGAGACCAGTCTGGCCAACATGGTGAAACCCTATCTCTACTCAAAATACAAAAATTAGGCAGGTGTGGTGTTATGTGCCTGTAGTCCCAGCTAAGGCACAAGAATCACTTGAACCTGGGAGATGGAGGTTGCAGTGAGCTGAGATCGTGTCACTGTACTTCTGCCTGAGCAACAGAGCAAAAGACTGTCTCAAAAAAAAATTTTTATTGTGATGATAGAAATGTTCTAATATTTGAACCTACTTGTGTTAGTCTGCTTAGGCTGCCAGAACAACAGAGATTTGTTTCTCAGTTCTAGAGGCTGGGAAATGTGAGTTCAGGGTATCCGCATGGTCAGGTTCTGGTGAGGGCCCTTTTCCTAGCTTGCTGATAACCACCTTCTCACTGTGTCCTCACGTAGTAGGGAGGGGGGAGAGCAGATCCCGGTGTCTCTTCTTATACAGAAACTGATTTCATCACAAGGGCCCCACTCTCGTGACCCCATTTAAACTTAATTACCTCCCAAAGGCCCTGTCTCTAAATACCATTAGGGTTTAGGGTTGAAACAAACAAATATAGGAGAGAAACAACTGGTGATATAAATACACTAGAAATTATTAAATTGTAAAATTAAAATAGGTGAATTTAATGTACGTACATCAAACCTTAATAAAGCTTTTTTAAAAAGCAAATAATTAGGTCCATCTAGAAGAAAACTTGCAGACTATGCACTAAGTCCATTAAATAAGTTATTGTTATTATAACAGTCCTGAAAAGCTGACATTATTATCCCTCTTTTACAGATAAGAAACTGAAGCTGAAAGAAGTTAAGCAACTTGCACAATTAGCAAACAAAGCAGAGTTAAAATCTGTGAGTATGTGCCCTAACTACAGAGTTCCGCACTTTCTCCCATTTGTGATTGCCTAAGCCCTGAAAAGTGCTATGGATAGATCACGTGAGCTCTGAGTTAAGGCTCCCTTCACCCTCAGTTCAGACAATCCAACCACCATTTATGTGCAGACAGCTGTTCAACTCCATGGGGAACCCACAAGTAGCTTAAGACCTCCCTGGAGGCCGGCATGGAATGTGAAGACTGCATGTAAGTAACCATGAAAATATGAGCTGGCCAATCTGCCACAGGAGGTCAGAAGTTAACAGATGATCCTATTTGAAAATAAACTTTGCCCCTCTCCACAGCTCTTTCTGGGAAGGTCTGGAGGGTGGGGCTTCGGAGCCAGATTCTTGGGTACCAGTTGCATTTGGGCACCACTCAGTGGCTGAGGGACCTCATCTCCAAAGCGGAGATGGGAAGAGAATCTCTTCTAGAGGGCTATAGAGTGCTTACAGCAATAGTAGGGCTCAATAAGTGCCTGCTATCAGTGTTACTTTGCCAGTGTATTAAACTCTCCATCTAGCTGCACAGAGCCTGCCTTTCTTGGCTTTGCTACAAAACTGCCTTTGGCCAGCACGGTCTCTCATCTTAAGCAATGCCCTCCAAAGCTTACCACACATCTTCACTGACCCACACGAAATCAAAGTCTATAGAAGTTGTAGCAGTCGTCTGGTCTAGGCTGTCATGATACAGACGGGGACAATGAGACTCTGCATAGTGGAGGGGCTGTGCACAAGTTGGTCCACCTCCCCAGGCCCATCTAACGTGATTATTGCACACTCTGTCCAGTGTCCCAACTTATCCCAAGAGATCTCCTGTCCATTTGGCTAAAGAAATAGGTGAGAAAAACCACAGTGATTTTTAAAGACTGTCAAATGCTAATTACAAGTCGCTCCACTTGAAAGATGGCAATGAAAGCATTCTTACTAATCCTCCTCTCTCCCCTAAATCTCATCACTGGAAGAAAAGCCAGTTCTTTGAAAGCTGCGAACCAAACACAGCAGTTTTTCGGACAATGGTTAAGAGGTAGGCCAGTTCCCAGGGAATGGCTACAGCGTATTTTTCTGTTGTTACCTTGGTAACTGCTACCTTGGCGCCCTTGTTGATGAGCTGAACCACATTCTCTGTTTGGCCTTTGTACGCAGCTATGAGAAGGCGTTCTGAAAGCGCAGCGACCGCATCTTGCTGGCTCATGAATTAGGAAAGAAAGGTTTTCAGGGAGGCGGTAGACAAGTTCCTTCAGCTCGACACGAAGTCACTGGCCCGGGCTGGCACCCACGGGTAAAGATGTTCATAATCATCAGAAGATGTCTTTATGAATATGCCATCTTCAGGACCTAGGGGTTACAAAACAAAGCTGCCATCAGGGCCACTTGACACACAAGGACAGGTCACACCTCTTCTTTCTGATTTTAAGGCATTCTGCTGCTTGCATGTTGCAGGAGGGGAGCTGTGGGAGGCAAGACACACAGGAAGCTCACTCCACAGCAAAGCCCCTGAACAGAGCTTCCAGAAGGCAGCAGAATATGCCAACCTCCCTCCCTTCCTTCTTCCCCCATTAGGGACATCCTCCGGAAGAGTACGGCCAGAACTGCAAGGTTTGCTCTGTTTTTCTCCCAGGGAGCGGAGGCCTGATATAATCCCCTAAGCACCACCTGGTTTACACACCGCCTTTGGCAGGGAACTGTACTGTGTGTGATCACCACAGGCCCCCTGGCTGGGTTTTGTGGGTCCACTATGGCTAACGTGCCGCTTCCCCAGCGGGTCAGAGGCCTGTGGAACACACCCCACAGAGACCCTGCTGAGTGTGTTGTCTCTTGGGGTTTTCTCCCAGCATTTACTGCAGTTCTCTCCCTTCATCCTTTTCTCACTGTAAATAGCGTAGTTCTCCAGTTCTGGAACAGATGGAGAGCTGGGCACAGGCCCAGGCCAATTCCTGGTTCCAAGTGGCTGAAACAATCCACCTTGGGGACAACACAGATGCTAAACACTGACAGTGGCCCTGTCAATGCAGGGGGCTGGTCATGTTGCTTCCTTGCTAACAGGAGGAAAAGAAATGGCCACCAAAACCACCTATGGAACACTAAAGCCCTGTCACAGAGCAGTGGTCTGGAGGGTAGTAACTAGTAGTAAACTGAATTCTTCCTACCACATGGCAAAATGAATAGAATTTTAAAGACTGGGTCTCCCCCAGTATACCTAGGCCACCATTAAACCCAACCAAAGCCATTGGTAATTATTTCAAGGCTGAAGGGTTCTTTGGGCTGAAAAAGAAATACTTAAATGTCTAATCCATTCCTGCTAGAACAGCAAGGAAGTGAGGGCTTCTTTGTATTTTAAAAGACACTTATTAAAAACACTAGTATATACAAATGGAAAGAAAATGCTACAACAGAGATACCACTCTTCAACCCAAACTCTACCACACATCCTAATTTTGAAGGTCTGGAAGATGCAGCCATCCTTTACATCTGTTCCCAGGCACACCCAAATGTCCTTTCAGTCTCTAAAGATTAAGGAATTGGCCATGATATGGCTGGAAAGCCCTGGACCATATCCCATTCTAACTCATTCACCATGGCATTCAGGCAGGTTGTTTGGCCAACCACTCTGGGAGGCTGGGGTTAAATGCCCACATGTAAAACAGAATGACATTTATCTCCTAGGACTGTGGTGAGTATTAAAGAGGGTATTTTATTATGTGAAAGTGTGGGCCAGATGTGAATAATGTAACCTTCGAAAGATAATTCTTACCCCATACTCTTGTGAATTATCAAACTTTCTCATCGTTCTCCATCTATTGCTCAAAACACAGGGAAAGAATAGCAGGGAAATAGAGAGGAACCCTCACAAACCCATGCTGCTCCTGCTCACTGGGTCATTAGAAGCACAACAAATCTGGAGAAGGGTCTGCTCTAGAGCAGCTTGGTGAGTCACGGTCAGAGATCCCTGGGATATGCCAGAATTAGAATGAGCCAAAAAAAAAAAAAAAAAGGAATAAAGTTGAGACTCAAAACACGGAAAGAAATGGAATTAGAAATGCCTTTGAAAATTCTCATGGTTGCACTGAACTCCTACAGTCTGGGCTTTGTGTTTCCCAGACCGTTACAATATTTGGAAGTGGTTTGTTTTTATAAACATAGGTGTGCTGCCTCTTTTCATTTAGCTAACCTGTGGTACATTCAAACCAATTATACTGAGCTTCTGTTCTGCTTGCCCAAATATTGCAAAATCACTCCAGGCTCAAATGGCAGGAAAATACAGAGGATTAGCCATGACTTCCGAAATGATCTCCCTCCCACAACCACACCCTCCCCCTCATCTACCCATTTGTTATCTCTAGACAGTAGACCCAACAGCCCCCTTCCATTCTAGAACCTTCTTGCAATGGGCATTTGAATGTCTACAGTACAACAGTCCAGTTCATACAAATATTATCATGGCTACAATTCTACTCATTCTGCTCCACGGCTTAGCCCCTGAGGGTAGAGGTTTCTTTGCTGCAACCTCAGTACAGCCCATCAGTTGAGGTCACAAGCTCCATACCAGCAGTGCTGTGCAGCCTCCTCAGCAATGGATACAGGGGTCCAGCCGGGCCATAGTAAATTGATAGCCACTCCCCTCCCACCCTCCAGTCCCATGCAATGAATTCAGTCTCCTGGATACTGACACTGAAGCACACTTATGCCATAGCTGCAGGCAACTGAGATAGCCTTGTTCAGATAATTACCGCTGATAAACAGCCCTTTGGAAGTACAGCCCACAATTATTTTCCTTTTTGTTTGGTTAAAGATAGAAAAATACTACAGTGGTGAGAGAACATTGGCCAAGCAGAAACATCCTTCTATTTTTTGCTTTTCAGTTATAGCTACTTAAGAATGTGCCTCACTGTCACCACATCCCCCTCCACCACGGATGGCCAAAGCACCCACAGCAGCCTCCAGAATGGGTCCCTCACACAGGATTTTGGATACTCCCCCTACCAGAGTCATATAGAAAACTGCCTGCAAGATCAAGAACAGAGCCCCAGCTTTCCAATTCCTAGTCTGTTGCCAACACCATCCCTATGCCCTTGGACAGCTCAAGCTCATTTTCGATTTAAGCCCAGTAATTGCATCCTTACTAGGACCTCCAGCCTTCACCTGCAGGTGCATTTACACACAGTGTGGGTGGGAGGGTATCAAACAAGGGTCTTCTTTTCTACTTCCTTTCTGCTTCTTCCTGCATCTTCAGCCTTGGGTGTGGGTGCAGGCCCAGCAGAGACACAGCCTTTCTCCCTGTCTCCTGGTCACTGTTCCTAAATCCCAAATCCTTACCTCCCATCTAGAATAATGATCCCCATCCCTTCGAGTGAGAAGACACTCCGCTTCTCATCTGATGCTCTGACCTGACAAATCAGACCAGACAGAGGTGTGGTGTTTCGGGGGGGGCCGTTTAAGAAGGGATGGGGGAACCCCTGACAATAAATTGGGAGGGGGGAAGGGAACAGAGGGGTGAAACCAGTCTGCAATCATTGAGTTAAACTTCACTGCCAACCTGTTGGCTACCTCGGCTGTAGCAGTTCATCCCCTCCTTACATCTGAGCCTCCTTTCCAACTAGATCAGTTATCATTCAAGATACTTCCCATTGCTGGCAGTGAGAAATTTATTCTGCCCCAAGCCTATCAATTACATCCCTCTTTGTCACAATGCTCATTTTCACAGCATTCTAGAGGAAAACCTTAAATGCAAACGTGCTTGCTGCCCATTCTTTAAGCAAAAAAGGAAATAAATACCTGAGCCTAAGTATGCAATGCACAACCTGAATCTAGGTACAGGAATTCAGTTTCTTAAGATTTCCCTCCTTTCTCCCAGCCCACTGCCCATTTTTGTTGCTCTCTAATTTGCCAATTCTTTTGTCTCTCATTACAAATACCAGAGGGTCACAGAGCTCCTTGGTCTGTGATGTAATCGGTTTTCTCTCTACAGAAAAAGGTCTATGAGGCTTGCTTTTGCTGTTTCTTGGGGCTTTACAACAAATTCTCCTATACTTTCGAGAATTTGTCAATATCCTAAAGCCACTACATTTTGTCTCCCAAAAGGCAAAATATTCTAGAAGAGACCTGCAAATAAAAGTCCCAACCCGGCATTATGTACAACCCACCCAGAGATGGCCCACAGGCACCCAGGAACCAGTGGTTATGGAGCGCCATCAGCTATAACAACTAGCTTTGTTCCTACTGCTCCAAACCCTGTGTTGAAGAGATGGTACTCACATCCGAGGGGCTGTCCTCTCTGTTCTACATCGTGTTCAGTTTCTGGATAACTGTGGTCAATTCTTTCCTGGAGAGATCATTCGCTTCCTAAGGCTGTCATTCCCAGCAAATCTGCAGTGATTTACGTTACAATATTCGCTGCCTTTCCCTTTAGCCTCCTCTGCCGATGCTGGCCAAATCACATCTAAAAGCTTATTAAGACATCCATTCAGCTTGCAATGTTTTGTGGCTTGCTAGTGTGCTCGTCACAGCTTCTGAAAGTCTTGTGTCTGCAGATTTGATGGACTGCTCCCTCCTGCCAGCAGAGGACCTGTAACACTGCCCCGATTGAAGTCAGGGAATAAGTCACAGATCAGAGGAACATTTCTGAATGACGCTCAGATGACAGAGAAACGAAGTTTGCATTCCTTCAGCAGTAATGCAAGAAAAGACGAATGTGAGTGTTGTAAGGGAGGAAGGGATGCAGAAAGGGTTGAAATCTGTAACAAACTGCCTCCAAGATAACAGAAGAATGCTTGCTTTGTGGAAGCAGCAGAGCCCAGACACTCCACCCTCCTCGGCAGAGAGTTCCAACACAATGACTGCGGCAGCACAGGAGACAAGGGTCTGGCTGCGCAGCTGTTCCTGACGTTTGTCTCACAAATGCTCCTCTGAACAGTCTCTGCAGGGAAGGGGGACGGGGAGTAAACAGGGAGCAGAGCTCCTTCAGAAGCTGTTCTGAGTGCTGTCGACTGCCCTAAACTGCAAACATGTGCTCCAGCCCACTTGTTGAGGCAACAGAAATCCAACTCCCACCTGGAGAGATCATAGAAAGGAGAGGGCTTTCATTTTGACTTGAGTCAATATCCCCCACATTTTCCTCTTTGTTTCTAAAGATAGAATCGTTGGTCCCAGAGATGGGAAAGTTACTCTACTCTGTCAGCACAAATGCTCTTACCACCTGCCGTCCTAAAGCCTTGCGCTATTTCCCCGAGGGCAATGGGGCAATGGAATGGACTGCAATCCTGCTTTGGTCATCATTTGGCTTATACCAAGGGCAGGAGAATAGCTGGAGACTCTGGCAGGTGCATTGCAAAGAGGCTGAATCCCACTGGGGAAACAAATTGCCAGCAGAATAACACAAGCTTCAAAAAAAAAAAAAAAAAAAAGAAAACCACAACACTCTTACTGGTTTATCCAAGAGCAATCACTACTGGTTTACTGTGATCTCTACTGGGGGACAAGTGAGGCTGCAACAGATAGGAACGTGACTCAATCCCTACTTTAAAGAAACTCATCATCTGGCCACTGAAAAGCCATGATCAGGACCCAAAAGTCCAGTTGCCAGAAGATAAGTGTAAACTGAGTGGGACAGAATAGAGCAAGGAGTGGTTCATTTTCTCACAGCTTCCAGGACACTTCCTCCTTCTGAGAAGTTCTAATCCCACAGGTAGGGCCCTTAACACAGTACTACCCATGAGGACACTCAGCACTGACTGCTCACAGAACCTGGTGCCCACCAGGACCATCTGCAAAAGAAGGGAAATGATAGCATGGACATGCTTCACTTTAGCAAGCCCTTGACTCATTACATACACACCACTGTCGCAAAGGAACAAGTATGTTTATTTCTTGAGCCATTTAAAGTACAATAACTCTCTTCTTTTAAGTGTGACAGTCACTGAATCTTTGAAATAATCACCTCTGCAGGAGGCATAGAGACTGTTGCAGGGAAAGCTGAGTGACATCTGAATATTATTCAGGAAACCTGTGACATGCGCTACCAAGAAAAGCTGATTACAGATGTAAACGTCATATAGGAGGAATAAGCACATATCACTGAATAAAGATGTGACTGCAGAAGGCTTGAGATGTAGAGACCTCCCCTTTTTATGTAGGACAATAACTTATTGACTGACCAGCACTGCTAGACCACATAAGCTCCTGCTATGAACTGAATTGCGTCCTCCCCTCCTGGTGCCCATTCATATGTTGAAGCCCAAACCCCCCAGTATGACTATATTTGGAAACAGGAGATAACTAAGGTGAATTTGGTCATAAAGGTGGGTCCCTGATCTGATAGAATTAGTGCATTCATGCTTGCGCATGTTCTTTGAGTGTACACACTCAGAAGAACGGCCACGTGAGGACAAAACGGCCATCTGCAAGCCAAGCAAACAGCCCTCACCGAAAACTGAACCCTGCCGGACTTTGATCTGGGATTTTATCCACTAGAACTGGGAGAAAATAAATTTCTGTTGTTTAAGCCACCCAGTGTGTGGTATTTTCTTATGGTAGCTCAAGCAGACTAAGACACAGCATAACTGCTGTTACTGGCTCAAGGTTGGTCTCCCTAGTTATATGAACTCCTTGTAGCAGGAACCCCGTTTTGGTCATCTTGTATCCCCAGAGCCTACCATGGAGCCAGGAACACAGTTGTCCTTGAATGTCCTTTCAACAAATGACAGAAAAACCAATAACCAATTTATTTTTAGTCATCAGTTGGTCTTCAGGAGCCTGTGGTCCCATAAGAAATATATGAGGTACTCAGCTAGTCACCCCAGCTCTGCCACTTACTTTGGGCAAATTTCTTTTTTCTTTCCAAATAGAGGAGGCAGGCTATGGCTCCAGATCCTCCAAGAGATAACAGAGGAGGGATGTGGTCATTCTCGTCTCTCCCTTCTTCCTCAAAACAGAGGACTACAGTTTCTGGGGCCTGAAGATTTACCACTCCAGATACGGCCCTTATTCAGTGAGACAGGTCTGTCAGCACCAAAGTATTGGACAGCACCACAGCCTCTAGGAATTTTCTTCTCAACACCTTCAACCCCTGTTAGGTAAAGACCCAAATGCTAAAGACAAATCAAAATAATCAACACAGCATCACAATAAAAGCAATTATATGTACTCATATCTCAATTTCCACCCACTCCTTAAATCTGCTCTGATTTGGCTTTTCTGTCCACAGTTTTTCCACGGAAACCTTTTTTGTTATTTATTTTGTGGTGTACCACGCATTTACTGAAGCGATGGGCACAAGGAACTGTGGAAACTGGGAGAGGGATCATTCTTGCTTGCTGTGCTGGGGTGCAAGGAGGTCAGGAAGGTTTTCATAGAGAAGGTAGTGTGTTAGAGGAGGTAGGACTTGGTTAGGTTAAAAGGGGAAAAGACACAGGCAGAGGAAACAGCAAGAGCAAAAAGGCAGAATGGTCTGAAAATGTGTGTCATGAGTAGGAAAGAAAGGCAAAGAGACTGGTGCAGCTGGAGCTTGTAACACACGGCAATGACCAGCAATGGTGCTGGAAAATGAGGTGGCAGTCAGGCAGCAAAAAATGTTCACATCATGCCAAAGAACTTGAACTGTATCTTGTACTTGTGATGGGGGAGCCCTAGGAGTTGGTAAGCAGAAGAGTAGCTAGTCATATTTTTACTTACTTGTAACACAAGCATACAGAATTAATTATAATTATGGTTTTATGCTACACTCTCAAGATTGTATATACATGGCTTTCTCTTTCTTCCTGCCCTGTTTCCTCCTTCATTTATTTCTATTCTGTCCTTTCCTCTTTCCTTTTTTTTAAATCTTCATTGATAGACTTTTTTTATTTATTTTTTATTTTTTTAAGACAGAGTCTTAGTTTGTCACCCAGGCTGCTGGAGTGCAATGGCATGGCTTGCTGCAACCTCTGCCTCCCGGGTTCAAGCGATTCTCCTGCCTCAGCCTCCCAAGTAGCTGGGACTACAGACACCTGGCTAATTTTTGTATTTTTAGTAGAGATGGGGTTACACTATGTTGGCCAAGCTGGTAGTGAACCTTGTGATCCGCCCACCTCAGCCTCCCAAAGTGCTGAGATTACAGGGGTGAGCCACCGCGCTCGGCCAAATAGACTATTTTTTAGAGTGATTTTAAGTTTACAGAAAAATTAGGCAGAAAGTTCAGAGTTCCCAAATAGCCCTTTGCCCATTTCCACCCCTACAGTTTTCCCTTTTAGTAACATTCTTGTATTACTGTGATACATCTGTTACAAATGATGAGTCAATATTGATACAGTATTATTAACTAGAGTCTGTAGTTTGTATTAGGGTTCACTCTGTGTTGTACAGTTCCATATGTTTTGACAAATGCGTAATACCATGCATCTACCATTAAAGTACCACACAGAGTAGTTTCACTGCCCTAAAACTCCCCTGTGCTCTGCCTATTCATCCCTCTCTTGCCCCAAAGCTCCCGGCAATCACTGATCTTTTCACTCTTTCTACAGTTTTGCTTTTTCTGTAATTCCATATGGCTGTAATCATAGAGTGTGCAGCTTTTTCAGACATGCTTATTTCCCCTAGTAATATGCATTTAAGGTTCCTCTGTGCCTTTTCACGGCTCATGTCCTTCTGGTACTGAATAATATTCCATTGTATACCATAATATTCCATTGTACCACAACTTGCTTTTCCATTCATCTGTTGAAGGACATTTTGGTTGCTTCCAAGTTGCAGCAATTACAAATAAAAATGCTGTAAACATTCATGTGCGGGTTTGTGCGGACATATGTTCCATCTCATCTGCATAAATACCAAGGAGTACAGTTGCTGGGTAATATGGCAGCACAGTGTTCAGCTTTGTAAGAAATGTCTATACTGTCTTCTAACACAGCAGTCTTCAACCTTTTTGGCACCAAGGACCGGTTTCATGGAAGACAGTTTTTCCACAAATCTGGCAGTGGAGAGGATGGTTTCGGGATGATCCAAGCACATTACATTTATGGTGCACTTTATTTCTATTATTACATTGCAATACATGATGAAATAATTATACAACTCACCATAATGTAGAATCACTACAAGCCCTGAGCTTGTTTTCCTGCAACTAGATGGTCCCATCTGGGGGTGGAAGGAGACAGTGACAGATCATCAGGCATTAGATTCTCATGAGTGTATAACCTAGATCCCTTGCATGCGCAGTTCACCATAGGGTTCACGTATCTATGAGAATCTAACACGGCCACTGATCTGACAGGAGGCAGAGCTCAGGCAGTAATGCGAGTGATGGGGGAGCAGCTGTAAATACAGATGAAGCTTCACCTGTTTGCCTGCTGCTCACCTCCTGCTGTGCTGCATGGTTCCTAACAGGCCACGGACCAATACTCGTCCATGGTCTAGGAGAGATAGGGACCCCTATTCTAACATGTCTGCAACATGTTACACTCCCACCGGCTGGTTTTACATTGACCTAATTGCCAAATGCAATAGTAATTTTTTGATACTCCCTTTACATGATTTCTCTGTTGCATTGGGCCCTGTTACCATCCCTCTCTCAAAATTCCTCCTTCTTGGTTCCTGTGAGCCATTCTCTCCACGTTCTCCTAACCATCCCTTGGACGATTCCTTTCTTCCAGTGAATGCTTCTTTCACTGATACCTTAAATGTTGCAGATCCTTGAGGTGTTTGGGCATCTTCTCTGCTCATTTTCTTCTCTAGATCTCAGTGCTCCCCCCTCCCTACTGCTCATGCGCTCCTCTGCTGCCTAGATACAGATTCCTCTGAGTCTACTTCTTTACCCTGGATCACATTCTCTGAAGCTCTATATTTAAACACCCAACCACCTACCAGACCTCTTCCTTGAATGTCCCCTATCAACGTGTTCACAACCAAATCACCATCCTGCCTCCCAAACCTGTTCCCTTTCCTGTGTCCTCACCTTGGTGAGGGGCTCCATCTTCACCCAGCTACCTATTTCCCTAATCTGGAACATTCCTCCCATTTCTTTCCTTCCCCTTCCCCCTACCCCACATTCACTAAACCACCAAATCATCCTGATTTGAGACAGTAAGGCACGGAAACTAAAAATACAAGCTTTGAAGTCAGACTGCCTGGGCTTAAATCCCAGCTCTGCCACTTACTTTGGGCAAATTTCTTAATGACTCTGTTTCTTCATGTGTAAAATAGAAAGGGTAACAGTTCCTACCTCACTGGGTTGTTGCAAAGATTGAATGAGATAATGCACATTTTATTCAATGCCCGGCACATAGAAAGTGCTCGGTTACCGTAAGCATGGTTATATGGTTACCGTTTAGATGTTCCTTTATATCTGTTCCATCTTCTCTAGCTGTATTGCCACTGCCTTAAGTTGTCATCATTTCTTACCTGGGTTATTGCAATAGTCTCTAACTGAATGTTGGAAATGTTTCTCGAAATTCTGTTTGTGATTATCTAAACTTAGAAATTGGGATGAGAGGTAAAGCAGACTTCAGCTTATATATGGAAATCTGCTTCTGCAGATGCGTTTTCACTTAGGGAAAAATAGAAGCCAAAGCCAGACTAATATTCAGGATTTAGATAGTGAGTGTGCTTTGTCTCAAAATAGATCCTCAATAAAAGACAACTTTATACAAGTCAACACAACCTGGCCAGCTAGTTCTTAGGATTAAACTTAACTCCCAGGAAAAACAGAACCATTGAGACCATGGTGGTTAAATTCTCTGTGCTCTGTCTGGATCTTAGAGAGCAATGAGCCAACAAGAGGCAAGTTTCTGCTTTCTGATGTGTCAGTGTTAGAAGAAAGGGATAATGAGAACCTAGCCCTTCCCCTTCAGTTTGTTTCAAGATGGCAAAGGTGGAGAACAGAGAGCTGTGCTGCAGTGCAGTAGGAGCCATTGCCACTGTGCCCACCTGCCAGGGGGCAGATTGCTGGCAGTGGTTGGTAGGTCTATGGAGCCTTTATCTATGGACTGCTCTTCCTCTGTGCCTCTTGTCAAAGAGTGTTTTATGTGAACAGACCATGCAAGGGGCTAGTGGGACTGCTAACTATGGGCTGAATTTGCATGCAGAAGCCATTCTGCCACGTTGGTCTCCCTGCCTCAAGTCTTTCCCTCACCCTCCCCCACCCTGATTATGTGATCCCTGATGTTTCAGTGCTCTTTTCACAACACAAACGTGATTGTGTTTCTCCTCTGCTTGTAACCCTCAGTGACACACATTCCCCCAGAACAAAGTTCAGCGATATACAGTTTTTCCATGCAGCCTCTGTTTCCAACCACCTTTTTTTCTGGTACCCCCCACTACCCCACCACTCCCATCCTGCATCCCAGCTTGGCCAAAAGGTACTTAAAGCACCCTGAAAGCCCCACCCTGTCATTTTTGCTTAGAATTCTCTTTAGAACTTATCTAAACTCCTTCTTAGCTTTCAAAGATACCTGATTCAAAGGTGTCTTCCTCTTAAAGATTCTCCTAATACTCTTCCAACCTCCAGGGTCCCAGGGGGTGAAATCGCCTGCCCTGAGCTCAAATCCCAGGTCTGCTACTTCTTTTGGGCAAGTTTCTTAATGATTATAAGCCTACTTCCTTATGTATAAAATAGAAATAACTACAATTTTTGCCCACTGGGTTGTTGCAAAAATTGAATGAGGCCAGCACAAATAATGTATTTTTAAAATCTCACTGTAATACTTATTAAACTGGACTGCAATTGTGTGATGTCTTCTTACAGTCTGAATAAAAAGGCTTCCCCATGTGCCTCTCCTTTTACAGAGACTGTCCTAACCAGAGAATTTTCTGGGCTTTAGGATATAGACTTAGAGGATAAGCTGGAGAGATGAGAGAGAAGGTTGACTTGTCAAGGGAGGCAAAGTCCATCTACATAACAAAGCGCTGAGGCGGGGGAGAGGGGGGAGAGAAGAGGGAGGGAGGGAAGGGAGGAGAGGATAAGGAGAGAAGGGGGAGGGAAGAGAGGATAGAGAGAGGAGGGAGAAAGGGAGAAATGAATGTGTCATGCAGAATGGGGGAATGTGAGCAAATTAGAAGGGAAAACCAGGATATGAAATTGTACTATGGTGTTATATATTGGGTTTCCTTTACTTTTGAGAACAAGAAATGACTAGAATGTTTTTAAAAGTTAATTTTGGTCTTTAGATTGTGCTTCCCTGAATATCTTCTTAGAAACACTGGACCATGAGAGACTGAAATTCTCTCAGGTTACTCTTGTGTACAATGTCTTTCCTCTCAGACTCTAAGCTTCTCCAGCACAGAGGCTGTCGTCTCATTGCACTATGTAAGTTCAATGCAGCCACACAGCCTGTCTCATGCACAATACATGGCATGGGAACAATACATGCTTATTGAATAAACAGACACATCTATATTCACCCAACTGCATTAGACTCTTAGAGAGCAGGTACCTTCTCTTATTTTTCCACGTTTCCAGATAAACTAATGGAATTCTATAGTGAACTGAATGGTGGCTCCCCAAAGATATATACATGTCTTAGTCCCCAGAATCTATATTAATTTATATGACAAAAAAAGAGAGTTGTGATTAAGTTAATCCATGGATGTCCTGGATTATCTGGGTGGGTAGTCACATGTGTCTTTTATGAGAGAGGCAGAGTTTTGAGACAGAAGAAGAGACCATGTGACCCCAGAGGCAGAGACTGGAGTGATACGGCCAGAAGCCAAGGAAACCTGGAGCTACCAGAGGATGGAGGATGTAGGAAGAGTCTCCTCCAGAGGCTGTGCGGCCTCACCAACAGCTTGATTTCAGACTCTGCCCTCCAGAACTGTGAAAGAATGTGTCTGTTGTTTCTAGCCATGTCATTTGTAGCGGTTTGTTACAGCAGTCAGAGGAAATGAACAGGAATGCCTTCTACATAATGGATGTTCAATAACTCTTCACCATTATTTGTCTCAGCCACTGAAAATCACAGGCTGTGCTGCCTTTCTAAAGTCACTCCCACACCCCCATCTTGAGGGCCCAGAGCCAGAGCTCCGATATGTCACTTTAACACCTATGAATACTTTGTAACCTAAGGGTCCCTTGCTGCTGTTTGAGGGATGGTCAGGTTCCAGGGGTTAAGAGTAGTCCTGCTGGCTACATATCCTTCATATAATTTCATAATTTTATATGTACTTCTACATATTAATTATCCATCACTCATTCCTTTGTGAGGGAGAGAGTAAGGTGGGGGAAGCACTTGATGGGCATGATGCCAGCAGGAGAAGTGGCTCCTGCTGATGAGGGCAAGAGGCACCCTGGCTGGGGTCTCTCCAGCTGCCAGCTGAGACAGGCTGAGTCCTCAGTAGTCTCCCACAGGAAACACCACTGAACTGATATGAGAGTGTCAGCCTGCCCCTTTCCGATTCTGCACCATAAGCTTGAAAACACCAGGTAGCGGCTCTGCTAGCCAGAATTAAATGTCTGACTATACTCCTCAAACACAGTCCTGAATATGGCAAAGGGAAGCCTGGGATAAACATGAGTATCTGCTCAGAAGTAAACACCAACTGTGATTTGCTACTCTAATTTGGTTTCCAACAGTAATTCTTCTATGCTATCCCACAGAGGACAGAGGCCTTCGTCCAGGGCTGGAGGACGCCTGTAAGTCAGCGAGCCCGCAATCCTCAGGCACATGCTCAACCTCTCCCAGCAACACATATTTGTTTCTGCTTATGAGTCGGCTGTGTGATCCTCCTCCAGAAATGGTGTTTCTAACTCTTCTGGGCCTGGTTTTCATTTCAGAAGTCCCATTTTATTCAATCATTCTGCCACTGAGGCATTTCTTGAAAGGATATCCATCTGATGTTAGAAATTCCAGATACTATGACACACGCTGCTCTTTTTCTCATCCCCCCACTCTCCCTAAGCCACATAACCTTCTCTCACAGCTCTCTGCAGCTATCAACATGCATGTCCATGTTACATGTGATTTTATGCTGATAATGTCTACCACCTGTGAGGGGTGACATTATGGTCTGTAATCACCGGTACTGCAGGTACTGTCCACACCACTATCCACAAAAGACTCCGTGGGGTCCCCCTTCTCAATGCTCTTCCAAGGTTGGCTGAGGCAGGAGTGGGTAGAAGCAAGGGAAGGAGAGGATCTATTTAAACAGTCCACCCACGGAATGTGGGCATGGCCCTACGCAGGTTATATGGGTAGCTTCCTTAAGGCTTAATATCCTCATCTGTAAATATGAAGATAATAAAGATAGCTGCTAACTTCATAGGGTAGCTAGGAGGATTCACTAGGGAGCTACTCCCAAGGCCCTAGATGATAAGCACGGCACTTGGCACAGAAAAAGCACTCAGTAATTATTAGGTTGTATGTATGCCTGCATAAAGTCAACAAGAGGCTAAATTCTCCAATTAGATTTCCAAGCCCTTCCCAACATCTACTTCTCCCTATGTCTCTTACATCTTCACCAATTCTTTATGGTTCCCAAGGGCTGCCCAAACCCTCATTTGGTCTCTTGGCCTTACTCAGCATGCAGCATGACACAGTATTTGGCTTCAGCACTGAGCTTTGCTGGGATCAAGTGTCCCTGCAGAGAAGGGTGAGTGGGAGGACTTCAGGTACTGCTGGCTGTCAGGGAGGACCCAAGGATCCTCTATACTCATGTTGTCACACACGATGATTAGCCATGTACATGAGCAGTGCATGGCAGGAAGAGGCACTCTGACCTGGTGGACTCTGACCCCCAAGGAAGGTAATGCTCTTAGTTAGGTGGAGGACAGGCTTCACAAGAATACCCTGTCTGAAGTCAGCTTATCCTCAGTCAGCATCTCCCTAACCCTGGTTATATCTGATTATTTCCTAGCTAAGGCTTTCTTCCAAATTGGATATTCTCCATATTTTAAGTTTCAGCCACAGATTAGCCATGAGCAAGTCTGGTCCACCACATTCTTTAACCAATAATTATGTCACATGACAAACATACTAAACTGCCAGCATTATCATTACTATGAATTATTTAAAATACAAATTCTGTCACATCTTTATAAGAAAAGGTCCCTAATGTGACGGCTGAAGGAACAGAAATGAAACCTACCTTGAACTTGTTTTTTTAATGCCCAGAATGAGGCCCAGAAACATTTATTTCTGACAGTTTTAAACAGTCTTAAAATAAACATCTCTCTCAGGATATTCTCATTGTTATCACTGGCAAATTATTTCTACAACAAAAACATAATTAGCTGAGCTTCAGCAGTCTTCAGGAGGCAGGATCCAAAATAACCTAAGAAATTACAAAGCTTAAGACCCTTCTGTGAATAGTCCCAGGTTAACCCTGTGCCCTTCCCCTACTGATCTCATAGCAAAAGGCTTGGTTCTCTCTCCACAAAGAAACTCTGCATTTGCTATGGTAGATGGTGGAGCCTTCTCCATGGGCTTGCCTCTTCCCCTGACCTCAGGGGCCTGGGACCCAGTCTTGGGCAGTTC
Source organism: Ateles fusciceps (assembly GCA_036589455.1). NCBI lineage: Eukaryota > Metazoa > Chordata > Mammalia > Primates > Atelidae > Ateles > Ateles fusciceps. The sequence goes on from JAZHEH010000065.1 coordinate 41,772,840, forward strand.
TTTGCAGGGAGAATCTGCAGACCTTCTCCTGGCTGGACATTCCAGCCCTGACAGCCCTTTTCCTGGGTGGTCTCCCAAAACCCTGGGCAAGGACAGTCCTGCACATTCCCCAGCCTCAGGAGATCACCTCTTTGATGATAATTTTTTTCTAGTCCAATGTCAAAGAGCATGGTGGGAAGAGGGTGACAGAAAAAGCTAGGAAGATTTGGGGGTGGGAGAGGAGAAGCAAAGGAGGAAGGACCACATGAAAAGAGAGCATAGCAGTGTGAGGAAGAGATGCAGCTACTGACACGGGGTGGGGGCTGAGCTCAGTCCCTCCCAAATCCCACCCTCTTCCCAACAAGAAAACTCCCCCCTAGCCCAGGCTCTGTTCTTCAGATAGTTGTTGAATTAACAAAAGGATTATTTCTAATTGAATTTATTACATTTCCATAGTCTGTATCATGTTTAAGATTTTATTTTAGAACTAGAGATAGGAAAAACATAAAACCAATTATTTATACGTATGTGTGTATACATATATATATATATTTTTTTTTCATTCTTTTTATTTGTTTTTGCTTTTTGAGATGGAGTCTCACTGTGTCACCCAGGCTGAAGTGCAGCGGCATGATCTCTGCTCACTGCAGCCTCCTCCTCCCGAGTTCAAGCGATTTTTCTGCCTCAGCCTCTGGAGTAGCTGGGACTACAGGTACCCGCCACCATGCCTGGCTAATTTTTGTATTTTTGGTAGAGACAGGGTTTCACCATGTTGGCCGGATTCGTCTCGAACTCCTCACTTTAAGTGATCCACCTGCCTCGGCCTCCCAAAATTCTGGGATTACAGGCATGAGCCACCGCGTTCAGCCTACTCATTCTTTAAAAAATTCTAATATACAGAAAAGTTTATAATTACAGCATGTAAAACTTTCTAAGAGAATGTACCTGTGTAACTAGCACTTCAGTCAACAAAAGATTAACCAGTGTCCAGCAGCCCCTCACACCTCTTCCAATCACTACCCCCAAGAGTAGTCACTGTCCTGGTTCTAATATCACAGGTCACTTTTGCCCATATTTGAACTTTATATGGATGGAATCACATAGGATATATTCTTTCCTGTCTGGCTTCTTTCACTCAAGTTTTATTTGTGAAATTCATCCAATATTGTTATAATTCTTTCATTCTCATGCTGTATAGAGTTCCAATATGTGAATTATCATAGCTCATTTATCCATTCTTCTGGTGAAGAGATTTTGGGTAATCTTATATTTTGTGTATTTAAAAAAAATAGTGATGCTGCTATAAACATTCCAATATGCATGTCTCTTGGTGAACAGACAGACACACATATATACCTAACAGCAGAATTACTGGGTCATAGGTATGCATGTATATGTTCAACTGTAGCTAGTTTCTTTTTCTTTATTTTTTTAAAGACAGTCTTGCTGCTCAGGCTGGAGTGCAGTGTCACGATTGTAACTTACTATAGCCTCAAACTACTGGGCCCAAGTGATCCTCCTGCCTCAGCCTCCTGAGTAGCTAGGTCTACAGGGCCCTGCCACCAAATCTGGCTACTTTTTTTTTCTTTTTAAGAGACACAGATCTCACTATGTTGCTCAGACTGGTCTTGAACTCCTGGCCTCAAGCAATCCTCCCGCCTTGATGTAGCTGATGTTTTTATGCATATTTCTCCTATTCAAATATACTCATTAGTCTGTTTGAAGCATATAAGGCATCGGGTGTCCCAGAGGCAGAAGTGCAGGGCACTGGGCTTCTGTCTATTCCTCGTCACTCTAAAAAGCAGTCTATGACTTCAAAAAGTCACATTAAAAAAGAAAATCATGTAAGAATAAACTCTTGTTTTTGTGTGTATACACACACACACACACACACACACACACACACACACACATACACACACATATTAGAATTAAAGAACAATCACTGCCTGAATATGGTTAACCGTAAAATTAGTAACAGAGGTTGACCCCTGAGAGCACAGCCTTCCACTTTAGGTCAAATGCAACATCAGCCTTGCCAGCTCCCTACAGAAGCAAATCACTTCACCCCCTGGGCTGGCATCAAATGCCCAGTTATTGAAAAAAAAAAAGATACCATGATTTCTTATCAAAGCAGGCTTAAAAAATAGCTGAATGTATGGAAGGTTATCTTAGTCCATTTTGTGCTGCTATAACAGAATACCTGAAACTGGGTAATTTATAATGAACAGAAATTTATTTCTCACAGTTCTGGAGGCTGGGAAGTCAAAGATAGAGAAGCCAACATCTTGCAAGGGCCTTCTTGTTGTATCACCACATGGCAATGGGCAGAGGGCAAGAGAGGGCGAGAGGTGTTAGGGGTTGGGGGTTGGGGAGGCAAACTTGCTCTTTTATAACGAACCCACTCCTGTGATAATAGCATAATCCATTTACAAGTGCAGAGCTCTCATGGCCTGATCACTTACTAATGGTCCTACATCTCACCTCTTAATATTATTACAACTGCAATTAAACTTTTTCTGGTTTTTTTGAGACAGAGTCTCACTCAGTTACCCAGGCTGGCGTGCAATGGCATGCTCATGGCTTACTGCAGCCTCAACTCCCAGGCTCAAGTAATACGCCCACCTCAGCCTCCCAAATAGCTGGGACTACAGGTATGTACCACCACCATGCCCAGTTAATTTTTGTTTTTTTTGGCGAGACAGGGTTTCACCATGTTGCCCAGGTTGGTCTCGAACTCCTGGCCTCAAGCAATTCACCTGCCTCTGCCTCCTGGAGTTCTGGGATTACAGGTGTGAGCCACTGTGCCCAGCCTCAATTAAATGTCAACACAAGTTTTGGAAGGGACAAACATTCAAACCATAGCAGGGATAACAGAAATGGAAACCTAACTATTACTATGCAAGTCATATGTTTTCCAGCCTACACACTGAGACTCTGTGTAACCCTCAGTTGCTGACACTGATTGCCACTGGATAATTTTATCAAAATAATAACAAAGCTCCAAAGGAAAAGCCTCTTTTTTTTTTTCATAGCAGTGGGAACTCTCCTCTCCATAATATGCTAGCCTTCTACACCACTGCCTTAAAAACTGTCTTATTTATTTTATTTTCATACTTTGAGAAGACTCAGGAGTTCAAATAAAAGTCCAGTTAATTCATAAAGTTACCATATGACTCAGTAATGCCACTCCTAGCTCTATACCTAAGTGAACAGAATACATATGACCATACAAAACGTGTATATAAATGTTCTCTTCAGCATTATTCAAAATAACCAAAAAGTAGAAACGACTCAAATGTCTATCAATGGTGAATTGATAAACAAAATGTAGTATAGCCATACCATGAATATTATTCAGCCATAAAAAGAAATGGAACACTGATACATGCTATAACATAGATGCATCTTGAAAACATTAAACTATGTAAAAGAAGCCAGATACAGAACACCACATATTGTATGCTTCTATTTATATAAAATATCCAAAATAGGCAAATCCATAGAGACGGAAAGTAGATGAGTGGTTGCCAGGAGAAAAGAATGGGGAATGACTATTAGTGCGTATGAGCTGTCTTTTTAGGGTGATGCTGTTCTGGATTTAGTGGTGATGACTGACATCTTTGTGAATATACAAAAAAACCCACTGAATTGTACACTTTAAAAAGGTTAAATTTATGGTATGTAAAATATATATCAGTTTTTAAAAATCTAGTTAAGTATTGGGGCATGGAAATCAGACACAGATTTAATTCCAATTGACTGCATGCTGTATGCCACGAGCAAGTAATTTAAGCCCTGTAAGCCTCATTTTCCTCCTCTGTAAAATGGGGGTGATAAAAGAATTATTGATATGGCTACTGTGAGAACCAAAGAAGGTAATAAACATAAAGTGTTTGGCACAGTGATGAACACAGGAAGGGCCCACTGACAATTAAAGTGACAGAAGTGGTAGGAAGTTACCACTGGCTCTCAGCCAACTTACCTTTCAACATTCCTGGGATATACTCAATGATTTCTATAAGACCCAATAAAGGGGTCAGGCGTGGTGGCTCACGCCTGTAATCCAAGCACTTTGGAGGCCAAGGCGGGCGGATCACCTGAGGTCGGGAGTTCAAGACCAGCCTGACCAACATGGTGAAACCCTATCTTTAAAAAAAAAAAAAAAGACCCAATAAAGGATATAATTTTCTATAAAATCCTATGTAAGGAGTTAAACTGGTTTGCTGTTTAGTCAGAAGAGGAAAATCCTGCCATCAAAGAATATCCACAAGCAGAGAAACAGCAACCAATATTGAGGGGATGGCAAGAGTTGTTTCCCAAGTCCCGCTGGTACACTGCCAAGCAGCTGCTGTCGAGGAGCCCCTACATGAGTTAGCTGATCAGGGGCAGGCTGCCACCCAGAGGCAGGTGACACCCCCGGAGGCCTGGGAACACAACACCACACCTGATGGCTTTCCACCCCGCCCCTTTGTACTCAGGCATGGGCAAGAGCATCAACATCAGGTCTGCAGGCCATGGCAAAGGCACGTCCCACACCACACCAGTGAAACCACTCAGCTGGGCTGGCTCTTACTGGAGGTAGCAGGAAAAAGGGCTGCCAACGGTGGTTTCCCACCTCTAAGACCAACCCTTGCCAGATTAAACACTGCTCCCTACATTTGCCTCAACTCGTTGCTAAAACACATATATAACCCCCCAAATAACAAGTTGTAACTAGTTACTATTCTTAGCAATGCCCCATAACAGTGCCCCATAAAGAAGTTTCTTAAGGCCAGGCACAATGGTGTGCACCTGTAATCCCAGTACTTTGGGAGGCCGGCAGGAGGATCATTTGAACCCAGCAGGTTGAGGCTGCAATGAGCTGTGATCACGTCACTGCTTTCCAGCCTGGACAGCAGAGCAAGACTTGTCTCAAAAAAATTAAAAAAAAAAAATTTCTTAAAATTGATATTTCATGGCAGCTCAATAGGTACCCTGTAAGTGGCAAGGACCGGAGAGCAGCTGACTGCAAGTGCTCCTCACAGTCCTTCGGCTACTCATCCTGGTAAATGTCAATCATAGTTAGAAGGTCCTATAAAACAGGGACTTCTCCCAATTTTTTCCTCCTTTTCTTTTCTTCTTAAATGTGGTTTACTGTAGTAAAAATATGTAATAGGCAAGGCACGGAGGCTCACACCTATAATCCCAGAAGGCGAGGTGGGAGGCGAGGTGGGCAGATCACTTGAGGTCAGGAGTTCAAGACCAGCCTGGCCAACATGATGAAATCCTATCTCTACTAAAAATACAAAATTAGCCAGGCGTGATGGCACATACCTGTGGCCCTAGCTACTCTGAAGGCTGAGAGTTCAAGAATTGCTTGAACCCAGGAGGCAGAGATTGCAGTGAGCCGAGATCACAGCACTGCACTCCAGCCTGGGCGACATAGTAAGTCTCTGTCTCTAAGTAAATAAATAAATCATCACATTCCTTTCAGTTCTTCCCCCTCAGCCAACTTTTGGAATGTCATTAGCTTGTTACACTGTCCCTTTTTCAAAAATTACATATATATTAAAAATTCTTACGTTTTCGTGGCTTGGCTGCAGAAGCAAAATAACTGTTATAAACCAGATGGTTAACATTTTAGAGTTGGATAAATTTAGGATCAAATTCAAGCCCCACTCCCCCTCCTAGGTATTTTACTATGGAGAAGCTGCTTAACTTCTCCAAGTGTCAGCTGTTTCTTTTGTAAACTGAGCATATTATCTCTTTGATAGATGGCTGTAAAAATTAAAATAATATACACAGAACATTTAGTCCAGGTGCCATCTTTTAATAATGGTCAGTAAATGGTAGCCACTATTATTATTGCTATTATCATGGTTATAATAACAACCACGTTTGATTCAAGTTCAATGTTGTTTTCTTCAAAATTTAGTTCATCTTTTGGGGTTTGAGGAACTTCGGAAGCAACACTTGGCCTCCCGAGAATCCTGTGACTGTATCTGTCACACAGGAATTCTGGGTTTAAATGAAGTACTTATCTGACCTGAGAAATAAAGGCTCATAGAGAAGCCTTGAACAAACATCTCCTGTGCACTACTTCATAATCCTCTCAGCTGCTTACTAACTACCTTAGCTACTAGTGCTGTGACCTGTAGAGCCATATAGCACCTCACCTGGGATGGAGTTTCTCTGACACCAAGGAGTGGGACCACCCCTACAGGAAACCACTGTCACAACCCAGAGGTGTGGAAAGTTTACCCAGATGGAACCACTTTGATACTTGTGATTAAGGACATTTGGTGGACAAGTCCCAGAATCTTGAACTCCCAAATTCTCTTGAACTTTCTGGGACAGTACAAACAGCCCTTTCTTATTAGAGGAGAGGAACCTCTTCTTGCCTGGAGATCCTGTAAATACCTCATCTGAGGCAGCTGCTTCTTAAGATGATGCTTCCTCAAATCCTTCCACCCCAGCTGATAGGATCATGCAGGGAATAGCTTCATGCTGAAGGACTTTCAGGACCCACTGTTATGCACTAATGGGAGCTTGGGGAACAGGCCGGAAGGGGAGGGTGATGAAGTGAATGTCAGGCTGGACTGGTGAGGCTTTATCTGCACAGGAGTACTCTGCTGTGACTTGTGGTTTAGTATTCTGGCACAGACACCTGAAGCTGGTCCTCAGACACTGGGATGGCTCCTTGCAGCCAGAGCCCAACAGTGGCCTCATGAAAGTTAAATGGAAATACTGGAACTGCCTTGGCAGAATATTGAGGAGGTCGAAAGTCTCAAGGGTAGGCATGTAGAGTGGATCTCTTATGAGAGATCAGAAGAGCCAACCATCTGACCGTGATCCCAGGAGGGCCGAGAGGTCACTACCTTTACTAAAGGCGTAAGTGCATCCATGAGGGACACAGTGTCTTTGAGAAGCTCAATGGTTCTGTCCTCTGTTAGCTGGCGTTGACAGTAAGAGACACTGCGATGGTATTGAGCTTTTGAATTAACAGGGGATGGTAGGATTCCAAAATAGCAGAAGCCAGGTGGTAACAATTAACCAGAAGTTAGATGGATGTAATACCATAATGGAGAGCAAGGCCAGAGTGGCAATCGGAGTTCTTTAACTGCAAAGAATCTGTGGCTGATTGGCATGGGTGAGATGGATGGAACCTGACACATGTGTTACCTGACTTGTATAAAGAGAGGGAGCTGACAGACAGAGGCTGACATCAGATGCTGCAATTCAATCTCAGAGTACACTGGCTGAGGAGAGGACAGGTCTTGTTGAGGAAGGACCCTGCAGTACCCACACACACAGTTCATATGATAAAGATTTCACTGATCCTTCTACAAAAGAACCTTCTACCACCTACCAGAATCACAGGCCACAGGCAGGTGCTGGGGAAAGCGGAATGCCAGATCTTTCAAAGACTGTTAGATATGGGTCTGAGCCGGCCCTGATACTACAGGATCTAAAATGATGATTCTCTCGTTAGAGTGGGGGCTTATGGAGTATGGGGCTTATGGGGCCAAGTGGAGCTGTGGCCGTGTCTGTTTCACAGTGAGTCTAGTAGGTCCACAGAAGCACCTTGTGGTTATTTCCCCAGGCCCCAAGTATATAACTGAGGTAAATATACTTAGAAACTAGCAGACCTCCACAATGGTTACCTGGATAAGGAAGAGTCAGAACACTCTCCACAGAAAAATAATACCTACAGGTTTTCCTTAAGTCTATAAAGCAAAATATAGTCTGTTGTCCCTGGAATAACAGGCAGCAGCTGTCACTCGTAAAAAGTAGTATATTTCCATTCACAAGATGGCGTCAAGGAATCTCCACATTATTTGCTTTTGCCATGTCTGACAATCCTTGCATTTCCATGTTTGGCAACCTAAATCCTATCTGCTATCAGGCAGGCTGAATGTTAAGTACCATAAAAAACCCCAAAAACAGACAGACATTTGGCAATTTTTAATTGAATAAAGGTTATTCATTTGAATAAATAAAATCCCCACCCTTCCCACAATGTTGCATTCTGTTTAATGACTAGAAACAGAAGTTTGTTAAATAAGAACAAAAATGCTACCAGTTTCTGAAATTGAAATAGAAGGCTGTAATTAAGAACACCTTTCAGTAGAGCATCACACACTGAGGTCTGTGGGGGGAAACTAGGGGAGGGACAGTGGGGGCTGGGGAGTTGGGGAGGGGATAACATGGGGAGAAATGCCAGATAAAGGTGATGAGGAGGAAGGCAGCAAACCACATTGCCATGTATGTACCTATGCAACAATCCTGCATGTTCTTCACATGTACCCCAAAACCTAAAATGCAATAAAATACACTTTAAAAAAAAATTAAAATTAACCTTGCAATACTGCTTTAAAGTATATAACTGGCTGATTTACTTTTATTTTAATTTAAAAATCTTTTAAAAGTTTATATACTATTTTGGAACTTTTAAGAGAAATTACAACTTACTGTATGTATTAGTTTAATGTATTTGCTTAATTAGAATTAATTAAGAATCTGGAAAAGTGTGTTAATCAGAAAATTGATGTATTTGAAAAATAATCAAAATTTTAAATTAATAAATGCAATTTAAAATGTTTATAAAAAAGAATACCTTTCAGTAAATTTTTGCCCTCATATGAGTAGATTGTGGAGTGAAGTGATTTAGCACTGAATTATTTATACTGGTGATCTTAAATAATTTCAGGTGTCAGAGCTGATCCAAACAGTGAGACAAAAGTCTTGAGGTTAAAACACAATGTCCTACTCTTCTTTATCCCTGATTTGTCTTCACAGTGCTTTGCAAAGAGTAGATATTCATTAACTAATCGCTGAGAGCTATTTCTATATAAAAAAAGACCTCTAGAAAAGTGGAATCAGGTACGAGGACTTTTAGTAATGTCAAAGGACTTGGTGTCCTATACTATCTATGCCTCCTATGTCTCGGGTTGGAGGGGGTGGTCAAAGAGTTGATGAGGTGGTTTCCCTTTATAAAAGTATTCCATAGATATAAATGAGCATAGAGATAAATGAAAGAGGAATAACAGGATTAGAATATCATCACTGTGCATTGTCTAATACACTAATGGCTCTTGACAATAATCATCAACAGGCAACATCATAGAAAGAGACAAGCAGCAACTAGACAGTGTGTCCTCCTGCTGAAAGTACATAACATTGTTGCGAAGTAGTCCTGTCCCTCCTACCCAGAAAAAGGGCCAGACTATGAAGCTTTTAGGAGATCTAACTACCAATTTACAGGAAACACAGAAACAGAAGAACATGTTAAATGACACCACAGGCATGTTTGTTTCTAACTTGGTTTTTTAGTTCTAACCTGTCACAATTTAAAAAATTGTTGATAATAAAAATACATTATAAAACAGAAATAAAATGCATATAAAATACAAGCCCTTAGCTGGGCATGGTGGCTCACACCTGAGGTTGGGAGTTTGAGACCAGCCTGACCAACATGAAGAAATCCCCCTCTCACCTAAAAATACAAAATTAGCTGGGTGTGGTGGTGCATACCTATAATCCCAGCTACTCAGGAGGTTGAGGCAGAAGAATCACTTCAACCCAGGAGGCAGAGATTGCAATGAGCCAAGATTGTGCCATTGCACTCCAGCCTGGACAACAAGGGCGAAACTCTGTCTCAAAAAAACAAACAAACAAAAAAACAAAACAAGCCCCAAAAGACATCAAAGTACATTTTAATTAGGAAAAAAAAAGCAAGAACAAAGAAATTAGGAAAGTTACCCACATTATTTATTGAAAGTACACATACAGACAATTATTAGAAAATTGCTGTTACACTCACAACTTTCTGTTACTCTGCAGTCGTAACTAAGTGAAGTTATGAGACTCCATAAGAAAACTACTAGAACTGATACACAAATACAGTTATGTTGCAGGACACAAAAATCAACAGCATTTCTACATGCCAACAGTGAACAATGTAAAAAAAATTTTTAAAAGTAATCCTACTTATAATAGCCACACATATTGGGAGGCCAAGGTGGGCAGATCATAAGGTCAGGATATCCACATGCAGAAGAATGAAACTAGACTCCACCTCTTGCCATATTCAAAAATAAAATCAAGATGGATGAAAGACTTAAATCTAAGACCACAACTATGAAACTACCACAAGTAGCTTATTGAAAGTACACATACAGACAATTATTAGAAAATTGCTATTACACTCACAACTTTCTGTTATTGGGGAAAATCTCCGGGACATTGGTCTGGGCAAAAATTTCTTGAGCAATACCCCACAAGCACAGGCAACCAAAACAAAAAATGGATAAACGGGATAACAAGTTAAAAAGCTTCTGCACAGCAAAGGAAACAATCAACAAAGTGAAGAGACAACCCACAGAATGGGAGAAATTATTTCCAAACTGCCCATCTGACAAGGGAATAATAACCAGAATATATAAGGAAAAAAAAATCTAACAATCCAAACAAAAGATGGGCAAAAGATTTGAATAGATATTTCTCAAAAGAAGACACACAAATGACAGACATATGAAAAGATGCTCAACATCACTGATGAGAGAAATGCAAACCAAAACTACAACAAGATATCATCTCATCCCAGTTAAAATGTCTTAGTATCCAAAAGACAGGCAATAACAAATGTTGGCAAGGATGTGGAGAATAGTGAACCCTTGTACACAATTGGTGCGAATGTAAATTAGTACAATCACTGTGGAGAACAGTTTGGAGGGCCCTCAAAAAACTAAAAATTGAGCTATCATATGATCTAGCAATCCCACTGTTGGGTACATACCCAAAAGAAAGGAAATCAGTTTATCAAAAAAAATCTGCACTCTTATGATTGTTGCAGCACTGTTTACAATAGCTAAGATTTGGAAGCAACCTAAGCGTCCAACAGATAAATGGATAATGAAAATGTGGTCCATATACACAATGGAGTACTATTTAGCCATAAAAAATAATGAGACCCAGTTATTAGCAACAACATGAATGGAACTGGAGAGCATTATGTTAAGTGAAATAAGCCAGGCACAGAAAGACAAACATCACTTATTTGTGGGATACAAAAATCAAATCAATTGAACTTAGGGACACAGAGAGGAGAAGGATGGTTACCAGAGGTTAGGAAGTGTTGTTAGGGGCTGGGTGGAGGGAAGTGAGGATGGTTAATGAGTATTTAAAAAAAAAAAAATAGAATAAGACCTACTATTTGATAGCACAGCAGGGTGACTATAGTCAATAATAACTGTACATTTTAAAATAACAAAGAACGTAATTGGATTGTACACAATTCAATGGATAAATGTTTGAGGGGATGGATACCTCATTCTTCACTATGTGTGTATTTCACATTGCAGGCCTATATCCAAACATCTCATGTACCTCATAAATATATGTATAGACTATATACCCACAAAAATGAAAAAAAAATGAAAAATAAAGTTATAAAGGAGGTAGCAACTCTTCATAATAAATGCTTCTATACATACTGCACAAACACTGTATATCATTATTTAAAATTTTTAATATGAAAAATAAGCTTCCTTCTAGCCTATTAATCCTAAATTGGGTTAAGGACAACACTAACTTCGGGATATTTACATGAAATGTTTCCATGTTTAATAACAATCATAGTAGAAAAAAAACAGTCTCACAGAGGTATATTTATATAAATGAAAGAATAGATTTTAATTTTTAAATCCATAATTAATTCCAAGATATAGTAATTCCAAGATATTTACTTTTTAACTTTTATTCAAAATGAGACAATCTGACATTCCATTTTCATAATTCACTTTCAATCTATAATAGCCAATTCTAGTAATTTACTCTGTAACATTAAATTATCTTTCAATGAAAGAAACAGATTCCTAAATCCATGTATTTCCCATATGTGGATTTTCTTTTAATGAACAATTAAAATCAAACATTGATAAAATTCAAAAGGTTGTACCTAGGTATAATCACATGTAGATACTGTTCACTAGTTATCAAATTATGGAATATGTCATAAGAATCTGTTGAAACTCTGTTCTTCCAAACTTTTTTTTTTTTGCCTTTTGATCGTATCTGTCATTGAAAAACATGTTGCTTTTCTTCTTTGCATGAAAGTATTAAAATCATTAAAATATCACAGAGATCAGACAAATTCACAATTTTTTCTTTAAGTTGGAACCAGACTGGTTTCTTATCTTGAGGAACTCGAGGATTTCCTACATTTGATGGAATTTTCCCCTAGATAATCATCATACTTCAACATGCAGTAACTATTGTTTATGGTTACCTTCCATTTAACACATGATAGAGTCTTGACCTTAACAGAATAGCTTTTATCTAAAAAATAAATTTTACTGCATTACTAAGCCTGTTTAATTCTGCTAAAATTTTTTCATAGTAAGATATTCCTGAAGGAAGCAGTATGTTGATTTACATTCTGGTGCATGCTTCTCTGCTCTGTGGTTACACTAGAATGCTTTCCTGTATTGTAGTAGCACCTTAGAATATCCCCATACACACAATTTAAACCCAAACCACATTTGCTGATGATGCTCATGTGCTTAGAAGTTGCAGCAGTGTCAAATTGCTATCATAGTTTCTAAACATTTACTGTCAATTTCTATACTTGTCACAAACCAGCATTAGATCGCACTTTGAGAAGCTCTGCTGTAAATGACAAAAGACCCAATTACTTCAACAGAAACAGAAAATTGCAAGGGGAAAAATGAGATGGAGAAGAAACACAGAGATTAAGAAAGATTTAAGAGACTTATCAGCCAATGACTATTTATGACCTCTGGATTCCAATTAAACTTAAAATGTTATGTGATAATGAAAAAACTGTAAATAACTACCAAATATTTTAGGATATTTTTTGAATGTGTGGTAAAGATATTGTGGTTATGCTTTTTTTTTTTTTTTTTAGAAGAGTGCATTTAGAGATACAAACTAAAATGCCGTAGTTGAGAATGAAATGACATGCTGTCTGGGATTTGGCACAAAGTAACTTGGGAGGGATTGACATGTAAGATCCATTATATAATACTATTCCTGCCACCATTTTTTTTTCTTTTTTTTTTTGAGACGTCATTGTCTCACTCTGTCAGCATAATCATAGCTCACTATAACATCTACCTCCTGGGTTCAAGTCATCTTTCTGCCTAGCCTCCTGAGTAGCTGGGAGTACAGGCACATGCCATTATGCCCAACTAATTTTTTTTTTTCTTTTTGTAGAGACAGTCTTGCTTTGTTACCCAGGCTGGTCAAGCAATCCTCCCACCTTGGCCTCCGCAAGTGCTGGGATTACAGGCAGCAACCACCTTGCTACTTTTATATGTGTTTAAAATTTTTATTATAAAATATAAAACATATTATAATAATATAATTATATAATGATCCAGTTTTTTTGTGGTCTAGGTAGCCACTCAGAGCATATTAAGCTCCTTTGCAAACCAGCATCTAACCACAAGCACTTGTTCATTTTGTTTAGTCATTACTGGACTCATTTAGCATCTGAATTGAAAATGGATTTGGGTTGAAGAAGAATCACTGGCAATTAGCATCCGAAACATACCAGCATCCATGCTCTAAAACCTTGTGGGGTGTGTGGGTGGGGATCCTGCAGAAAGAATGGAAAGTAATACCTTCACAAGTATGTAGCTGTACACTCTGCAATGGGGCTTTCCTTGCAAGGTCAGCCTCACGCTCATTTTAGAAACTATTTTTAATTATTATTTTAATTATAATTGCAAAAGTAATATACCATACATTGTACTGTAAAATCAAATTCAAATATGATAGATAAAGCAAAATTCCCCTAGGCCTCCTCTTTCTTGATTCTCTTCTTACAGGAAATCATGTTCCCAGTTTAGTGTCATCCTTTCTACACTATTTCTGTATACAACACACACACACACACACACACACACACACAAGCACAAATCACAAACTTTCTCATCTGTGTGCGTATATTTTAGTATAAATGTCATAACTACTATTTGCAATTGCTTTAAAAAAAAAAACTGCTATGGCTGGGCGTGGTGGCTCATACCTGCAATCCCAAACTCCTTGGGAGGTTTACAAACAACCAAAGGTTGTTTCCAATTACTTATTTCTGTTACAAATAATGTTGTAATGATAATGAACAGATGTCTCTTGTCCCCATCATTATCATTTCCAGATGGGTACATGAAGGTAAAAGAAGGCAACTGTCTTGCCCAGGCTTGCGATATGTCCTAGAGCAAAAAGGACCCACCTACTATTTAGGTTCTCCCTAAATAATATGAACAGCATTCATTTGCTCTTCCAATGTCTCAATGTAGGTAGGTATGTGCACGCATGCACGCGCGCCCACACACACACACACACACACACACACATTCAAGTCAGCCTGACAGGGAAGCCTTTGGAGGCAACTCCTCCTGAATCAGCTATATTCCTTAACAAACTCCCAAACATGTCTTCTACACACACAACACCACAGAGGACTGTCAAGTTGCATTTCACCGAGAGCATGTTCCACCACTCTGAGCCTGAGAGCAGTGCAGAGTCAGGTTCATGGCAGCACACACTTTCTTCCCAATAGCACCTCAGTTGCTGAGGATGCAGCTTTCATATGCTTTACCAAGAAAGGGCAACTGGGAAAACAAAGGCGCAGAGGCAGCCCACCTGGAAACCAGGTGAAACCCAGAAAAGACATGTGTGGAAGCAGTAAGAGTGCTAATGTTTATGGAGCTTTTTGCTAAGGGGCACACATTGTAGTAAGGTGGGGTTTTTTTGGTTTGTTTTTTTTTTTTGAGGCAGTCTTGCTATGTTGCCCAGGCTGGAGTGCAGTGGTCACTACTGCCAGGAGTTCTCTGTAGAGCTGCCCGCTCAATGGAGAAGTGTCTTGTGTATTTTATGGCCAGATACAGGGCAAGAATTCAGCCAAACAACTTTATGTGCACCACATTCCATACTGATTGGCAAAACCAAAAGCACAGTATTTTGGCATTTTTACTATGTGTATGTGTGTGTGTGTGCGTGCTTGTATTTTAAACTATCATTTTATTCTGTTGTTTCAGCTGTCAGAATGCAATGGCTTAGGAAACATGCATACTATGGTAGCAGAGTTTTAAACCAAATTTTTTTCCCCCAGTATGGCTAATTCTTGGAAATTTTACCCCATTTTATATTGCAGGCCTTTGGGGTTTACTACTTGCAAACACTCAATGAAAGTCAGAGTTTTACATCTAGGGGCACACTTCTCTCCATCTCCTAAGTCGGGATGCCTTTAGACATCATGAAGGAATTGAGATACAGTTACTTACATTAAAATTAAGTTAATCATAAGGAAGTTTTAAATATACATTCCGTTTTAATGAACTTGATTAAAGCAGCAAATGAGAAACTTACTCTTGTTTAAGACTTTGAATGACTTTTTATTCCCCCTAAAGAAACTATGTGCTCTACTTAAGCTGAGCTGAGACTCCAAAGAGAATCCTACTAATGGTTTGCCAGCTTTCTACAGAGGTTTCCATTTCCCACCTGCCAAGTGTTCAGCACCACCTGCAAACTCAGGTAGGAGAGGCGGGAATGAGGAACCTTTCTCAGGCATTAGCTCCCCCAGGTCCAAAACATTTCTGGGCAGGTTGAGATGGACTAGCTGCCTCTCTCCCTGAACTCCACATGCCATCATATTACTGAGTTTTATATTTTCTGCACAACAGTCGACACCATTTGAACTTACCTGGTTGACTAATTTATTTATGTGCTTCTAGTCTCCCTCACCCTCATCCCCATGAGAGCTCCAAGAGGGCAGAAACCCTGTCAGTGCTCACCACTGAACCCCTACCTCGAACAGTCCCTGGGCAGAGCAGCACTTATAAATATTTGTTGCATGAATGGATGTATGAATGGATGAGTTAGATATGAGATGTTTAATTAAGAAAGTAAAAAGAGAATCTGAAGACAGTTCTAAATGATCACCCTATCCACTAAAAAATCACTTTATGAACTCACTGGCCAGGAGAAAGCCGGAAATCATAATTCCTTCCCATGCTTAGGAGGGGGAGGCACAAGCTTTTTTTCTTTTCTCGTGCCACGTTTATGTTCAGAAAAGAACTTTTTCATAAATTGGGTTTTCTTTATTCTTTTTTTCTTTTTTGGCAAAAGCAACAACCACAGGGTGATTATAGGCTTTACACCTAACAGGATCATAAATTAATTGAAAAGCTTTGTACTTCCCACAACTCATCTCTCCTTTGACTGTCAGCAAGAATCTGTTAGGGGGACAACATGATATCAACTGAGTGCTTAGAGACAAATGGATCAAGTCAGCCATAAAATTGTCTAATTGTCTTTGGAAATTAAACTCTTTTACAGCAGAGCTTCATTTAGCTGCATTATTAATATCGTGACTTGGCAGAGAAAAAAAAAACTTGTCCCATCATCTTGGGAATTCGTTGTAATTTAACACAATGCAATAGGCATTTAGATAACAATACCCCAATGTTCTGGGTGTGTAGATGTATTCTCAAGTCACCTTGGGAAGACACATAGCCTCAAAACATACAGGTATATACTGGACTTTTTATTGGACCAGGTACTGCCAGACACCACCCCCCACCCCAGGTCACTGAGAGATGCCAACTCAAAGAAACCAGCTTCCCCAACCAGTTCCCACTCAGCCACTATAAGTGGAAGACAGGAAGAGAGAGGGTTGCTCTAGGGGAGTACACTGGTCATGGAGAAGCATTCATACATGCATACATACATACACACACATACACACACACACACCTCTCTCACACACACACACACACATTCGTGGTGGCCAGAGGCAAAGGGGCACATGTAAAGATCAGGAGTAACTTCAGTAAGGGGGAGAGCAGCATTCTGGTTCTCACCTGGGTATCTGCTTAGCCAGCAACCTTGCTATCTTGCTCCCATTTACTGAGGCAGAGGAAAACAGTACTGAAGATGGTCCAGAGAAGACTACAGAGTAAAGAGGGTACCAGGTCCAGATATCAGACTCTTGAGAAATGGAAATGGGTCCTACAGTATGACTACCAGGAGGCAGAGAACATTGTGGGGGCATCCAAGGACTACTTATCTCATTAGGTTGCTGCAGGCTGTCAAATAGCATAGTGCCTGACTCCATGATTACACTCATTACCTTCTTTAAAGCCCAGTTTCTTTACCACTACATGACCTTGGGCAAGTCCCTAACCTCTCTGGGCCTCAGGCTATAAAAGTGAAGATAACAGTACTTACGTATGTCAAGAGCCTAGTACCTTCACAAGCCTGGGCAACATGGCAAAATCTCATCTCTATAAAAAATACAAAAAAAATCAACTGGGCATGGTGGCACGTGCCTGTGGTCCCAGCTACTCAAATGGCTGAGGTGGAAGGATGGCTTGAGCCTGGGAGGCGGAGGTTGAAGTAAACCAAGATTGTGTCATTGCACTCCAACTTGGGTGATAGAGAGATTTCAAAAAAAAAAAGAAAAAAATCAATCTAGTATCTTGTAAGCCTTCAATACATTCTTTCATTCATTAAATGATCTTTGAACAGCCAGGAAGTGCCAGGCATGTAACAGCAAAACGGATAAGCTCCCTGCCCTCATGGAGCTTAAAGTCTAGTGGGGAAGGCTGACACTGAACAAGTAACTAACTATGATATGTGTTATCAAGGAAAGTGTAGTATGCTCTGGTGACATGTATGAAAGGAAGTAAACCTAGCCAGGGAAATTAGGGAAGTGCCTTTGAGAAAGGGGAATTTCAGCTGACAGGTTAATTAGAATGAGTCAGATGAAAAAGCACTCCAGATGGAATAAACAGCATGTACAAAGCCCGGAGTTCAGAATTAGTATAACTTATTAGAAAAGCTAGGAGAGGTCCAGTATAAACAGATGAGAAAAAGCAAAAGAGGGGGGGGGATGATGGTTAATAATATGTCAACTTGGCTGGGCCACAGGGTGCCCTGATATTTGATTCAACATAATTCTGGGTATTCCTGTGACAGTGTTATTGGATGAGATTAATATTTAAATTGATAGATTAAAAAAAACAGATTGGTTCCATAATGTGTGTGGGCCTCATCCATTCAGTTGAGGGCCTGAATAGAACAAAAAGATCAGCCTCTCCCAAGCAAGAGAGAATTCTCCAGCAGACTGACTTCAGACTTCATCGTCAGTATTGACTTTTCCTGGTTGGTTCTATAACAGACAGTCTCTGTCTCAAACCGCAGCATAAGCTCGCTTAGGTCTCCAGCCTGCTGGCCTTAGGACTCAAACCGCACCGGCGAAGCTGCAGAAAATCTGAAGCTAGTAGAGGCTGGTTCATGAGATTTAAGGAAAGGAACCATCTTTCCTAACTAAAAGTGCGAGGTGAAGCAGCAAGTGCTGATGTAGAAGTTATAGTAAATTACCTACGAAGAGAAAATCTAACTAAGATAATTGATGAAGGTGACTACACTAAACAACAGATTTTTAATGTAGATGTATCAGCATTCTACTGAAGAAGAGTCCATCTAAGACTTTCATATCTAGAGGGAAGTCAATGTCTGGCTTCAAAGCTTCAAAGGACAGGCTGGCTCTCTTGTTAGGGGCTAATGCAACGGGTGACTTTAAGTGAAGGCTGATGTGTCAATCCTAGGGCCCTTTCAAATTATGCTAATTCTATTCTGCCTGTGTTCTATAAATGGAACAAGGCCAGATGTCAGCACATCTGTTTACATCATGGCTTACTGAATACTTCAAGTCCATTGTTGAGACCTACTGCTCAGAGAAAAGATTCCCTTCCAAATATTACTGCTTACTGATAATGCACCTAGTCACCCAAGAGCTCTGAGGGAGATATACAAAAAGATTAATTTTGTTTTCATGCCTGCTAAACAAAACATCCATCCTGCAGCCCATGGATCAAGGAGTTAATTTCTATTTTCAAGTCTTACTTAATACATTTTGTAAAGACATAGCTGACATAGTTAAGTGATTGCTCTGATGGATCTAGGGAAAGTAAATGGAAAACCTTCTGGAAAGGATTCACCATTCTAGATGCCATTAGAAACATTCATGATTCACAGGAGAAGGTCAAAATAACATTAACAGTGGTTTGGAAGAAGTTGATTCTAACCCTCATGGATAACTTTGAGAGATTCAAGACTTCAGTGGAAGAAACAACTGACTTTGTGGTAGCAATAGCAAGAAAACTAGAATTAGAAGAGGAGCCTGAAGATGTGACTGAATTGCTGCAATCTCATGATAAAACTTGAATGAATGAGGAGTTGCTTCTTATGGATGAGCAAAGAAAGTGGCTTCTTGAGATGAAATCTACTCCTAGTGTAGATGCTGTGAACATTGTTGAAAAGACAACAAAAAATTTAGAATAATACAGAAATGTATTTGATAAGGCAGCAATAGGATTTGAGTGGACTGACTCCAATTTTGAAAGAAGTTCTACTATGAATAAAGTGCTATCAAACAGCATCACATACTACAGAGAAATCTTTTGTGAAAGAAGAGTCAATCGATCTGGCAACTCACTGTTGTCTGATTTTAAGAAACTGTGGCTGGGTATGGTGGTTCATGCCTATAATGCCAGCACTTTGCAGGCCGAGGCAGGAGGACTGCTTGAGCCCAGAAGTTCGAGATCAGCTTGGGCTACATAGTGAGACCTCATTGCTACCAAAAATTAAAAAAAAAAAGCCAGGCATTGTATATGCCTACAGTCCTAGATACTTGGGAGGCTGAGGTTGGAGGAGCACTGGAGTCCAGGAGTTTGAGGTTACAGTGAGCTGTGATTGTGCTATTTCACTCCAGCCTGAGTGACAGAGCAAGACTCTGTCTAAAATCAAAAAATAAAATTAAAAAAATGAAATTGCCATAGCCACCCAACCTTTGGTAACCACCACCCTGATTAGTCAGCAGCTATCAACAATGAAGCAAGACCTTCCACCAGCAGAAACCTCCATCCACCAGCAAAAAGATTACAATTCACTGAAGGCTCAGATGATCATTTGCATTTTTAGCAAAAGTTTTATTTGGTGGTTTTTGTTTGTTTTTGTTTTTTGAGATGGAGTCTTGCTGTTTCGCTCTATTACCCAGGCTAAAGGGCAGTGGCACAATCTTGGCTTGCTGCCACCTCTGCCTCCCGGGTTCAAGCAATTCTCCTGCCTCAGCCTCCCCGAGGATTATAGGCACCACCAACATGCCCAGCTATTTTTGGTAATTATAGTAGAGACAGGCCAGGCCAATCTCGAACTCCTGATCAGGTGATCCACCCTCCTCGGCCTCCCAAAGTGCTGGGATTACAGGTATGAACCACTGTGCCTGGCCGAAAGTATTTTTAAATGAAGGTATTTACACTGTTCTTTTAGACATAATCCTATTGCATACTTAATAATGTATAATATTAAGTATAATATCATTTTAACATAACTTTTATATACATTGGGAAACCAAAAATGCCTGTGACTAGTTCTGTTGCAATTTGTGCTTATTGCAGTGGTCTGAAACGGAACCTGCTGTATTTTCAACATATACCTATGCCTGTGATGGTTAATTTTATGTGTCAACTAGGGTAAGGGATGCCCAGGTATCTGGTTAAACATTATGTATGGGTATGTGTATAAAGATGTTTCTGGAAGATATTAGCATTTGAATTGTTGGATTTAATAAAGCCGATTGCCCTCCCTAATGTAAGTGAGCATCATCCAACCTGCTGAGGGCCTGAACAGAACAAAAATGCCAAGGTGAGAGGGTCACTTGAAGGCTGAAGTCTCTGCCTGACAATTGAGCTGGGAATTTTCTCCTGCCCTTAACTCTTCTGGTTTTCAGGCCTTCAGACTTGAATTGAAACCTACGCCATAGGCTCCCTGTCCCTAAGACCTTCAGATCTATACCACTGGTTTTCCTGGGTCTCCAGCATGCAGATGGCAGATCATGGGACTTATCACTTTCCATAACTGTGTGAGCCACTACCTTACAATAAATTTCTATCTGTATGTCTGCAATTTGAGGAGCCACATTTCAGAGCCTGCAAACAGGACTACTGTGGGCTGACGGTTGTTGTTTCTCTCTCTTTCTTGAGAGTTCACAGATGAAAAGGTATAGAAGCAAGGCTGAAAAAGGGAATGGGAGGCTCAAACTGCCACCTTTCATTCATGGAGGTTCAATTGTTGTGGCTCCCTAGATGTCAGCACCCGGGATTATGGGGAAATAGGATGGGGTAGACCATTCAGACCACTCTGGACCATTCAAAGCCCCTGCCAACCAGAATGTGTGTACATACACAATTGGTACCTCACAAGCAAACCAGCAGCTCATGGCAGCGTAATCTCAGAGACCAAAACAGATGCCCCTTTATCAACTAAGACGAGCACTAAGGTTAAGGAAACGAAAGTTACCCATGGGCGGAGGATAGAGGTTAAGGGCTTGGCGGGCGTAGCCCTAAATTCGTAAATTGCTATGGCTATAAGAAAAACCACTCTTGCCAAACTCCCTAAAAATAGGAGCTATCAGACAAATTGTCAGGCCCTTCCTAACTCTGATTTACAACCCAGATCACTACAACTCCAATTGGACAGAGAACGAGCCTTACATACATTCTTTCTCCATAAGGAACTGCAAACCTCAAGCCAGTTTTGATCAGCTTACAGAGACTGTGCTTTGTGGTCTATAGTTCACCTTTAGGCAGAGAGCCAAATTCCACTTTGTTTTAATGTTAAAATCCCACCCCAAAGTGAACACGGGATATATGTTACATGTTTACTCATTGCTCATGTGCTGGACTCCCCCTCATAACTACGTATAGCTTTTCCCCAAAACCTGCTGAATATGTATGACTCCATTGTGTGACATAGGCCCAGTGAGGCATAAAACCCAACCTGTCCCTTCCCTAGCAAAAGAGAACAACACCTTTGGCCCATGCCGGAAGCTATCTCTTCCTGGTTTGCAAACTGATAGTATTGCCAATAATCCTTTCTACTCGTCAGCCATCCTGGTGGTCTTTTGGACAATAGTAGCAAAAGGATGACAGGATATATTTAAAGTGCACAAAAACAACAGCATGGACATGCTGGATTCCCATGAGAAACAGGCAGGAGAAAGTGCAACTTGCTGCCATTTGAGAGCCCTCAAGGGCAGGGGTACAGGTCTTTAGGGAGGGAGCCTTGGGCACAGGCACTCATTTTCTTTTTTTTCTTTTTTTTTTGTTTTTGAGACAGAGTCTTGCTCTGTGGCCCAGGCTGGAGTGCAATGGCATGATCTCAACCAACTGCAACCTCTACCTCCTGGGTTCAAGTGATTCTCCTGTCTCAGCCTCCCGTGTAGCTGGGACTAGAGTTGTGCGCCACCAAGTCCAGCTAATTTTTGTGTTTTTAGTAGAGATGGGGTTTCATCACATTGGGCAAACTGGTCTTGAACTCCTGACCTCAAGTGATCTGCCCACCTCAGCCTACCAAAGTGTTGAGATTACAGGCGTGTGCCACCCTGTCCAGCCTAATTTTCTTAAAACAGAGCAGACTCAACATCACTAATTATCAGGGAAATGCAAATTAAAACCATAATGAGATACCACCTTACTCCTGCAATAATGACCATAATTTAAAAGTTAAAAAAAAAAATAGATGTTGGCATGAATGTGAAGAAAAGGGAACATTTTTACACTGCTGGTAGAAAGTAAACTAGTATAACCACTATGGAAAACAGTGTGGAGATTCTTTCAAGAAATAAAAGTTGAACTACTATTTCATCCAGCAATCCCACTACTGAGTATCTACCCAAGGAAAAAGAAGTCATTATATGAAAAAGACACTTGCATATGCATGTTTATAGCAGCACAGTTTGCAACGGCAAAAATATGAAACCAGGTTAAATGCCCATCAGCCAACAAGTGGATAAAGAAAATGTGGTATATACGCCACATTATTTCGTTCCTTTTTATGGCTGAATACTACTCGGCCATAAAATACTGAATACAACTCCATACCAGTTGCTGCGAATGCCATTATTTTGTTCCCTTTTATGGCTGAGTCAGAAATTAAATAATGGCATTCTCAGCAACCTGGATGGAGTAGGAGCCCATTATTCTAAGTGAAGCAACTCAGGAATGGAAAACCAAATATCCTATGTTCTCACTTGTAAGTGGGAGCTAAGGACACAAAGACATAATAATAATAATAATAATAATATAATGGACTTTGGGGACTAGGGGGAAGGGTGGGAGGGGTGAGGGATAAAGGACTGAGGGACTGTGTTAAAGAAAAACTTCTCTTCCTGGGTCCATGGGGGGGGCAGTTTCAAAGGCAGGAGTTTCCTGGCTCCACGCCTCCATCTAGGAACATAAAATTCTCTGAGTGGGCTAAGTAGAGAAATCCAGGTGGGCTCCTTTGTCCAAAAAGCCTGATGAAAGCTTTGGGAGGAGGGGGCTCTAACTCAGAGTTGTGGACCAAGTAGCCAATCCTGTATCAGAGTCAAAGATCAAATATTCCAGAGGATGTTTGAAAGAGCTCCTCTCACTGGACGAGAACATGAATGGGGAGGAAATAACTCAAGGGTTAAAACTCCCGCTGCTCCCTCCCTATAAAATATAGAAATTATGCAGGTGGTAAGTATACAGGTGTTTACTGTAAAATTCTTCCAGCTTTGGTGTATGTATAAAAATTTTCATAATCAAACTTGCGGGGAAAAGTATAGGCTGCATAAAACTGGCAGCTGGATCGGTCTAGGACACAGCTGCAGGAAAGTTTCCGGAACAATAAAAGAAAATGATTTGAAAGAATTACCAAGGAATATAGTCTGTTTTGGAAGCAAATATCTTTGGAGCATTACTATACCTATTTTATAATATACGTGGGTATATATAAAGTAGGATTAGATGTGTATGTGCTACTTAATTTTATCCCAACTCCCAATTTTCAAAAAGACACTGATTTGCCAATTTTAATTTTCATCAGTAAGGGCACTTCTCAGGAACCCCATGAATGACAAGGAATTACCATAATATCAAAGGTAACCTATTTCTTCCGATGAGGCCACCAAACATCCATTTATCCTACCTTG
The DNA here is from genome assembly GCA_036589455.1 of Ateles fusciceps. Lineage (NCBI taxonomy): Eukaryota > Metazoa > Chordata > Mammalia > Primates > Atelidae > Ateles > Ateles fusciceps. The sequence goes on from JAZHEH010000065.1 coordinate 41,796,847, forward strand.
TGCTCTGTTCTGTTGTTCTGTCTGATTTAGTTCCCAAACTAATTAGGCTAGCTTAATTCCCTGCTACTTTATCAGCTAAAGGTTAAAGAAATTTGATTAACTTTTACAGAACATGCTCAACACAGAGCTTCAAGAAATGGGTAATTCTGCACTCCAGAGAAATCAGACTGGTAAGACCAGAGTTGATGCCAGTTTGTGTTTTCCTTGCTATTTACCTGTACCTAACATCCACTCCTGCATATTTTTATAGTGAAGAGTATGCTAAAATTGCTGTTCATACCAAACACTGAGTATATATTTTTACATAAATAATGCAACTAACCCAGTCTTTTTATGTAATGATATGAAACATAAAAAACATTCTGTATTCAACAGAAATCCAGACCCATTGTTTTCTTCAAATATAAACAAACCAAAATCTGCCCGTTAGTGATTGGGGCCCACTTTGTTTATTTTACAGATATCAGAGGCAGTCATCACAACATTAATTTTTAATAAAAGTTACCCTGTTACAAAGCACACAGTATTGTACTAGAGATAAGCATGGAAAATATTGACAGTTGGATTCAGTGTTTAGCACAGAGTCTTATTTATATTGCATATGGAATCTTCTCAACACTGGTCAATACCAACATACCTGGAAGGAGAGGCCCCTGCAGTATTCACCACAGACAAGCATGAGGTGATGCAGACTAGGGACTGGCTTGTTTAATCTTACCTCATCTGCCTCCTAGTTGGAGAGGACAGAAGGTTAAACACTACATTTTTCAAACTCCACACCTTGCAGCTAGAGATCAGGATGTGAACCAACTAAAGTCACCTGTGCAAAATTAGGAAGGAGGAAGTGAAGCAGAGGCCTTTTCTGGACAGTTTCTGGCTGGCAAGCAAGCTGTGGAATGGGAGGTGGGCTTTTGTTTTGTTTTGTCCGGCTTCACTGAGGTATAACTGACAAATTAAAATGGTATAAATTTAGGCTGGGCGTGGTGGCTCACACCTGTAATCCCAGCACTTTGGGAGGCTGAGGCGGACGGATGGCTTGAGGTTAGGAATTTGAGAGCAGCCTGGCCAACATGGTAAAACCCCATCTCTACTAAAAATACAAAAATTAGCCAGGCATGGTAACGCATGCCTGTAACCCCAGCTACTCATAGTTACTGCATCACACAAACACAAAGCACCCATTCACTTTGGTGTAAGAAACAATATTTTCAAGCATCTCCACATGAATGCTACCCGTAAAGCCCCTCCCCACGTGTCTGAAATAAGCAATTTTCTTCAATGCAAAAATACTGTAGAATCACAATCAACAGGCAGTTAGCTATATTTTGCTTCTTTCCAAGAGATGCCCTGCGGATTCGTTACAGAGAGTAAAAACCATGCTGCGAGTAAGCCTGGCATCCTCGTGGCTGGGAGCTCTACTGAGCTCTTCAAAGGAATGTTTCTACAGAATGTTTAAGTAAGCTTAAGGAGTTCCAAGCAACCCAATACTGACATATCTTGCATGCTATATTTGCCAAGAAGGCATCCCTCTCGAATGCAAATGCAGATCAGAGCTCCACTGACTCCAAGCTCAACTTGCAGAAGGGAGACACAGAAGACTTTTTGCTGAAAGTATTTGTGTTTTTTCATAAGCATGTGTTCCTTAAAGAACAAAACACTGGAAATACTCAGAAACAAACCTTAGGCTTCCAAAGGGAAAACAATTAACTATAAGTCTTGATTTTTCAGGTAGAAACTATGTTCCACATAAAGAGAAGTAAACCTCAATGATGAAAAACATCCTAAGTATCTCATGTTCTGAAATTATGATGTGGGCAAAAACTACTCCTAAGAAAGGGCCTCGAGTGCAAGTCCCGTCTTGATGAGCATTCCTACCAAAATGTCTTTCAGATACAGTAAGAACTGTGCTTTTTTTCTGTGCTAGAAAAACAAATTACTAACTGGGGACAATCCCCTTCTGACTTTGTTAAGTGCATCCCAATTATCTTTATTATTTACTCAGCACATAATCTGCTGCCTTGGCCTGAAATAAATTAAGTTGGACCTAATAAATCAAAATACAACAAGAATCAACAGAAACTTAAAACCACAGCCCACAGTCCTGGATGCTAGCTCTCTAATGACCAAAGCCACTACAAGCAACACAGCTGTAATGAGAATAGCAATTAATTTTGTTGTAGCTATTTACGATTTCCAAAGTGCTTTCCCATCCCACAGCCCCTTTAATCTCCTGGCTCTCCCCCCATTACAGGATTTCTGAGACCTCTCAGAAATTCAATGGCTCACCGATGAAGACACATCTGGTGATAGAGCCAGTACTTTTTCAATTCTAGTTGCTATTCATTTTTTTTAATGCATTGTTTTATTACTTAAAAAATATATCATATGACATTATTCATAGTAAGATGGCCTGATGAAAATTCTGCAGCCTGATGCATTTTTCTAACCATGATATATTCATTCCATTTCCAGAGGCTGCCTGTAACTGTGATATTTTTGGTGCCAGGAACTTTAGGGTAGTATTTCTATGTTGAATATCACAGCCTCTGGCTTCTCTGCTTAGAATTCCACCTCTGAGTAAAGAGCAGGGAGGAGAGTGAGTGATCTCTGGCTCTCTCCTGGGAGGCAGGGCTGGGAGCTCTAGAACTTAGCCCCTGTGTTGCTAAAGGGACCAGAAGCTGTCTCGGTGACAGAAGCCTCCGTGCTTCCTTCCTCTAGAAGCATCAAGGCCATCAACTGGAGCAAGATGAAAGAGCCACCAGAGGTGGAAAAAGTGACCATTCACAACACCCCAATCCCAGGCCTCATAAAACTGGGATGTGATGGAATCTGGAGAGACAGTGAACAAATTATAAGCCCAGATGCCTCGGAGACTTTTCAGAGTACGATTTTATAGGGGCTTTAGGGATTTCAGTGGGCATTTCATGCTTTTTTTCTCCACTGATCTTTGGTTTGCAGTGCATTTGTCTTTTGCTTGGAATGCTGCTTTGATGCTGAATTCCTGAGGAATCAAAGTGGGCATCATAACAGAGTTGAAAGGGAAGAAGGCTAAACTGAGGAGCAGCAGGGAAAGAGGACGGTGAGGGTGTCTAGGTTGTCCAAGTCACCGCAGCAGGGTCTCAAGAGCCCTGGGTGGCTTGCTCTCTGTCTAGGACTGAATCAGGGAAGTAGACTAGTGTTTCTTACCATGCATTATGAACTGGTATTGTGAACAGGACCATTTGTGCTATGGCACTGTCTCACACAATACAGGCTATTGGCACCCCTGGCCTGCAGCTGCTAAATACCAGTAGCACCTTCCCCCCAGCACTGTGACCCCTACTCACTGGTTGGGAATCATTAAACTAGATAACGTCTAGGACTTCCCATCCCTAAAATTCCTCAAGTCCATGATTAGACCAGAATAGCATCAAGCATGACAGTACTCTGAAGTGGCAAAAAGGTGACAAATGCATAAGTAACAACAAAGCATGTAATCAGCTGCAAATAACAACAGTAACAACAACAAAAAACTCACCAAGCTTTACAAAATAGAGGCTTCTTTTTTTCCATATGAATAAGTCCTGGGGAAGGCAGTTTACAGTGGGTGACAGTTTACCATTACCCTCAGGGACCTAGGCTCCTTTTATTTCTGAATTTTGCCAGCCTTAATGTGACGGCTTTATCCTTATGTCAACTCATGACTTCAAAAAGGCTGCTCTACATTCGGGTGTCACAACCAGGTCCAGAGAGGAAGAAGGCAAAGTCTTTTTCTGTTTTAGATATGTCTTTTTATTCAGGAAGGGAGCCCTTTCCCAGCAGACTTGTGCTTGGCCAAACTGTATCGCATGACCACTCCTGGCTGGAAGGTGGTTAGAAAAACTGAACATTCAGATTTTCAGTCTTAACAGTAGAGGAAGGCAAGGGAGACAGTGGTTGGGAATGGGCCTTGAGAAAGCCGACCTTAAGCATCTGCTGCAGAAATCTTTATCCAATTGCGCTCACTTCTGCAAAGAAGCTGGCACATACCTTATACCCAATAATTACAAAAACCTTAATGAATGGTCCATAAAGTTATTCAGGAGCTTATTTCTCCTTGCTTATTCTAATTCAAAGACTCCATCTAATCCATAGCAAACTGGGCTCTCAAATCAACAGAAACAATGACCAGATTGTATTCTCACCTTGGTCACAATTTCAGATTAGAAAATTTGAAATTATCTGCACTCACCTCTCTGTATAGCAGGTTTCAAGAGAAGACTTCACATCATTCTCTATAACATATCTCTCTCTACCCTTAAAACAAAACAAAACTTGGCATTTAGAATAAGAGCAAAATCTAAACAAGGTAAAAAAATATATACATATATATATATATATATATATATATATATATATATAAAGGGAAATCTATTATCTGCGACTGATGTTTGAATTAAGTACTGCAATTATATATTGCAGACCTAATAGATACACAAGACTTATACATCATATCCCAGATTGTCATATGTAGTACCTTAAACATAGCAAGAATTGTGTATCTTAGTTAATTTAATGTTTAGTTCTCTTACCTTCCCCCTTACCTAAGCAGCCACATTTTCTCTAAGTATTTAGCTCCTTAGCTATAGGAAAGAATGAGATAAATACAAATGATATACTAAAATATTTAAAATAAAGTGGTAACACTGGCTTCAAAATAACCCAAAAGAGTGGGAAGAAGCATTGGGTGGAAGAGGGAACAAGACTGACCATGAGTTCATAATTACTCAATCTGGGAGTGAGGTACACTCATCTATTTGTGAAATTTGTCACAATTCAAAGTTTTGTTTTTATTTGTTTTAAATCCCTCTGGAACTGATATTAACCTCAAAAACATTATGCTCAATGAAAGTAGCCAGAAACAAAAAAACATATACTATCTGATTCTATTTATATGTAATATCTAGAAAAGGCAAATTTATGGAGGCAGAAAGGGGACGATGGTTGCCTAGAGCTAGGGGTGGGAATGGAAACTGATCACTGAAGGGCATGAGGAAACTTTTTGGAGTGATGAAAATGTTCTCGAACCAGATTCTGGTGATGGTTGCACACTGTGTAAAATTACTTTAAAAATCACCAAACTGCATATAGTGGATAAATTTTATCATATATAAATTACACCTTAATAAAACTATTTTAATATGTGAAAGCTCTGAAGATACACAGACACACACAGAGAGAGAAAGAAAGAGAAATACAACCACTGTTATTTGCTAATACTACACTTAGGAAGACAAGACTTGCAGGAAAAGTGTTTAAAAGACGCAACTTAGAAAATAGGACAGTTTCCAAGGATTTCAAAGATCCCCTATTATTGTAGAAAAGCAGCATCTAGTCATATATACCACTTCTTGTAGTCTTCTTACAAATCTGAAAATTAGAAATAGAAAAAAGGGAAAAAAACCCAGAGGTCTGTTTTTGGTCAAGCTGAAGCAGTCAGCCACTACTTTACTCAGCAGAACTCACCAAGAGGCAGGACTTTACCAGGGCAAGGAGGATAAAGTCACAAAGCAGGAGACAGGTATGCTGAGTGAATGAATGAATTAATAAATAGCAGTTAAAAGCTTTCAAATTCAATTTTAAATATCCTAAATGATCAGCTTGTACCAAAGTAATTTTTGCAGACTCAGAAAAATCATGAATGGAAACCTGGTTTTTGTTGCAAAGCAATTTTTTGCTTGTTTTTTACAAACTTTTGGGAGAATCTAATCTATTCATAATCACCTCAGATCAAACCTACCTGGCAAAGAGGGAAACAATTAACCTGAAAGTTCAGAGAGAAAGCATTTCTGACAAGTTGGAATTTATACAAAACAGAAAAGAAGAAACTATAAACTCACCCAGAGCAGGGGACATTCTGTTTGGGGTAGAAGCTTTGGCTGCTGCAAAGTAAAGAAGTGAAATAATTTTTCATCAGTATTCTTGGATGTTCTATCAAAAAATAAAGGCTAGTGTTTATGCTTAGATGTTGGGACAAACCTCTTATTTGCAGACCCCATAAGTTTTCCAAATTCTGAAACACAATAAAAGTTTGTTCTTTGTCACTTGAAAATAGACAGTAGCATTTAAATTTTATCTTTCCCCCAGATCACCTGAGGTCAGGAGTTTGAGACCAGCCTGGCCAACATGGCGAAACCCCAACTCTACTAAAAATTAGCCAGGGGTGGTGGCAGGCGCTTATACTCCCAGCTACTCAGGAGACTGAGGCAGGAGAATTGCTTCAACCTGGGAGGCGGAGGTTGCAGTGAGCCAAGATCACATCACTGCACTCCAGCCTGGACGACAGAGAGAGACTCTGTCTATAAATAAATAAATAAAATTTATCTTTCCCCCAGGGCACATCTCTGAAAGGGGAAGAGAGAAGAGACAGACTTCCTGGGCCTGGTCCCGTTGGTACCACCCAGTGTATCTCTGCCCACATCTCTGTGTTTACACACTGACTTCAGTGAGTTTCCTATGAGCTCGTTATCATCAGGATCCCAGCTGGTGATTTACTCTGCCCTCTGCCATTAATCATTCCAATAGAACCGCACCTACGGGGTGGCTTCATAGGCGGAATCTGTTCTGTTATTCATTCAAATATTGTCTTCCCAAAGGAAACTCCTAAGTACTTCAAATACAGGGCGGGGAAAGCTTGCTAATCCCCATTGTCAGTGTTCTGAGACCTAGAGAAGTACAACTCCAGAGTCTTCATTTTGTAGATGGGAGACAGGCTTAGTAAGATGTCCTAAAGCCTGAAGGTGGCCACCAGTTAGCTCCAGGATTCTTTCTCTTCTTGGGGCCCATGGGATTGCATATGAACATGTACACTGAGGTCAGCAGCATGGACTCCAAATCTTGACGCCACAATTATTACAAAAGAGAACCTGGGCAAGTTGGAAATTTTCTGAGCCTCAGTTTCCTCACCTAAAAAATGGAAATAACACCTATAACTTGCAGGTGGTTGTAAAGATAAAGTGAAATAAAAAGTGTCCTAGATAGCATGCAGCAAAGGGCTGGTGTTCGATAAATGCAGTTCATTGAATGCAATAAATTATAGTGAGCTGAATATAATTAAATTACAGTATTGAATTCCTACAAAGCCCTATGATAGAGTTTCAGTTTGATACGTAAAAAGCACTACTTTCTCATCCTGTAGTAGAAAAATGAGCTAACAGAAGAGAACTGAAAAATATTATGAAAGTAGGGCTTTCCTACACTGAAGCACCAGCGGGAGCTACCTGCAGAGTTGTAGAGTTGATTCCACTTACATACTACCTGTCAGAGTCCCATGCACAATACAAGCCGACATCTACCTGCAAAGAGATGAACCCAGCAAAAGAGTTGTACTGAGCTCAGCCCTGGTCCTGTCTCGAGGAGATTAGGTCAACTTGGGGTCTGAGGGCAGACAGATTCCTTCCCTGCTGTGGAAGAGATCCCCCTTACCCTCCTCCCAGAGGTCCACCTTAGAATAGCCACCTGGCTTCTTATCTGTCGCCAAAGTTTCTAAGTCTGGGCCCCAAACCAGCAATCAATTTCTTCTTCCCACATAGTGACCAATCTAAAATTCTCTCTGATGTGGCAACGAGTTTCCTAACATCAGTCCTCGTGGGTGTTTTATTTTTCCTATAGGTTGAATCTAAACAAATAATGTTCAAGCAGAAGCAGGTGCCACTTTATAAATGGGTGGCTGGGAAGCAGAGTGGCCTCTAAACTGCTATCCTCATGAAGGCAGGATGTCCACGCTGCAAGGATGGTGTGGATAGGCAAGAAAGACTGGCTGCAGGAGAGAAGGGAAGGCAGTGCAAAGCCACTTCTGTCATTAAGCAGCAGCTGCATGCAGTGCTCAGGTTCCCCAACTAGGACAGGCTTGATTGATGATACCTTCACATCAAAAACCAGTTCCTATTAATGGTCTTTCTGAATCTGCAAAACACTACTTAGGGAATTGTGACAGAGACTCATTCACTCCTTGACCAAACTTCAGTTGCACTCTTCTGGGGCCTCTTCTTGACTTGGCTTCAATGTTAGTCCCGGTCCTTGCCAGGCCTGCACAGCCCAATGTTAGCAAGAATCCTGTTAAGTCAGTTCAGAGAGCATCCTCCCACCCCTGATATTTAATCCCATTACTACCTAATCAAATTCTTCATCTCCCCTCGATGACATCTCATCAAGAGTTACCTGCCTTCAGCAGGAATCCTGTTAGTTTAGCATGAATCACCCAACCCTTGATGTCTCCTCTTAGTAATCTTCCATCCACAGACCCCCATGGCCTTTTCCTTGGCTACCAAACCCACTCATTTTTTTTTCCCTTGGTAGAGAGAGGATCTTACTATGTTGCTCAGGCTGGTCTCAAACTCCTGGTCTCAAGTGATCCTCCTGCCACCACACCTGGTCCTCCTACTCATGCTTGTATTCAGAGTTGAACCCAATCTCTCTCCCCCTAGTGCAACTGCCTTGACACCTAGCAGGATAATCCTGAATAAAGTCTCCCTTACCATTTTAACAAGTGTCAGAGTAACTTTTTCTTTAACAATTGTAGTGGGTTGAACAGTGGCCCCCAAAGTTATGTCAACTTCCTAATGCCTGAAACCTGTCAGTATTACCTTATATGAAAAGAGAGTGAATATTACCTTACATAATCCCCCAAAATGTGGTTAAATTAAGGATTTTGTGAGGAGGGGCTTATCCTAGATTATCACAGTGGGCCCTAAATGTAGTCACATGTATCCTTGTAAGAGAGAGACAGGTTGGGCACAGTGGCTCACACCTGTAATCCCAGCACTTTGGGAGGCAGAGGTGGAAAGACTGCTTGAGGCCAGGAGTTCGAGACCAGCCTGGGGAACACAGTGAGGCCCTGTCTCTACAAAAAAAATTTTTTTAATTAGCTGGGCATGATGGTGCATGCCTGTAGTCCCAGCTACTCAGGAGGCTGAAGTGAAAGAACTGCTTGAGCCCAGGAGGTCAAGGCTGCAGTGAGCTGAGAGGAAGACCCAGTCTCAAAAAAAAAAAAAAAAAAAAAGGAGAGGGGAGAGGGAGAGAGACAGAGAGAGTTGACACACAGAAGACAAGAGGAAGTAAAGATGAAAGAGCCATATTTCTCAAGCCAAGAAATACATGCAACCACCAGAAACTGCAAGAGGCAAGGAACAGAATCTTCTCTAGAACCTCTGCAGGGAGCAGGGCACTCCAACACCTTGATTTTGGACTTCTGGCCTCTAGAACTCTGGGAGAATACATTTCTGTTGCTTTACACCAACCAGGTTTGTGGTAATTTGTTACAAGAGGAAACTGATGTGAGGACTGAAGGGCAAGTCCACATCTGCAGCCAGCTGAAGGTTATGGAGCCATATATTCACACCTATCATTTGACATTTTTACAATGAGCTCGATTATTTCTATTATAAAAACTAATAATGAAAAGCCATAATCCATGAGCATATGTGGAATTTGGGGCATGGGGAAGAGCAAAAATGTAAGAATGTATCATTCAGCTTAGGAAGACAGCTGAAAAAAACACAAGACTTTCACCTGCTATTTCTCAAGTGGTAAATATAAAACTTAATTAGGTCCCAGAATGTATTCACTCTTAAATTCTAGCTCATTAAAGAAAAAAAAGGTACCAAATGGTCCAGTCCTTCTAGAATGGGGAGGGTCTGTTGTGAATCTTTGAAAGAGGCATGGACTGGTTTCATGTTATGAACTTCTTCACCTGGCTTAAAGATGTTTACTACACTTCACAGGAATGAGTATATATTAATTGATCATTTCAAGGAAATAAAATGCCACGAAAATATATCTGTTTAGGAAAAAGTAGTCAGAAGTGCAGGTTCAAAAACAAATTGCAGAAAGTGGCTAAGGCAACTCTCTAGCGGGGCGTGCGTGGCTGTCTTCAGCAGGCAAAATCAAGGAGCATTTATACGTCAGGGAGCATTACTCCCCATGTCGCCACCTGGGTAACAAACAAACCTCACCCTGTGTTTTTTGCTGGGTCACCCGGTATTAAGAGCCATTACCTAAGAGGCAGCACAATGAACTATCAAATGATCCTCTACAAACAAGAAGCTACTCAAACCACCACAAAGGCGCTGGGTCAGCTACATGCTTTCCAGTAGCATCTCCTACCACGCCTTTCACAAAATCTGTGCTCCGGCCAGGCGGCTCACTTCTTTCTTCCCAAACAGGGCACTGTCTCCGAGCCCCAGCGCTCTCTCCAGAAATGCCCTTATAGGGAGGAAAAGCATCTTTCCTCACCCATGCTAGGTTCATGGCTGAGGCCCTGTAACAAAAGATTAATCAGAGAAAAACATAAACATTTATTCAGTGTAAGTTTTAGGTGACATGGGAGTCTTCATAAGGAAATGAAGACCCAAAGCAATAGAGAAATGTGTATTTTTTTTTAATGCTGGGTGTGATGAAGAAGTGGAGAGTGATGAAGTACGATTGGACAAAGGGGATAGGATCTAATGGTAACAAACTGGAAGAAACACAGCACGACCTGTTTGTGCAAATTCTTATCTGTGACTCTTCATCTTCAGGGATAATTACATTCCTTTCCTCCGGGTTTAAGGAGAGCACCTTTCATAGGAGATCTCAAGACCTGCTTCAGGGAAAGATCAGACAATTCTTCCTAGACTACATGGACAGCTTCAGGGAAAGGGCAGTGGGGGAAAGTAAGAGCAACCCTCCTATGTCTGCAGTTTTCTCAAGTTTCTGCAGCTTGAAATATTTTGGGGTCACATGTCTTGAACCACAACACCCTCCCTTCCAGACTGTGTTCATTTCTAGGATTGTTATAACAAATTACCACAAACGTGGTGGCTTGGAACAACAGAAATGTGTTCCCTCACAGTTCTGGAGGCCAGGAGTCCAAAATGAGGTTGTCGGCGGAGCCGTGTTCCATCTGGAAGCTCCTGGGGAGACCCCTTCCAGCTTCTGATAACTGCAACATTCCTTGACTTCTGGCCTCATCATTTCAGTCTCACTGGTCACACAGCCTCGTCTTGTTCTATGTCAAATCTCCCTCTGCCTCTTAAAAGAACACTTGTTGTTGGATTTAGGGCTCACCCAAATGATCCAGGATGACCACCTCATCTTAATCACATCTGCAAAATCTTCTTTTAAAATAAGGGAATATTCAAAGGCTCTGAGGCTTCGGACATGGACTTATCTTTTTGGGGGCCACCATTCAACCCACTACACAGGCCAAGCAGAAATAGCACTTCTCCCCCAGAAGCCTTTCCTGCTCTGGTTTTCTAAACCACAGAGGTGGGTTTTCTCTCAAAGACATACCCTGCAGCTTCTCACAGCTGTGTTTGGTCCAGCTGAATCAGCCAGCCCACTGCTTTTCCAGAGCAAGACCACCGGAGCAGGTGCTCATTAGGGTAAGGAGGATGTAACCAGGCATCCTCACCACGGCAGCCACCACTGTGTCACAGCAGCCTTTTGCGCCTGTCTCCTCGCTATCATCTGACCATCTCCAGAATAGGGCCCATGTCCCTCATTTTTGCATACCCTGCACCTCACCGCAGTACCTATAAACAATAAGGGCTTCAATCACATCTGATATTTGTCAAATAAAGGAATGAATCTATCTGTATCACTCACACAAAACACCCGTTTTGTACATTGCTGCTCATTATGAGGTATCACATATTTGTGTACTACACAACGCCTGGTAGGGAAGATAAATATTTACAGGATTCTCTGAACAATCCCTGTCAGTTACACCCATAAAACTGATTTGAAGACCCAGTAACAGGTGGAAACCACAGCTGGAAAATCACTGACCAAGGTGATTGCTAAGGTCTTTTCCAGCGCTAAATCCTATCATGACCAACAACTAGAAAAGCAAGTGGCATGCAATTGAACTGTGTTAATCTGGACCAACCTGAATGACCAGAAAACTAAGGAAAAAATGCCCATATAAATGCAAGGTGCTTAAATGTCACTGGGAAAAATAAAAGGAGACCCTTGGGTAGCATACATTATTAGTCATGTTGTCTGCATGAAAATAAATTTGTTAAACAAAACACAGTGGATAACACAGGACACAGAATCCCTGAGTAGTAAGTGGCCCTAAGAGTTCTGGTCACCCTTGTTGAGTGCCGGTTCCTTCATCTCTAACCCCTGCTCAAATACACCCAAGTCATGATGTCTTCATAAAATTCTCATTAATATATTTAAAGGGCTCCACAGTTCATGGAGCTTTCCAATTACCATTAGACACAGAGGCTTCACCAGGCCAAGCCTGCCCTGTGGCCTTCAGTTCCTCCTGCTCACCATTCTCTAGTCTGCCGGTCCTCCCTCCAGTATCCCCAGCTCCACCCAAATGTGCATGCCTTGATCTCAGCACTGTCCAAATCCCCATTAGATATTATCTGATACAATCCTAAGGTAGTCTCTTTTCCAATGATGTTTTTATGTTGATCTGGAATCCTAGAAGACCAAAAACTTAGAAGATGCAAAAGACCAAACTTCTAATCATGAAATTTTAGGCACAGGAGACTGAGTAGAGACATTTAAGAAAATATTTTCTGGACCTCTTCAAAATTTACCAACTGGAGAGCCAGATCTCTACCTACTTGAGTGTGAGCCAGCCCTGGCTATAGATATATCAATCTGTGGGCAGCTGGCATCCTTAATAATGAACAACTTCCTTCTGTTCTGTCAAGAGCAGAGACAAAGACATGATTCAGGGGCACTCAAACTGAATTACTGTCCTCGTTTAAACTTTCCCTCTCAGGCAGAGCTGTCAGCTGCAGTAGCTGGTTCGGGGAAGGACCAACATTCTCAAAAGCAAAGCTGTTCAAGTCCCCAGGCAGCCAACAGAAATGGTTCTGCCTTGATTTCCTGCCAAGCTCTGTGGCACTGAGACCCCTCCAGAAGCAATGCCCTGGGCATGTACAGCCTGCCCTGGACCCAGCACCAAGAGGAAGGCAGTGTGCAACGAATGAGACAGGCCAAAGTCCGCACCAAGGTTATCAGTCAATGCACAGTCCTAAGAAACCACCTCTGGAATTGGATTTTCAAACTGAAGGTCATGGCCCATTTGTAGGTCATGAAAATAAGTTGATAAGTCATAAGCAGCATTTTAAAGAATGGAATGAGTGAAATGGAACGGAACAGAGCAGAACAGATTGATATACAGCACATCTATTTTGGGTAGGAAACATTTGTTTCATTTGTGTGTGTGTTTATATATGTATGTGTACATACTGGGTCACTATGTAAAATGTAGTTCTTACAGTAGGTCACAGTCAAAAGTTTAAAACCTGCTGTGCTTGATCAAAAATGAGTCAAATATTCAATCCAAAGAAACGATAAAATATAACCTATGTTTCTTTTTAGAATGCCAATAATTATGCAAAGTACCTTGGACAGTATCTTAAAAACCAAATCAGCCTTTACCAAGCATAGTTCTGGGGGCCTAAAAATGTACTTTCAGAAATCTAAGAATCCTCAATGAGGATGAATTTTTACATTCTTTGTTCTTAATGAGAATCTAACGAACTGAACATATTGGAAATCATCTGGATGCTTCCCCTCATAACTGCATTATGTCATGTGGTTTGTTTTTATTTGTTTATTAGAGACAGGGTCTCACTCTGTCCCCTCAGTCTGGAGTGCAGTGGTGCAATCACAGCTCACTGCAGCCTCAAACTCTGGGGCTCAAACAATCCTCCTGCCTCCACCTCCTAAGTAGCTGGGACTGCAGGCATGCACCACTACACCCAGCTTCATTATGTCACATGAATTAAATGCTCATGTTTGCATTTGTATTTATAATCAAATGCAGGTGGGTGGACTGCTGAGAACAAAATGAAAGCAGGCTTCAACTGGCAACACTGCACTGGATACAGGTGAAGGATAGGCTGGCTAGGTCACAACATGGTGTAGAGAGGGGTCTCAGTCATCTAAATAGAGAATGAAAGGTGGGAGAACTGAGTCACCACCAGGCACTTGGTAGCACAGGCAAGCTGAACAAGCATCCTGGGCCACAGCACTTAGTTTCAAGTCAAGTAACAAAGGGTACACTGTGAATTCTCTATACATACCAACTTGCAGCAATTTCTTTATGGTAAAAGTAAATACAATGAAATAAGTTATTTTTACATATCACAATAAAAAGACTGACTTGCTGTTTCACAATTTATGCAGCTAATTTCATGTACTTTTCCCATCATGTTACCAAAGATCATTATTTTCCTTCCAGTATGTCTAGACATTAAACTGGGTTGCAGGGAAGAGAGTCTGAGGACTTCACATCCTCTCACACATAAACATCCCTTGATCAATGAGAGAAGGTGAAGCACAGGTAAAAATACAAGTGTAGGTGAGCTGCCTTGTTCTTTTCATTTAATGGTGAAACGCTTTACGTGATTTGTTTTGTGGCTAATTCATTTTCTTAATTATGCTTGCCCCAGAACAACAGGAAATGAATTTATATTCCAAATTATTGGAATGAGGAGGTCCCAGTACATAGAATGTTAGAAGGAATCCAAGCTGAGTTTTTTAATGCTGAGAAAAGTTGGTAGGAGGAATACTGAGACAAGCTTCCTGGAAAGAAATCCAGCAATATGTATCCAAAGCTTTAAACTGTTTTTTGTTCTTTGGCTCAGAAATTCCACATTTTGAAAATGATCCTAAAGTAATACTCTGGATGTCAGAAATAATTTAATTGCAAGAATCTGATGCCAGGGGATTCGTTAGTGGATGTATGGTCATATAATCATGTTGATGCTGGTGCTGATAAGATGAAATTTAACATACTGAGTGCTTACTTTAGGTAAGGCTCTATTCTGAGCACCCAACATCTATTATCTCATTTAATTCTCAGAACACACCAATGTGACTGGTATTAACACTCTCCCCATTTTACAGATGAGTAAATGACGCACAAAGCCATTCAATAATTTGCCCAGTTAATAAGTATCAGGGCTAAGGTATGAACCCAGAGGGTCCAACTCTAGGACCTGTACTCTTCAGCACCATCCTCTCAGTGGATTACCAGTAGTTGCTATGGACTGAATGCTTGTGTCTGCCCCCCACCCCAAATTCACATGTTCAAACTCTAATCCCCAGTGTGATGTGATCTGGAGATGGGACTTTGGGGAGGTAATTAGGTCATGAGGGTGGAGCCTTCACGATGGGATTAGTGCCCTTATAAGAAGAGACAACAAAAGAGCTTGCTTCCTCTCTCTCTGCTCTACAAATGTGAGGACACGGCAAGGAAACCAGGAAGATGGTTTCAACCAAAATGCTGGCACCTAGCATTTTGGAGGCCAAAAAAGAGAATCATTTGAGCCCAGGAATTTGAGACCAGCCTGGGCAAGATGGTGAGACTCTATCTCTACAAAAAAAATTAAAAATTAAAAATATATTTAAATATGTATATTTAAATATAAAAATATATTTAAACATTTTTAAAAAGAACTAAACCATGCTGACACCCTAATCTCAAACGTCCCAGATCTCAGAACTGTCAGAAATAAATTTCTGATTGCTTAAGCCATCCATCTATAATATTTTGTTATAGCAGCCTGAACTAAGAACTCATGTAAAATTCTGTAATACAATCATGTTGCAAACATGGATACGTTCTGAGAAATGCACTGTGGGGTGATTTTGTCGTGTGTGAACATCATAGCATGTACGTAGAGAAACCCAGATAGTATATATATTTTTATTTATATAATTTTTTCATATATATGTGTGTGTGTGTGTGTGTGTGTGTGTGTATAACCAAATGTCCCAGCACCACTACTGAATATAAATCATTTCTGCTACTTGATCTGCAATGCAGTCTCAAGTGCCATATATCAGGTTTCTCTATAAGCTCTATTATAATCTTTTGGGACCATCTTCATATAGATGGTCTGTGGATGGTCTGTCATTGGCTAAAAAGTCGTTATGTGGCCCATGACTGTATGTCGAAGAAACAATACATAAGGTATTACAAAGTAAACAAAGTTGGCTATAAAGCATCACACATTATGACTCCATTTTGGTAAAATGTTTTAAAGGCTGGCAAAATATGTATCAAAATGCAGTTATTACTGATATTTTTCTTACTTATTTGAATTTTCTTTAAATAAATTGTTTTTATATGGAAAACAACACATTAATTAAAATGCGTGTTCCAAGTAATAAAACATTGTAGTTATTAAGAGTTGTATATATGCACAAACATCACAGCAAATTTCTGGTGAGGATTAGTAGTAATTCACATTTGCTTTCTACAAAAAGACAATCCAGAGAGAAGCTTTTCTGTGTGACTTTCATTTAACAGCACTTCACTATCAAATAAGGAGAAATTTAATTATGCCAACCTACCAAAAAACTCAGATACCCCAGGAGTCTTTTTCTAGCCTAAATCCCCTTCTGCCTCATCAGAGTTGCCTAGATGGTTCTTGCAGTCTGGCCTGTGACAACAGGCAGCTGGATTCGGATTTGCAGAGCAGCACCGGAGGCTCCAGAGTGACCCTCTTTCCCAACAGATGGGACAGCACCCAGCAGCAGGGCAGTGTGAAGAGGCAGCTGCCCTTTGTTCACAGCAGAAAAGCCCAGGGCCTGGGGACAAGCATGTGGCCACAATAAACCCACTGCTTCCCTTTGAGGAAAGAATATAAAGGAAAATCCAAAGCCAACCAAAAAACCCAGGCCTGGCTCTGCAACTGCTTTTCAGCCATATCAGTATATTCTGTGCTTACCAAGCAACAAAGTTCTGAATCTGAGATGCCACAGCTGAGTATCCCTGACCCAGCATTACCGGATATGACTTCACCCCAGAAAACATAGTGTTCAATGCTAAATGTGAGATACAGACACTGAGCGTATTGGCATCACATCAGTATGTGATGCGTGCCAATACTCCACTTATGAACTTGACAGAAACAAAGCAGGAAGAACCTTAGTAATCATCCAGTCCAGTGTTACTCATGGGGTGTCACTGATATTTGGGGTGGGCCAATTCTTCATTGGGCTGGGTGAGACAGTCTAGGGCACTTCAAAATGCCTGACATCCAGGGTCCCCAAACCATTAGTGCCCCCATACAGTGTGGCAACCTGACATATTCCCACTCAACATTTCCAAGGGCCCCTTCTCCAAGGGTTGAGAAGCACTGATCTAGTCCCTCGCTGAGGTCCAGAAGTCATTCGCCTAAGGTCACCTAGGTAGCTAGAGACAGAGCCCACGACTCAAAACACTTAGCTTAGTGTTCCTTCCGCTGTACTAAACTCCACTAATTAAATTCATTAGAGTAAGAGGCACTTAAAAATTAAGAATAAGTTTCACACTCCATAACAGGCTTTATGGCTTCTGCATCTAAGACTTGATTGCTTGAACTTTTTTTCCCAATCTCATTATGGGTATTACGGTATGTAAACCTGACTCTATTACTGTAATTACTTTTAAAAGAGCAAAAACGTATCTGAATATTCAAGGCTTAAAGGTTCATTGTGTGCTGAATTCATATTGCAAAAGGTATCTGTACCAGAGAGAAAAGAGATCTAAAAACATTTATATTTTATTAAAAAAATGTTTTCTTTAAAAGCAACATCTCTGTAAGCAGTTAAAGGAAGTGAGTCCTATGTGGGAAAAACTTTACCAAACAAAACTTTTTACTTCAACATTTTTTAAGATCAAGATTTTTCTCTTACTCATTCCAGTAGTCATCACTCTGAATATGAAATCTAAATTTATATTTTAAATAATCTCTGGCTAGTTAGTAAAGGACTTGTAAAAAAAATAAGCCCACAGCATTACAAAAACATATATCCTCTACCCTGTTGTAAAAGCATCACATATTTCACAATTCACATATTGAATTTTGGATGCTGAAGTTTCAGAAGAAAAAGAAAAACACTTCAAAATATTAATTTTTGGTGGGGTGCAGTGGCTCACGCCGGTAATCCCAGCACTTTGGGAGGCCGAGGCAGGTGGATCACCTGAGGTCAGGAGTTCAAGAGCAGCCTGGCCAACATGGTGAAACCCCCGTCACTACTAAAAATACAAAAATTAGCAGGGCATGGTGGCGTGCACACACCTGTAATCCCAGATATTTAGGACCCTGAGGCATGAGAAGTGCTTGAACTTGGGAGATTGAGGTTGCAGTGAGCCAAGATCGCACCACTGCACTCCAGCCTGGGTGACAGAGCGAGACGGTCTCAAAATAGGTTAGAGAGAGAAACAGAGAGAGGAGGACTACAGAAAACACAATGCCAAAAATAAAATTATCGTTCAGAAATGTCAGGTAAAATTCAAAAAGTACTTTGAACCTCGTATCTAATCTTGTTCTTGTAAATGCACATACATGTGCACAAATGTGACTGTTGCTCTCCTTACATAAATCAAATTAATAACCACCCAGCAGTATTCATTTTCATTTCAAAAACCTTTAAAGGACGTATGTCTATATCCAGAAAAGAACACATTCCAAACACTCCCACTGCATGCGGCTGGGGAGAACCTTGCTGTCGACAACCCCAGTGCAAAATAGAACAGTTTTATAAGAATGAATACTCACGGGGACTCCCCCTCTGCAGCCGGGACAGCCCGGTCCTCACAAAAGCAAAGCCTTGGCCCTCACAGAGCCAGGGCTTTGTGTGGGAAGGCGGGAGGGTCTGCTACGAAACAGCCTCAGGCCCCTCTGACATTTACATGTCAATGCCCAAACCCAAACTCCTCTGATCCTCCACTCCAGCAGATTCTCCACCACAGCAGCCGTGGCACCCTCTGAGAGCCAGACCCTAGGTTTTGTTCTTCTGCCTTTTCTAAGGAGCCTTGAATCCATTGGCTGCCAGCACGAATTTGGCAAACTCGTTATGAGGGATTTGTCACCCTCTTCAGAATCCCTGAGCCTAGGTAAATGCATCAGCAATCTAGCAGGCAGGCTTTTCAAATCAACCAAGGACACCGTGCTGGGAGAGATGAATGCTTTAGATAAGACCCACTGGACAGAATCAAAATTCCAAAAGATGTCTGGGTCTGGAGAAAATGAGCCCAAAGGAAAAAAGATAACATTTCAGAGAAGCATGTTACATCTTGCACTTAGGCTGAAAAAGCAACTGCTCTGGAGTTTCGGTTTGTTTACAAATCAATATGAGACAATGGTGTGATGTGGGTGCCAAAAACAAGTTAACAAACTTAATTTTAGGATTCATTATCAGAAGTATCGTATCATGAAAAAGGTGGTGGGAACTCGGGAGAATAGATGGTCTGTGTACTGTTCTACCTAGTGGAGTAGGTAACCAAGAGGGTGACTTTCAGGAATCTTGTCCAATGAGGAAGAAATCATTTGAGGGTAGGGGTAGGGACATGACCATCCTCAATACATGAAAGATACAAAGAGTAGACTTATTCGGGGGCTCCAAACAGCAGAACAAAGGAGTGATGATTGGATGGAGACAGTATCTACACAAGGTAGGGAGAATTTCCAACAATGAAAAATTCTGGCCCCTGTGCATTTGTGAGCAAGGGGCTTTCCTGCAGGACTGGGGAGAGGGTAGCCTACACAGGGGGTGCTGAAAGAAGCCAATTAGGTTTCAATGACTTCCTTAGTGGCTGATACAAAAGGACCCCTTTAAGAAAGGAATCTCAGGATTTTTAGACCTGGAAACAAAATGACTATGAAATAAAAATATTGATTTAAAAAGCAACATAATGTGTGTAATGTAGAAAGAATGATTTATATTGGGATGAAACCACTCTTACAATGCTCAAAAACAACCCAAGAATTAGTCATTTCTAAAATTACAAAATGCAGATCTATGGCCATTAATTATGGGTTGAAAATAGCAAGGTTGGCTCACTGGATCTCATTCCCTTAAATTCCTTTTCCTTTTCCCCCCCATTTCTCAAGAAGCTGCTGATACGATTTGGGCCACTTACAGCACTTACATTTACAAAATGTTTTTATGGTGAATTGAATGTTATAAATATTTCAAAGGGCAGAATCTCACTGCTGGTCTGGGACTCAGAAGCAAAGGGAGGGGAGGGAGTTCCTAGGAAGTGCCTTCTGAGTGTGTGAGGATGGGGCTGCCGGATGGACACCAGCTATTTCCACCTTATGAGGGGCAATGGTAAAAATCTTTCCTCCTAGAAAGCTTATCTTTCCGCCTATGTTGTGAGAGAATCAAGAGAAGTGCTTTGACCCACACTGCCCCCTGGCACTGTTCTGGGTACAAAGCAGACTTGGATGTGACTTCATCAAGCTTCATCACATAGTAGAAGGCAGCGAATGCTGAAATCACCAGCACCACTAGCACCAGTGCTATAGTGGTACAGTATTAGCACTGCCAGTAGTGCCACCACCACCAGCAGTACCACCAGCACCAGCAGCAGTACACCAGTACTGCCAGTGGTACCACCAGTACCACTACCACAAGCAGCACTGCCACTACCGCTATCACTATCGCTAATAACATTATAAAACAGCTATCAATATTCCTATTTTTCTAAAGTCAACAGAGGAAATACACATGACATGTGTCATACATAAGATTTTGATCATTACTGACAAATTGCCCTCTAAATAGATTACACAGGTTGAGTATCCTTTAATTTGAAATGCTTTGAATCAGAAGTGTTTCAGATTTTGAATTTTAGGGGGTTTGAGATTATTTGCATTATACTTTGAGTATATCAAATCCCAAAATCCAAAATCTACAATGCTTCCAATGAGCATTTCCTTTGAGTGTCATGTTGACACTCAAAAATTTTTGGATTTTGGAGCATTTCAGATTTTCAGGTTTGAGATGTTCAACTTGAACCAATTTATATTCCTACCAACACTGTATGAGAGCATCCATTTTGCTATGTGGCCACCAACATGGACATAACTAGTCTTTTTATGTTTTTGTTTTATCTTTAAAAGGGGGAGGATGCTCATTTTTGTTTACTTTGTATTTCATTTATTGTTAATGAAGCTGAACATCACTGTATTTTTTTTTTTTTTTTTTGATATGGAGTCTTGCTCTGTTGCCAGGCTGGAATGCAGTAGCGCAATCTTGGCTCACTGCAATTTCCGTCTCCTGGGTTCAAGCGATTCTTCCGCCTCAGCCTCCCGAGTAACTGGGCCCACAGGTGTGTGTCACCATGCCCGGCTAATTTTTGTATTTTTAGTAGAGACGGGGTTTCACCATGTTGGCCAGGATGGTCTCGATCTCTTGACCTCGTGATCCGCCCGCCTCGGTCTCCCAAAGTGCTGGGATTACAGCCACTGCGCCCGGCCCACTGTATTTTTTAAATGCTAGGAAAAAATTTGGAGAAATATGTCCTAAACTGCAGACCATGGTGGGTTATCTTTGTGGGGTAGGATTATGGGAGACTTACATTGTGTGCTCCTATAATATTTAAAATACATATAACTTTGCTTCTTTTTAGAGACAGGGTTTTACTATGTCACCCAGGCTGAAGTGCAGTGGCACAATCATGGCTCACTGCAACCTCAACCTCCTGGGCTCAAGTGATCATTTTGTCTCAGCCTCTCAAGTAGCTGAGACTACAGGCATGCATCACCATGCCTAGCTAAAAAAAATTTTTTTTAAATAAAAAAATTACAGAGATGTGGTCTCGCTATGTTGCCCAGACTGGTCTCAAACTCCTGGCCTAAAGTGATTCTCCTACCTTGGCCTTCCAAAGTGCTGGGATTACAGGCATCGGCCACTATGTACGGCCAAATTTGCATTTTTTTTTTGATTTTTAAAAGTAAAGTTTAAAAAAAGTAGTGAATGGGATGTCTTTTTCAAAAATATACAAAACTGTTATTAGCCCTTGATGCTTATTATTTTGTTGAGTCAATAAAATGTACTCATACTCACTTTTAAGATGAAGGAAACAATACAATCTTTGCTGGCAAACCCTCCCCTCATTGGGACAGAACACCCTGTCATTCCTGACCTGGCTCCTTCGTGCACCCGTATTCCCATGTGTCACCATGACTGCAGTTCTGTTACTCCATTACAGTAGATATGCTGCCAACATAAATGGGATTTCAAGTCTGGTGGAGAATGCAGGAGTCATTTTGAAAGATACACAAAATAGAATAGAAATAGCTCACTTGGAAGGTGAATCTTTTGGGATAGTTACCTTTACAGACAGCAATCTAGGAGAGTATAAACAGAGGCCAATGCAATACACATACCGGCTGGTGAAAAACCAGCACAGAATTGTGTGGGCATGTTTGTGACAGTATTGTGCCCTTTACGCAAGTTTCTTTTAGGTGGAGGAAGGAACTTAAAGAAAAGGGGGTTCTTCATCACACGTGATCCAAACCAAACTATACTTTCTAGGCACGTTTTAGTCTTCAAAATAAAGAAGTATTGAACTGTTTTAACACACCCTAAACAATATAAAAGACTATAATAAATCAATTTGTTAATATATTTCACTTGATTATTAGTGGGAATGTGTCAGCATTTTTGAAAAGTAAGTAGACCATTTTCATACTATTTCTACTTTCATTCTATTTCTAGGACTCAATAACTAAAGAAATAATTCTAATCATAGAAAAAAGCTTTATGCAAAAAATTATACACTACAGTACTATTTATAATAACAAAACACTGGAAACAGAACATCAGGGAGACTGCTATCCAATAAAAGAGGATGATTCAATAAGCCAGGAAAACTCCATCTGGTAGAATATTATGCTGCCTTTAAATGATGTCTCTAGTTTCATATTTTTGTCTCAAGAGTGGTACGCTGCTGAGAATCTACCCTAAGGAAATAATCCAAAAACACAGGAAAATTTCCATTTGCAAAAATGAATAACCGGAAACATCCTAGTGTCCAATAACAGAAAAACAGTTAAGTAAGCTCCTAGTGGTTCTTCAAAACTCAGCTCAAGTGATATATCCCCCTGGGAAATCTTCCCTGACCCTCACCTAACCTAGTCTCCCATGATACCCTGTATATCACCCAAAACTGTACAACCCCAGGGTTCTTTATGCACATGCCAATCTAGGCACCTTCAAGACAGAGAACTTGACCTCTTTAACTTAGTATTCCTAAACCTAGTGCAATGCCTAGCACAAAGTAAATATTCATCCAAATGTCTGCATTATGTAAACTGGGTAGCTTAAACAACAGAGACTTATCGTCTCACAGTTTTGGAGGCTAGAAATCTGAAATAAAGGTGTCAGCAGGGTAGCATCTGTTCAGGCCTCTCTTCTTAGCTTGTAAATTGCCATCTTCTCTATGTCTCTTCACCTCATCTTCCTTCTATGTATGTCTCCAAATTTCCTCCTTTTTAAAAATTGTTTTGGGCTGGGCGCAGCGGCTCACGCCTATAATCCCAGCACTTTGGGAGGCCAAGGTGGGTGGATCACAAGCTCAGGAGTTCAAGACCAGCCTGACCAACATGGTGAAACCCCATCTCTACTAAAAACACAAAAATTTGTCAGGCGTGGTGGCACGTACCTGTAATCCCAGCTACTCAGGAGACTGAGGCAGGAGAAGTGCTTAACCCCAGGAGGCAAAGGTTGCAGTGAGCCGAGATCGCGCCATTGTACTCTAGCCTGGGCGACAGAATAAGACTCTGTCTCAAAAAAAAAAAAAATTGTTTGGGTTTTTTTTAATTAAATTTTTTATCTCTCTTTTTTTTTTGTTTTTCTTTTTTGAGATAGAGTGTCACTCGGTTGCCTAGGCTGGAGTGAAGTGGCGTGATCTCAGCTCACTGCAACCTCTGCCTCCAGGGTTCAAGCAATTCTCCTGTCCTAGCCACCCCAAGTAGCTGAGATTACAGGCGCGTGCCACCACATCTGGCTAATTTTTTGTATTTTTAGTAGAGATGGGGTTTCATCTTGTTGGCCAGGCTGGTATCGAACTCCTGACCTCAGGTGATCCGCCAGCCTCAGCCTCCCAAAGTGCTAGGATTATAGGTGTGAGCCACTGTGCCCAGCCAATTAAAAAAAATTTTTTTTTAGAGACAGGGTCTCACTATGTTGCCCAGGCTGGAGTGCAGTGGCTATTCATAGGTGCTATCCCACTACTGGTCAATAAAGGAGTTTTGACCTGCTCTGTTTCTCACCTCGGCCACTTCACCCCTCCTTGGCAACCTGGTGGTCCCCCTCTTCTGGGAGGTCACCATATTGATGCTGGTGCAGACACCCAATCAGCATAGCCCACTACTGCCCAGAACTCCTGGGTTCAAGCCATCCTCACACCTCAGCCTCCTGAGTAGTTGCGACTACAGGCATGTGCCACCGTGCCTAGTGAATTTCTTCCTTTTATAAAGACACCAATTTCCTCCTTTTATAAAGACACCAATCATATTGGATCAAGGTCCACTCTACTGACCTCATTTTAGCTTGATTAGCTCTGTAGGAATCCCATCTCCAAATAAGGTCACAATCTGAGGTACTGGGGATTAGGACTTCAACATATGAATTTGGAGAGAGAGACAATTCAATGCACAATAATCAGAAAATGTACATATTTATGAGTTCATAATTATACAGAAATGCCTACTTTATCATGTTTAATAGGGAAAAAGGGTGGGTATGAATGTATGTATACAGTAAAAATTCTATTTTTTTAATTAAAAAAATTTTTTTTCAACTGGCCACTTGGTAGAAAAAGAATTCTTAATTCGGATTTTTTCAGATTTTTAAAAAGGTCCGTGACTACCCCCAAATTAAGAAACAATGATGGTGTACAATCTCAAATATTTTTAAAGAGAAAATGTGAAGGTAATAAATCAAATTATTAATGATGTTTGCCTCTAGGTGATGGAATTATAGATGACTAGGATTATTTCTCAATTTTCAGTAACAGTTTCAAATTACTTTCACCAGAAAAAAAACTTTCATTTTTTTAAAAAAGGAAAAATGACATTTGAAAAGGGTTTAAAACATGTACAAATAAATGTTGTACACAAAATAGCATGGATGCAGACCGTAAAACAAGAAAATAAAATATTAAGAAAAGACAGGAAGGAAAGACATCCTAATGCCAACAGAATTTATTAACAGAAGTTACAGGACGATTTGTGTGTGTCATCCTATTTTATTGTGTCTTCCAAATTTTTCTATAAGCACTGTATTACTTTTATAACCACATCAAACCAATCAACCTTATCACTTAAGAACATGGAGTTTAAGTATCTAGTTTTATATTAAATCTTTAATATTAAAAACTGAATTAACAAAGTATGGTATAAAAACAAAATACAACATGCAGCTTTTAAATAGCCATGATAAAAGATATGGAGAAACAGGAAACAACTTATAAGACAGCTCTGTGGAGAAAGTCAAAGATAAAAATACGCACATACTGGTCGGGAGCAGTGGCCCATGTCTATAATTCCAGCACTTTGGGAGGTCAAGGTGAGCGGATCACCTGAGGTCAGGAGTTTGAGACCACCAGCCTGGCCAACATGGTGAAATCCTGTCTCTACTTAAAAAATATAAAAATTAGCTGGGCATGGTGTCGAGGGCCTGTAATCCCAGCTTCTCAGGAGGCTGAGACAGGAGAATCACTTGAACCCAGGAGGTGGAGGCTGTAGTGAGCCGAGATTGCATCACTGCAATCCAGCCTGCATGACAGAGCAAAACTCAGGCTAAAAAAAAAAGAAAACCACACATACTAATTACAACTGATAAAATGTATTCACATGTAGATGGTAATCTGCAAAAGATGAAAATGTATCAAGAGTAGGATTATGCATTATTTTAAAGATTCTTTAATCTTATATTTTTCATGTAAAAGTATTTATGAAAATGTTCTTTGCTAAAGATATCTGTAAATCGTTTCACACTGTCTAACAGCTTATAGCCATACCAAGAATCCACTGCTGGACTAGAAAATGGCAGACAAACTTTAGGTTTGTCAGGCTTCCCACAAACACTCCTACAGTACTTCATTCAACTCAGTAGTTGGTTTCACTTTCACTGTGGGTGGATGTGCACATGGGTACAACCTTTCTGCAGGACAATCTGGCAGTATTTGTTGAATGTTGACTCTCTTTGAGCATTTCCACATCTGGGAATCTGTCCTATAAAAACAATTCCACACATGTACAAATATAAAGGTGATGAGAATAATCACTTCGTCTATCTAGGACAGTGGGAGCCTGGGGGCTGTGAGAGGGACAGCTTCATTTAGAAAAGCTGTGGAGGCCAGGTGTGGTGGCTCATGCCTGTAATCCCAGGACTAGGAGGCTAAGGTGGGCAGATCACAAGGTCAGGACTTTGAGACCAGCCTGGCCAACACAGTGAAACCCTGTCTCTACTAAAACTACAAAAATTAGCTGGGCGTGGTGGCAAGTCGTCCCAGGTACTCGGGAGGCTGAGGCAGGAGAATCACTTGAACCGGGAGGCAGAGGTTGCAATGAGCTGAGATCGTGCCACTGCTCTCCACCCTGGGCAACAGAGCAAGACTCCATCTCAAAAAATAAATTAATTAATAAAATAAAATAGAAAAGCTGTGGAGAGAGATCTAGAATAACTACTAAATTTAAAAACCTATGCAGTTATGATTTGTTGCCCAGTTTTTCCATTTTCTTTGATGTCTTCATTTTTGGCGATCAATTAGAAACAAAAGTGCACTACAGCTCTGCATGTTCCAATCATATGCATGCCAGTACAGACGTTAACATACAGAATCAATTGAAATAAGCAGGCTTTAGATTGTTTTCCATTTAGCTCCTAGCTTCTTAAACAGAATTTAGAGTATGGCAACTATTTAATTTGAAAATAGGCATGTGATGAGAGCCAATTCAAAAATAATTATGGAAATGAGAGTCATATGTGCATGACTCTGATATTTTCCCTTAAGAAAGAAATGTCCAGATTTTAGGTTTGGGCTCCTCAGGTTTGTTTCTTGAATAAGTTTTATTTTCGGCCAGGCATGGTGGCTCATGCCTGTAATCCTAGCACTGTGGGAGGCCACCGTGGGTGGATCACAAGGTCAGGAGATCAAGACCATCCTGGCCAGCATGGTGAAACCCTGTCTCTACTAAAAATGCAAAAATTAGCTGGGTGTGGTGGTGGATGCCTGTAGTCCCAGCTATTCAGGAGGCTGAGGCAGGAGAATTGCTTGAACCCAGGAGGCGGAGGTTACAGTGAGCCAAGATTGCGCCACTGCACTCCAGCTGGGCAACAGAGCAAGACTTCGTCTCAAAAAAAAAAAAAAAAAAAAAAAAAAAGTTGTATTATATGCATCTATTCGTGTTTTACATAGAAAGTTTTGGGTGTTGCTTTCTGACAACATAAAGCGAGACAAATTTCTCATTATATATTGAGTCTCTTTATGGTTGACTCAAAGTCCAAAAATTCTGATCAGGTCAAGAATATAGGTTAAGTTAAACTTGGAATATAAGAATATAAGCTAAGTTTTACTCTGGAGATAAAGGAGCCAAAGTAAAAACAAATAATTTCACATCAAAGTGAAATTAACACTAGGTTTGTTTCTAGACTACAGCCAATGCAACACCGTAGTGGCAATTTTCAGATTAAAAAAGATGGGAAAAAGTTCTAAAGTTATTGATGTTAGATATCCTCAGATGGAAATGCCTTTATGAACTCTGGTAATTTGTTTATGGACCACTGTACTTTGGAACGTTTCTTTTCTATCTCAAGCTAACGACAGCTATAGAGATGTGGGAAAAAGATAAAAGGAAGTTGGGTAAGCTGTGTAGCATCACACACAGCTCCCTTGTTCATCAGCACCCTTCACTCTAAGGTTTTCCGGAAGAATCTATGGGCAGTGCGTTCACACACAAGGCACAGGCTATCCTGAGAGGGTGTTACTGTACAAGACCCAGTAAGTTTTGAGGTTTTTTGTTTTGGGTTTTTTTTGTGAGACAGGGTTTCAAAAGATGAGACAGTCGTCTATTAGGAGAGTTTCGACACATAAGCACTGCCTCCTGTTTCTCCTTCATCTATGTCATTACAAGTTGAAATTTGTTTTGTTTTGTTTTGAGATAGGGTCTCACTCTGTCGCCCAGACTGGAGTGCAGTGACACAATCTTGGTTCACCTCTCACCTCCGCTTCCTAGGTTCAAGCGATTCTCCTGCCTCAGCCGCCCAAGTAGCTGGGATTACAGGCATGCGCCACCACGCCTGGCTAATTTTTGTATTTTTAGTAGAGACAGGATTTCACCATGTTGGCCAGGCTGGTCTTGATCTCCTGACCTCAGGTGATCCACCCACCTCAGCCTCCCAAAGTGCTGGGATTACAGGTGTGAGCCACTGCGCTGGGCCGAATTTTTTTTTTAATGAAACACTATGCTGTTAAATAAATTTCTAGACCTACAGCAATGGTTATATAAGATTAAAAGGCATAGGCAAGGGAGGAAAAACTTACATAGTATGCCTGAATTTGAAATTTGGGATGCCAGGTTAGGGGGGAAACATCTAATAATTTCTGATTTGAAGAAACTTAAATAAAAAGTATAAGCAGCCCACCACGAAAACACAGAGCAAGGACAATGACCATGGGGGTGGGTGGGAGGCTGGGGAGCAGGCAGTGACCGCCCTTCCTCTGGGGCTCTTCCTAGCCAGGTATGAGCCCATGTAACCAGGGCACCGGCAGAACCCTCTCTGAATGGGATGACCTCCAGCTCACAGGACCAAAGTGGGGACTTAGATGTGGGCCAGCGAGACTGAGTGGTCTGCTCTGCCTTTCAGAGGGAGGTATTGAGGCAGGCAGCGTGAAATCTTCTTGGCCTGCACAGCAAGCCACTCACAGCCAAAGGGACGCCAAGAGCCTGAGAGACCCTGCAAGATGCTAGGATGGTAGCAGCAACATCACCCCCACCTCCTAATCGGCTAGCTGGAGCCAGGTGTCCATCAGGACCCTTCACTCCGTGAGGTTTTCTGAAAAGTCTATAGGCAGTGCGTTCACACTCCAGTCACAGGCTAGGAGGGTGTCACTGTAAATAAGTCGTTTTTTGTTGTTGTTTTGGGGTTTTTTTGGGACAGGGTCTAATTCTTGTCATCCAGGCTGAAATGCAGTGGTGCGAACATGGCTCACTGCAGCCTCCATCTCCTGGGCTCAAGTGATCCTCTCCCACTTCAGTCTCCCAAGAATCTGGGACAACAGGCACATGCCACCATACCTGGCTAGTATTATTATTATTTGTAGAGACAGAGTCTCCCTGTGTTGCCCAGGCTGGTCTCAAATGCCTGGGCTCAAGCAATTGTTCTTTCAAGCAAATTTCTCATGGCCTCCCAAAGTGCTGGGATTACAGGCATGAGCCACCGCGCCCCATAGACTCAGCAAGTTTTTGACAGGTCCACAGTGAAGCAGAGCTATTGCCAAGACAAGGGAAGGCCTAGGAAGCACAACTGCCTCCAGGAATCACAAGCTCATGCTCTTCTTCTGTGTTCCCTTTACCTCTAGGGCACCTACAATGATTTTACTAACTCTGGGCAGAATGAGAGTTACCTAAAGTTTGACCAAATGGGGCTGTTCTGGAACTTTAAGTAATAAATATGCACATATACACATATGCATTTATACTTATGTATGTGGAAGTGAAAGGGCAGAAGGAAGGACTGCAGGGGATAAGGGTTATTCATTTGGGAAAAAAAAAAAACAGGAGGTGGGACTATACAACCTCTCAGCTAATCCATTCACTTCTATGGCATCCTGTGAACACCTCCTTACATGTACTTGAAAGAAAGGTATTCCAGGCAACGATTCCAATAAGCACTGTGTTCTGTACACGAGACTTTCTTGGACTAAAGTAGTTTTACTATGAGAAAGTTCCTGGCCAAGCTCAGTGGCTCTCATGTCTATAACCCCAGCACTTTGGGAGGCTGAGGCAGGAGGATCAACTGAGCCTGGGAGGTTGAGGATGCAGTAAGCCATAATCACACCACTGCACTCCAGCCTAGGTGACAGAGCAATACCCTCTCTCAAAAAAAAAAAAAAAAAAAATCCTATAAAAGCCGATTGAAAAAGGAAAGAACTAAAATTGATCCTGCCTGTCCTATTACAAACTGTACCGTTAGCAACCAAATAGAAGGCAAGGTAGTTTCTCTTTATATTTCAGATAATAAATCAGGAAGGAATGATACAATCAGAATATCACCTCTTAAGCAACACTCACTGGGTTGATGAATCTAGACATTAAGCCTCACTGGTTCCTAAAAAACAGAAACAAACAGACAATGCATGCCACCTGATAAAAGAACGTCCACCTCTTATGAGGAGTCAAAATAAAAACCTAAATGTGACCAAGCTTCTGGGCCCAACTGCCAACTTACAAGAAATACTGGGAACAGAAAAACACATTAATGACATCACAAGGATACAACCAGCAAAATCCAGACAGTGTAAAGTTCTACAGTACAGAGAGCCTGGGGCCGGCAGGGTGGCTCATGCCTGTAGTCCTAGCACTTTGGAAGGCTGAAGTAGGCAGATTGCTTGAGACCAGGAGTTCAAGACCAGCCTGGGCGACATGGTGAAACCTCATCTCTACCAAAAAATACAAAAATTAGCCGTGTACACACCTGTAGTTCCAGCTACTTGGGAGGCTAAAATGGGAGGATGGCTTGAGCCTGAGAGGGGAAGGCTGCAGTGAGCTGAGATTACACCAGTGCACTCCAGCCTGGGTGACAGACTAAGATCCTGTGAAGGAAAGAAAAGAAAAGAAGAAAAGAAAAGAGGGGGGGGAGGGGGAGGGAGGGAGGAGAGGGGAGGGGAGGGGAGAGAAGAGAGAGAGAGAGACGAAGAAAGAAAGGAAAGCAAGGGAAGAAAGAAAGGGAAGGAAGGAAGAAAGGGAGGCAAGGGAGGGAAGGGAAGGAAGGGATGCAAGGGAGGGAAGGGGGGGGAGGAGGGAAAGGGATGGAAGGGATGGAAGGGAGGGGAGGGAGGGGGAGGGAGGGAGGGAAAAGAAAGAAAAGATAGAAAAAATAAGAAAGAAAAAGTGAGAAAATGGGAGTGGAGGGGGAGAGGAGAGAAGAGAAGAGGGAAGAGAATGCAAAGGCAGGTATCAATTAAGACTGCACTGACGGGCTCCATGGCTCAAGCCTGTAATCCCAGCACTTTGGGAGGCTGAGGCAGGCAGATGTGTGGTGGTGGGCACCTGTAATCCCAGCTACTCAGGAGGCTGAGGTTGCGGTGAGCTGAGCTCATGCCACTGCACTCCAGCCTGTATGATGGAGTGAGACTCTGTCTCAAAAAACAAAAAAGAGTCTAAGAATTATATTGAACAATCCAATATGTGGACCTTATTTGGATCCTTTGTCAAATTGACCCTTTTAAAATCTTATATTTTTTACCATTTAACTAAATTTCATGACTTTTTTCCTCAACTTTTAAGTTTAATTTCCTACAGGTAAGGTAAGGTGCTTATTCAGGTTAGATTAGAGCTCTGCCAACAAGAACTTCTATAAGTGTTCCACAATGCAGGCTGGTGGTGAGCGGTCCAGACACAGTGCTTTCAGTGGGTAGGAAAGAGCCAAGCGTCAAGAAACAGAAATCGGAAGTATAGTCAGATCTTTCCAAGAGGTTAAAGTAAAACAAAATTAGACAAGGGAGCAAAATTCAAGTTACAGATTTTACAAAGTAGAAAACCAACAAAATGATTTCCAATGTATATATTATATATCCCAAAGATCCAAGAAAGTCAAATAAACTATATGAAACAATTAGGGAGTTTAAAGGGTTGCTGTTATAGATTGAATTGTGTTCCCCCTAAAAGGATAAGCTGAAGCCCTAACCCCTACTACCTCAGAATGTGAACTTACTTGGAAATACGGTCTTTGTAGATGATCAAATTAAGATGAGGTCATTAGTATAAGCCCTAATCCAATGTGACTTGTGTCTTATAGAAAGGGGAAATTTGGACACAGAGACATGCACACAGGGAGTCCACCCTGAGAAGATGAAAGCAGGGACTGGAGTGCTGCATCCACAAGCTAGGGAACGCCAAAGATTGCCAGCAACCACCAGAAGCTACGAGGGAGGTGGGGCAGATTCTGCCTCAGAAGGAATCAACCCTATTGACACCCTGGTCATGGACTTCGGACTATGAGACAATAAATGTCTACTGTTTAATCCCCCTAGTTTGCAGTACTTTGTTATGTTAATCCTAGCAAACTAATACAGTGGCCATTGACAAAATTAATATAAAGTGAATGATCACCATCAAAAAATCAAAATATAATGATAGATAATGCTATTCACATTAACAATTTTTAAAAGTACAATATACCTAGGAATACATTTAAAAAGAAATGAACAGGCCCTATATAAAGAAACTCTTTAAAACCCTGCTGAGGAATTTGAAAGGTAAATGAAAAGACAAATTTTGCCTTCCATAGGAAAACTCCTTAAAGGAGTGGTCTACACTTATGACTCCACTTTCTCTCCTCCTTCTCTATCTTGAAGCCACTCCAGTCAGGCTTTCCTTTGGCCACTCCACTATGATTGCTCTTACCAAGGTCCCTAGTGTTTTCCACATTCCTAAGCTCAAATGTCAGTTCTCACTCCTGCACTAACTTGACCCAGGATTTGAAATATGAATCCTTTCTCCTTGACTTTGCTCAGCTTTCAGTAAAACACACAAAAACAGATACACACATACCTAGTTTCCTTCCTAACTTTCTGGCCACTCTTTCCCACTTTCTTTTTGCTGGCTTTTCCTCTTCTCTCCAGCTATAACATTAGGTAATTCAAGGGCTCAGTCTTTGGGCCTCCTGTCTATATATACTTACTCTCTAGGGGTCCTATACAGTCTCATGGCTTCAGTGACTTTCCAGGTGCTGGTAACTCCAGCAATTAACTTCCTACCTAGATCTCGTCTCTTTCTTTTTTGAAACAGAGTCTCACTCCATCACCCAGGCTGGAGTACAGTGGTGCAATCTTGGCTCACTGCAACCTCCACCTCCCAAGTTCAAGTGATTCTCCTGCCTCAGCCTCCCAAGTAGGTGGGATTACAGGGCCCACCACCAGTGTAACAAGAATTTTTATGGCTATTTTAAATTCCAAAAGTGTTTAAAGTCCTAGTAAAGTTTCAAAATATACTCTAAGGCAATTTACTTCCGCTCCAGGTTTCACAAAATACACGCTTCACGTTCAAGCCCTACAGTGCTGCACAGATGAATGCCTCCCCCAACATAAGAAGCTTCAGAAGTTCTATGTGTAAGAGACTGAGCAACAATCATCTATCTGCCCCACACAGGGGGAACTCTTGGGATAACTCTTCAAAGAGAACCAGTAAAGCATGAATCTTTTGCAACTGCTCCGATCTTTCTAAGAATCCCACCTTTCAAGTAATGGAAAGCATTGTGATACTAAGTATTATGAACACAGTTCTAAAACCACAAAATCTGTGGGGCCTTCCATCTTGACTTTTGATCTATCTACACAGGGAGTTATTGAAAAGTACAATGCATAAACCTTGTGGCTGACTATTAAAGTTAAAATACTAAGTGTCTAGTAAATAGTTGAGGAATCAACCAAGATAATCATAAGCATCACACAAAATGGGACTCATAACACCCGATCAGGATGAATGAAGAAGATATTCCACCAACAAAGCAAACTTCAAAAGTTAAATCAACTTACCAACAAGCACTTGGTATACTAGGAAAAAAAAAAGTCCCATCAAATCTATAAATAATATACACTATGTACTATAATATTATAAATGTCAACTGATTCATTGTTTTTCTCTAGAGACCTCATGAATGAAGCTTAATTGACCAACCTTAATTTAACAAAGTTGTTGACACTAAGTCTTTCTTTTTTTTTTAATTAGGAGACAGGGTCTCACTATGTTGCACAGGCTAGACTTTGACTCCTGGGCCCAAGTACTCCTCCTGCCTCAGCTTCCTGAACAGCTAGACTACAGCACATGCCACTGTATTCAGCCTGCTTGAAAAAAGTCTT
Source organism: Ateles fusciceps (assembly GCA_036589455.1). NCBI lineage: Eukaryota > Metazoa > Chordata > Mammalia > Primates > Atelidae > Ateles > Ateles fusciceps. The sequence goes on from JAZHEH010000065.1 coordinate 41,830,691, forward strand.
GTGAAGTCACCTGACAGCTTTTCTATATAAAAATCTCTAACCGGGCACAGTGGCTCATGCCTGTAATCCCAGCACTTTGGGAGGCCAAGATGGGAGAACAGCTTGAGCTCAGGAGTTCAAGACCAGCCTGAAAAACAAGGTAAGACCCCATTTCTACAAAAAAAAAAATTTAAAAATTAGCCGGGTGTGGTGGCACGTGCCTGTTGTCTCAGCTTCTTGCGAGGCTGAGGTGAGAGGACTGCTTGAGCCTGGGAGATTGAGGCTGCAGTGAGTCATGATCACACCACAGCACTCTAGCCTAGGTGATAGAGTGAGACCTTGTCTCAAAAAACCAAACAAACAAACAAACAAAAATCTTACAAATTCCAATTTACAGGAAGGTAAAGACTTTGAAAGAAAAATGTGCACAAAAAATTCACAGGCATTTCACATATACACAGAATAAAAATACAAAGGCTAAAAACATACAAAATAGTTCAGCCTTCTTTATAATCTAAGAAGAATAAAATGATGAAGATACAATGATTTTAACTATCAAGTTAAAAGTTTAAAAATCCAGAATAATCAATACTGACAAAAAGGCAAGAAAACAATTTCGCATGTATTGCTGGCAAAATGTCTGGGAGGCAATCTGGCAATATTTGTGAAAAGTCTGGAAACTATAAATAAATATCTTTTGACTCAGTAATTCCATTTCTCTTCAAGGAAAGTAACCCTAAGTGTGAAATTAATGTACAAAAATGTTTGTTCAAGCATTATATATAAAAATAAAAAACCAGAACCACCTAAAGGTTCAACACTATGGAAACAGCTTAATAAATATATAACTATATCTACTCAGTGTAGCTCTATGTTTTAAATATAATGATTTTGAAAACTGAGTAGAATGGGAAAACCCTCATGATACATTATTAGGGGACAAAGTTATAAAATAGTATGAAGAATATGATGTCAATTGGGTATACAAAAAATATATAAGGATATGTACCAATACAGTAATAGTGGTTACCTATGGGTAGAAAGATTGGAGAGGATTATCTTCTTTTCTGCTCATTTCCTATATTATCTGCTTTCCTACAATGAATATGTATTAATTTGGCTGGCTAAGTACTTTATCCATAATAACCTAATGAGGCAGGTACTATTATTATTCTCATTTAATATTTTTTTTAGATTTATTTATTTTTGAGATAGGGTCTCACTGTCACCCAGGCTTGAGCACAACGGTACAATCACATCTCACTGCAGCATTGACCTCCCGGTCTCAAGTGATCCTTCTACCTCAGTCTCCCAAGCAACTGAGATCACAGGTATGTACCCCCACACCTGGCTACTTTTTAAAAGTTTTTTGTGGAGATGGGGTCTCACCATGTTGCCCAGGCTGGTCTTGGACTTTGGCCTCAAGCAATCCTCCCACCTTAGCCTCCGAAAGTACTGGGATTACAGGTGTGAGCCACCACATCTAGCCTATTCCCATTTTAAATAGAGAAAACTGGGGAACCAAGAGGTTAAGTAGCTTGCCCAAGGTCATACAGTCATGAAGCCCAGATTCATCCAAAGTTGACCTGCCTCCAGAGCCTGATCTCTTCATCACTTTGCAAATATGCGCATTAAAAATAATAATTAGGCCGGACACAGTGGCTCACACCTGTAATCTCTGGACTTAGGGAGGTCGGGGGTGGGTGGATCACTTGAAGTCAAGAGTTCGAGACCAGTCTGGCAAGCATGGTGTAACCCCATCTCTACTAAAAATACGGAAGTAAGCTGGGTGTGGTGGCAGCGCCCGTAATCCCAGCTATTTGGGAGGCTGAGGCAGGAGAATCCCTTGAACCCAGGAGGCGGAGGTTGAAGTGAGCCAAGATCGCGCCACTACACTCCAGCCTGGGCAACAGGGTGAGACTCCACCTCAAAAAAAAAAAAAAATTTAAAGCAACGTGCCAGAAAATCTATAATTACATGCACTACAAATTCTTAAAGAAAGAGGATCTATGTGGGCCAGAATTTTCAGAGCAAATAGGGAGGCAGAATTTCGGGGCAAACTGGGAACCTGATAGCTCCCTCCTTTCAGGTTGTGTCTTTTTGTTTTTACTCAGATTATCTGAAAAGTCACCTATTCCCTTCTCTACCACCATTCTCCCTCCCTTCAACACAGACACAAACAAATAGCATTATTGAAATCTTATGCTGCATGTGGCAGCAGTCTCTCACCTCCGTCCTGGCCCACTCAATTCCTTGAGAATTCCTTTTCTGCTTCAAAGGCCAAGGTAGGTCCCATCAATAACACCTCAGAATTCCATGCAGACGTAAAAAAAATTTAACTCACATTCTAAAAATAATGTATTTTCCATTTTACTTCCAAACAGAAATGCATACAATTTTCCCCTAAGGAAGTTACAAGGTAGTTTAGAGGAAAGTAAAGTTCTTGCAAAGGCATTACTAAAATACAGAAGACTCTTGGCAAACTCTGGTGGGTAGCGTGTAGAATAGGCAAGATCACAGGATCTTTTCCCGTGTATCATGTAATGTTCCTGCTCTAGCCTCCAAAAAGAGGCCTGCAGAGGTAAGTGCTTGCAGTTAACACCCTGAACCACCTAGGGCACCTTGGGATTTCTGTATGGAGGCAAAAATGATTAAGTTGGAAGGGACTAAAGAAATGTTTTCTGTATCTTAGAGGGAAAAATATTAAGAAGCAGTATAAAACAAGCTCTAAGCATCTGTTATTCTTTTTTATTCCTTTTCTCTTTTTCTCTGTTATTCTAAAACTGGGCATTGGATCAGGTAAAAAAGAAGTGAAGTTCCTGCCAGTGGAAGCAGGAATTTAGACTATTAGATAAAATATCACCACTAGGGTTGAAATTAACTTACTACACAACAAGGATAGCTTTTTAAGTTCAGAGACTAATAACAGTACTCCCCAGTTAGAGTTCATAAAGGATTATGTTGTTTTGTTATTCCAGATATTATTAAAGGCAAGACTCTATTATTGAAGGGCTGTGGTTTTACACCTAACTCATAAATTGGAGAGTTTGATTCTTATGTCCAGTACACAGATATACATTATCCTATTTTTGTTTTGCAAGAGTGAATCTAACAAAAGATACTCTTACCAAGGAAAGAGACTAGTGAGGATGAGCTCCTTCAATGAGAAAGATTTATGAAGCAGGCTCCAAAATGCAAGTCAACTGGTTTTTTTATAAAACAAGATTTTTGGCTGGGCAGGTGGCTCATGCCTGTAATCCTAACACCTTGGGAGGACAAGGCGGATGGATCACCTGAGGTCAGGAGTTCGAGAACAGCCTGGCCAACATGGTGAAATCCCATCTCTACTAAAAATACAAAAAAATTAGTCAGCATGGTGGTGGGTGCCTGTAATCCGAGCTACTCAGGAGGCCGAGGCAGGAAAATTGCTTGAACCCAGGAGGCGGGGGTTGCAGTGAGCCAAGATCGAGCCATAGCACACCGGCCTGAGTGACAGAGCGAGACTCCATCTCAAAAAAAAAAAAATTTTGTCCAAAGTAAATGACAATTTTCATAAATCCTTTGAAAAAGTTATAAGGTCTTCAATTTGATGAGATACTCTGTTAAGATATAATTATTTGAAAAGCATTGTAAGCGTCTTGTATTGTATGAAAAGCATTGTATGAAAAAAATGTTCATAACTTGCACTCAGTACTTTAATTTTTGGTAATCCATCTTAAGGAATTAATTGTACATAAATGTACAGAACATTTATGTACAATACTATCTGTTTTTCAAATGACATTCCAGAGGCTTCCTTAATGTCTAATAAAAAGGAAACCAGTAAAATTATGGTATATCCATATGATAAAATATTTTGCAGTTATTAAATATTATGTTGTTTTGGGCCAGGCACAGTGGCTTACTCCTGTAATCTCAGCACTATGGGAGGCCGAGGCAGGTGGATCACGAGGTCAAGAGATCAAGACCATCCTGGCCAACATGGTGAAACCCCATCTCTACTAAAACTACAAAAATTAGCTGGACATGGTGGTGCATGCCTATAATCCCAGCTATTCAGGAGGCTAAGGCAGAAAAATTGCTTGAACCAAGGAAGCAGAGGCTGCAGTGAGCCAAGATCGCACCACTGCACTCCAGCCTGGTGACAGAGTGAGACTCCAACTCAAAAAAAAAAAGAAAAAAAATTACATTGTTTTAAAAAATTAATAACATAGAAAATGCTCAGAAAAAACACTGAATTAAAAAATATGAAATAAAACTGCTCTTAAATATTTTGCTTTAAAAAGCATATATATTGAAGTGGGAATTGCCCCAGGATTTTGTTAGCACGTAGTCAGCAACCATCCCTATTTTAAAACTGCCCCTATTTTTGTTAGTAACTGCCTCTTTCTGCTTCTGTACCTCAGCTTATTGCTTACTAACTGAAAAGCCTTAAGGAAAACTGCCGCGTCGTCTAAAACCTGCTGCGTTGTCTAAAGTCCTGAGTTACTTCCCCTGCCCCTTTACATATAAAAACTGTGTCCTTTTCTCAGCCGGGGTCCAGACTTTTGGGTGTGAACCCTTCTGGGCCTGCTGGCTTAATAAAGTGTGTTCCTCCGATCCCCCTGAGTGCTGCTTGGGTTTCTTGTAAGGTAAGATTTTCCAGAACAATCTTAGAAAATATACCCAGGTATGATGTCTCATGCCTGTAATACCAACACTTTGGGAGGCCAAGGTGGGAGGATCCCTTGAGGCCAGGACTTTGAAACAAGTTAGGGCAACATAGCAAGATTTGTTTTCACAAAAAGAATTTTTTTTTTTAAATTAGCTGGGCATGGTGGCACATAGTCCTAACTACTTGGAAGGCTGAGGCAGGAGGATTACTTGAGCCAAGGAGTTTGAGCAAGCTCCCAGGCCCATTTCATTTTTATTTATTTTATTTATTTATTTTTTTTTAGAAAAAAGAGAAAAGAGAAAGAAGGAAGAAAAAAAAGAATGAAATAAAGAGAAAAAGAAGAAGAAAAAAAAAAGGGAGAGAGAATGGGAATCTTGCTCTATCGCCCAGGCTAGAATGCAGTCTACAAATGGATATTAAAAGCTTTTTTTATACTAATAATTGTGTTATACAATGGAGACAGGAAGGAATAAGGGAGGAAAATAACAAACAAACAGCCAATCAATATTTCATTTAAACCTATGAAATGCTATGCAATTGCTAGGGAGTGATTTACTCCCAACCATGTGGTCACTTTTAGAATAAATGTGATGCGTTACTGAAAAAAAATGTATATTTTGTGGATTTGGAGTAGAGAGTTCTGTAAATGTTTATTAAGTTTACTTGTTTGAGGTTTAAGTTCAAGTCCCGGGTATCCTTCTTAACCTTCTGTCTCATTAATTTGTCCAATATTGACAATGTAATGTTAAAGTCTCCCCACTATTATTGTGTGGGAGTCCAAGTCTCTTTGTAAGTCACCAAGAAGTTGCCCTATGTATCTGGGTGCTCCTATATTGGGTGCGCATAGACTTAGGGTCGTTAGCTCTTCCCGTTACATTGATCCCTCTACCATTATACAATGTCCTTCTTATCTCTTTCGGTTTCTATTACTTTAAAGTCTATTTTATCAGAGATGAGAATTGCAACTACTGCTTTTTTTTTTTTTTTTTGCTCTCCATTTGGTTGGCAAATCTTCCTCCATCCCTTTGTTTTGAGAGTCTGTATATCCTTGCATGTAAGATGGATCTGGATGCAGCTTACTGATGGGTCCTTTGAAGTGGCTGATACTGGTTGTTCCCCCTCTATACATAGTGCCTCCTTCAGAAGCTCTTGTAAAGCAGGCCTGGTGGTAATGAAATCTCTGAGTACTTGCTTGTTCGCAAAAAATTTTATTTTTCCTTCACTTATGAAACTTAGTTTGGCTGGATATGAAATTCTGGGTTGAAAGTTCTTTTCTTTAAGGATGTTGAATATTGGCCCCCACTCTCTTCTGGCTTGTAGGGTTTCTGCTGAGAAATCAGCTGTGAGTCTGATAGGCTTCCCCCTGTGGGTAACCTGACCTTTCTCTCTGGCTGCCCGTAGTATTTTCTCCTTCGTTTCAACCCTGATGAATCTAATGATTATGTGCCTTGGGGTTGCTCTTTTTGAGGAATATCTTTGTGGTGTTCTCTGTATTACCTGGAGTTGGGTATTGTCTTGCCTTGCTAGGTTAGGAAAGTTTTCCTGGATAATATCCTGAAAAATATTTTCCAGCTTGGATTCATTCTCTTCGTCACATTCAGGTACACCTATCAAACGTAGATTAGGTCTTTTTCACATAGTCCCATATTTCTTGGAGACTTTGCTCATTCCTTTTTACCCTTTTTTTCTCTAATCTTGTCTTCTCGTTTTATTTCGTTAAGTTGGTCTTCGACCTCTGAAATCCTTTCTTCTGCTTGATCAATTCGACTGTTAAAACTTGTGCATACTTCTTGAAGTTCTTGTATTGTGTTTTTCAGCTCCATTAATTCACTTATATTCCTCTTTAAATTGTCCATTCTCATGAACATTTCGTGAAACCTTTTTTCAAGGTTCTTAGTTTTCTTGCATTGGGCTAGAACATGTTCTTTTAGCTCACAGAAGTTTCTCATTATCCACCTTCTGAAGCCTGATTCTGTTGATTCCTCACATTCATTTTCTATCAGGCCTTGTTCAATTGGTGATGAGGCACTGCAATCCTCTGCAGGAGGAGAGGCATTCTAATTTCGGGGTGTTTTCAGCCTTTTTGCGCTGGTTTCTTCCCATCTTTGTGGATTTATCCACCTGTCGTCTGTGTAATTGCTGACTTTCAGATTAGGTCTCTGAGTGGACGTCCAGCTTGTTGGTGATAAAGTTTTTTCTATTTCTTAATTTTCCTTCGGCAGATGCCCCTCCCCCACAGAGCTGGACCTTCCCGGGTTCAGCTGTACTTGCTGTGAAACTCTCAATCTTCAGCAGTTCCAACTGCTGTTTTTATTTTTATTTTTTTTTGTGGAAGGGGGTACCAGCCTTCCCCTGCGGCGACCCACTACGCCGGCTGAAAACAGCGGCCTTAAGATTCGTGGCGCTTTTCTGCCCAGGAATCTCCTGGTCTGGTTCCCCACTTCAGTCCGCTTTTTTAATCAGCTGAATGGGAGACTCTGCTTTCCCAGAGCTCCAAACGCCAACCAAAAGGGCACTCGGTCCCGTATACTCCGGACTGAGAACCGCTGCGTCGGGGCGCCTGCAAAACGGCCGCGCCCTCCAAAAGGGTTGCGCTGGCGACCCGTGGGGCTCCTCCGCCAAGAATCTCTTGGTCCGTGGGCTATGAAAATTCGTCTGAAAATGTGGCGTCCACTCACTCTCTGTGCTTTCAGTGGGAGCTACAATCCTGAGCTGCTGCTAATCGGCCATCTTGGATCTCTCTCCCCATTTCATTTTTAAAACTAGCATTGGTTATCTCTAATGAACTTGTGGAGTACAGTAGAAATAAATATAAGTTATATTTTTATGATATGAATTGTAGGAAACTCAGTGTGACAACTACCCAATTTATTAGACAAACTTCCAGGGCTGTAAAAATTCAATAACATCATTTGTCATACTCTGTTCACAAAAGTCTGGATTGAATGTTGATTCCTTTCTGCAGCCCTATGAAGTTCAAACAAACTACAATATATTAAAGAGCTTATACTTTTATCATATTTTAATAATGTTCCTAATTTTCTTTTATGAATGAAATCAAAGCATCTTTATTTGGCAAATGATACTGAGTGGTTATGAGTGAATGTGAACTGCTAAAAAAAAACACTGAATTCAGAATTGTGGTTTCCTTTATTATTCCACCCATAATTTATTTTCCAAGAGAATCTTGTGATGGTTAACACTGTCAACCTGATTAGATTGAAGGATGTAAAGTACTGTTCCTGGGTGTGTCTGTGAGGGTGTTGCCAAAGGAGATTAACGTGTGAGTCAGTGGACCGGAAGAGGCAGACCCACCCTCAGTCTGGGTGGGCACCATCTAATCAGCTGCCAGTGCGGCTAGAATAAAGCTGGCAGGAGAAGATGGAAGAGTGGACTTGCTGAGTCTTCCAGCCTTCATCTTTCTACTGTGCTGGATGCTTCCTGCCCTCAAACATCAGACTCCAAGTTCTTCAGCTTTTAGACTCCTGGACTTACATCAGTGTTTGTCAGGGGCTCTTGGGCCTTTGGCCACAGACTGAAGGCTACACTGTCAGCTTCCCTACTTTTGAAGTTTTGAGATTTGGACTGATCCACCACTGGCTTCCTGGGACTTTACCCTGTTATCCTGCGAGTCAATTCTCCTTAATAAACCCCCTGTCATATATACATCTATCCTATTCTGTCCCTCTAGAGAACCCTAATGCACACATATATTCTACTTTTCCACAGTTATAGCCCAAAATCATTACCAATTTTCCCATAATTTCCACTTATTACTTTCACCATTAAAAATGATTTATGTCGGCCGGGTGCAGTGGCTCACACCTGTAATCCCAGCACTTTGGGACACCGAAGGCGGGCAAATCACAAGGTCAGGAGTTCAAAACCAGCATGGCCAACATAGTAAAACCCCATCTCTATTAAAAAAAAAAATACGAAAAATAAGCCGGGCGTGGTGGTGCATGCCTGTAATACCAGCTACTCGGGAGGCTAAAGCAGGAGAATCACTTGAACCTGGGAGGCAGAGGTTGCAGTGAGCCAAAATCACGCCACTGCACTCTAGCCTGGGCAACACAGTGAGACTCCGTCTCAAAAAAAAAATGATTTATGTCTTAGTAGTTCTGGCTGCTGTAACAGAATACCACAGATTCAATGGCTTAAACTACAAACATTTATCTCTCACAGTTCTGGAGCCTGGAAAGTCTAAAATGAAGAAACCAGAAGATTTGGAATCTGGTGAGGGCCCATTTCCTGGCTCACAGAACACCATCTGCTCACTAAGTCCTCACATGGTAGAATGAGGCCTAGAGAGTCTCTGAGGTCTCTTCTATAAGGACGTAATCCCATTCATAAAGGCTCCAAACTCCCAACTTCAGTACATCCCAAAGGCCCCACCTCCTTGTACCATCACATTGAGGGTTAGGATTTCTTTCCTTTTTTTTTTTTTTTTAACAAATCCATGTTTATTTATTGACTTTTCATTAGTTTAAATCCTTGAGGGGTATGGCATCACTTGGATTCTGTGTCCAATAGCGTTAGCAGGAAGGTTGCCTCGGAATTTGGCACAAACCATGCCACTGTTTCTGTGGGCCCAAGTTACCTTTCCCCAGATTACTCTGGTTTGGTTTGGTTTGCCATCAGGAGTCACTGTGTTGTTCTTTGCTATGTATACATAAGTGCATCTCTTACCCAAATAGAATTGTTTCATCTCCGGCAAAAACACCTTCAATTTTAAGAAGAGCTGGTTTACAACCAGTATCTTAGATAAACGATAAAGTTGAAGATAAATCTATTAATAAATATATGTATTTGGATTAGTATGTTTTTTGTAAGGTATATTGTTGAGTTGAAATGAGGAAACTGAGGCTAGTATAAGAAAATGTAAATTTGATTTATTTAGCTCCCGGGCGAGGTTCTATGGTCCAAGTAAGGGCCAGAGAAGTCGCACTTAACTTTTTAGGGTAAGGGGTTTTATAAGGAGTGAAGGCATTTGATTGGATATAGGGGAGACAAAGCATAAGGCACTTGACTGGATATTGAGACCCAGGAAGTGGAGTGAAGGCAGTTGATTAACATAGGGAAGACAAAGCATCAGGCACTTGACTGGATATTGGGACCTAGGAAGTGGAGTGAAGGCAGTTATTACTGGTAGGTAGACGGGATTTTTGGTGAGTGGGCCGTTTTGGGAAAAATGACCTTGACGGGGTAAAGTGTTTATCGGGCAAGGGAGTGCTATTAGGCAAGGTTTGTTGGCGCTTTTTAAAAATTTTTGGGCGGGGTTTTTTAGCGGGGGCTAGGTGTTGGGTGCAGAGTGGTGACGTAATTCCCTGTTGCTGGGAAGGATGGGTGTGTCCGAGCTTCTGGAGAGGCAACTGGACTTACACTTTTTGTTAGTCATATGGAGAGATTAAGCATAACAATTTCTCCTGAAAACTCTTAAAAATATTACCTTATTAAGTGAGAGGTAGAAAAATAGTATTTAGTAATGTTTAATTTTGATGACATGCACGTATGGTAAGTGAGCATTTGAAGATGGAGACTTGCAAACAGGTTTCCCAAAAGTAAGACACTTTTTACCACTCCAATTTATGGAAGTCTGTCTCCAAGATGGTTTCCAATAATCCCGACCTCCTATAATTAATGCTCTTGTGAAGGCTTCTTCCAAAGTGGATCAAGGCTGGGTCTGCTTGACCAATAGAACATGCTGAGAGTGGCAATACTTGACTTCTGAGGCTAGCATGAAAAGCACTGCCTCTTCTGTCTTAGCATCTTGACTCACTTACTCTGGGGAAAACCAGCTGCCACGCCATGAGGAAATTCAAGCAGCCAGTGGAAAGGAGATACACCACGAATAGCAGCCACCGCCAACATGCCAAACACGCGAACGCACCATTTTAGAATTGGACCATCTCAAAAAAAAAAAAAAAAAAAGAAGTGGACCATCTCACTGCAGTCAAGCTTTCAGATGGCTGCAGCCCCACCTGACATGTGACTGCAATTGCCTTGAGGGACTAAGGTCAGAACCTCTACACCAGGCCACTTCCTAATTAATTCCTGACTGACTGACAGACTGTGAGACACAATAAGTAACTGTTGCTGTTTTAAGCTAACAAGTTTTAGGGTAATTTGTTATACAGCCTTAGTAACCAAAACATAATTTTACCCTCCTTAATCCAGGCTAAGCTTCAATGGTGTCCTTCATGGATGATCCTAACACTTTAATGTAAAATTTCTGTGGCCATAATTTATGTTTTATGTGACTAGTGGTAAAACAGCCCAGCTATACTGATAGATAAGTGGTAAAGAAAAGAAAGGTATGGAGGCTACTATGAGCAGAACAAGTTCATATATTAAAGCTCTCCCAATACCTCAGAGCATGACTATTTGGAGACAGAGCTCTGAAAGTGGTCATTAGGCTAAAATGAGGCCATTAGGGTAGGCCCTAACCCAGTCTGACTGGAGATACTAAGGATGTGGGGTGCACAGAGGCAAGACCAAGTGAGAACACAAAGAGAAGGCAGCCATCTGCAACCCAAAGAGAGAGGTCTCAGGAGAAACCAACTCTGCCAGCACCTTGGTTTTGGACTTCTAGTCTCCAAAACCATGAGAATATAAATTTCTGTCGTTTATGCCACCCAGTCTATAGTATTTTGTTATGGCAGCCCTGCCAAACTAAGATAGAGGGTGATAGAGTTGGATATTTGTCACCTCCCAAATCTCATGTTGAAATGTAATCCACAATTGGAAGTGGGGCCTGGTGGGGAGGTGACTGGGTCATGGAGGTGGGGCAGATCCCTCATCAATGGTGTATTAGTCCATTCTTACACTGCTATAAAGAAATATTTGACTTTGGGAGGCCAAAGCAGGTGGATCACTTGAGGTTAGGAATTCAAGATCAGCCTGGCCAACATGACAAAATACTATCTCTAATAAAAATACAAAAATATTAGCCAGGCATGATAGCATGTGCCTGTAATCCCAGTTACTCGGGAGGCTGAGGCAGGAGAATCACTTGAACCCAGGAGGTGGAGGTTGCAGTGAGCTAAGATTGCACCACTGCACTCCAGCCTGAGCAACAGAGCAAAAAAATAAAAAATAAAAATGAGGAAAGAAATAACTGAGACTGCATAATTTATAAAGAAAAGAGTTTTAATTGGTTAATGGTTCTGCAGGCTGTACAGGAAGCATGATGACCTCAGCTCCTGGGGAGGCCTCAGGAAACTTACAAATTATCGCAGAAGTTGAAGGGGAAGTAGGCATGTCTTACATGGCCAAAGCAGGAGGAGGAGAGAGGGGCAAGTGCTACAAGCTTTTAAAACAACAAGATATTTGACAACTCACTCACTATCATGAGAACAGCACCAAGGGGACCATGCTAAACCACTCAAGTGAACTCTGCCCCCATGATCCAATCACCTCCCACCTGGTCCCACCTCCAACACTGGGGATTACAATTCAACATGAGATTTAATGGGGACACAGATCCAAACCATATCAAATGGCTTAGTGCTGTCCTCATGATAGTGATTGAGTTCTCACAAGATCTGGTTCTTTAAAAGTGTATGGCACCTCCCCTACTCTCACTCCCATTCACCTTCCACTGTGAGTAAAAGCTCCTTGAGGCCTCCCTGGAAGCCAAGCAGATGCCAGCACCATGCTTCCTGTACAGCCTGCTGAACTGTGAGCCAATTAAACCTCTTTTCTTTATAACTTACCCAGTCTCATGTATTTCAGTATAGCAATGCAAAAATGGCCTAATACAGAGGGTAAATCCATAGATTTAAAAAAAAATGGCCAGGCAAGGTGACTCATGCCTGTAATCCCAACACTTTGGGAAGCCGAGGCAGGTGGATCACGAGGTCAGGAGTTTTAAGACCAGACTGGCCAATGTGGTGAAATCCCATCTCTACTAAAAAATACAAAAATTAGCTGGGCCTGGTGGCTCATGCCTGCAATCCCAGCTACTTGGGAGGCTGAGGTAGGAGAATGACTTGAACCGGGGACCGGGGAGGCGGAGGTTGCAGTGAGCCCAGAGCACGCCACTGCACTCCAGCCTGGGCTACAGAGCAAGACTCCATCTCAAAAAAAAAAAAAAAAAAAAAAAACAGGCTGTGTGTGGTGGCTCACACCTGTAATCCCAGCACTTTGGGAGGCCAAGGCAGGCGGATCACTTCAGGTCAGAGGTTTGAGACCAGCCTGGCCAACGTGGCAAAACCCTGTCTGTACTAAAAATACAAAAAAAAAAATTAGCCGGGCAACGTGGCGCACACCTGTAATTCCAGCTACTCAGGAGGCTGAGGCAGGAGAATCACTTGAACCCTGGAAGCAGAGGTTGCAATGAGTTGAGATCACACCACTGCACGTCAGCCTGGGTGACAGAGTGAGACCCCCTCTCAAACAAACCTCAGAAGACAATAAAAACATTTGAAGGGACAACACTAAACTATGTTGTCTAAAAATGTACATTTGGTTCATAGAACTATAAAAAAATACAAAGAAGTGATTACTATAAAAGAATCATGAAGGTAGTCTTGACTTTACATGATTCCAATATGCACAATTCCAATTCCAGTTTAGTTAAATTACAGCAGTGCCCCAATGACATATCTCAAATTTCACTTACCACATTAAATTAACTTTGAGAAATTACATGAAGTACAAACTTCACTAATAGTTCTTCTGGCCACAGATCACTATGTAATTAACAGATGTGCATCATGATCAGTGACCAATTACATCACTTCTTTCAAAGTCCATAATTGGTCACTACTCATCTGTTATTCAGTTATCTCACAGAGAGCAAACCAAGTATCTGTGTTGCTTTCTGGTCTCCCAGGGATAAACCCACATAACGTTTTATAAAATGAATAATTGAAGGAAAAAACTAGCCAACAAAGATTAAAGTGTAGCAAAGAAATGAAAAGTGATAATAACACTGGAAGTAAAATATGAATAGAATGTAAACAGACTTACATATAGAAGCTGACCCATAGCTGACCATGGGAATGTCAGCATCGCCACCACTTGAAGACTCTAGATGTGCCCCCGAAAGACCTTCGTAAAGAAAAGTTACTGACATACGCGAGAAAAGTTGAGATGAAAAAAATGAAGAAATGACACCAGCAAAAACTTTGCATTAAATGAACTCTTGCCGGACGCAGTGGCCCAAGTCTATAACCCCAGCATTTAGGGAGGCTAAGGCAGGTGGATCACCTGAGGTCAGGAGTTCAAGACCAGCCTGGCCAACGTGGTGAATCCCTGTCTCTACTAAAAATAGCTGGGCATGGTGGCGTGCACCTGTAATCCCAGCTATTTGGGAGGCTGAGGCAGGAGAATCGCTTGAACCTGGGAGGTGGAGGTTACAGTGAGCCATGATCACACCACCGCAATCCAGCCTGGGCAACAGAGCAAGACTCCATCTCAAAAAAAAAAAAAAAAAAAAAAAAGGAACTCTTGGAGGCACTTCCCAATATGGAACGCACAAAGAATAAAATCTTAAAAGCTGATTCAAACTTCAAAACAAGTACAAAAATTCATCAAGGCATAGAAAAGATGCTTGTTGTATATCCTAAGTTATATGATGAGAAAAAAGAAGGCAAGCACTATTCAAACTACTCTTGATAAGTTTTTACAAAGAAATAAAACCTTTTATTCTCACTGTTGCTAATGTTTTAAATTACAGAGTACAAAACTTTTCTATGTTTTCACTTCCCTATACAATTATAACAGACAGTAAAAGAGCTTTTAATGTTTTGACACAAATTTTTAAAGGTTCCTGAACAGTCACAATTTTTACCACTGATTATTAGGATAGCTTATCAGTGTTTCAGCATGAACTATCATTTTTCCACTACCACAATGCTGTGCAAATTAAGAACTGCCTATAGTTACTTTTGGAGGAGGGAATTATGACTGGGATAGAACAGAAGGAGGAGCTTCTGGGGTGACTGGCAAAGTTCTATTTCTGACCAGAGTGACAGTTTTACGAGGGTATTTGCCTTACAAAAATTTGTGAGGCTAAAATAATGTTACTGGCGCAAATCCATGGGAACAGCAGACTAGTTCATGAGGACCAGTCTGAACTATCAGTCCAGCAGTCATCTTTCTAAGAAAAAAGAAAAGAAAAGCCACAGAAAAGTACTTGGCAGAGGGTACAAAGGCTGCTGTCAGACATGAAATCAGAACCCATGCCTTCCTGGCCACCAGATCTGTACTCCTCTCTTTAAAGCTTGCCAGTCTTTCATGAAACAGACTTCTCGTAAAGGGCATCATTATTGTCCATTTCCAAGAGAGGTAATTCAGCCAGGTTTGGATGTGGGGACTGGGGATTTAAGATATATTACTTAGGCCAGGTGCAGTGGCTCATGCCTGTAATTCCAGCATTTTGGGAGGCTGAGGCGGTGGATCACGAGGTCAGAAGTTCAAGACCAGCCTGGCCAAGAGGGTGAAACCCATCTCTACTAAAAATACAAAAATTAGCCAGGCACGGTGGCAGGCACCTGTAATCCCAGCTACTTGGGAGGCTAAGGCAAGAGAATTGCTTGAACCCAGGAGGCAGAGGTTGCAGTGAGCGAGATCACGCCACTGCACTCCAGCCTGGGCGACAAGATGCGTTACTCAATACTAATTAGAATGAATCAATACTTTGGTTTCCCTTCTAGATTAAGTATTGTAACATTTTTGCACCTCACTTAAATATCTGAATAGCTTCTGATGTTGTTTTTTCATGCAAAATCTACCAGGAATTACATACCTTCTGTTTGCTTAAATTTGGAGAAAATGTTTTCTCTTCACTTTGTACCCATCTTTTATTAACACTGTAAGAAGAACAACTTACATAACTGGGATATTACCTTCATCTGATTTAGTCAGCTAATAAATTCACAGCATATACGAAAAGTCTTCTATTTTGTTTTCAGACAGGGCCTCACTCTGTGGCCCAGGTTGGAGTGCAGTGATGCAATTGTAGCTCAATGCAGACAACTCCTGGGCTCAGGTCATCTTCCTGCTTAAGCCTCTCAAGTAGCTTGGAGTACTACACCTGGTTAATTTTGTTGGTGGTGTTGAGATGGTGTCTTGCTGTTTCCCAGGCTGGTTTTGAACTCCTGCCCGCATGCATTCCTCCTGCCTTGGTCTCCCAAAGTGCTGGGATTAGAGGTGTGAGCCTCTGTGTCCAGCCTAAAAGTCTCTTAAGATTTATCCTTACTCTTGAAGTAAATGTCCCTGACGTTAAAGGAATTTCAAAAGGGTAGCAGAGGGGGTTGTAATAAAAGACCACAGAAGTCCTGCAGCAAAATCAGAAACAATATTTTACGTTCTATTTTTAGATGCACAAAAACATGGTTATTTTTTTTTTTTTTTTTTTTTTTGGGAGATGGACTCTCGCTCTGTTGTCCAGGCTAGATTGCAATGGCGTTAGCTAGGCTCACTGCAACCTCCGCCTCCTGGGTCAAGCGATTCTCCTACCTCAGCCTCCCAAGTAGCTGGGATTACAGGTGCCTGCCAACATGCCCGGCTAAGTTTTGTATTTTTTGTAGAGACAGGGTTTCACCATCTTGGCCAGGTTGGTCTTGAACTCCTGACCTTGTGATCCACCCGCCTCAGCCTCCCAAAGTGCGGGGATTACAGGTGTGAGCCACTGCGCCTAGCCAACATGGTCACTTTTAACACAACCAGTCAATTATAAGTACAGTGTTAGGATTTTTGATTCCTTAAGTACCAAGGGAAGAATATAGTCAGTTTAGAACATACAAAGAGAAATGTACTGAGCATAAAGGCAACTGGGTTTTGGCATATCAAAATAACAATTAGTTTTTAAAGTTGCAAGCTCTGTTTTCTTCAAAATGACCCTTTCTCCAAGATTTTATAATAAAATGGAAAGAAATTCTGGTATCTAGAGAGAAATCAGACCTGTTAAACATTTTTGAGAAAGAAATGATATAAAGCTACCATTTTAGTAATAGAATATGGCTGTTTATTTTGTAGAGACTGCAGTCCACAAAAGTATCTCTACCTTCCTGACAATGATGAGCTCCTGAAAAAAGGATACAATTTGAATTTTATTTCATTTTATTTTTGAGACAGGGTCTCACTCTGTTGCCCAGGCTGCAGTGCAGTGGCGTGATCTCAGTTCACTGCAACCTCCACCTCCGAGGCTCAAGCAATCCTCCCATCTCAGTCTTCTGAGTAGCTGGGACCACAGGCACATGCCACCATGCCCTGCTAACTTTTCGTATTTTTTGTAGAGATGGGGTTTCACCATGTTGCCCAGGCTGCTCTTGAATTCCTGGGCTCAAGCAATCTGCCTACCCTGGCCTCCAAAAATGCTAGGATTACAGGTGTGAGCCATGGCACCCAACCGAATTTTAGTAATTTGAATTATACAGGCATGCCTTGGAGATATTGTGGGTTTGGTTATGGACCACCATAATAAAGCAAATATCACAATAAAATGAGTCACATGAATTTTTTTGGTTTCCCAGTACGCATAAAAATTATGTTTACAGGGCCTGGCACAAGTGGCTCACGCCTGCAATCCCAGTACTTTGAGAAGCTGCGGTGGACGGATCACAAGGTCAAGAGATTGAGACCATCCTGGCTAACACAGTAAAACACTGCTTCTAATAAAAACACAAAAATTAGCTGGGCATGGTGGCACGTGCCTGTAGTCCCAGCTACTTGGGAGGCTGAGGCAGGGGGAATTGTTTGAACCCAGGAGGCAGAGGTTGCAGTGAGCTGAGATCGCGTCACTGCACTCCAGCCTGGGGAGAGCAAGACTCCATCTCAAAAAAAAAAAAAAAATTACATTTACATTATATTGTAGTCTATTCACTACACCATAGTATTATGTCTAAAAGAAACAACACACATACCTTATTTAAAAATACTTTATTGGCCAGGTACAGTGGCTCATGCCTGTAACCCCAGGACTTTGGGAGGCCAAAGCAGGTGCCCTGGAGTTCAAGACTAGCCTAGGCAAGTTGGTGAGACCCCCATTTCTACAAAAAAAAACAATTTTTTTTTTAATTAGTCAGGTGCAGTGGTGCAGACTTTCGTCCTAGGTACTTGGAAGGCTGAGGCAGGAGCACTGCTTTAGCCCAGGAATTCAAGATGGCAATGAGCTATGATCACACCACTGCCTCCAGCCTGGGCAACAAAGTGAGACTCCATCTGAAAAATATATAAATAAAAATACTTCACTGCTAAAAATGCTGATGATCATTTTTATGACCTTCAGCAGGTCATAATCTTTTTGCTGGTGGAGGGTCTTGCCTTAAGACTGGCGGCTGCTGATCAGGGTGATCATTGCTGAATGTTGGGTTGGCTGTTGCAATTTCATAAAATAAGACCGATTCTTCCTTTAATGAGATTTCTCTGTTGTATGTAACAAGTGTTTGACAGTATTTTACCCACAGAACTCCTTTCAAAAAATCAGAGTCAATCCTCTCCAACCCAGTCATTGCTTTATCAACTAATTTTACGTAATATTATAAATTCTCTGTTGTCATTTCAACAATATTTACAGCATCTTCACCCGGATATATTCTTTCAACCAAAAAAATCTCAAAATATGTTGAATTTCTTTAGGAGTTAGAGAAGAGTATTATAAACTGAGATGCACAATGGCAAGCCACATATGCATCTGAAGAGGGGAGGGTAAAGAGAAGCTTTTATTGACGGAATGAGAGGTTCACATAAGCTGCTTGAAAACAGAGCTCACTGGTTTCAGGGACTCAGAGATGGTACAGGTTCATTGGTGAAGACGCTGTTGAGAGCATCTTGTCTGAATTGCTGCAATTCTAAAGAAAGAATTATTTGTGGGGTTATTTTGCAAAGTCCTTGAGATAGCCATGCAAACATGAGCCTTCCTCTTCATGCTCTCCTGGCTCTAGTTTGTTTGGGTGTGACAAAAAGTGATTTCATCTGGTATCAACTTTCACAAGTCCACCTCAAGAAACCACTTTCTTTGCTCTTCCATTCAAGTTTTATCAGGAGATTGCAGAAATTCAGTCACATCTTCAAGCTCCACTTCTAATTCTAGTTCTCTTGCTGTTTCCACCACATCTGCATTTCTTTTCTTCACCAAGTCTTGGATCCCTCAAAGTGACCCGAGGGTTGGAATCAGCCTCTTCCAAGCCCTGTTAATGTTGGTATTTTGACCTCCTCTCATGAATCATGAATGTTCTTAATGGTATCTTGAAAGGTAAATCCTTCCCAAAAGATTTTCCATGTACTTTTCCCAGATCCACCAGAGGAATCACTTTCTTTGACAACTACAGCCTTACAAAATGTATTTCTTAAATAAGACTTAAAAATAGAAATTAACTCCTTGATCCATGGGCTGAAGAATGGATGTTGTGTTTAGTAGGCATGAAAATATTAATCTCCTTGTACAGTGCCATCAGAGCTCTTGGGTGACGAGCTACATTGTCAATGAGTAGTAATTTTGAAAGAAATCTTGTTTTCTCAGCAGGGGCTCAACAGTAGGCTTAAAATATTCAGTAAACCACCCTGTAAAAAGATGTGCTGTGTTCTGGGCTTTGTTGTTCCATTTATAGGGCACAGGCAGAGTGGATGTAGTATAATTCTTTCTTTTTTTTTTTTTGACAAGGTCTCACTCTGTCACCCAGGCTGGAGTGCAGTGGCACAACCATGGCTCACTGCAGCCTCAACCTTCCAGGTTCAGATGATCTTTGCCGCTCAGCCTCCTGAGTAGCTGGGACTACAGGCACATGCCACAATACCTGGCTAATTTTAAAATTTTTTGTAGAGATGAGGTTTCACCACGTTGCCCAGGCTGGTCTCAAACTCCTGGGTTCAAGCAATCTTCCCACCTTGGTCCCCTAAAGTGCTGGGATTACAGGTGTGAGCCACCACACCTAGACAATGTAGCATAATTCTTAAGAGGCTCTAGGATTCTCCAAACAGTAAATGAGAATTGGCTCCAACTAAAGTCACCAGTTGCATTAGCCCCTAACAAGAGAGTCAGCCTATCCTTTGAATTTAAGGCCACGCATTGTCTTGTCTTTTCTAGCTTTGAAAGTCCTAAATGGACTCTTCTTCCAGTAGAAGGCTGTTTCATCCACAATGAAAATCTATTCTTCAGTATAGCCATCTTCATCAATGATCTTAGCTAGAGCTTATGGATAACTTGCTGTAGTTTCAACATCAGCACTGGCCGCTTTACCTTGTACTTTCATGTTACAGAGAGGGCTTCTTTTCTTAAGTCTCATGAACCAATCTCTGCTAGCTTCAGACTTTCTGCAGCTTCCCACTCTTTCAGCCTTTACACAATTGACAGGAGTCAGAGCCTTGTTCTGGATCAGGCTGTAGCTTTAGGGAATGCTGTGGCTGGTTTAATCTATCCAGACCACTCAAACTTTCTCCATATCAGCAATAGCAATAAGGCTGCTTCAATTTCTTGTCATTCATGTGTACACTGAAGTAGCCCCCTCATCCCTTTTTTTCGAGATAGCATCTCACTCTGTCACCTAGGCTGAAATGCAGGGGCACAATCACAGCTCACTGCAGCCTCAACCTCCCAGGCTTAAGCGATCCTCCCACCTCAGCCTTCCTGAGTAGCTAGAACTATAGGTATATGTCACCATCCCCTGTTAATTTTTTAATGTTTTGTAGAGACATGATTTCACTATTAGTCAATGATCATGCTGCTACAAAGAAATACCCTAGTTTATAAAGGAAAGAGGTTTAACTGACTCACAGTACTGCACAGTTGGGGAGGCCTCAGGAAACTTACAATCATGGCAGAAGGGGAAGCAAACACTTCCTTCTTCATGTGGCAGCAGCAAGAAGTGCCAAGCAAAAGGAGAAAAAGCCCCTTATAAAACCTTCAGATCTCATGAGAACTCACTATCACAAGAACAGCATGAGGGTAACCACCCCCATAATTAAATTACCGCCTACCAGGTCCCTCCCACGACATGTGAGGATTATGGGAGCTACAATTCAAGATCGGATTTGGGTGGGGACAAAGGCAAACTATATCAGTTGGCCAGGCTAGTCTTGAACTCCTGGTTTAAGCGATCCTCCTGCCTCAGCCTCCTAAAGTGCTGGGATTATAGGAGTGAGCCACTGTGCCCAGCCCTAGAGTAGCACTTTTAATTTCCTTAAAGAATTTTTCCTTTGCATTCACAACTTGGCTAGCCCTTTGGCACAAGAGTCCTAGCTTTCATCTTATCTTGGTTTTTGAAATGCCTTCCTCACTAATCTTAATCCTAATTCTTGATTTAATGTGAAAGTTGTGAGACTTTCCTTCACTTGAATGCTTAAAGGCCACTGTGGGATTCTTAATTCACCAAATTTTATTTGTATTATTATTATTATTATTTTTGAGATGGAATTTCACTCTTGTTGCCCAGGCGAGTGCAAGGGCGTGATTTTTGCTCACTGCAATCTCTGCCTCCCGAGTTCAAGCGATTCTTCTGCCTCAGCCTCCCAAGTAGCTGGGAGTACAAATGTGCACCACCACGCCTGGCTAATTTTGTATTTTTAGTAGAGATGGGGTTTCACCATGTTGGTCAGACTGGTCTCAAACTCCTGACCTCAGGTGATCCGCCTGCCTCAGCCTCCCAAAGTGCTAGGATTACATGCATGAGCCACCATACCTGGCCAATTCACTTAATTTTAATATTGCTCTATCTTAGGAAGTAGGAGGCCCAAAGAGGGAGAGAGAGATGGGGAACAGCTGGTCAGTGGAATAGCCAGAACACATACAGCACTTATTAATTAAATTCTCCTTCTTATATGGGCACGGTTCATGGTGTCCCAAAATGATTCCAATAATAACATCAAAGATATCTGAATCACCATGCACAGCGGCTCACGCCTGTAATCCCAGCACTTTGGAGGCCGAGACAGGTGGATCACCTGAGGTCAGGAGTTTGAGACCAGCCGGGCCAACATGTCGATATCCCGCCTCTACTACAAATACCAAAATTGGCCAGGCACAGTAGCATGTGCCTGTAATCCCAGCTACTAGTGGGGTTGAGGCAGGAGGATTGCTTGAACCTGGGAGGTCGAAGTTGCAGTGAGCCAAGATTGTGACACTGCACGCCAGCCTGGGAAACAGAGCAAGACTCCATCTCAAAAAAAAACAAAAAAGATCTCTGATCACAGATCACCAAAACAAATATTATAATAATGAAAAAGTCTGAAATATTGTGAGAATTACCCAAATGTGACATAGAGACATGGAGGGAACACATATGGTTGGAAAAATGGTATCGATAGATGCTTGACACAGGATTGCCACAGCCTTTAATTTGTGAAAAACACATAACTGCAAACTGCAATAAAATGAGTTACGCCTATATATTAAATATCTTGGGACTAGGGGAGCTCATTATGTAACGGAATCCTTTGATAGTATTAAACAGAATTTTTCTTTTTTTTTTTTGAGATGGAGTTTCGCTCTTGTCACCCATGTTGGAGTGCAATGATGTGATCTTGGCTCACTGCAACCTCCGCCTCCTAGGTTCAAGCAATTCTCCTGCCTCAGCCTCCCAAGTAGTTGGGACTACAGGTGTGCACCACCACACCTGTCTAATTTTTATATTTTTAGTAGAGATGGGGTGTCACAATGTTGGCCAGGCTGGTCTTGAACTCCTGACATCAGGTGATCTGCCCGCCTCAGCCTCCCAAAGTGCTGGGATTACAGGTGTGAGCCACCACGCCCAGCCCTTAAATAGAATTTCTAAAGTCCCTATTAACAAACAGTTTTTTAAATCAATTTCCCTAGGTATATCCCAACAGAAAGATATCTAAGTAGTTATAAGTCTGTCAATGGATGATAACATGTTTACTTATATTTCAAAGTACAACATACCCTGGCTTACACCCAGTCAAACTTTTAGATTTTATTTCAGCAGGGTAGCAAAGAAGAAAAATGTTTCAAGGCATCAAAACCTCAGTTTTAAAATAGTGCTTCTAAACAGCAGCAACCTAACTTCAATCATATCAAGTACTGGAGATGCAAGGTTCTTTGATTCTCCTTCAAGTTTTAACTTTTTTTGTTCTGTATAAAAATCCAACAGGTGCCAGGGGATTTTGCTGTTATTCATTACTGATTTGCAGCTCTCTCCTAAGTTTTTGAATAGCAAACGGAGGGAAACAATGGCTTCAGTGAGCAAGTGATTCATTAGATATGACATAACTCAGGACAGTACATTCTGGAGATTAAGAAAATTATAAACAATCAAACAAGTGTTTGTTCTTAAAGTGCCTGGACTTAGGTTCTTCCTCTTATCAAAGCTCTTTCTTTTATTAACTTTTACTTTGATTTTAAAAAGAGATGGCTAATCCAAGGCGACAGTGCTCATTTTAACTTTAATTTGTTCTCTCTTAGCATCAAGAGGCATACTGAGCTCCGATAGAAACCATTCACATTCACTAAAGCCCCAGTGACAACTTTTTCTATCATTCCTATTTGGAAGTGAAGTGGCAGAGGTCTCTATAGATACGCTCAGACAGTGAGTGATTTAATTTCTAGGACAAGTCGACTGCTCTGTTCAGACACTGATGATTAATGCCACTGGGCATTCCCCCTCTTGGTTCCAAGATCTCCTACCAAGCAGGCAAGACTTCAATGCTGGAGACAAGAACCTTATCTACAGCTATGAAACAAACTATTTTTAGGAAGAGAAATTGCCACAAGGGCTCAAGTTATTTAAAGGGTCCCAGCCTTGGCAACATGGCAAAATCTCAGCTCTATGAAAAATACAAAAATTAGCCAGGCGTAGTGGCATGCGTCTGTAGTTGCAGCTACTCTGATGGCAGAGATGGGAGGCTGAAGTGGGAGGATCACTTGAATCTGAGAGGTGGAGGCTGCAGTGAGCCGTGATCACACCTCTGCATTCCAGACTGGGTGACAGAGTGAGACCCTATCTCAAAAAATAAAGTGTAGACCACAGGTCACCTCATCAGAATCTGGGGTGACTGTTAAATGTGTGCCTCCCCAGACCTACTGAATTAGAATCTAGGAAGTAAGGCTGAGAATTCCTAAATTTTAATATATTCCCCAGATTATTCTTACACTTAAACCAAAAATAAGATTCTAAGCTCCCCCAACCAACTGAATAGATCCCTCGACCCCGCCTGGGCCAAGGGATTCCAAAGAACCCTGAGAAACAGATGGGGGCAGGGGAAGCAGACATGTTTGATTACACCCTCTCCCTTTTGGAGTTCAGGCACAACTGACCAGCATTAACATTAAAACAGAGATCTTAAGACTGACAAAACAGATTCTTTGTAGCAAAAAGGTACCAATTTCCAATCTGACTCTAGTATAACATCACATGACAGAAAAAGAAGAAAATCAAAATATTTTATCCCAAAATATGTTTCTTTGCCACATATATATATATATATATATATATATTTTTTTTTTTTTTTTTTTTTTTTTTTTAGAGATGTGGTTTCTCCATGTTGATCAGGCTGGTCTTGAACTCCCAACCTCAGGTGATCCACCTGCCTCGGCCTCCCAAAGTGCTGGGATTACAGGCGTGAGCCACCGCGCCCGGCCTTCTTTGCCATATTTTGAAATGGCTCTGCAAAGCCATCTTCTGTGGGGGGGAAAATTGCTTCTGCAAAGAATCTCTATTAACATAACTAGATCTTCCCCCTTCTAGGCCCTCCATATCCTGAAGAGATCAACTGAGAGTCTAGCATTTTTTAAAGGTTTAAACAGAAAACATTTGCCATCTATTGTCTCTAACAGTGGCTATCTATGAGACTTCACTTACGTAATAAGAACTTTGGTCTCCACAACCCCTTATCTTAACCCAGAGACTCTGTCTACTGATTTCAGTTCTTTAGATAGTAACTTTTGCAACCAATTATCAATGAGAAAATCTTTGAATCTGAACCAAACCAATACACACCTCACAGATATTAATTGGTGTCTTTTTTTTTTTTTCTTGAGACGGGGTTTAGCTCTGTCGTCCAGGGTCTTACACTCTGTTGCAGTGCAGTGGTGCCAATCTTGGCTCACTGGAATCTCAACCTGCCAGGCTCAAGTGATCCTCTTACCTCAGACTCTGGAATAGTGGGGACTACAAACATGCATCACCATGCCTGGCTAATATTTTTTTTTTTAATAGATGGGCTTTCACCATGTTGCACAGGCTGGTCTCGAACTCCTGGGCTCAAGGGATCTGACCGCCTTAGCCTCCCAAAGTGCTGGGACTACAGGCATGAGCCACCACACTCAGCCTGATTGGTATCTATGTCTCCCTCAAATGTATAAAACCAAGCTGATGGGCCAGACACAGTGGCTCACGCCTGTAATCCCGACACTTTGGGAGGCCAAGGTGGGTAGACTGCTTGAACCCAGGAGTTCGAGACCAGCCTGGGCAACATAGTGAAACCTCGTCTCTACTAAAAATACAAAAATTAACTGGACATGGTGGTGTACTCCTGTAATCCCAGCTACTTGGGAGGCTGGCAGTAAAGATATCAGGTTTTGTGGGCCATGTAGTCTCTGTGGTAACTACTCAACTCTGGCATTGCAGTTGAAAGCAGCTATAGACAGCATGCAAAGGAATAAAACAGGCATCAAGCTGGATTTGGCCCATGGCTATAATTTGCCAACCTTTGGTCTAGTACATCTTTTTTTTTTTTCCAAGATGGGATCTTGCTATGTTGCCTATGGTGGAGTGCAGTGGCTATTCACAGGTATGATCATATTGCATATGATCAAACTCCTGGGCTCAAGCGATCCTCCCACCTCAGCCTCTCCCAAGTAGCTGGGACTACAGGTGCTCACTGCCATACCCAGCTAGTGTATCTTTAATTCCAATGAAAGATATCAGGATATGCTACCCCAAAATATGCCTTTGGCATAAGGATTATTTTGAGCTGAAGGCAACTGAGAAGAAGTGGAAAAGCTCTTTGCCTTCCCCTATTTGCCTAAAAGCAGGACATAAATCAATAAAGAGAAAAAAAAAACCTTCTCCGTTCTCCACAAGGAACTATAAAGGTCAGTCACAGAAAACAGTTTTAAGTCCTTATTGGCCTAGAGACAGCACTAGAGGCATCTGTATGACACACTGCACTACCTAGCCTTTATCTGCCATTAGTTCCCCATGTATTTGCCTTCCTACAATTCGCCATCACTGAAGACTCAAGGTCCTTTTACTTTGCCTTGTCACTTCTCTAAAAGGGTACTGTTCTTTGCTGAAGATGCTTTATAAGCCAGAGTTCTAAGAAATCTTTTCAGAATTACTCTTTTCCTGAGTTTTCTCCCAGGTATATATGAAATATACATGTTAATAAACTTCCATTTGTTTTTCTCTTGTTAATCTATGTTTTGTTACAGGGGTCCCAGCTGAGAACTCACAAGAGTAGAGGAAAAATTTTATTTTTTCCTTCTCTATACCAACATGAGCACTATAAAATAGTAAATCTTATTTTAAAATTAGGATTGAAGGCTAGGTGTGGAGGCGCATGCCTGTAATCCTAGCACTTTGGGAGGCCAAGGCAGGCAGATCACTTGAGGTCAGGAATTCGAGACCAGCCTGGCCAACATGGCAAAATCCTGTCTCTACTAAAAATACAAAAATTAACTGGGCATAGTGGTGCACCTGTAATCCCAGCTACTCAGGAGGCTGAGGCATGAGAATCGCTTGAACAGGGGGAGGCAAAATTTTCAGTGAGCTGAGATCGCTCCGCGGCCCTCCAGCCTGGGTGACAGAACAAGACCCTGTCTCAGGAAAAAAAAAAAAATTAAGATTTAAAAGATGGTAACTTTTAATTATTTGAGGCTTTTCCTTAGGTAGAACAGCCCAACGTCAACTAGCAATGGATAAATGAAGCTGAAGCATTACTAGAGTTAGTGCACATTACTGAAGTGTCTCCATGACTCTAACTGGGTCTTGGGATCTTTCACATGATCTTGTAACCCTTTAATGTCTACCATTTGATACTGTGCACCCTCTTGGGCACAAATTTACTTCAAGCAAGGAATACAAACAGATCCAAGTTTTACAACTTTACTTTCCCTTAAGAGAAAATAAGTAAAACTGACACATACACTTTGTGATTATGTAACACATTCTGTGGCAAAAACTTTTTTTGAAATGGAAAGAAGTTTCATACCTAGCCTATTGCCAGCAGCTTAAAGTAGTTTTAAACTCTTATAACATTCACAAAGCCATTAAGACATGCATGTTCTTGTCCTTTGCTAATCTTTCTCTGCTCCATCTTTCTCAAATGTACAATTGTCTACATGGTTGGATGATTCTGAGTAAATTAAATATGCTTCATTCCCTAATAAATGTCTGAACCTAGATGGCTTAATGGTGTTTTTATTTGCTCACATGGCAATTAATGATACATTTGTTTCCTGTATGGAAGTCTCCTCCATACCCTCCACTATGATCACTATGGAGACATACATTTTATTTATATGTGTGCATGTATATATATACATATATATATAAACACACATATATACATATACCCAAATATGTTTAGAAAGTGAGAAATAAGGCCGAGCACGGTGGCTCATGCCTGTAATCCTAACACTTTGGGAGGCTGAGGCAGGTGGATCCCAAGGTCAAGAGATCAAGACCATCCTGGCCAACATGGTGAAACCCCGTGTCTACTAAAAATACAAAAATTAGCTGGGTGTGGTGGCACGTGCCTATAGTCTCAGCTACTTGGGAGGCTGAGGCAGGAGAATCACTTGAACCAGGAGGTGGAGGTTGCAGTGAGCCGAGATGGACTGCACTCCAGCCTGGCAACAAAGTGGGACTCCGTCTCAAAAACGAAAGAAAGTGAGAAGTAAATTATATAAAAGCAGTTACACTTAGTTGACCAGTAAAAAGACTAGTGCCTTATTGTACAAGAGATGGCTATTCATCCACCAAAGGGTTCTATTCCTTGCCCAAAGTAAACAATTTTTGCTAAGAAATAGTTGCCCACCCAGGGACTGTATTTCCCAGCTTCCTTGAATCCAGGTGGGACCATGTGACTGGTTCTGCCAATAGAATGTCAGCAGAAGTGATGTGTTTCACTTGCTGGTGAAGGCAGTCAACATGGTTTCCTTTTGCCATACTCCTTTCCCCCTTGAAGTGACTCTGGAGACCATATGAAGATGGTGGCATCACAAGAAGGAAGGAAGCTGGATTGCTGAGTCACCTGAAGGACAGCTACCCAGGAGAGCTGCCCAACAGGAATAACTGATTTGGACTTTGTGTGAGCTAGTAACAACCTTTCACTAGATTAAGCCACTGAGGTTTGGAAATGTTTGTTACAGCAGTTACCCTACCTTACTAGAATATACCTGTATTGGTGAAAGACTCAAATCATGATTTATTGAAGTATTTCTAAGATAAATGCAAATATTGAGGAATCATATGTATAAGAAGAGCTTACTGGTCACCATTTTTGCCACTTACCTATCTGTTCATCTGAGTTTAAAACCAGTGTGAGCCTGGGCAATAAGGTGAAAACCCTGTCTCTACCAAAAACACAAAAATTAGCAGAGCATGGTGGTATGTGCCTATAGTCCCAGCTACTCAGAAGGCTGAGGTGGGAGGATTGCTTGAGCCCAGGAGGTGGAGGTTGCAATGAGTCAAAATTGCACCACTGCACTCTAGCCTGGGTGATAATGAGAACTTGCCTCAAAAATAAAATAAAACCAGTCTGAATGAGTAGAAACCTATTTATTAAGTAAATTCTGATACTTAACATCTTTTCTAACAATGTGTAAATGCTATAGCTCACCTAAATCACTGGATATGAAACAAGGTAGGATGTACTGTATGCTATATTTAGAATTCATTTGGAACATAAAGACACTCTTGAAATTAAATTTGCCTCCTGTAAGGCAGAATGTACTGGACTTCAGTCATTCAGTACCATCTTCATGAGTTTTTCCATAGCTGTGTACCTCACGTATTATTATTTCACATTTTTCTGAAGCCTAAGGAGGGCGCGGAGAGATGTGGCAGTTGTGAGACTTCAGTTCCACATGTGCCCTATACAGAACTCCAAGATATTCATTCTGGGGTGTGCTTTGGCTCTTGAGGAATTGGTCCTGGAGTTTTCAGGATCCAGATGAATGGCAGGGGGCTCTGAGGAAAAAGAACTGGTTGGGCTTATCTAAGGTCTGAGCAGAAAAAGAGCCTCTCGTACGTAGCTGCTGGGGAAAAGATATGTCAGCGAACTGAAATGGGATAAGACACCCAAATAAAGGGCCTATTATGGGGTGGGGGTGGGGTAGGGCTCTGTAAATATTTCCTTGTAGCACTTACTAACCTTTCTTGACTTAGGGAACCATTTGAGAATCCGATGAAAGCTATGGAACTTCTTCCCCGTCAAACATACATAAAAGCATTTACTCAAATACTTACACATAATTTCGGGAGATGTTAGAGCGTCTATAGTCAACCCCTGAACCCCAGGTTAAGAATTCCTCTCTTAGTGGGAAATTTAATAGCTGACCCTCACGTTTATACAGGAACCCACTAATAAATAATGCAGACACTTCCCTATAAAAGAGAGAGAACTTAGCTATTTCTTCCATCTCTTCCCTCTCAAGTCGGTGAGGAAGAGCTGGGAAAAAGAGGTAACGTCATCCCTAAGCTTTTCTCTGCTGCTGACCCTAACCTCAGTGCCTTGGTACAGTCCAGTGGGGGGCACCATCAACAGAACTCGTTTTTTAAAAAAACTTTTTAAAACTTTATTTTGAAGTAAATTAGTCTCACATAGAAGTTGTAAAAATAGTACATGAATTCCCTATTCTATCCTTCCCCCAGCCCCTGATAACCACTATTCTACTTTCTGTCTCTGTGTGTATGAGTACTCTAGGTACCTAATACAAGTGGAATCATACAATATTGTCCCTTCTGTGACTAGCTTATTTAACCTAGCATGACGTTTTCAGTTTCCTATTTTGGACCCCCCTGAGTGGGTGTTTTGCAACTATAGCAAATTTAAAGGGGTAATGTAGAAAATTCAAAAATTTCAATGGAAATAGTACACCAAACATGTCTGGACACTGCTGAACCTATTAACCGGAGGTAGCCTGCAGTTTCAACAGCAGATCAGGTTACATTCCTATCAATGACAACACATCTTTGCAAAGCTGGCTTTTCAGTGGTTGCTGTGATAAAAGGCAAGTGCTGCAGAAATATTAATGTGAAACAGGAAATGACAGTGGCGGTGTCCAATATGATCCCAAGGTTTGAGAAGTACACAAGGCACATACATCCTGTTAGTAACAGTGACTTTAAATGACGTAAAATATTTTTTCTCTCAGTTTATGTATATTATTTTTCAAATGACTTCTAAGTAAATACTAAGTTGTTTGAACCTAACTAATAACTACTGAAGCCTAGGGGAATTGTGAAAAAATTACTCTGACACTAAGGGCTCCATGAAATCAAGTTTGGGAATCTTTGCTTTAACCAAGAAGTAATAGAATAGTGTAAGATTCACCAAAGAAAGCCACGTGACCTTGAAGAAATAACTTAAAGACCATAACACAAATATACCAACCAGGAAAAGAGGAATTCGGGTTAAGATTATTTTTAAAGGTCACTGTTAGCTTAATCCTTCAAATCCCACACAATGCATTCTGGATAATTTGTATTTTTTAAAAAAACTTCTAAAACACATGCACCCAAATTACTGTTTTCCCACTTCTTAGGGACTCAAGTAAAGCTGTTAAAATTATAGCCTCCAAGCTATGTTGGAAGAGACCAGGTCTCCCCTACACAGACAGAACACACCCTCAGGATCCCTGCCAGCGAGACAGGAGAAACCTGGAAGAAGACAGACTAAAAGAGCCCTCCACTTTGACACTTTCAGCTTTTTTGTGGTTTGTATCTTACCCTCAAAACCCTGCTTTTAAGTTCAATAAGAATGCTCCTTGAGAAAAAAAGAAAAGTAAAGAATGCTTCAGGTTAATGTGGAAATGCTTATTGGGAAACTTTCTTTGTTCAGAGTTTTTCATATAAGCAAGGGAAAAAATTAACACAAAATCCAGAATAGTGGTTCCATGTGTGGGAGGCGAGTAGTGACTGGACGGCCATGGAGAGGAGTACTCAGGGGCTCCAGGGGCCTGGGGATGTTCTAGTTCTTCAGCCCAGTGACACGTACTTGAGTGTGATCTACTGTTATTCTTTACATTTCACTCTAAGGTTTATACTGTCTGAGTGTATGATGTATTTCACAGTGGCAGCACCAGAATCTCCATACAAGGAGGGCTTGGGAGTTGGAAATGTGCCTAGCCTCTAAGCTCAGTTGGATCGCAGGCAGTCTGCTTTTACGTGGAGCATATGTTTATCTGGAAAGGCTTTGGGGAGGCTGATGAGTTTAAGTGAAAGACTAAGATTAATTTTCGGTGCCATCATAAAAAAACAAGGAGTTAATAAATTCACATTTTTAAAAATTATCATTGGTTTATACCTCCCAACACTGCAATTAGTTGTTTTCTGGTCTCTTTAATTCCTTTTCATCCCTCTTCTACCCTCCCCCCCAATCTGCAGTAGGACCTAGAGGGCAGAAAATGCTCCCCTATTTTAATTTGTATTGCTAATTTTTTTTCTTTCTTTTTTTTTTTTTTTGAGGCACGGTTTCACTCTTGTTGCCCAGGCTGGAGTGCAATGGCACGATCTTGGCTCACCACAACCTCTGCCTCCTGGGTTCAAGTGATTCTCCTGCCTCAGCCTCCCAAGTAGCTGGGATTACAGGCATATGCCACCGCACCCGGTTAATTTTGTATTTTTAGTAGAGACGGGGTTTCTCCATGTTGGTCAGGCTGGTCTCGAACTCTCGACCTCAGGTGACCCACCCACCTCGCCATCCCAAAGTGCTGAGATTACAGGTGTGAGCCACAGTGCCCGGCCTTGAATCCCTAATTTTTAAAAGACTTTTTTGTTACCATATGCTAAACAAATTAAGATGACAGAGGAAGTGTAACATGTATCAGTATAGACACACCTACTATACTTAAGAACAAGGCTGCAGGCCAGCACAGTGGCTCACACCTGTAATCCCAAAACTCTGGGAGGCTGAGGCAGAAGGAGATTCAGACCAGCTTGGGCAACACAGTGAGACTCTGTCTCTAGTAAAACAAAAAAAAAAAATCATAATTAGCCAAATGTGGTGGTACCAGGCTGAGGTGGGAGGATCACTTGAGCTAGGGAGGTCAAGGCTTACAGCCTGGGCAACAGAGCGAGACTGTCTCAAAACAAACAACAACAAAAACTGCACCAAGGTTGCTACTGCTGTTTTGGGGATGAGAAACCCCCAATCAGTACACCATGGATGGGACCACCTTGGACCCAGGTGTGTTTGTCTTCACTACCCAAGCTCTTTCCACTTACACTAGGCTAACAGAACACAAGCATGAATGAATTCATTACCCAACAGGTTCACAAAAGAAGGTGTCTAACACACAAGAGGACATGCCAAGCATTTCATTTGCATCACTTCACTGCATGAACACAATACCACCAGGTTACATACAATACCTGCAATTTACAGTTCTAAAAACTAAGGTTTAGAAGCCGGGCGCGGTGGCTCACGCCTGTAATCCTAGCACTTTGGGAGGCTGAGGCGGGCGGATCACCTGAGATCAGGAGTTCAAGACCAGCCTGACCAATATGGTGAAACCCCGTCTTTAAAAAAAAAAAAAAAATTAAAAAACAAAACAAAACAAAAAACTAAGGTTTAAAGAAGTGAGTTGTTCAAGTCACATACCTAACAAGTGGTGGAGTCAAAACTCAGTCTCACGACCTTAAAGTGGCTCTTTGCTACCGCGTGACCCATCTCACGATACCTCGGAGGAAACATTCTTGAACAGCTTTGGGACGTTCACAAATAATGCTGCACTTCCCCCGCCGCACGCCACCCCCCCCCCCCCCCCCCCCCCGCCACCAGATCTACCGGAAGCAACACACCTAAATGCCCAAGATAAGCTCGGTTGAGCTGACGTCTGGACCCAAACCAGACAGCACGCCGGCTCCATGGACCCCGGGAGATGCCACTTGCTGAGCCTTCGCCGATGGGGCTCCTGCGGGGTCTCGGCCCCTCTCCTGCACCTTCACCCCCGTGCAGTCGTCCAGGGCGGGGAGGGAACGGGGTTTCTCGGAGGCGGCCGCAGGCCCGGGACCGACCCTCTTCCGCGCCGCAGACCGCGGGGTACTCGGACCCCGCCCCCATCGCCCTTCCTTCAAACTGCTAGCGAGCAGGAAAACGAGAGACGAGCCGCAGAAGAAAAGTTCTCCACATCCCCCCACCCGAAGTTCCAGATTCCAGGGGAGGCAACTGAGGCCAAGCAGAGAGGGAGGCGCCCCGGAGGGACCCCTCGCGCTGAGCGTTTTCGGAGGCCGCAGGCCAGGGGGCGAGGCGCGGTGTCTGGGTCTCCCCCGCGGGCAGTCGGCGGTCCTGAGGCGCCGAGGGAGCAGCGCCCCCTGCCCCCGACAGCGTCCCCCCCTCGACCTGAGGCACCCACCCCGGGATAAGCGGGGGTCCCAGAGAGCCGGCGAGGTCGCCCGGTACCTTTCTCTCCCGCGCCGGACGTCCACACCGCAGGGACCGAGGCCGGTGACAAGGTGGGGGCGAGGGGCGACGACCGGGACGGGCTTCCGCTGGCTCCCGCGGCCCCAGGGCCTCGGCGCCGCCCCGCGCCGCGCCTCCAGCAGCCCGCGCGCCAGGCAGCGCTCGCTGCACCCGCGGGTTACCTGTGGCCGCGCCCGCCGCCGCCGCCGCCGCAGGGCCCTCCGCCCCGTCCCGCTGGCCCCGCCCCCCCGCCCCGCCGGTGGCTCCTACGCCGGGGCCGCAGCGCCCCCCAGCGGCGAACCGGGGCACGACGGGGGCCCTCGCGCGAGAGAGGTGGCGCCCCGGAGGCCCTGGGGTTGGCCCTAGTTTGCAGCCCGCTCCTGGCTGGGGCTGCCACCCTCTGAAGAGTAGGAGGAAGGGGGCCTACAGTGGGGTGAGGTTTTCCGCGTGGGGGGTGCCAGGAGGTGTATTGGAGGGGGAGGAGAATTGGCAGTAGAAATCTCCGACCCTCACACAATTCGTGGCCAAGTGAATATTTCAATATAACCATAGCTCACTTGGCCCGGTGCGGTGGCTCACGCCTGCAGCAATTCCAGCACTTTAGGAGGCCAAGGTGGGTGGATCATCTGAAGTCAGGAGTTAGAGACCAGCCTGGCCAACATGGTGAAACTTCGTCTCTACTAAAAATACAAAAATTAGCTGGGCGTGGTAGCACACACCTGTAATCCCAGCTACTCAGGAGGCTGAGACAGAAGAATCGCTTGAACCTGGAGGCAGAGGTTGCAGTGAGCTGAGATCACGCCACTACCCTCCAGCCCGGGCGACAGAGCGAGACTCCATCTCAAATAAATAAATTAATTAATTAAAATTAAAATTAAATTTAAAAAACCCATCATAGCTCAGCTCACTTAACTGGGGCTGCTCAGTGCAAGCTGAACAATGATGAATGACCCAGATTCATTGGGGTAGCTAGAGAGGGGAAAGGAAGGCTTTATTCCTAACAGCTTTACTGTAAGTAGCTTGTTGGAATCATCCCATATGGAAACGGCAAAACCGTTGAGCGAACCTGACCCCTATATTCGTATCACACTTTATATACCATTATCTCAGTCTGGTTCTGTCTATTTTCATTCACAGCCACTTCTTCAGTACCTAGAAGAGCTCCCTGAACACAGGAAGCATTCAATAAACTACTGTTGAATACATGTACAGATGGATGGGATCTCATTCCACCCTTTGAAAAAGCATGGACAGGTGTCTGCTCTCCAAAGGCAGAGAGATGGAGGGGGAGGCAGACGGCACCCTAAAATGGACTTTCAATCTTACCTGAGGTTTTGGGTCAAGCTTATCACAGACCTGACTTTTCTTATTCCCACTGAAACAGGCCTGGTTTCCAGGAGAAAAGAAACATAGTGATTTCTTCCTTTTCCTTAAGATGTTTGTTTTCCTCTCTCCTTCAGGGATCATTAGATTGAAGAAATCCCAAGAGCCTCTTCCCACACTAGGAAGGGGAAGTTCTTTTCTCCTACTGCTTCTGAAATTTCCCCAACCTCATAGTCATAGCTGCAGTTTTACCTAACAGGGTGTGAAATCTCTCTTCTGAGAGTCCTTTGACCTTCTCAATTTTTTTTTTTGGGATAGGGTCTTGTTGTGTCACCCAGGCTAGAGTGCAGTAGCTCAATCATAGTGCACTTCAGCCTTGAACTCCTGGGCTCAAGCAATCCTTCTGCCTCTGAATAGTTGGGACTACAGGTGTGCACCACACCCAGCTAATTTTTTAATGTTTAACACAGATGAGGTCAAGGCTGGTCTTGAACTACTGGCCTCAAGCAGTCCTCCAGCCTCAACCTCCCAAAGTGTTGGGATTACAGGTGTGAGCCACCGTGCCCAGCTGTTCTGATTTGTGCCCCATTCCTGTTGCTCCCCCACCTGGAGCTGATAGAAGAACACATTTCCTTTCTCTGCTGGCTTGTAGTTCCAGGTTCCTCTCCAGGCAGGTCACTAATGAGTTCCCAGATAACCCTCAAAGTCAAGGTTTGCACACATGACCTTTCAATGTGATCATTTCTCCCTTGTACTTTTCCACATTGAGTTTTCCTAGCTAGTCCCTTGAATAAACTTCCAACGATGCAAATGCTCAGTTTCCCTGAGAGGCTTTTAAAACATCACCATAAAGTCACACTGAGATGGGATTTTAAGTTATATATGTGGGCAGTCAGAGTAATCATGCTGAAAGAAACCGAAAGCACCAGCCAGCCTGCAAGACATGTGAGTGCTCCTGGGAACTGACTGGTCTGCTTTTGTTCCCAGACTTTGATTAATGGGGATTCCTGGCAGGAGGCCTCATGACAGCCAAAGCAGGCAGTGGCTGAGCTGCTTGCTCATCTCCATGTGGGCACACAGTCTTTGGGCAACCAACGAAGAAGACTCCTAAATCTCCCTCTTTATGAGAAAGGCTCCCAGGCTACAGCTCAGTTCTTGCCCCTTCATTCAGCTCAATCACAGCCAGCCTCTTAAATCCACCCTAGCACCCCCCTCCTTCTGCCTTGTGAGAAAGAAGTCTGCTCTGCAAATGATCATTTTCACTGCTTTGTGATAACATAATCTGCTCCTGTTTTCAACAACATCTCTTTAATAAGCTGACTGCATTAACTATCTTTCATGTCGTTAGTTTCTTTCTTTTTTTATTTTATTTTTTATTTATTTTTTATTGATAGAAGTGTGAAGTTGTTGTTGTTGTTGTTGTTTTTTGAGAGTGAGTCTTGTTCCTTCACCAGGCACCAGGCTGGAGTGCAGTGGCACGATCTTGGCTCACTGCAACCTCCGCCTCCCAGGTTCAAGCAATTCTCCTGCCTCAGCCTCCCAAGTAGCTGGGACTACAGGTGTGCACCACCACGCCCAGCTAATTTTTGTATTTTTAGTAGAGATGGGGTTTCACCTTGTTAGTCAGGATGGTCTCGGTCTCTTGACCTCGTGACCCGCCCGCCTCAGCCTCCCAAAGTGCTGGGATTACAGGTGTGAGCCACCACGCCCGGCCTTTTATTTTTTATTTTTTGTCTTGTTGTTAGTTTCAGTGCAGGCTTCAGCACACTATTCTGGCTTCCATCCCTGCCACTCCCCTGAAACTGCCTTTGCTAAAGCTTCCACTCAAGGAAGAACCATTCCATTTGCCCCTCTATAATCATATCTTACTCTTTCTGAGGAAACGACCATCCTGAGTTTTATGTTAATAATTCTATTATCACAAATATATGTGTCCCTAAACACTACATGGTTTGTTTTTGCTTGTTTTTGAGCTTTTTGTAAATAGAATCATTCTGCCTGTTCCTGTGCAACTTGCAGTTTTTGCCCAGCATTGTTTTGAGATTCACCTATTCGATTTCTCTGTTATGTGGTATTTTGTTGTAAAAACATAACGCAATTTAATTGCCCATTCTACTTTTGGATGTTGGATGGGTTCCAGTTTTTGCTATTGCAAAACATGTAGCTGTGAACATTCTTAAATATTTCTCCTGATACATGTGTGCAAGAATGTTTTTTAGGATGCATATCTAGAAGTGGAATCATCGGGTCTTAAGGTATGTGCATGTTCAAATTTACTAGGTAATGTCTAAACTGTCTAAACTCGTTCTTTTCTAAAATTGTTTTCTAAAGTGGTTGTACCAATTTTCATTTCCAACAGCGGTATATTAAAGTTGTTCATGCCCCACAATCTTTGCCAGCACTTGTTTTCATCTAAATATTCTCTAATAATAGTTGTAGTTTCTATTTCCCCAATTATCAGTACAGCTAAGCATCTTTAATGTTTAATATACCTAGTCCTGTTTCCTCTTTTGTTAATTGATGGTGTCTTTTGCCCTGTTTCATGTGTTTTGAGAAGTCCTTTCTGACCCCAAGGATATAAAAATATTTTCCCATATTTTCTTTCAAAAGTTTTACAATTTTGCCTTTTACGTGTAAGTCCACATTCCATCTGAAATTCATTTCTCCTTTCATTTGCAATGCCAGAGCTCTCTTACAAAGGATTTCTATATACATATGGATCTGCTTTCGGTTCTCTATTTTGTTCCATTTGCCTATCCCTGTGCTAGCATCATACTGCCTGAAATCTGTGGTCTGCCCGCCTTCCTTCCTTCCATCTCTCTCTCTCTTCTCTCTTTCCTTTTTTCCTTCTTTCCTTCTTTCTGACAGAGTCTCGCTCCATTGCCCAGACCGGAGTACAGTGGTGCAATTTCAGCTCACCACAACCTCCTTCTCGTAGATGCGAGCAATTCTCCTGCCTCAGCCTCCTAGTAGGTGGGATTACAGATGCATGCCACCATGCCCAGCTAATTTTTTTTTTTTTTAGTAGAGACGGGGTTTCACCATGTTGGCCAGGCGGTCTCGAACTCCTGACCTCAAGTGGTCCACTCGCCTTGGCGTTCCAAAGTGCTGGGATTACAGGTGTGAGCCACCAAGCCTGGCCTGTGGCTTTATTTCAAGTGTTGATTTCCAAATATACAAGTCCTGCCCTAACTTATTTCTTTTTTTTCTTTACAAAGATCTCAAGTATTCTTAGCTCTTTGCTCCTCCATAGACATTTTCTAATTCATTTGTTATGATAAACTTGAGATTTTAATTTGAAATCTCAGTAAATATATGTGGTGGATTGCATTATTCATTCACAATTATTTGTTCCCCCTCTTTGCCATACTTTTCTATAGGTCGGGTAAACCAGGCTGTTTCATTGGTTTTGGGCTTGTGTTGACTTGCCTTGGCCAACATCAAATTGGAGCAGAAGCTTAAATTATGTTGTATGCTTTAGTGCTTCCCCTACCTCCCTTAAGCTCTGCCATTTGTCATGAGATCACGCCCCAAAGAGTGGCTGCACCTTCAGTGGGGATCCTAGAATGAAAAGACAAATGGAACCATGCAGAGTCCAATATGGCCACAGAAAGTCTTCAGCCTTCATGTAATGGGAGCAAGAATGTTTCCTATTGCTGCTATTTGGAAAAAAATTGACATCTTTTTGATATTGAGTCATTGGTACAGTGTGTGTGTGTGTGTGTGTGTGTGTGTGTGTGTGTGTGTAGTTCTGTTTAATTTTATCACATATGTAGCTTCATGTAACCACCATTCAATCAAAATAGAGAAGTATGCCATCACCACAAAGACTCTTCCTCATGCTACTTAATTATAGTCACACTCAGCCTCTCCCCCGACACCATCCCTAATCTCTGACAACCACTAATCTGTTCTCCATCTCTGTAATTTTGTCATTTCAAGAATGTTATGTAAGCCAGGTGCAGTGGCTCATGCCTGTAATCTCAGCACTTTGGGAGGGTGAGGTGGGCAGATCGCTTGAGGTCAGGAGTTCAAGACCAGCCTGACCAACATGGCAAACTCCGTCTCTGCCAAAAATACAAAAATTAGCTGGGCATGGTGGTGTGTGCCTGTAGTCCCAGCTACTCAAGAGGCTGAGGCAGGAGACTTGTTTGAACCCAGGAGGCAGAGGTTGCTGTGGGCCAAGATCACACCACTGGAATCCAGCCTGAGCAACCAGCCTGAGCAACAGAGCAAGACTCCATCTCAAAAAAAAAAGTTATGTAAATGAAATCATACAGTATGTGTCCTTTTGAGACTTTTTCTTCATTCAGCATAATGCCCTTGAGATTCATCCAAGTTGTTGTGTGTGTCAACTGTTGATTCTTTCGTTGCTGAGTAGTATTCCACAGTGTGGATATACCACAGTTTGTTTAGCCATTCATCTGTTGAACAGCATCTGGGTTTTGGTCATTATGAATAAAGCTGCTATGAACATTCATATACAGGTTTTTATATGAACATAAGTTTTCACTTCTCTGGGAAAAGTAATCAGAAGGGCAATTGCTGGATCATTTTGTAGTTGCATGTTTACTGTTAAAAGAAACTGCCAAACCGTTTTCCAGGGTGGCTATACCATTTTACATTCCCACCACCAATGTATGAGATATCCAAGTTGCTGTAACCTTGCCTGCATTTAGTGTTGTCACTATTTTTAAATTTCAGTCATTTTGATGGTTATGTGGTGGATCTCACTTTGGGAGGCTGAGTCGGGTGGATCGCCTGAGGTCAGGAGTTCAAGACCAGCCTAGCCAACCTGGTGAAACCCCGTCTCTACTAAAAATACAAAAATTAGCTGGGCATGGTGGCAGACACCTGTAATCCCAGCTACTCAGGAGACTGAGGCAGGAAAATCATTTGAAACCAGGAGGCGGAGGTTGCAGTGAGCTGA
The DNA here is from genome assembly GCA_036589455.1 of Ateles fusciceps. Lineage (NCBI taxonomy): Eukaryota > Metazoa > Chordata > Mammalia > Primates > Atelidae > Ateles > Ateles fusciceps. The sequence goes on from JAZHEH010000065.1 coordinate 41,870,107, forward strand.
GATTGTACCATTGCACTCCAGCCTGGGTGACAGAGCAAGACTCTGTCTCAAAAAACAAACAAAAAGAATAAATAAATAAATAAAGTTGAGAGATCCAAGATGGCCGATTAGCCGCAGCTCAGGAATGTAGCTCCCAGTGAAAGTGCAGAGAGTGAGTGGACACCACACTTCCAGACGAATTTTTATTACCCACGCACCAGGAGATTCCCTGCGGAGGAGCCCCACGGGTCGCCAGCGCGACTCTTTTGGCCGGGGAGGCCGTTTTGCCAGAGCCCCGGCGTGGCGGTTCTCAGTGTGGAGTGTGAGGGGGCTGGGTGCCCTTTGGTTGGCGTTGGGAGCTCCAGGAAGGCTGAGTCGCCCATTCAGCTGATTGAAGGGGGGACTGAGCAGGGAACCAGACCAGGAGATTCCCGGGCAGAAAAGCACCACGAATCTCAAGGCCACTGTTTCAGCCGGTCGCAGTGGGTCGCAGCAGTGAGTTGGGGGGGAAATTACATAGATTCAGCGCCTTTTTAGCGGGCGACTCAAACACCTGGAGAGAGTCGACCTTTCAAAAAAAAAAAAAAAAAGAAGAGGCTCTGAGACAGGGAGCCAGATGACCGGGTTCGGCTGGTCCCACCCCTACAAAAAAACAGCAATTGGAAGCGCTGAGGATTGAGACTTTCACAGCAAGCACAGCTGAACCTGGGGAAGGTCCAGCTCTGTGGGGGAGGGGCGTCTGCCGAAGGAAAACTAAGAAATAGAAAAACTTCATTACCAACAAGCTGGACGTCCACTCAGAGACCTAATCTGAAAGTCAGCAATTACATAGACGACAGGTGGATAAATTCACAAAGATGGGAAGAAACCAGTGTAAAAAGGCTGAAAACACCCCGAAATCAGAATGCCTCCCCCTCCTACAGAGGATCGTAGTCCCTCATCAGCAAGGGAACAAGGCCTGATGGAGAATGAGTGTGATGAATCGACAGAATCAGGCTTCAGAAGGTGGATAATAAGAAACTTCTGTGAGCTAAAAGAACATGTTCTAACCCAATGCAAAGAAACTAAGAACCTTAAAAAAAGGTTTGACAAAATGCTAACGTGAATAGACAAGTTAGAGAGGAATATAAGTGAATTAATGGAGCTGAAAAACACAATACAAGAACTTCAGTGAAGTATGCACAAGTTTTAACAGTCGAATTGATCAAGCAGAAGAAAGGATTTCAGAGGTTGAAGACCAACTTGACGAAATAAAACGAGAAGACAAGATTAGAGAAAAAGGGTAAAAAGGAATGAGCAAAGTCTCCAAGAAATATGGGACTATGTGAAAAGACCTAATCTACGTTTGATAGGTGTACCTGAATGTGACGAAGAGAATGAATTCAAGGTGGAAAATATTCTTCAGGATATTATCCAGGAAAACTTTCCCAACCTAGCAAGGCAGGACAATACTCAACTCCATGTAATACAGAGAACGCCACAAAGATATTCCTCAAAAAGAGCAACCCCCAAGGCACATAATCGTTGGATTTACCAGGCTTGAAATGAAGGAGAAAATCCTAAGGGCAGCCAGAGAGAAAGGTCAGGTTACCCACAAAGGGAAGCCTATCAGACTCACAGCAGATCTCTCAGCAGAAACCCTACAAGCCAGAAGAGAGTGGGGGCCAATATTCAATGTCCTTAAAGAAAAGAACTTTCAACCCAGAATTTCATATCCAGCCAAACTAAGCTTTATAAGAGAAGGAAAAATAAAATTTTTTACAAACAAGCAAGTACTCAGAGACTTCATTACCACCAGGCTTGCTTTACAAGAGCTTCTGAAAGAAGCACTACATATAGAAAGGAACAACCAGTATCAGCCATTCCAAAAATATACCAAAAGGTAAAGAGCATCACCATAATGAAGAATTTACATCAACTAATGGGCAAAACAGCCAGCTAGTATTAAATGGCAGTATTAAACTCACATATATTAATATTAATCCTAATTTAAATGGACTAAATGCCCCAATTGAAAGACACAGACAGGCAAATTGGATAAAAAGCCAAAACCCATTGGTATGCTGTATCCAGACCCATCTTACATGCAACGATACATAAAGACTCAAAACAAAGCGATGGAAGAAGATTTACCAACCAAATGGAGAGGAAAAAAAAAAGAGACAAAGAAAAAAGTAGGAGTTGCAATTCTCGTCTCTGATAAAATAGACTTTAAAGCAACAAAGACCAAAAGAGACAAAGAAGGACATTACATAACGGTAAAAGGATCAATGTAACAAGAAGAGCTAATGATCCTAAATATATATGCACCCAATACAGGAGTACCCAGATACATAAGGCAAGTTCTTAATGACTTACAAAGAGACTTAGACCCCCACACAATAATAGTGGGAGACTTTAATACTACATTGTCAATATTAGACAGATCAACGAGACAGAAAATCAACAAGGATACCCAGGACTTGAACTCAGACCTGGAACAAGTAAATTTAATAAACATTTGCAGAACTCTCCACCCCAAATCCACAAAATATACATTTTTCTCAGTATCATATCACACCTATTCTGTAAGTGACCACATAATTGGAAGTAAATCATTCCTCAGCAATTGCACAGCATCTCACAGGCTTAAATGAAATATTGGTTGGCTGCTTGTTTGTTATTTTTCTCCCTTACTCCTTCCTGTCTCCATTGTTAAACACAATTATTGGTGTAAAAGAGGTTTAATACCCATCTTTAGACTGTATTCTAGCCTGGACAATAGAGCAAGATTTCCATTCTCTCTCCTTCTTTATCTTTCTTTCATTCTTTGTTCTTTCTTTCTCTCTTTCTCTCTTTCTTCTTTTTTCTTTCTTTAAAAATAAATAAATAAATAAATAAAGTTACCAAACTAAGGATGAAAGGGGTGAGAGGGAGGAACTGGCTATGCTGCCAACAGTGTCTGCCCAACATCTATTTGACTTTGTATTCCCCGTGCCTGGCAATGGCAGATACGTTTGGAGGTTTCTGTTCAGCTTATCCCCCCTTTATTAGGAACTACCTCTCCATCCCTGAGGGTAGACCTCTGCAGCCACACAGCTGCACTTCCTGCCATACTGAAGGGGACCGTTAATTTAGTCATCAACACATATTTATTGGGACTTAACCACCATCAAGCTATTTATGTTTATATTTATATTTTATATGTATATATGCTGCACATAAAATACAATGTAAGCGGTATACACTAGAATTATATTTTGTCAGATTATAGCTACTGTGCTAGGCACTGAGGATAGAATGGTGGACGAAGAAGATGCCCCACAGTCTAGTGGTGAATACAGTCCTCAATCAAATCTTCAATTACAATTGAGATAAATGCTGTAGAGGACTAGTACATAGTGATATGTAATGCATGATTAGGGGATTAGGCCAGGAGTGAACCACTGGCTCAAACTCGAGCCAATCAGATTTTCTTTCCCGGGAGTTAAGATAATAATAGCTAACACTTACATAGTGCTTACTGTCTGATATGATTTGGCTCTGTGTCCCCACCCAAATCTCATTTTGAACTGTGGCTCCCATAATTCCCATGTGTTGTGGGAGGGACCCAGTGGGAGATCACTGAATCACGGGGGGTGGTTTCCCCCATACTGTTCTCATGGTAGTGAATAAGTCTCATGAGACCTGATGGTTTTATTAGGGGTTTAGCTTTTGCGTCTTCCTCATTCTCTCTTTGCCTGCTGCCATCCATGTAAGACGGGACTTGCTCCTTCCCGCCTTCTGCCATGACTGTGGGGCTTCCCAGCAATGTGGAACTGTAAATCCAATTACGTCTCTTTCTTTTGTAAATTGCCCAGTCTCGGGTATTTTTTTTTAATCTTTTAATTGTCATTTTATAGCTTCCCATCGCAGCTGCCCCCAAACCTTCCCTTCGATGACAACATTTGCAGGGTTCGGGGGACCAGGGGGACAAAGCTGGGGACTGGCAGCCCCACTACACTGCCAGCTGGGGAGAACAAGTCACAATTACAAATTATCACAACAATTAGCGGCTGTACTTGGGGGATCTGCAAATTGAGGAGGCCCCAGCTCCTCACTGTACAGGGTCTATTTGGCAGTGACCTTGCTCTGGAGGCAATGCTATTCCTTCAGCCTGAGGGAATTGATGTTGATGAAACCGGTGGCATCAGTTGGCTCACAGTCACCCTAAACGTTCATGCTCACCAGGCTCCTCGTTGTGAGAGACAGTGGGGGACTCCCGGCCGAGGATGTACACCTGGCCCTTTAAGATGGACACCTGCAGTTTCCCTTCCACTCCCGCCTGGGACTTGGCAATGCAGTGGTGGACAGAATTCACACTCAGGGCTGTGCCAGAAACCGGTATAGACCAGCTCAGCAAATTTCAAGCCCAGGCCTTGTTTGATTTTGTGCACTTCCTGGTCCATGGTGAGGTCCTCGATGTCTCAATGAGTGTGGTAAAGGACGGTGCCTGCTGGGGTCTCCTAGATACCTTGGGACCTCATTCCGATGAAGCGGTTCTCCACGATGTCAATGCAGCCCACGCCAGGCTTGCCCACGACTCGTTCAGGTACATGAAGAGCTCCAAGGAGGTCTGGTGGGGTGGTGCCATCCTTGATGTTGGTCTCGGATATGTTTTTATTAGCAGCGTGAAAATGGACTAATACTGTCCTAAATTATTTTATATAGTTTAATGGATTTAATTCCTTCCCGCAACCCTAGAGAGGTACATTACATTTTCTCCAGTTTAGAGGTGAATAAATTGAGGCTCAGAGAGGTTAAGTAACTTGCTGCAGGTCACACAGCTAGTTAGTTATGGAGCTAGGATTTAAACCCAGGTAGCCTGATTCCAGAGGGTGGGCTCACTATCACTGGGACTAGGAGGGCGGGGCATCTGTCTCCCGCCTCTTTGGGAAAAGCACAGAAAGCCAGTTTTCATGCAGAGAAAAAGAATAAAGGGAGAATTGCCGAGAAGAAATAAAAGCAAGTTTCCCCCTCCAAATTTTTTTGAGACAGGATTTCACTCTCTGTCACCCAGGCTAGAGTGCAGTGGTGCCATCATAGCTCACTGCAGTCTCAAACTCCTGGGCTCAAGTGATCCTCCTGCCTCAGCCTCCTGAATAGCGGGGACTACAGGCACATGCCACTGTGTCTAGCCTAATTTTATTTTTTATTTTTGGTAGAGATAGAGTCTTGCTTTGTTGGTAAGGCTGGTCTTGAACTCCTGACTTCAAGTGATCCTCTTGCCTCGGCCTCACAAAGTGCTGGGGTTGCAGGCATGAGCCACTGCACCCAGCCATGGTCCCTTTCTTGAGGAGTCTCAGTTGTCTCCTGTAATATCCAGAGTCCTGTTTACCAGGATCCTCTGAATATGATATGACTTCTGAATTTCATCACCAGGTATATGACCAAGCTACATTTATCCTTTCTTCCCTCCACTCATGAAGGATATAAACTGTGTGAGTTGCTGCAAAGTTCAGAACACCCCACCCATATGGGCTAAGCTGAAATTCCCAACTGGTTTGCCACCACCACTTGTGTGCTATAAATGGCTTACAGGTATGGCCAAGTTTTTGATCCTCTCAGCCTTTGGGGCAGCTAGGCAAGACCTAAGTGACTGAAGTCTTTGGGCGAGTCACACCTCTGGCTGTAAGTAGCCTGCCCATTTACACACCAGTGCATCATACAAGTAATATTTTTCTTTTTTCTTTTTTTGTAGAGATGGGGTCTTGCTCTGTTGCTCAGGCTGGAGTGCAGTGGTGCAGTCATAGCTCACCGTGGCCTCAAACTCCTGGGTTCAAGCGATCCTCCTGCCTCAGCCAGTTTTTCATTTTCTTTGTAGAGATGCCAGTCTTGCTATGTTGACCAGGCTGGTCTTTAACTCCTGGCCTCAGGTAATCCTCCCACCTCGGCCTTCCAAAGTACTGGAATTATAGGAGTGAGCCACCCCTCAGGCCCAAATAGTATCATTTTCTATGTGTGCCATTACCAGACAAGGTGGAGAAGCACTGTCTTAAGGAATAGACTTATAATTTTCTCCTGAAATAAGAAGTGTGTGCTCTTTCTGCTGCCATCATTATATTCCCTGCACAGACCTGGCACTGAATCTAACAGTGAAGAATCAGTACCAGAACTTGAGGAACAAAATTCCACACAGGCAACCACACCACAAGCCCAGGTGGCAGCAGCAGTGCATTTGACGAAGAACCAGTCCAGAAAGCAAAACACACTTGGAGTGAAGAGTAGGCACATGGCCGGGCACGGTGGCTCATGCCTGTAATCCCAGCACTTTGGGAGTCCGAGGCAGGCGGATCACTTGAGGTCAGGAGTTTGAGACCAGCCTGGCCAACATGGTTAATCTCATCTTAGTCTCTACTAAAAATACAAAAATTAGCCAAGTGTGGTGGCATGTGCCTGTAATCCCAGCTACTCAGGAGGCTGAGGCAGGAAAATCACTTGAACCTGGGAGGCAGAGGTTGCAATGAGCTGAGATTGCGCTAGGGCACTCCAGCCTGGGTGACAGACAGAGACTCTGTCTCCAAAAAAAGAGAAAGAAATGAAAAGAAGGCACAGAAGCTATGGCTATGTCCAAACTGGGTCTGAGAAAGGCTACGAGGGTTACTAGAGTCACTATCCCCAAATCTAAGAATATCCTCTTTGTGAACACAAAACCAGATGTTTACAAGAGCCTAGCTTCAAACACCTACACAGTTTGGGAGGAAACTAAGATCAAAGATTTATCTCAACAAGCACAGCTAGGAGCTGCTGAGAAGTTCAAAGTTCAAGGTGAAGTTGTCTTAAACATTCAAAAAAACGCACAGACTCCACTGTACAAGAGGAGGGGGGAAGAGGAAGCAGTTGAGGAAACAGGTGTGAAACTTAAGGATATAGGATTGGTCTTGTCACAAGCAAATGTGTGAGCAAAGGTGGTCCAAGTCCTGAAGAGCTGACATTGTAAATGCTCTCATGGAATTAACGTAATCTGAAAATGAGGACCTTTTTATATGTCTTTCAAAAGAGTCACTGCAGCTTGGTTTGAAATTTGTACTGTTTGTATCATTAATAAAGTTATGGTTTCTTGTTGGGCGAAAAAAAAAGTTTGTGGTAGGCATTTCCCAGGTAGAGTGCAGTTGCTCAGCAAGGTCATCTAGACCTTTCCTCTCTTTACGCTGCTATTCCCATGATGGGTTTTTATCTTCAGCCTCAGGGTTGCATGGTTATTTCATGGTTGCAAGATGGCCTCCCTAACTCTAAGTACCATGTTCTTTCAAAATGAGAAATGGTGGTATCAGGGTACTCTTCTGATTCATCAGCCTCTTTTATCAGGAAGCAAACTCTTTCCTAGAAGTTCCCCAGCAGGATTCCACTCTACAGCTTACTGAACAGTTGTGAAAGAGTTTCGGAGTTTAAGTATCTGATTTTCTCTTCTCTAACTTGGAAAGTGGGCTTGAAAAGGTTTGGGAATGGCTGGAAGGTAGCTGATAGTGCCTGCTCTTTTTGTTAGGTAAAATAAAACGGTATGTGTAAGTGACCGTTCCGGGCCTTCATTCTCGTGAATTTTTAATAAGGTTGTTTCTCTTGGAGTATGTGCCTACTTATATCATTGAATATATAAGTTGGTGGAGACTCTCCCATCCAAAGCAGGGGTTGCCAGGTCCAAACTGATCTACAGACATGTGGAGCACTTAATACCTCTGCACTCCTGACTCTGTTGTCAAGAGAGAGCTTTCTGCTCTCATGTGATAGCACTACTTATATCACAAGCTTGTCCTTAAAAGTCCATATGAATAAAAAGTTAAATTTGTTTTTAGAAACAGGATCTTGGTATGTTGCCCACGCTGGCCTTGTAGTCCTCAGCTCAAGTGATCCTTGGCCACAGCCTCCCAAGTAGCTGGGACTTATAGATGACTGCCACTGAGCCCAGATTAAAGTTATTATTATTATTATTGTTATTATTATTATTTTTGAGATGGAGTCCTGCTCTGTCACCCAGGCTGGAGTGCAGTGGTGCAATCTCAGCTCACTGCAACCTCTGCCTCCCGGATTCAAGTGATTCTCCTGCTTCAACCTCCTAAGTAGCTGGGATGACAGACACGCACCACCACTCCGGGATAATTTTTGTATTTTTAGTTGAGACTAGAGATGGGGTTTCACCATGTTGGCCAGGCTGGTCTTGAACTCCTGACCTCAAGTGATCCACCCGCCTTGGCCTCCCAAAGTGCTGGGATCATAGGCGTGAGCCACCACGCCCTGCCTAGACTCTTTTTTGTTTTAGATGGAGTCTTGCTCTGTTGCCAGGCTGGAATGCAATGGCGCAATCTCAGCTCACTGCAACCTCTGCCTCCCGGGTTCAAGTGATTCTCCTGCCTCAGCCTCCTGAGTAGCTGGGACTACAGGTGCGCACCACCCAATTTTTAATAAAAGTTTCTATGTAGCAATTTCATCTCACTAGGTTGAGACTTTCTTTGGATAATCACAAATGCCATCTTTAGTTCATTCACGGCTTGCAGTCAGAAAACTTCATTTATTTATTGAATAAATAAATATTTATTTATTTCAAAGACAACATGATTGACATCTAAGAAATGGCCAAAACTGCAGGATTAAGAGAGATTGCTCTGTAGCAATACACAGTAACTAGGATGTTAGAAATCTAGGACCCTGATTTACTTCTCACCTCCCCGTCCTGTTCCTATCTGGGTCTTACTTATTTTGATAAACAGCCTTACCTTACATCTGATTGCTCAAACCAAATGCTTGGGAGGAGTCCTTTCCCCGACCACCCACATTAAATTTATCAGTACGACTTATCTGTTCCACCTCCAAAATGTATCTCAAATCTGTCGACTTCTCTCCCATTTCCACTGTTCTCACTCATTTCTCTTTACCACTCCAGTGGCCTACCTGTTATTTCTGCTTCCACCTAAGTCCCCTACAACCCATTTTTCTCGCATAAGCCTGAATAAGCTTATCAGTTCATCAGTTATCTACCGCTGCAGAACAAACCACTTCAAATCTTTTTTCTTTTTGAGACAGAGTCTCTCTGTCGCTCAGGCTGGAGTTCAATGGCATGATCTCAGCTCACTGTAACCTCCACTTCCCAGGCTCAAATGATTATCACGCCTCAGCCTCCCAAGTAGCTGGGACTACAGGTGTGTGCCACCATGCCCAGATAATTTTTTTGTATTTTTAGTAGAGACGGGGTTTTACTATGTTGGCCAGGCTGGTCTTGAACTCCTGACAAGTGATCTGCCCATCTTGACCTCCCAAAGTGCTAGGATTACAGGCGTGAGCCATTACATCCACCCCACCCCAAATTTTGATGATTAAAGAAAAAATACAGTCATTTGCTCACAATTCTGTGGGTTAGCTGAGCAGGGCAAGTTCAGCTGGAATAGCAAGGCTGTGCTGCATGTAGTGTAGGCTGAGACTTTCTCACATGACTGAAGTTTAGGCTGGAGAACCCAAGGTAGTGTCACTCACATGTCTAGCCCCTCATCAGGGACGGCTGGAAAGCTGGGGCCGCGTGCTCTGGCATCCTTTGGGAACTCACTATCCATGGGGCCTCTCCAGCAGGCTCCAAGAAAGCAGCAAGACCTCTTAGAGCCCAATCTCAGAAGTTGCACCGTGTCCCTGTTACTTCTACCACATTCTGTTAGTTAAAGCAAGTCACAGGGGCCTGCCCAGATCCAGGAGGAGTGAAAACAGAAAGAGGAATCACAAAGGCCCATTTACAAAAGCGCATGTGGAATGGGATGGATGGTTGCAGCCACCTTTGAAAACAATCTACAGAGTGAGCTTGTATTTATTTATTTTTTAATTTTTAATTTTATTTCTTATTTTTTAAAACAGGGTCTTGCCTTGTTGCCCATGCTGGAATGCAGTGGCACTATTGTGGCTCACTGTAACCTCAAACTCCTGGGCTCAAGTGATCTTCCCACCTTAGCCTCCTGAGTAGCTGTGACTACAGGCTCACACCACCATGCCCAGCTAATTTTTAATTTTTTTTTTTGTAGAGACATGGTCTTGCTCTGCTGCCCAGGCTGGTCTTGACCTCCTGGCCTCAAGCAATCCTCCTGCCTCTGCTTCCCAAAGTGCTGGGACTGTAGGCATGAAGCACCATACCTGGCCCAGAGTGAGCTTTAAGAAAAGTACACAACACTTTTCATCCCTCCCTCCCTCCCTTCCTCCCTCCCTCCCTCCCTCCTCCCTCCCTTCCTCCCTCCCTTCCTTCCCTTTTTTTTTAATAGGGTCTTGCTCTGTCACCCAGACTGGAGTGCAGTGGCACAATCACGGCTCACTGCAGCCTCGACATTTTGGTTTGGGCAATCCTCCCACCTCAGCCTCCCGAGTAGCTAGGATTACAGTTGTATGCTACCACACCTGGCTAATTTTTTTCTGTTTCGGTAGAGACAAGGTGTCCTATGTTGCCCAGACTGGTCTAGAACTCGGGCTCAAGTGATTCTCCTGCCTCAGTCTCCCAAAGGCGTTACAGGTGTAAGCCACTGCGCCTAGCCACCTCTCTTCTTAAACTTCTTCAGTGCTTCCAGTGGCACTTAGACTACAATCCAAATTCCCTGTCCTGGCTGAAAAAACTACCTGTCCCTTGTGCCTACCATCCTCCCGCTCTTCATTACATTGGCCTTTTTGTTCCTCCAACACCAAACCCTGCGCCTTCTTCTCAGTTTAACAGCAGTTTCTGGGAAACGCTCCCTCCCGACTTTTGTTTGCTCTCTCCTTCCAGTCAGCTCAAATGTCACCTTTTTAGAGAGATCTCCTCTGGCCACCCCATCAAAATCAGGCTCCTTCCCTTACCCCCAGCTACTCTTTCACTTCCCTCTGTTTTTTTCCTTCATAGCACAGATCTGAAAATTCCATCGTCTTCATTTTCTTTCTTTAAAAAACGCTGGTCAACTGTTAAAGGGATGAAGTTATACAATAGAAATCTCTCTAATGGCTATGAGTATGTCTGCACATTTAAAGACCAAGTGTTTCCCTCTAGAGAGAACTGGGGGGCTGTAAATTAGGAGAGAGAGAAACTAGCTTTTCATTGCATATTGTTTCGTGTTGTTGGGTTATTTTACTATGCACATGTTTTTAAAATTGTAAGACATTTTAACAAGATCTCTTTCACGAGAGACTGCTTCCCAGACATTGTTCAATGATTTTTAATAATTTCACTAGATCATCAGATGTCTTAGGTGAACTGGAGGCTGTGAGCTGCCCTCTTGAGAAATTTGTTTGGCTTCCCTGGGTTAGAGTAAGTCCAGCAGGATTCTGTAGAAGGCTCTTTTCTTTGCTTGCTTCAAGAGAGAATGAATGTCTTTAAATACATATTTAAAAAGAAAGCGTGAAAAGCTTTCAACATGTGAATCCCAGGAACCAGGCACAATGCCATGAGATGCCTCAAAATACCCTAACATGCAGGACACAGACTGTATTCAATTGCTTGCCCTATTCAGGACTGCAATTACTCTGCCTGCATTGTGCAGCTTTCTTTTAAACAGCTCTCATGTTCCTTGTCATCACAAGACATCTGATTGGTAACAGCAAAATAATTCACTGAAATAAGGAAACAAACTTCTGGCCTTTAAAATTCAAATTTTCAAGCCAAAGTACACTTGGATTTTATACTTTGGCTTAGCATACAGTATAGAAATATAACCAGAAAGGGTACTAAATCACTTGCTATTTGTGTTTCTAGTGAAAGGAATGATGACAATCCACAATTGTATTACAACAGAAAGTTTTCTTTCTTTTGTTGGTTAGGAAGCTTTTCATTTTTTCTTTTTCCCTTTCCTCTCAGTGAATCCTGCCAATTAAATCCGGCTGACACAACAGATCCATTTTTTGAGTGTCTATATAAGCTTAGCTTCCTTTCTTAGGAGATTGAGAGCGGCTTATCACTTCCTTTCTATCCTTTTCAATTCAATGGCTTTATTTATTTATTAATTATACTTTAAGTTCTGGGGTACATGTGTAGAACATGCAGGTTTGTTATATATGTATACATGTGCCATGGTGGTTTGCTGCATCTACACCCCGTCATCTACATTAGGTATTTCTCCTAATGCTATCCCTCCCCATTACCCCCACACCCTGTTATCCCTCCCCTAGCCCTCCACCCCCCGACAGGCCCTGGTGTGTGATGCTCCCCTCCCTGTGTCCATGTATTCTTATTGTTTAACACCCTCTTATGAGTGAGAGCATGCGGTATTTGATTTTCTGTTCTTGTGTCAATTTGCTGAGAATGATGGTTTCCAGCTTCATCCATGTCCCTGCGAAGGACATGAACTCAACCTTTTTTATGGCTGCATAGTATTCCATGGTGTATATGTGCCACATTTTTTTTATCCAGTCTATCATTGATGGGCATTTGGGTTGGTTCCAAGTCTTTGCTATTGTGAACAGTGCCGCAATAAACATATGTGTGCATGTGTCTTTATAATAGAATGATTTATAATCCTTTGGGTATATACCCAGTAATGAGATTGCTGGGTCAAATGATATTTCTAGTTCTAGATCCTTGAGGAATTGCCACACTGTCTTCCACAATGGTTGAACTAAGTTATACTCCCACCAACAGTGTAAAAGTGTTCCTATTTCTCCACATCCTCTCCAGCATCTGTTGTCTCCTAATTTTTTAATGATCGCCATTCTAACTGGCATGAGATGGTATCTCAATGTGGTTTTGATTTGCATTTCTCTAATGACCAGTGATGATGAGCTTTTTTTCATGTTTGTTGGCTGCATAAATGTCTTTTGGAAAGTGTCTGTTCATAACTTTTGCCCACTTTTTGATGGGGTTGTTTTTTTCTTGTAAATTTGTTTAAGTTCTTTGTAGATTCTGGATATTAGCCCTTTGTCAGATGGGTAGAATGCAAAAGTTATTTCCCATTCTGTTGGTTACTGGTTCACTCTAATGATAGTTTCTTTTGCTGTGCAGAAGCTCTTAAGTTTAATTAGATCCCATTTGTCTATTTTGGCTTTTGTTGCCATTGCTTTTGGTGTTTTAGTCATGAAGTTCTTGCCATGCCTATGTCCTGAAGGGTACTGCTTAGGTTTTCTTCTAGGGTTTTTATGGCGTTAGGTCCTATGTTTAAATCTTTAATCCATCTGGAGTTAATTTTTGCATAAGGTGTAAGGAAGGGATCCAGTTTCAGCTTTCTACACATGGCTAGCTAGTTTTCCCAACATTTTTTATTAAATAGGAAATCCTTTCCCCATTGCTTGTGTTTTTCAGGTTTGTCAAAGATCAGATGGTTGTAGATGCGTGGCATTATTTCTGAGGCCTCTGTTCTGTTCCATTGGTCTATATCTCTGTTTTGGTACCAGTACCATGTTGTTTTGATTACTGTAGCCTTGTACTATAATTTGAAGTCAGATAGCATGATACCTCCAGCTTTATTTTTTTTTTGCTTAGGATTGTCTTGGCTATGCAGGCTCTTTTTTGGTTCCATATGAAGTTTAAAGTGATCTTTTCCAGTTCTGTGAAGAAAGTCAATGATATCTTGATGGGGATAGCATTGAACCTATAAATTACTTTGGGCAGTATGGCAATTTTCATGATATTGATTCTTCCTAACCATGAGCATGAAATGTTTTTCCATCTGTTTGTATCCTCTCCTATTTTTTTGAGCTGTGGTTTGTAGTTCTCCTTGAAGAGGTCCTTCACATCCCTTGTTATTTGTATTCCTAGGTATTTTATTCTCTTTGTACCAATCGCTTTAATGTAGAGTTTAGCCTTAGGCCATTAAATAGGACTAAGGCAGGGGTGTCCAATCTTTTGGCTTCCCTAGGCCACATTGGAAGAAGAAAAATTATCTTGAGCCACATATAAAATATACTAACACAAATGATAGCTGATCAGCTAAAAAAAAAAAAGCAAAATGTCTCATAATGTTTTAAGAAAATTTACGGATTTGTGTTGGGCTGCATTCAAAGCCATCCTGGACCACATGTAGCCCATGTGCCATGGGGTGTATAAGCTTGGACTAAGGTTTCATGTCAGGTTGTCTGAGTTCCAAAGTAGATCCTCCATCCATTCTGTGCAGTACCTTGGGTGAATGGTTTAACTTCAGTTTTCTTACCTATAAAATAGAAGGGATAATATTACATTCTTAAAGAGAGCATTTTAAAGTTCATATTATTTTGGAACAGTGCCTCCTCATTTGTAGAAAATCTCAGTAAATGTTAGTTGGCTAAATTTTAATGGGTAATAGACAAAGCTCATCTTTCATGATACTAAAAAATATCTAAAAGTTGAGTTTTTTTTTTAAGTTAAAATAAGCATTTAGTCTTCGTGATATTGTAGTCTCTTCAGAGCTCAGGCAATCTTGGACAGATGAAGGCCTAAGACATGTGCTCTTTTAGCATGTCAGCTCATTTCTAGTTGCTCTCTTATAGCTTGCACTTCATATTTACCCCCACAGTGGCATTTCCCAGGGCTTGGAGCAAGTAGAAAACTTGGCTGCTATTTCTTCCTGAAGTTTCTCTCCGAAATAGGCTAGATCTGTGTGAAGAGCCATGTACTATCTTCCTCCCTTCTTCCCACCCTTCTTTTCTTCTTCCCTTCTCCCTCTCTTCCTTCCTTCTCTCCTACTTTTCTTTCTCCCTTCTTCTTTCCTTCCATAACCATTATTAAGCACCTGTCAAGTATAAGGCGTGGTTACGTACTTGCCTTATACTTGTCAAGTATAAGGCGTGGTTACATACAACAGCAAAAACCATGGGTAGTCCAGAGACAAATCCTCACATTCTTTGGAGCACTCTTCCATGGAGACATCCCCAGACATAGGCTGAGCTCCAGTCCAGAGTGGCCAAGGCAGAAGCCAATTCACTGAACAGAGCCCACGCTGAGTCACTGAGTTTCTTAAAGGTTTTCAGGGTTCTTGTAGTGTTTTTCAATTTTTATTTAAATTTGGAAAGAGTCTACATATGTGATTTTTTAAATTCAAGAACTTCTACTTCTAGAATATTTTCAACATATCTCTTGTTTGAAAGCTAACACTATTGAAATGATGTCAGCAAAAGAAAAAAAAGCAATCAAGCTTTTTCCTGTTCTGTTCAATATTATACATCTCTGAAATGGCAGTCAATTAGAATATCTTAAATCTACATATGACTCTTTTATCTAGCTTGGGGTAGAATGTAATTGAGGATTTGACTTTTACTGATTTTTTTGTGGGATTTTATTTTATTCTTCTTTTTAAGAATGGTCCAGGCAGGGTGCTGTGGCTCATGCCTGTAATCTCAGCACTTTGGGAGGCCAAGGCAGGTAGATCACCTGAGGTCAGGAGTTAAAGACCAGCCTGGCCAACATGGTGAAACCCTGTCTCTACTAAAAATGCAAAAAGTAGCTGGGTGTGGTGGTACATGCCTGTAGTCCCAGTTACTTGGGTGGCTGAGGCAGGAGAACCGCCTGAACCTGGGAGGTAGGGGTTGCAGTGAGCTGAGATTGCGCCACTACACTCCTGGGTGATAGAGCAAAACTCCATGTCAAAAAAAAAAAAAAAAAAAAAAAAGAATGGTCCAATTTTCAAGTATCTTGGAGTGTGCTCCAATCTATTGTTTCCTTCTAAGATCTCTCTTCTTGGGGGAAGTCAGAGACTCATCAGACATTTTTGTCCTTTCTGGGCCATAGGCACAGTGGGGCTGTTGGATTATGACCTGCCCTTTCCTGATCCCATGGGTCCATGGGGCATACACACTGCCCAGGTAACCTGCCCAGGAATGCCCTAGAGGTCTGAGTCTGGGTTGACCTGACCTGAGAGTCTTCTAGGATCTCCTAAATTGTTATTTCCAGTTTGAATCAGTCCAGCTCAAAGGCCCCGAGGGCGGTGGGCTAGCTATAGGATAGCTGAAAGTCCTCAGCCACACTCTAGGATGCCCTCCTCCCTGGAGTTTCCTTTGATGGAAGGGATGAAAATGGGCTAGGAAAATTATTCCTAGGAAATGAGCTTTGTAAGTACCTGAAGTTTTTTTGTTGTTGTTTTTTGGTTTTTTCCCCCTCATTTAATCTTCCTAATAATCCTTAGAAGGATTGATATTCTATTGATAAGCAATCAGGTTTAGAAGGGCTTAAGTAACTTGCCTCTGATGGGAGTAAGTAGTGCCTGCTTGTGTCGACGATGCTCCTTGCACCTCACTCCACCCTGGGACCCACTCCCTTCCCTCCCTATCCAATCTCTGTCCTGGACTAGGTTCTGGGCTCCCTTGCCTTCTGGCTTCCAGTTGGGTTTGGTCAATGGGAGACACAGGAGAGTGGAGGGAGGATGGATGGAGAGAAAGAGGTCAGGGTATTTCTTTCCTCTGCTCTCTCCTTGATGTGAGGCAGTTTTGGCAGCAGCAACTTCCTCATCAGTTACAGCTCCTGTTTTGTGGCCCCTCTCCAGGGCTCTAGCTCCCTTCCTGTAAATTTAGGGGTGGTGATATCTTCCCACTATTGCTAATACCTGAGTTGATTCCCTAAACTCTGTCCACACTCCTGTAAATTATTGCTTCACTTGAAGTCTTCAGTTAAAAATCTTTGCACCTACCATCTGTTTCGTCCTGGGAAGGACCTTAACTGATACAGTCATACCAAATTATACTGCCTGCCTCCCTTGGAACATCTCAGGACCTTTCCAACCAGAAGCAGCTACCTTCTGAAAAGTGTCTGCATCCACCTTCAATACTCAGAAATGCTAGAAAATCCAGGACATGAGTCATGATGTGGTAGACTGAGAGCTCCTTCAGGGCAGGAACACACTGTGTTGAGCATCCTTAGATCCCCTACTTAGTCCAGCCCCAGGCATACAGCAGGTGGTTAATAAATGTTTCTTATGGAAGTTAGCACCCTTGGGCCGGGAGAGTCTCCTGCCCGAGCTCCCAGCCTCCTCTTCTGCACCGCACCAGCGGCTGAGCTGCTGGCACCTGTAGGAGCTGGATCACCATGCTGACCAGCCGGTTTTTCTCTCCACAGAAGGAAGTTCATCCACGTGATTTTTTGCAGTACCCAGAAAGGGTGGGTACAGTGTGTTCCGTGGTGAAAAGCTTGTGAAGGAGGAGATGCAGGTTTTAGAGTCTCACTCCACGTTGCTGCTATTCCTATTCGAGAATTGCCCCCCCTCCACCACTCCCCTACTCCCACAAAAGCCTTGAAATATTTTATTTATGTGGGATTACAGTCTATGCAACAATGAGACATGAGGAGGTGGCCATGAATAGCCCCTGAGTGTGTTATACATTGAGACCTTTTCCAAAAGGCTGCCGAAGAATTATTTAGTCTAAGCAGGCACGAGTCATGTGATTTCTTCAGAAAAATTTACATCTGGCTAGGCCTGCTTTTTGAATATTCTTGGTGGGAAGCACTTTGAACCATAAAGGCACCCTAAAAGACAATTGCTATGGAGACTGCGCCTCCACTGTGCATTTCTCTGAGTTCTCTGCCTGGGGCTCTTGAGCGTCCACGGGGTGTCCTCGGCACGCTGCTCTGGGGTGGGGGTCTGGGCGTCACAGTGTTGGGAGGCCGCCCACTTGGGATCCTAGCTTGGGACTGAAAGCAGGAGGCAGCCACGCACGGTAGGGGCTCTGCGGGTGTGTGCGTGGTGGGAATGGGACAGCCAGGGGACATTCAGGGTGTGCGGCGCCTCCTCCCCCGCCTGTGTGGGGACCACGTGCAGGAGCGGCGCGTGGGGCCCCCTGGCGCGCAGCCGCGGTGGGTGACGGCGCGGTGTCCCGGGGGCCCAGTGTACGGGGCGTGTGTCTGTGTGAGTGTCTGGGAGGGGTGCAGGGGCCCCGCGCCGCCCTGCTCTCCTCGTGCGTGTGCGTGTGTGGCCTCGGCCCTGCGCCCCACCGAGTGGTGCCCGAGGCCGGGAGAGCGCGCGCGCTCCCGTGCGGGTTGTGTGTGTGAGTGTGTGACAGTGTGTGTCAGGTGACTCGGGTCACGCAGTCTCTCTCTCTCTCCCTCCTCGGGGGAGGAACTGCTAGCTCCGGCTGACTCCTCCGCCGGCGGGCGGGGCGGGGAGGGGGCTTCGCGCGCGCTGGGAACCGCGGGACCCGGACCTGGGCGCCGCCCGCCGGGGGACGCGCGGCCCCCGCTTCCGCCGGCCCCAGCCGAGCTCTAGACAAACCCCCGCTTCAGAAATAGGTTGAGGGAGGCCAGCGAGGAGGCTTGGCCCCCATCCCGGACCCTCCCCGCCCCAGGGCCGGCCGGTGGGCGCTATGAGCCAGGTGCTGGGGGAAGCCGCAGCCGCAGGACGAGGACGGCGCGGAGGAGGAGGAGGAGGAGGAGGATGAGCTGGTGGGGCTTGCGGACTACGGGGGACGGGCCCGACTCCTCGGACGCCGATCCGGACAGCGGCACGGAGGAGGGAGGTGAGCGCCCGGCCCCCGTGCCTTCAGCTCGAGCCCCTTTCCTCCCCGTGGTGTCTTCCCGCCCCCAGCCTGGCCCAGCACGGGCCACCGACTTGGAGGGGATCCAGGGGAGCGGAGTTGAGGGGTTGGGGCGGGGAGGGGCAACAGAAGCGCGACCTCGAGCTGCCAAACGTGGGAGCACAGTGCTGGTGGCGGAGGGGGGACCTGGATCGGTGGGGAAGGGGAAGGAGAGAGGGAGCGTCTGGGCCTGCAGAGCGCGGGCTTCTGCCCCTTTCAGAGCTGGTGCCTCCAGCGCCCCTCACCCGAGCTCTCCTCAGCGTCTGGCGGTTGGGGGAGGGAAGGGGACGGCGGGCGCGCCTTGGGACCTCTCTCCAGAACGCTGCTGTTGAAGCCAGAGTCAGATGTCGTGGCTAAAAAAAGGCACCAGCGGCAGCGTGACTGGCAGGGTCGTTGGCAGCTGCGGGTGTCAGTCTCGCCCCGCGTCGCCGCGGGAGGGGTCCTGGGGCCGCCCAGGTGGTGACTGGGGAGACCCGCCGTGGGGGATGCTCGCCAAGCTGTTCTGGGAGTCGCCGAGTGGCCGCAGGTTTCCCGGGGATCCACGCAAACACCGTTATCAGGACACCTTATCTGCACCCCGTATCACCACCTGGACTTGGCAGTGCCTGCCAGGGAGTGAGCGCGCGGCGGGGGATTCTTGCCATTGAAGCAAACTCTGTTTCCTGTTCTAGAAGCGGGTTTTAGCAATCAATCGTTCAGCTTGTGGGGGCTTCCTGCATTTTATTCTGAAGGTCTGGGGAAGTTGAGAGCCTTTTAGGATTCCAGAAAGGTTAAACTTTTTTGTTTCCCTCAAAAGCGAGCAAAAGTTCCGTTATTGTAAGGTCACTTGGAAAGGTCAATAGAAAGTGGCTGTTAAACATGATATTATTCTCGGTGAAGCTGTATGCATCCACGAGCAGGAACTAACTTTAGTGTTTAGCACTGAAGAAATTGTGTTAGAGATACAAGTATCTTTGTGACTATTGATTTTTAAAGAACTTTTATTGGGTATTCACTGAACTTCTTTTAAATTCCCTATACAAAGCCTTTCTCACAAGGGTAGTTGCATAATTCTACATCTGGCAGGCACGACTTTCAATGAATCAGAAAAGGAAATAAAGTTAACTATGCCTGGTAGATGAGAAAGCGGCCTCCCAAGTCACCATTTTTCAGAAAATGTTTTCTCTCTTGGGCTGTTTCTCTCTTGGCATGATTTGTGCTAATTCCTCATTTGCTTAAACTGATGTGTGCACCTTTGTGCTGTCTTCTTCACTTCCGGTAATTGGTCCTACCGTTGAGCACCGGGCCACATTTTGTAGATAAAGGCTCTCAGTCCTTTTATTGGAGTCTCTAGAGCTACCTTCCGTAATTAAATTGTTCGGTCGCCTCATTATTATTCAAATTCCATTTATTAGCTCCTCCCAGATTCTCAGAAGACTCCAGAGAGATGCAGAATAGGGATGTATTTGCAAGGTATTTGAAATGGTGGACACAGCAGGGTATGTGCGGGATCTCTTAAAAAAAGAAAAAAAGTGGGGGGTGGGGAGACCATATCCGGAAGGGAAAGCCCTGTAATTTGATACTGTTCTGAGGCCCAGAGGGTCCAGGAAAAGTACTGGACCCTTCGTTTATTCTGCAGCTCTTTAAGTGGGCACTTTTAAAATTTGATGTGGGGGACTTGAAATTGAAATGAAATTAAAGCCCTGCTTGAAGGATGGGATTCCCGGAACAAAGGGCTTCCCCAGGGCCCAGACTTTGAGGCTCCTTAGCTGCTAACCTAAAGGCAAACTTGCCTGTAACTGATTTTTGGTGACTTGCATAATAAAATCCTTCTGAAAGAGCTCTTGGGATCATCTTGGGATCTTGCTATAAAAGGATGAAATATATTTGCATTGTGAGAAGAGCAACATGTTCATATTTGCTTGGCAAACGCTGGGCCTGCTGTGGATAGGTGGTCTGCTTCTCAGACTTCTTCCCTTATATTTTGGCCTCTGTTCTTTCCAGATTTCCCTGACTTTGACTTTTGGGTTTAGGCCTGGATGCAGAATTTCTGTCTGAACATTTGCTTTCTAGTGGCAGATAGGCTCCTCAGTCAGCAGTTCCAGCGAGGACTGTTCCTGATGGCTGTCAGGCCAGCTGATACGGTCTGGGGGAGTGGGAATTGGGAGGGGGAGGTTGGGAGTTGTGACTTCCCTTCCTGTGTCCTTCAGAAGGCTGATTCACGTGTTGCATTATAGTCTTGTTTTATTTTTGGTAAAATTTACATTTACCTACTCTCAAACTTAAGAAGTGGAGGACTTACTTATTCTGAGAAAAGATGGATGGATATGGTGTATTCTGAACCACTAGCAAAGCATTTCTCTAATGAACCCCCACTCCTCTTTCGCCTTCCTAATAGCTTGGTTTAGTGCCTGCACTTAGTGGAGACCTGGGGCTTTTTCCATTAAGTTCAGAAATCTACCCTGTCAGGCTGGAGGCTGAGGGTGGGAGGTGGGGACCAACTGGTATGGCAGGCTAACTTGCAAAGCAATTTATCAGGAACCATGCAAGAAAAGTGGACTGAAGGTGGATATGTAATACAATTTTCATTTCCCTCAGTCTGTAGGACTTATAAAGGAATCTCTGATCTTATTTTTAAACTGAGTGCCTTGTAAGTGTTACCACATTGTGCTAAGTTTGAAAACATAGGGCAGCTAAGGTGAGATTTAAATTGCACTTCTCTGGCTTCCACTCCATATTTTATTCATGAATAGCAAAAGTGTTCTCAGGCACATGAGTTCTGTTAGGGCAGATCTGGACACTTCTCAGCCTTCCCCACATGGTAGTTAATTACAGGTAAGGTGAGTCTCACCTTGAACTCCCAGAGAGGAGGCAGTGGTTAGGGCATTAAAAACAATTTCATCAAAAATAATGATTATCTTTAGATTCATGGACTTTTAAAGCTTTTAATAAATTACTGTGCTTTAAAAACTGTAATGACATGGTGGCTGATGCCTGTAATCCCAGCACTTTGGGAGGCCGAGGCAGGCAGATCACAAAGTCAGGAGTTCCAGGCCAACCTGGCCAACATAGTGAAACCTCATCTCCAGTAAAAATATAAAACTTAGCTGGGCATGGTGGCATGCGCCTGTAGTCCCAGCTATTCAGGAGGCTGAGGTAGGAGAATCACTTGAACCCAGGAGGCAGAGGTTGTGGTGAGCTGAGATCACACCACTGCACTCCAGCCTAGGCAACAGAGAGAGACTCTGTCCCCCCAAAACAAACAAACAAACAAAACAAACAAACAAAAACAAGAAACCCTATAATAACAAGGAAAGCAAATAAGAAAGTAAAATTGTTTTCGCCCCAAAGCCCCTCCCATTTTTTAGGGGAAACTTGGCTAACATAGCTGCTCGCCCACAGTCCAGTGAAGTTCAGTCTTTGTCTTCATAGCAGCCTGTGCACACCCTTAGGGTCTGAGGAAGTGACTCTGTAGGTGGTTTCTGGAGGCATGAAAGATCCAGGGTCTTCCTTCCTGAAGGATGTAGATGGGGTGAATCCAGCAATTCATATCTATTAATCATTAGCTCATAAGTGTCAGCTTTTTGTGGGGAAGGGAGTTGCCTAGGCTGGTCAAGCAATCCTCCTGCTTCAGCCTCCCAAGTAGCTAGGATTATAGGCATGCATGACTCTTTGTGGCTTTTTCCTAAAATAATTAAAAAATTCACCTTTTCATTGTTCCTTGGAAGTAAGTAGAGTTAATGGTTCCCCTGATACTGAAACCATGGCTCAGAGATACCAGGGGACTTTTCTACCGCCCTATCATGAACTAGAAGTGAGCAAAGTTTGGAAGAGGATCAAGTGTGTGGAAATGTAAGCCCCTTTTCTTATAATTCTGCCTTATCCAAAAAGAGCTGGGTTGACTACAGTCCTGGACACAACTTATCTCTTGGATTTCTTTCTGACCCTGGAAATACAGAAGAGTTGGAACAGATGAAACTACAGGATAGTTTAAAATGATGTGACCAAAGGTAAATACTTGTTCGAATGCCTATATTGGGAGAGTATCTTATATCAGACGTTTTATAAACCCGTGTCAGTAATTCAGGGCACCAGAGAGTACTGACTCTCTTTTTTATTAGCGGTCTCTTCCATTTTAATATTAGACAGAGGGTAGTCTAATGGAAACAGGAGGCACAAACAGCAAGTTCTGGATAAGAGATGATGGCTTTGGGTTTGAGAGATCATCTTTTGTCTTTCAAAGATAACTGAGTCTGCCCCAAGTTCACCCCCTGCATTATTCAATCCTCCCCCAGCCCACAGCAAATGCTGGTGACAGTCAATTTCACTTTTAGCACAGCTACCTCGTTCTTGCTCATTTTTCTTCTTTCTTTCTTTTGAGATGGAGTCTCACTCTGTCACCCAGGCTGGAGGACAGTGGTGCGATCTCAGCTCACTGCAACCTCCACCTTCTGAGTTCAAGTGATTCTTCTGCCTCACCCTCCCCAGTAGGTGGGACTGATTATAGGTGCCCATCACAATGCCCAGCTAGTTTTTGTATTTTTAGTAGAAATGGGGTTTCACCATGTTGGGCAGGCTGGTCTTGAACTCCTGACCTCAAGTGATCCACCTGCCTCGGCCTCCCAAAGTGCTGGGATTACAGGCATGAGCACTGTGTCTGGCCTCTCTTTCTTTCTTCTATATCCTTTATTCTTTTTGTATCCTTTTCATTTTTTAAGAAAACTTTTTTGTTCTTCCTCCTGTGCCACAGCCTTAAAGCTCTCTTGTGATTGCCTTTCCTGGTTCTGCTGTGACACTCAAGACAAATATGTTTTTCACTCCTGGGCTACAGGGTCCAGGGTGCTTGCTGGTCAACTTTCTCCTCTTGTGGTCCTCCGAGAAAGACTTCGGCTTCATTTCTTAGTGTGTAAAATAGAGGACTGCATAAAGCCAACCTTAGTGCACTCTCAAAGTGATTGTTAGAAAGTTTGTAAGAATGCCTTTCCCTTTTTGCAGGCACGTTGGTAAATCAGAACATATTAGTGAAATGAGAAAGGTTCCCTTGTCCCCCTTGCAGGGTGTGTGATGGGGGTTTGGCTCCCCTCTTCATGCTCCGCTGCTCAAACCTCTAGGGGGAGCACACAGTCCGGCAGGCTGTGGGCCTCTGACCCCATGGCAATGTCTGGGCTGAATGTTTACAGCTCCTAAAGCCCCAGTGGGCATGTGTTACAGGGTGCTCTTTTAGTTTTGCCATCTATGGGCTTGTGTTAACCAGCTCAGTTAGACCCTCTATCTTGTCGCAAGAACAGAGTGCTTTCTGTATCCTGGGATCTTGCCTTAGTGTACCGAAGAATTGGATCACACCTGGGCTTGGAGAATGAGTACAAGATTTTGTTGGGTGGAAGTAGCTCTCAGCAGATGGGGGAGCCAAAAGGGAGATGGTTTTTGCCTGGAGTCTGGCTGCTATTCTCTGACCACTCTGGCCAAACTCCGTGTCCTTCTTCTGGTCCATGGCCTCCTGGTGTGCTCCCAATGTCCTCTCGACGTCCAGCCGCTTGTATCTTCTTCCACCGATCCGCTCCTCTAGATGTTCAGCCACTTGTGTGTTCCTCCACTGATGTGCTCCTCTCCGACGTCCAACCCTTTCAGTCTCTGCCTTGCTAGGGTCTTGGTTTCTTTCTTTTCTTTTTTTTTTTTTTTTTTGAGTTGGAGTCTGGCTCTGTCATGAGGCTGGAGTACAATGACACGATCTCGGCTCACTGCAACCTCTGTCTCTCTGGTTCAAGTGATTCTCCTGCCTCAGCCTCCCAAGTAGCTGGGATTACAGGTGCACATCACCACACCCAGCTATTTTTTTGTATTTTAGTAGAGATGGGGTTTCACCATGTTGGCCAGGATGGTCTCGAACTCACTGACCTCGTGATCTGCCTGCCTCAGCCTCCCAAAAGCCTTCTTCTTTTTTTTTTTTGAGATGGAGTTTAGCTCTTGTTGCCCAGGCTGGAGTGCAATGGTGCAATCTGAGCTCACCACAACCTCCGCCTCCTGTGTTCAAGTGATTCTCCTGCCTCAGCCTCCCAAATAGCTGGGATTACAGGCATGTGCCACCACGCCTGGCTAATTTTGTGTTTTTAGTAGAGACAGGTTTCTCCTTGTTGATCAGGCTGGTCTCAAACTCCCCCACCTCAGGTGATCCGCCCTCCTCTGCCTCCCAAAGTGCTGGGATTACAGGAGTGAGCCATCGCATGTGGCCAGGTCTTCAGTTTTTATAGCCACAGGATGGGGATGTGGCAGGCCAGAGGTTCTTGCAACATTTGGGCAGGAAATGCCTGGCCTCACCTAGGTCTTTGGGGGGTGGAGCCCTTGCCGGGACCAGGCCCTCCTCTACCCGGCATTTCCCTTCTTTCTTCCATATCATTTAAAGGGACCATGCCCTTTCCTTCCCAGCACTCCCCTTATCATTAGGACTGCTACTGAATGAATACATATGTTAAGGAAATATTCATATGTGGTATCGTTCTTGTTTTTTAGTTATCTGCCAGTGTGATTTGAGAGGATTTCATAGGGAAAGATTTAAGTCTTCACACATAAATAAAAGAATCACCTTCAAAAATCTTTATGCCTTTGAAAATATGTGTTCTGTTTTGCATTTAATTTTCTCTACTAAGTAATCAAATGGACAGTAAATCTTCGTGATTTTTGCATATCTCTTATTAGTAGTAGTGTTATTATTCACATGATTCATTCCCACTTGAGTTGGAATTTCTTACTGAACTCCTGGGTCTTGAATGCATAAGTAGTTCCATTTATCAACAGAAGCTCCAGAAATTTAAAGGAGCCACAGAGAAAGTTGCAAATAGAAACACACCAGAGGCCTCTTCCTAAAACCGTAAGCACATAGACGCTTAAGCCTTTGTTGATCCCACAGAATACTAATAGCGAAGACATTCTAATTTTCCCTTAAGGCTGAGTGAGCCTCTCACTGTAGTCACATTCCACAAAAGACTCTCTCGTTGCCTAGGCTTGGGGTGGGAAAAAAGAAGGGGAGTGACTGTGTGTGTGTTTGTGTCCGTGTGTGTGTCCATGTGTATATGGATAGAGATTGATAGAAGAGGAAATGAAGGCTCATGGGCAAGGGGACACGTGTGGGGTCACAGAGCTAGTAAATGGCAGAGCTGGGACTTGAACCCTAGTCTGACACTAACCCAGTATGTGTTCAACCATTCCACTTGCCATCACTTCGCTACTTAATTCTTGCATTAAATAGTTTATTTTCCTGTTTTGAGCCTGTTCAAAGATGTTACCTCTCAGAGAACTCTCCTTAATTGTAATAGTTCTCAATCGTATAATGCACTAGAATTTATGAAGTGCATTTCATATGATGCCTCATTCTTCCTGGAGAGATGGCAGGGCCAATCTTAAGAGCTGTGTAAGGAGGTGAACACTGGGTGTCAACTCCCATTTTCCCGATTTCTGGTTCCTTCTTTGTTGTAAGCATTCCTAACCCTCAGATCAGTCAGGCAGGGTCCCCCAGGCAGCCCTATATTATACTCAAGGTACCAAGCCATCTTTCTCTCCCTTCATTTCTATTTACTAAGGCCTGTTGGTTTTTGACAGGGCTCTGCTGGTTATTGGATACTTCGGATTAAGTAATTAGCCTGCAGGTGTTAAAGACTCGATAATGGGCCAATATGATGACTCCTCCCCATAGTGCTGTTCCCTGGGTGATTGAATTTCCTGGGGTCTACAACAGTCCAGTTTGAAGGCTGGGTGGGCTTTTTGGGAAATCTGGGGTATTGACAGCACCGAGTGGAGGAGAGGTGAGGTCTACTTGGTGTCCCTGACCACAGTAAATAAACTACACCTAGGCATAAAGCTGATCCTCTTGGTACTCAGTTCCAAGTGCTGATCTGGGCCAAAGTCAGACATGAAGTTTCTTTTTAAAGCTTAAGTTAATTTAGCCTCAAATTCTGCTCAGTCACTTTCATGTAATCATCCCAACAAACATCTATTGAGTGTTTGTTGTGGGGTAAGCACT
The DNA here is from genome assembly GCA_036589455.1 of Ateles fusciceps. NCBI lineage: Eukaryota > Metazoa > Chordata > Mammalia > Primates > Atelidae > Ateles > Ateles fusciceps. The sequence goes on from JAZHEH010000065.1 coordinate 41,896,493, forward strand.
GAGGCCTCAGTTTGTTTTAACAACAATTTTAATTTTGTTAAGCTACAAACTGCAAAATCTTGTTTTCGTATTATTCTATAATTTGTGTTACACAGGCCATTAGGCCCAAATTTTAAACTAATAGAAAAAAAAAAATCCCCCCTTTGGAATACAATATTAAAATTTTGCAGAAAGGCAGAAATTGCTTACCAATACCTAATACCCCTTCAAATGACAACTGTTCTTTATTCTTCAAGTATGTGTGTAATAACCCACATGGGGAAAATGGCAAAAGGCCACACTGATGTTTTCTAAATATAGAGAAAATAAAGATTTAAATCAGGAAGTTGTCAGGCACAGTGGCTCATGCCTGTAATCCCAACACTTTGGGATGCCAAGGCGGGAGGATTGCTTGAGCCCAGGTGTTCCAGACCAGCCTGGGCAATATGGTGAGGCCCTGCTTCTAACTCCTGCCCCCACCAAAATTAAAAAATTAGCCAGGTGTAGTGGAGGTGGTGTGTGCCTGTAGTCCTAGGTACTTGGGAGGCTGAGGGCAGGAGGATCACTTGAGCCCTGGAGTTTGATGCTGCGTGAGCTATGACTGAGCCACTGAACTCCAGCCTGAGTGACAGAGTGAGACCCTCTCTCTCAAAGAAAAGAAGAAAAACCAATCAGGAAGTCCATTATCCATGGCCATATATATATAAAATATATATGTATAATGTATATATCCCCCAGGTAAAAACCGCTTTGTTGCCTTACAATATTCCAGAGACATAAAGGTTCTCAATGTTTGGATGTTCCCCTAAGTACCTTTTAATCGGTTCATTTATCCTCTTCTTTATGTCTTGACAGTTTTTAAAAATGTCACTGTGGTAAAAACACCTAACATGAGATCTGTCTTAGTAAGTTTTTAAGTGCACAGTATGCTATGGTAGGTACACTGTGGTACATCAGATCTCTAGAGCTTAGTCCGCCTGCTTGACTGAAACATCGTGCCCACTGATGAGTACCTGCATGGGAGGTACCATTTACTTTTGTAAAGGATGAGTGTTACCACCTTGAGAGATGACACTGTGTGCTATGTAGGTGGTCAGTAAATGGCAACCGCTGGTTAATGAGAGGTTGGAATGGATTGGTTTGAGTTGTTTCGCTGTGGCCAAAGCTAAAACTCCTCAAACATGCCCCTCACTTTCAGCCAACAAGGTCAGGGCTAGCTCAGCAGCTTCCGTTCCCCTGCTTCAAGCCTGTCACATTCTTACCTCCCTCGTGAGGCCCTGGGTCCTTTCTCCATGTGAGCTGCAGACCGGCAAGCCCCTTAGACTCAACAAGTTTAAACACTTGTTCAGCTCTTCCCCCTAAACTTCTTGGTGAATGAGCCGCAGATCAGGAACCCAGGGCTGCTTTCTCCCTTGTCCCCCCATACCCGATGGGACACAGATTTGAGCTCACGAGTCCATTTCTTCTGCCCATTTCCACAGCCTGTGCCTTAGTTCTTTTTCATTTGTGTTCCAGAACAACTTCCTAACTGCACATGGGCCCCCTCAAGGGAGTCTGTTTCTGGAGTGAACTTCATGAAATGTAAATCACATTAGTCTCCCATTAAAATCCTTAGTGATTTCCAGGCTGGACTCGGTGGCTCACTTTGGGAGGCTGAGGCAGGTGGATCACCCCTACAGAGTGTTGCCTCTTGTTGCCTTCAGACTGCATTCCCTAACCTCCAGTTTCCTGAACTTGAAAATCTCTTCCTGGAGCAACCTTTTCCTCATTCATCTCTTCGACGCCTCCTCTCCTTTAAGACTCAGATGTTACTCCTCCAGGGAGCCTCTCTCAGTGCCTAGAATACCTAGCTGGCCATGCATGGTAATTGCCAGTTTCTCATGTCTGTGTTCTCCTCTAATTGCTAGGGGAGGAATCATTTTTCTTTTTATCTGCAGCCCTGCCTCATACTTGGCCAGTGTTCAGGGAACCTTGGTGAAATGAGAACAAACTGCTCTCTTGTACATTTCATCTCACTACAGCAACTTCCTGGGCAGGTTGAAGGGGAGCCCTCCCTTAGCGGATTTTTAAAGACTTGTCCTCTGATTGCTCCTTTTAGGGGGGCTGTCATCTTTCATTCTCTTTTGCCTGCCTAGAAGCCTGAGACAAAGGTAATGCTTAGGGAGGTGTTGATGGAGAAAGCCCAGCCTTCTGCAGGAGGCAGAGAGGCTGAGGTGCCTTCCTTTCTGGCATAAGCTCTCTGCCTCTACCATGGCTATTGGGGGAGTGAGACCCTTTGGGGAATTCAGAGCTGTGCTCTAGGGGATTTGTTTTAGTGCCTGTGCTTAAACCCTGGACCCTCAGATTAACGCTTTACCTGGGCTAAGCCACCTGGGCTCTACGAGGTTTCTTAAGCAGAGATACTTGAGGAGAGAGTGGGAGGGGATTAGAGGGAAGATTTTTGTCAGCCGTCCATTTCTGATATATAAGAAACCTGTCCTGATGTAAAGCCATGGCCTACAACATTTTTGACCATGGCCCACAGTAAAAACATTTATACTCTGAACGAGTACTCACATGCATGTAAATAAACCCAAGAGAGTTTCACTAAGCTGTATTTTACTCTTACGCTGTACCATGTGCTCCGATATTTTTCTAGTTTCTTTTTTTTTTTTTTTTTTTAAATAAAGATGGGGTTTCACCATGATGGCCAGGCTGGTCTTGAACTCCTGACCTCAGGTGATCCACCCACCTCGGCCTCCCAAAGTGCTAGGATTACAGGCGTGAGCCACCGCGCCCGGCCTCTAGTTTCTTCTTTTTAAATGTCTTTGTTGTTTAATGCTGTTGCTGTTTAATGCGCACAAATTGATTTTATGAAGACTGATGTGTTCTGACTTAAAGTTTGGAAATCACAGATGTAAAATATTTGAAGAGCAGCTAGAATGAAGCCATTTTGTAGAACACCTCAAGGAGAAGGTCCCTTGTAGATTTTAATTCATGAGATATGCAAATTAGATGACAGTTTAGTACTTAATGTTACAAACAGAGAGCTGATTGGTGGTAAAGGTTCTGGGTGAGCACTCCATTAATACCAGTCGTATGGCCTTGGGCAGGTTCCTTCCTAGAGATTCCTCAGGGGTAGAACAAGACTTATCCCCCCTCACTGGGCTGGTAAAGTTTATAGAAATGTCCAGCACAGACCAGGAACGGTGGCTCATTCCTGTAATCCCAGCACTTTAGGAGGCTGAAGTGGGAGGATCGCTTGAGCCTAGGAGTTCCAGACTAGCCTAGGCAACACAGGGAGACCTCGTCTCTACAAAAGGAAAAAAGAAATTATCTGAGCATGATGGTACAGAGTGCACTGGCATAATCACAGCTCACTGCAGCCTTGACTTCTGGGCTCAGGTAATTCTCCCACCTCAGCCTCCTGAGTAGCTGGAACTATAGCCACATGCTACCACAACCTGCTAATTAAAAAAATAAATATTTTTAGTGGAGAGAGGATTTGCCATGTTGCCCAGGATGGTCTCGAACTCCTGGGCTCTAGCAATTTGCCTTCCTTGGCCTCTCAAGGTGCAGGGATTACAGGTGTGGGTCATTGTACCCAGCCTACACAGCATATTTCCATACTCCCTAGCTGAAGGCATCTGCTCGGAACCAGCGAGTGCTTGCAAAGTTGATGGTGTTCTTTCTGATAGGCCTCCCTTTCTCAGCTGTTTAATGGTTGGTGGTCCATGCTTGAATTTGGGCAGGTGGGGGAAAAGGAAATACTTCCAGCTGTATATGTTGTTGCAGCCGTGTGTGTATTTAGCTTCCCAGCATTTCTGTGTACGTAAACATGCACACATACTCCCTTCCCCTTCACAATGGGGTTTGTCACCTTACCACCCTCCCAGGAGGAGGAAATCCAACTTCTACAGAGCATCAGCGTGGATGATCATGCCACATAGAGACTTACAGACCCTGCTGGAGAAACACTTAAATCTACACCCGTATCTAGCAGTATAAATTGGGAAGAAAGGCATTTATTAACACATGAATATTTTTTCACTTGCATGTAATTTAAAGGAGTTTTGCTTGCATTAATTGGAGTCAGTGTTGCACAGCAGAAAGAGAATGCATAGACCATGAGTGGGCCAGCCCTCAGTTTAAATGTTACTTGACCTTTCTAAGCCTGTAAATCATAAGATATGCAAATTAGAGTACAGTTTATTATTTAATGTGACAAATAGAGAGCTCATTGGTGGTGAAGGCTCTGGGTGGTGAAGGCTCTGGGTGAGCACTCCACCAAAAGCAGTTTCTTCACCTGTGTAATGGGGATAATAATATCTGTTCTTGAAGGAGCATGAATGGGATGAAGTGTGTAGAGTGCCTAAAATAGTGCCTGGCACATGGCAGGCACCTTCATACATGATAGCGATGAGTTCTCATTGCATGCGTATTTTCCTGTTCCATGCAAGGCGTGCCTTTGCTTACATTTGGACTTCCCTCTTCTGGAGGACCTCCTGCCTCTCTTTCTCTCAACCCATCCAAATTCTGCAGTACTTTAAATCTGCATTCATATTCTGTGTGATCCACGGGGTCTCTTCCCTGGCCCACAAGAATTTCCCTCTATTCTGCACTGATTAAACACTTGCTGTTTGGGAGGTGATAGCAGAGCAACTATAACTGTTAGGGTTTCCGTTCTTAGCTTGAGATTACATTTTTTATAGCAGCTGTAACTGTCAATTACAACAGTTAATTGACATAACACATATTTGATATGTTTTACATATGTATGCACCTGTGAAACTATCAGCACAGTCAAGATAAAGAACATATCCATCACTTCCAAATGTTTTCCTATACCCCTCCCTTCCTCCCTCCAACCTTTCCTTACTGCCTACTGCTTCTTCCATTTCTTTTTTTTTCTTTTTTTTTTTTTGGTAATCAGTTATTTAATTAGATTATTAGGACATTTAAAACACCAATTTGTGAGGATAAATTCCATTTGTAGGGCAAACACAGATCGCAGGTAGCCCTGGAGTTGAGGAATAACTTTGATTTTTGGTAAAATTTGTGAGTCCACAGCTTTCTGATCAATCTTGCGCTGCTCTGTAATCTCGTATCTCTCTTTTCTGCGTCGAAGATCTCACCTTCCTGGTGTCTGGGCTTCCGCAGCTTCTTCTTCTGAAGTAAGCATCAGTAAGATGATGTGGGATTTTTACATTGCTGATATCAATTTTGGTTGAGGTGGCAATACAAATTTCTGGTGTGTTCTCCGCAGAGGAACTTGATTGAGGGCCAGGGGTCCAGTCACAAGTAACAAGCCACTAGCCAGCTGCTTCAGGAAAACCACCCTCTTGCCCCTGTGGCGTCCAGTGAGGATGATCAGAATGGTCCCAGGGGTAATGCTGGCTGGCAGTTTTCTCACTTTGCTACTGAAGGGTTTTTGCCGTGGCTCAACAGCTTTCGAAGGCACATCTTCAGTAGGATAGTACCTAGGCATTTTGCGAAGTTTAACCACCCGGGTACCGCCGGTTTTGTCACCACCGACTGGTTTTGTAACAGTTGCAAGAATCTTCTCCTTCTTTTCTTTAACCTTGGATTTAGCCGCTAGTACTTCCTCTTGTACATGGCCTTTCTGGAATACATGGCAAGATCGGGAATACCTACCAATTCCTCTGACAAGTACAGGATTGCGGCTGCAATGGGGCTTCCCCTTCTGGGCTTTTTAGCCTTGAGATTACCCTTTTACTTTGCTACCAGCATCAGCCTTCTTGGCTTAGGTTTCTTCTCTTTAGTATCTGGCTTCTCAACTTTTTCACCCGCCATCTTGCAAGATGGAAGAGCTCTTTTTTTTTTTAAGAGGGAGTTTTGCTCTTGTTGCCCAGGCTGGAGTGCAGTGGCGCAATCTCGGCTCACTGCAACTTCCGCCTCCTAGGTTCAAGCGACTCTCCTGCCTCAGCTTCCGAGTAGCTGTGATTAAAGGTGCCCACCTCCATGCCAAGCTAGTTTTTGTATATTTAGTAGAGACGGGGTTTTGCCATGTTGGCCAGGCTAGTCTTGAACTCCTGACCTCAGGTGATCCACCCACCTTGGCCTCCCAAAGTGCTGGGATTACAGGCATGAGCCACCACACCCAGCCCTGCCTCTTCCATTTCTCAGGCAACCACTGATATGCTATTTGCCAGTGTAGATTAGATTAGTTTACATTTTTTAAAAAGAATTTATGAAAAAGGAGTAATGGCTTCTTTCACTCAGCATAATTAGAGATTCATCCAGGTTATATGTATCAGTAGTTTATTTTTTTATTGCTGAGATGCACCACAATTTGTGTATCTAGTCACCTGCTGATGGGCATTTGGGTTGTTTCCAGTTTTTGACTATTACAAATAAAGTTTTTATGAGCCTTTGTGCACACGTTTTTATATGGACAAAAACTTTCATTTCTCTTAGGTAAAAACTCAGCAGTGGAATGGAAAGGATAATATGATAGGTATATGTTCAACTTCTTAAGAAACCACCACACTGTTTTCCAAAATAGTATCATTTTACATTTCTACCAGCAGTGTATGAGAGTTCTAGTACCGGGCACATCCTTGCCAACACTTGTTACTCTGTGTCTTCAATTAAATTTTAGCCATCTCAGTGGGAAATAGTATCTCATTACAGTTTTGATTTACATTTTATAATGATTAATGATGTATCGAGTATCTTTTCATGTGCTTATTTACCTTCTATAAATCTTCTTGGGCAAGTTGTATCTTCAAATCTTTTGCTTGTTTCAATTTTAAAATTGGGTCAGCCGGAGGCCCGGGCCGGTGGCTCACGCCTGTAATCCCAGCACTTTGGGAGGCTGATGTGGGTGGATCACGAGGTCAGGAGTTTGAGACCAGCCTGACCAACATGGTGAAACCCCGTCTCTACTAAAGATACAAAAATTAGCCGGGTGTGGTGGCGCACGCCTGAAATCCCATCTACTCAGGAGGCTGAGGCAGGAGAATCACTTGAACCCGGGAGGCGGAGTTGCAGTAAGGCGAGATTGCGTCACTGCACTCCAGCCCGGGCAGAGAGCGAGACTCTGTCTCCAAAAAAAAAAAAAAAATTGTGTCATTGGTTGGGTACAGTGGCTCACGCCTGTAATCCCAGCACTTTGGGAGGCTGAGGTGGGTGTATCACTTGAGCCAGGAGTTCAAGACCAGCCAACATGGCGAAACTCCATCTCTACAAAAAATTAGCTGAGCCATGGTGAGTCACACCTGTAGTCCCAGCTCCTCCGGAGCCTGAGGCAGGAGGATTGCTTGAGCCTGAGAGGTAGAGGTTGCAGTGAGCTGTGAGTGTGCCACTGCACTCCAGCCTAGGCAACAGAGTGAGACCCTTAGTAAATAAATAAATAAAATAAAATTGAGTTATTTGTTTTCTTATTAATCAGCTTTGAGGGTTTATATATGCTGCTTACAAGTCCCTTCCCAGAAACAAGATTTGCAAATACTTTCTTCTAGTATGTGTCTTGTCTTTATTACTTAACAATATCATTTAAAGTTTTTATTTTACTTTATTACTGTTTTTCTGAGAGTCGCTGCTGTCTTTTAAGTCCCAACAAATTTTTCATTTTTGGATCTGTTGTGCTTTTCTTCCTTTTTAATTTTAATTTTTTAAAGTTTCATGGGTATAGAAGTTTTATTTTAATAAAGTCCAGTTTACCAATATTTAGGGGAGGGTGTCATATCTAAGAAATTTTTGCCTAATGCAAAATCATCTCCTAGAAGTTTCATAGTTTTAGGTCTTACAGTTAGTACTATGACCAATTGGGTGGATTTTTTTTTTTTTGCATATGGATGTCCACTTGGCCCAGCAGTCATTTGGTGAAAATGACTGTCCTTTCTTCATGGAGTTGGTTTTCTTTGCCTCTGGGTGAAAAATTAGTGGTCCGTGTATATGTGGGTTTATTTCTGGATTCCCTGTCTGTTCCAATGATCTCTTTGTCTATCTGTGCACCAACACTCACAGTTTGGACTGGATTTTTAAGATTCTCCAAGAAGGAAACCATGTTTTAGATATCTTTTTGTCTAACCAGCATTTACCAAGCAACTGCTTTGGGTCCATTAACACACATATTTATTGTATCTATAAAACAAACCTGAAGAGCACAATTGAAAGAGAAAATGTGGAGTTGAAATCACAGTTTAAGGAGTATCTAAGATTTTGAAACATTTGTATTTGGCAAATACAGTGAAAGGAACTATCAAAGGTTTTCAGTGAACTCGTGCATCTTTGGAATTTAACTTAAAGGCCTGAGTTTTGTAAATTAAAACATAAAACAGTCTGTCAGTTGTTGTCTCTTTTTACGTTGTAAATTTTATCTTAGTTATTTTCATTGACAGATTATAGTTCTATACATTTAAGTTGTTATTTCTTTCCTCTCTCTCTTGTTTTTAAGACAGAGTCTCGCTCTGTTGTCAGGCTGGAGTGCAGTTGCGATCTTGGCTCACTGCAGTCTCCACCTACAGGGTTCAAGTGATTCTCCTGCCTCAGCCTCCCAAGTATCTGGGACTGTAGGTGAATGCCACCACACCCAGCTAATTTGTTGTATTTTTTTTGTAGAGATGGAGTTTTGACATGTTGCCCAGGCTGGTCTCAAAACTCCTGAGCTCAAGCAATCCACCTGCCTTAGCCTCCAAAGTGCTAGGATTACAGGTGTGAGCCACTATGCCTGGCAAGTTCCAGAAAATTTTTATCACTCCAAAATAACTACATACCAGTTAACAGTCACTCTCTATTTTCCCTTCTCTCTAGCCACTGACAACTACTAACTACTTTTTGTCTCTATATATGTCCATTCTGAACATTTCATGTAAATGGAATCATACAATAGGTAACATTTTGTGTCTGTTCTTTCATTTAGCATTATATTTTCAGTGTTCATCCATATTGTAGCATGAATCGGTACTTTATTCCTTTTTTATGGCTAAATAATATTCCATTGTATATATTTATTTGAGACAGGGTCTTACTCTATCACCCAAACTGGAGTACAGTGGCATGATTGTGGCTCACTACAGCCTCAAGCCACTGGGGTCAAGGGATCCTCCCACCTTGGTCTCCTGAGTAGCTGGAATTACAGACGCATGCTGCCATACCCAGCTAATTTTTAAAGTTTTTGTAGAGATGGGGTCTTACTATGTTGCCCAGGCTGATCTTGAACTCCTGGCCTCAAGCAACCCTCCTGCCTCAGCCTCCCAAAGTACTGGGATTATAGACATGAGCCACCATGCCAGGCTATATTCCATTGTATTGATATACCTCATACTATTCATTCATTCATGAGTTGATGGGTGTTGGGCAGTTTCTACTTTTTGGCTATTGTGAATAATGCTGCTGTGAACATTTTTTGCAGAAGAAATTTTTGCCTGGACATAATGTTTTCAATTTTTTTTAGTATATATATATTTTAAGATGGAGTGTCCAAGGCAGGCGGATCAGGAGGTCGAGATCGAGACCATTCTGGCCAACATAGTGAAACCCCGTCCCTACTAAAATATAAAACTTAGCTGGGTGTGGTGGCACGCATCTGTAGTCCCAGCTACTCGGGAGGCTGAGGCAGGAGAATTGCTTGAATCCGGGAGGCGGAGGTTGCAGTGAGCCAAGATTGCGCCACTGCACTCCAGCCTGGTGCCTGGCGACAGAGCAAGACTCTGTCTAAAAAAAAAAAAAAAAAAAAAAGATGGAGTGTTACTCTGTTGCCTAGGCTGGAGTGCAATGGCGCCATCTCAGCTCACTGCAACTGCCGCCTCCCAGGTTCAAGTGATCCTCCTGCGGTATCCTCCCAAGTAGCTTGGATTATAGGTGCCCAACAGCATGCCTGGCTAATTTTTGTATTTTTAGTACAGACAGCGTTTCACCATGTTGGCCAGGCTGGTCTCAAACTCCTCAACTCAAGTGATCCGCCCACCTCGGCCTCCCAAAGTGCTAGGATTACAGGTGGGAGCCACCATGCCCGGCCTATGTTTAATCTTTTGAGGAACTGCCAAACTGTTTTTCAAAGTGCACCATTTTGCATTCCCACCAGTGGCATACGAAGGTTCCAGTTTCTCTACATCTTCACTAACACTTGTTATTATCAGTCATTTTGATTATAGCCATCCTAATAGGTGTGAAGTGGCATCTCAATGTGGTTTTTACGTGTACTTCTCTGAGGGCTAATGACATGGAACACCTTTGCATATGTTTATTGGCCTTTAGTGTTTCTTTGGAGAAATGTCTATTCACATCTTTTGCTCATTTTTTTATTGGGTTGTCGTTTATTATTAAATTATAAGTGTTCTTTGTGTATTCTGGATACTAGACTCTTATCACATGTATGATTTGCAAATGTTTTCTCCCATTCTGTAGGTTGTCTTTTCACTGCAAAAATTTTTGATGAAGTCTAGTTTATCAATTTTTTTTCTGTAGTTGCTTGTGCTTTTGCTGTCATAGATAAGAAACCATTGCCTAATGCAGGGTCGCCAAGATTTACGCCTGTTTCCTTCTTAGTTCATTTTAAGAGTTTCATAGTTTTAGCTCTCCAATTTAGATGTTTGATCCATTTGAGTTAAATTTTGTATATGTATATAATTTTTGTATGACATTAAGGGTCTAACTTCATTCTTTTGTGTGTGAATATCCAGTTGGCCCAGCACCATTTGCTGAATGAATTTTAGTTTTAATAATTATTTTAGGTCCTTGATCTCATTTATTATAACAGCCCTATGAGATGTTTATTTTCATTATCAAGTCCATTTTACAGATTTTGAAATTGAGTCTCAAAAGCTAAGTATCTTTTTCTAGGTCTGATAGCTTAAACCCCAAGTCTTGCTGACTTCAGAGCCTTAACACTTAACCACTGGTCTGTACTTCCTTTACTTCTGTGAAATGTACACGCTCTTGGTCAATTAGGAAGGCTGCTTAGCAATTAAGTGGTTTTCTGGGACTGAAGAACATTGTGGAATTAATACCATATGTTTCAAGAACAAAGAAAAGAGAGAACCCTACAGGGTTTGGGGCTGTTACACTAACTACTACTTTTATCAAGTAATGCCTAATCCCTCTAGGACCCTTAGCAAAGGATTTTAAGATTGATTTTTGTTACCAGGGACTGCTGTAGTGCTGGCCTCTAGGACTTTCTGTGAGGATAAGAATGTTCTGTGTCAGGGATTCCCAAACCTTGGGCCACAGACCTGCACCACTCTGTGTTCTGTTAGGAACTGGGCCGCATGACAGGAGGGGGAGCGGTGGACGAGCAAGCGAAGCTTCCTCTGTGTTTACAGCCGTTTCCCATTGCTCTCATTACTGCCTGAGCTCCGCCTCCCGTCAGATCAGCCATGGCATTAGGTTCTCATAGGAGTGCAAACCCTGCTGTGAATTGCACATGCGAGGGATCTAGGTTGTGCGCTCCTTATGAGAATCTAATGCCTGATGATCTGTCACTGTCTCCCATCACCCCCACATGGGACTGTCTAGTTGCAGGAAAACAAGCTTAGGGCTCCCATTGATTCTACATTACGGTGACTTGCAGAGTTACTTTATTATATAGGACAATGTAATAATAATAAAGTGTGTAATAAATGTAATGCGCTTGAATCATCCTGAAACCACCCCCGCCACTCCACTTGTCCCTGGAAAAATTGTTTTCCACGAAACTAGTGCTGGGTGCCCAAAGGCTGGGGACTACTGCTCTATGTGCTGTCCAATACGTTAGCCACTTGCCAGATGCAGCATTCACATTGTCATGTGCCCCTCACCACCAAAAATGGTTAAAACTGTAAATGTTATGATGTCATGCATATTTTACCACAATACAAATCTGGGGTTCCTCAGTTTCGTCGTGGCAAGTACTCAACAGCCACATAACATTCACACTGTTATGTGCCCCTCACCCCTAGCCATGTCCAGAACTTTCTCCTATTCCCCCACCTGAAACTACGTACCCATTAAACAAGAACTCCCTATTCCTCTCTTCCCCCAGCTCCTGGAAACCACCATCTAACATTCTGTGTCTATGGATTTGACTTCTCTAGAAACCTCATAGGAGGAGGATTTGAATTTCTAATTTTAATTATTTTTAATTTAAATAGCTGTATTTGGCCGGTAGCTACCTTACTGCAGGGGGTCCTGAGCCAGGGTGGGCCTGAGAGATGTCCGCCTCTCACAGACTTGGCATCTGCTATGTAACACAGTTCAAACCTGCGACGTCTAGTCCAGGGCCCATTTTCCAGGCCTTCATGGCTTGGGAGAGCGCTAGCCAGAGGAGGGTGACAGAGAGGCATAACTCACATCAGTAGGCATCTCTTTGGTGATGACTTCTCAGAGAACGATATGGCTCCTGAATGCTCAGATCTGGATTCCTTCCACAGACAGTGTGTTCCAGGAAATCTCTCTCTTCGCACTCGGACTCCCTGCTTGTGATGTGGTATTATATTGGTGTCTGGCCCCCGGGGATGGTGTGAGAAGTAGCAAGACTGCATTGTTGAGTGTTTTGCATTTACCAAAAGCTGTCCCCCTCAGTGAGTGGAGGGATGCAGTTAGCACTCTCTTTGGAAGAGTAGTATCGTCTGTGAATCGTAAATCACGTTTGAGGCGGAAGTGAAACTCCTCTAATTAACCGCTGTGAAAGCGTCTCACCCTCATTCTCATTTTGTGGTTTCTCCAGTTCTGGACTTCAGCGACCCCTTCAGCACTGAGGTGAAGCCGAGAATCCTGCTCATGGGCCTGAGGAGAAGCGGCAAGTCGTCTATTCAGAAAGTTGTCTTTCACAAAATGTCTCCCAACGAAACCCTGTTCTTGGAGAGCACTAACAAGATATGCCGGGAAGATGTTTCCAACAGCTCCTTTGTCAATTTTCAGATTTGGGACTTCCCAGGACAGATCGACTTTTTTGACCCTACGTTTGACTATGAGATGATCTTCCGGGGGGACAGGAGCACTGATATTTGTCATTGACTCCCAGGTAAAGCTCAGTGTCAGGGCTATGATGTCCCGGCCAGTCCCCTCCACACCGCCCCATGTTTTTGGTTTGGTTTTTAAACTCTGGAATAGGCCTATTTGCCAAACAGGTGTTTCTTGGTCAGGGCTCTCAGACTTTGCAAAAGAAAAAGGGCTTCAGCCTTGACTAACAGTCAACCCACTGAGCATTAGGGAACCATTGGTACTTCAGCAAATCATAGACCTAGGAAACCCCACTGATGGAGGGGCCCATTCAGGCCAAACATGTCATCCCCCACTATGGTGCCCTTTGTCAACATCTACAAAAGATTACAGGTTCTCTGCAATGAAAACATGTATATAAGTTTACATTTTAAACTCTTTTTTATTTCCTATGAAGATAAAGTTCCAGGTGTGAAAAATTTTCTGAAACAAATTATAATTATTGCTTGAGACAATATAATTATATATTTCATAATTATTAAATTTAAAAAGTAAAATTTGAGATAAAGAGCTCTCTTAAGAAGATGGATATTTGATATTTTGTCCACTTGATGGATCCATGCTTGAATAAGACAATATTTGGCATGAGTTCTATTTTTTTATGTAGTTATAAGCACCGAGAAACTTTGTTCACATAAGTAAGTAGGTGGATATGAGGTGAGTTTTGTTCCAGCATTCGTCCAGCTACTTAGATTCCTTCCAAGTTACATCCCCTAAATTACCCAGGTTCCCATCATGAAAAATTATTTTTAGTAGTTTATCAACAGGCTTCCAGAGTAGGTTCTCCTTCCACTTTGTTAGAAGCAAAGAATTGGGAACCTGTTGGCTGGTGAAGAACCCTATTCCCAGTCACAAGTCATTCCTTTTTATCAGGTTCTCTTTTCCAGCATTCCACACTGGCTCCTTGGCACCCTGGGTTTTTTGATACTCTGGGGTTTTCTACTGTCGTTGGGGTAAAAGGGAGGAGGCAAAGGGAGACAGCAGGACCACAGATGCGTGTCAGGCAGATACATTTTAGGAAGGAGATGTGCAGCAGGATAGGGGCATTGGTGCTTTCCAAACTATCCATGTTTGGGGCTCTTAGAAAGTGCCCAGGACACGTGGCGCACCCTGAAGTCTCCCCCAAGGGCTCCCTTTTGCAGCTAGGGGGAAATAAATGGCATCAGCCCTTCTCAGCATGTGCTGAACCAACTCTGAGGTTCAGGTTGTGCTGTTTCCCTGGAACTGTGGACCCACAGTGAGACAGGTTGGCCAGCTGCGGGTGTGCATCACCCTGCTAAGCACACCTGGCCCTTCTAGGAGCACCATATCTGGCAGGGCTGCGGTGTTACAAAGACTATTCCCGATAATATCGTTCTGAGCCCGTGCTTGAGAGCCATCCTCTGAGTAGACTCCCCTTCCCTAGAGGATCATACGTTCATTCAGGAGCTAGGTGCCTGTTTAATATAATAACAAAAGTTTCAACTAAGCTTCTCAGTCCCAAGTGGCTGCATTGTGTACTTGTATGGCTGTGGGAGCATGGCCATATGGTTAAAGGGGTTCTTTCTTTCCTATTTTGTAGGGGTGTGGAGGAGGGAGACTTCAAATCCAGTGCCTGATCTGTGATCACCAGTTTACTCTCTTCCTATAGGCCCCCCAGAAATGCATGTGTTACCTACACCATGTCCAGGGCCTGCTGTCAGCAGCTGCTTTCCTGACTGTCCCACTTGTACTGACCTGTTTTCTGGACCATCTGTGGTCTTGGCAGTATACCCTGCCTTACTGTCTCAGGTCTGCCAGCACCATAAATTAGGGAGCTTAGAGCCCTAGGGGAGCGGAGCGGGTGTGTGCACGCTGCTGTAGGGAAGGGGGAGGCTCCAGTCATGCTCATCTGTCTCTTCTCAGCTCCATTTTTCTCCCTAAGTCACGCAGCAGTTGTTTCTGTAGTTGTTGAACTGGGGAGCTGTAGTAGTCCTACCCATGGGTGAGTAGATTTCCAACCAGATGACTCATCATTACAAGACAATGGGTTAGTAAGTACTTACTTAAATACCATGTTGTGCTTACACAGCAATTTGCATTTATGAGAATTCAGATTTCCAGTGTAATCTATTTTAGGTGTTTGTAAGCTGGCTATAATATGGCTATAATAGATATATCTGCCTATTTTTAAATTAAAAGCAGACCTTCAATTTAGGTTGGTAAGTGTGTTTTTTATTTTAATTTTGTTTCTCAAGGTTTTTTTTTTTCTCAGACGAGGTCTCACTATGTTGCCCAGGATGGAGCGCAGTGGCTATTCATAAGTGTGATTATAACACAGCCTCAAACTCCTGGGCTCAAGCAATCCTCCTGTCTCCAACCTCCCAGGTAGCTGGGACTACAGATGCATGCTACTATGCTTGGCTCTTCTCTTGGGTGTTTTTTTGTTTTTGTTTTAAGCGGTGGGGCAAAGAAAGATATAGGAATGTTTGAGAAGTTCATTTTCTAAAATTATACTTTTTTTTTTTGCTTTCCAATCCTGCATTTATTTAACACAATTCTTCCACTCTACACAACAAAGGACAAACACGATGTCATCTAAAATGCTACAAAGTTTTAAAACTCAAACAAATTTTATAGTACTGACTGTACAATAAAAGCAAAAAAAAAAAAAAGGCAATGTACATGTTGCCAAGGTAACCTGAAAGACCACCAGGAAGGGCAGGCACAACTGGGGCTGCATGGTGACCCAGCAAAGCTGGCTCTCAACTCACTCATCAGTTTCACAGCAGGGCAATGGGGTGGGGTGTGTGCATGGGTGCACGGACAGAGAGAACCATGCACAGCAACTACTGTGGGTGAGAGGCTCTCCAGGGGTGTGTGACCCTGGAAGTCAGAAGAGGCCTCCAGAGGCCAGGCCTAACAGGGTTGGCAGCCTAAAATTATACTTTTTAAAAAGAGTAAGACGCTGGGCACAGTGGCTCATGTTTATAATCCCGACACTTTGGGAGGTCAAGGCAGGAGGATCGCTTGAGCCCAGGAGTTTGAGGCTGCAGTGAGCTATGATTGTGCCACCGCACTCCAGCCTGGGTGACAGAGCAAGACCCTATCTCAGAGAGAAAAAAAAAAACACACATAAAAACAAAGAGTAGGAAAAACATTGTTGAATGCTGTAATTTATTTAAAATAAGGAATAATTAAATAAGCTGTTTCAAAACCTAAGATACTTTTCTGTTGGAAGCAGAGTGTAAAAATCATGTTTGCAGGAATCTTAATGGGAGGTGATTAGAAGCACTGACGGGAAAATCAGAACTTTAGGGAAGTGTCTCCGTAGCACTTGAGTGCCCTTTCCTTTATTTCTAAGCAGTGCTATTTTGGTCTCACACCTCATATTTCTTTGTTTGTAAATTCCTCACAGTCACAGGATTGCCAGATAAATATATCCCCCAGGGAGAAAATGTGTCCTCACAGAATGTCATGAAATAAAAAAGAATGAAGGCAAGAGTGGTTCCCATGATGTATGGTGGCACCCAGCCCCACTCCGCAGCCTACAGAACGCACCATTTCTCCTGAAGCCATTGCACACTTGCCTGTGGATCCAAAAGAGAGTTTCTTCTTCACCTGTGCTGGTGCTTGTGACCTGCCCATAATTCCCAGATCTAGTTTCAGAGTAGAAACTATGCAGTGTATTTCACCTTAATTTCTATTTGTCGTAAGAAGTAATAAACAATGGGAAAAATCACCTTCAGTCCCTCTGCTCTAACCAACCAAGTATTTTCTTCTTTTCAGTCCTTGTAGCTACACGCCGCTTTATCAGTTAGTTGGTAATCAGACCATTTTATATGCTTGGCAGGGAGGTTAGAGTAGCAGTTGCCAATCTTTGGTGATGTGATTCTCTCTTGACATTGGGTAGTTTTGCTCACAGACATGTTCCTTTAACTCTCCTCCTCAGTTAAAGACAGCAATAACACTTTTCTTGAAGTGTAATTTACACACAATAAAATGCACTCATTTTAAGTGCACAGTTCAACAGGTTTGACAAATGTGTACACCATATAACCACCTCTCATTAAAGATATAGAGTATTTCCACCACCCCAAAGGTTCCCTTGTGCGCTTTCTCAAGTGGTCCCCTGAAACATTCAGCCCCAAGCAACCACTGAAATGCTTTCTGACACTTTAGTTTGCCTTTTCTAGAATTTCATCTATGTGGAACCATACAGTAATACCTTTCGTTTTTAATGCTTTATCTGCTGACCCGGTGTCTGACATCCACCTTTCATTTAATTTTTTAGAGACAGGCTCTCACTCTGTTACTCAGGCTAGAGTGCAGTGGCATGATCTTGGCTCACTGTAACCTCAAATTCCTGGGCTCAAGGAATTCTGCTTCTGTCTTCGAGTAGCTGGGACTACAGGTGTGCACCACCAAGCCTGGTTAATTCTCTCTCTCTCTCTCTTAGGCTTTGTGTGTGTGTGTATATATATATATGTATGTAGATAGATAGATAGATATATGCATATTTTTAGAGATGAGGGTCTCGCTGTGTTGTCCAGGCTGGTCTTGAACTCAAGCAGTCCTCTCCAGTAGGTGGGATTATAGGTGCAAGCCACTGCTCCCCACTTTTGTTTTTTATTCTAAACAACTCTTGAGAGTGTGAAGGATGGGAAGGACTCCCTTTGCTGTTTTTTCCTCTTCATAGTTTCCTATTTGTATAATTAATTGACTTATCTAGAGACTAGGGATACATTTTTGTTGATATTTGGAGCATGGAAGAATGCCAGAAAACATCCCAAATTATACTGGCCTTCTGTATTTTGCAGGTTTGGAGTCATAAGTGGGGGGGGGAAAGGCATTTAGATTCTGTCCTACAGGTATCTTTCCTTTTTTTTTTTTTTTTTTGGCATAAAAACAAGACCTTTTTCACACCCTTGAATTGGCAACAAATAAGAGATCTGACAACACCAATTGCTGGTGAGGGTCTGAAGCATCAGATGCCATTACACCCTTCCAGGTACAGTCAAGGCACTCCTACCTATGACCCGGCAAGTCACCCTTCAGAGTAAGCCACATGTACATGAGACTGTACGTATATCATTGTAATCACATATACATGAAAATATTTACAATGTCCATCAGCAGGCAAATATATGATAAATTATAGACCATCCATAAAAGGAAATTTTATAGAGCCATTAAAAGGAACTGCTGCACTATAGTTACATACTACATAACATTCAACATAGATGAATCTCACTGACATAGTGTTGCATGAAAAAGGCAAACTATCCATACAACTTAATATTTCTTTCCATTTTTAAACAGTGTAAATGAATTCTATGTGATGTCTGGAGATGTCTGTGTCTGTATTAATGTATACATGAGTGAGAATAAATACTAAACTTGGGATGGTGTTTGTGTCTAGAGGATGAGCGGGTAGAGGGATGGCATGGGCTGGGAGGATAAGGAGAAACACAGAGGGCTTTGGTGTAAATGTTTTCTTTTTTAAACAGAGATGAATACACGGGTGTTCATTATTTAGGCATGGGAAGAAAAAAAAATTAGTATTGTGTTGTTTGGGGCAATTACTCTAGACCAGGGGCTTTTTGTAAAGGGCCAGATGGCAAACATCTTCGGCTTTGTAGACTGTACTGTCTCTGAGGAGTTTCTCTAGAGGAAACTTACTCAACTCTGCCACTGTAGCACAAAGGCAGCCTTAGGCAATATGAAAGCAAATAAACACGTTCCAATACAACTTACTTTTAAGAAACAGGCACTGGGGGGCCTGTGGACTGTGGTCTGCTGACTTCTGCACTAAACCAGCTCTCCAGCTCCTTCCCCCATCCGCCCAGTGGCCCAGTATCATGCCTCTTTAATTGTTCATTATAGTTCACAAGAGACTGGAAATTTCATCTGGGAGAAACAGTATTCCAGGGAAGGTCTTATGTGGAGTGGGGTCCGTTTCTCTTCCTGAAACCACAACTCTGATCTTTATGACTGTCATAACTACCTAGATCACCTGCATTTTTTTAGCCTTTCTTTTTCCTCTCTTTGTTAACAGATTTCCCTCTTGAATTCTAAGAAGCCAGCTTGTTGAGGGAAGCCTTTGCAACATATTTCAGGGGGTTGTAGCCACATGGTTTCCAGGTGAAGACTGTGTGTGTGCTCAGGAAGCAAAGTGGCCTTCTCTCACAGGTGTTGCCTTTGGTCCTAGGACGATTACATGGAAGCCCTGGCCAGGCTCCACCTCACGGTGACCAGGGCCTACAAAGTGAATACCGACATCAACTTTGAGGTGTTTATTCATAAAGTGGATGGTCTGTCAGATGACCACAAAATTGAAACCCAAAGAGATATTCACCAGAGGGCAAACGATGACCTTGCAGATGCTGGATTAGAAAAAATTCACCTCAGGTGAGAACAGAAACCCCTTGAGGATCCCAATAAAGGATGGACGAAAGCAAGTTTGGGGTTTGGAGTCAGCATGACTGGCTTGGCATGGGCAGTAATTACCTTCTTTACCTTGTTTTGTGCTGTAGACATTGGGATAGGATTTGGGGAAAACGAGCTTTGCATGTGCTAATGCTAATCGTTAGTGAAAGCGGTGGTTTTTTGTTTTTTTAACAAATGGTCAAGCTAAGGTTCTCCCCCTCACGTGAAAAACACATTATAGAAAACCCAAGAATATAATTCTAGTAGTTAGTCGATGCTAAAGTTTACAGTTCTTGATAAAGATATTATCTGTAATGCCTATAATCTCAGCACTTTGGGAGGCTGAGGCGGGTGGATCACGAGGTCAAGAGATCGAGACAATCCTGGTCAACATGGTGAAACCCCGTCTCTACTAAAAATACAAAATTAGCTGGGTATGGTGGCGCACGCCTGTAGTCCCAGCTACTCGGGAGGCTGAGGCAGGTTTGAACCCAGGAGGCAGAGGTTGTGGTGAGCCAAGATCGCATCATTGCACTCCAGCTGGGTAACAAGAGCAAAACTCCATCTCAAAAAATATGTATATATATTATCTGTAATTATAAGTAAAGGAGTAGTCCGAAAATCCAAATAGGAATACTCACAAAGGAAAATGACATCTCCATCCTTTTTTTTGTGGGTAGTATATGCATCGTTCATTTTGTAAATTGGAAAAATGGAAAAAATTAGTTGCTTCAATATCAAGAATATAAGTTACTAATGGGGCAACCTGAGAGGCTTGTGTAAAGATGATCTGGCCTGGATTGTCTTGCAGAATGTCAGGAAGCTGGGATGGACACAGATTGCTGCAGTTTTAAGCTTGCCTGTTGGCAGATGGGAATAGACACAGCTCAGGCTTTTTTGGGGGAGGAATGGCTTGTTTTTTACCGAGGTCACTGTGAATTCTGAAGGGGCTGGACTGTATGTGTTAGGACTATAGATACAGAAGGCAGATTACTGGTGCATTGACATAGCCTAAGCAGTCTATTTCTCATTCAAAGGGAAAACATGATGAAATATTGTTTCCTCTTTCAGCTTTTATCTGACAAGCATATACGATCATTCAATATTTGAAGCTTTTAGCAAAGTGGTTCAGAAACTGATTCCACAACTCCCAACTCTGGAGAATTTGCTGAACATCTTTATCTCAGTAAGTAAATAATATACTCCTGTTTGAGTCACTTGTAGAATTTGAAAATAACATTGCAAGAGTGAAAAAGCTCTTATATCTGATTGCTCCTATAGCATTCCAAGGTCATTTAAGTATTACTTTTAAAGATTACTCCTATGTGTTGTTTTAGATCCTTTAAAATTTAACTCCCTGCCCGGCTTTGTGGCTCACGCCTATAGTCCCAGCACTTTGGAAGGTTGAGGCGGTATGATGGCTTGAGGCCGTGAGTTGGGGGACCAGCCTGGGTAATAGAGTGAGATCCTGTCTCTACAAAATATGTAAAAACTAACCAGGTATGGTAGCACATACCCATAGTCCCAGCTACTCAGGAGGCTGTGGTGGAAGGTATACCACAGGAGTTTGAGGCTGAAGTGAGCCGTGATTGCACCACTGCACTCCAGCCTGGGCATCAGAGCAAGAACTTGTCTCTAAAAATAAAAATAAACTACTCAAATGGATTCCTGCACTTCACTGGTGTAATTGGAGTGTTTATTCAAGTTGTAGGCAATCATTCAATATTAATAGAGCCCACCAGAGGTATGGAACATGAAACTTGGCTTTAGTGATCAGATGCATACTGTTGAATAGCTTTTTATAAGTTTAACATGCTGTGAACGATGTGCTGAACGACCCCTAGGCACTACCAGCTCCAGGTAGGCTCTGCTGAGTTGAATTGAGGCAGACCTGTTGGCTGTACTCACGTTTACTCTGTCATTACACAATTTTGAGTGTGTTTGTTTAGCGTTTCTAAACTTATTTTTAAATTTACAGTCAGTAAAAGTATTTTTACTTGGCCTTTTCCTAACTGCAGGTATACATCTCTGAGAGTTAGGAAATACTGCCCAATTTGGTTACCTAAAATAAATAATTTGTGATAATTCTAATTCTACTTTTTCTTTTTTTTTTTTTTTTTTTTTTGAGACAGAGTTTCACTCTTGTTGCCCAGGCTGGAGTGCAATGGTGTGATCTTGGGTCACTGCAACCTCCGCCTCCTGGGTTCAAATGATTTTCCTGGCTCAGACTCCTGAGTAGCTGGGATTACAGACGTGCACCACCATGCCCAGCTAATTTAGTATTTTTAGTAGAGATGGAGTTTCTCCAGGTTGGTCAGGCTGGTCTCAAACTCCCGACCTCAGGTGGTCCATCCGCCTTGGCCTGCCAAAGTGCTGGGATTACAGATGTAAGCCACCACGCCTGGCTTCTACTTTTTATTTCTTGTGTAAGTCCAGTATAAAGAAGTTTATGACAGTGAAGTTTAAATTGTAATAAAATGGTCCAATTTAAATTTTTAGTAACTTAATGTTTGCTCATTTGTATTTTACACTGAGAGTGGCATTCAATTTTGTGTAGTCATGACATGCTCTGAAATTGGCTGTTGCCTTAAGGCAGTATTTTTTTTTTTTTAATTTCAGAATTCTGGAATTGAAAAGGCATTTCTATTTGATGTGGTCAGTAAAATTTATATTGCAACTGATAGTACTCCAGTGGATATGCAAACCTATGAGCTCTGCTGTGATATGATAGATGTGGTTATTGACATCTCTTGTATTTATGGGTAAGTACAACATGCTTAAAGGCCACCAGCAAGCCATACTTCTTTCATAACCTTTGAGGCATTTTGGATTTACATTTACTTACTTGACTTTAGTATCTTTGTCTTAAATGACTGAAATCTTTAAATAAATATATCATTTAGCATGCAATAAGTTATTGAGCAAATGCCAGGATTATGCTAATAATCTTATTGCATGTATTGTATCCTTTATATTATTTTTTAGTGATGGGGTGTCCCTGTGTTGTCTAGGATAGATCACTCCTGGGCTCAAATGATCCTCCCACCTCAGCCTCTTGAGCAGCTGGGATTATACAGATGAGCCACTGTGCCCAGCTTACCATTTAATTCTCAATTCCATGTGGCAGGAATTACATTTGACCCTTGAACAACACAGGGGTTAGGGGTACCAACCCTTTGAACAGTCAAAAAGCCACATATAATTTTTTTTTTTTTTTTAATTTTTAATTTTTTTTTAAAGATGGGGTTTCACCATGTTGGTCAGGCTGGTCTGGAACTCCCTACCTCAGGTGATCCACCCACCTTGGCCTCCAAAGTGCTTGGATTACAGGCGTGAGCCACCACGCCCGGCCCCACATATAATTTTTTACCTCCCCAACTTAGCTATTAATACTAACAGTCTACTGTTGACTAGAAGCCTTACTGATAACATAAACAGTTGATTAACACATATTTTATATGTTTTATGTATTATGTACTATATTCTTACAATAAATTGAGCTACAGAAAAGAAAATATATTAAGAAAATTATAAGAAAGAATATAGACCGGGTGTGGTGGCTCATACCTAGGACTTTGGGAGGCTGAGGTGGGTGGATTATCTGAACTCAGGAGTTTGAGACCAGCCTGGGTAACACGGTAAAGCCCTGTCTCTACTAAAATACAAAAAATTAGCCAGGTATGGCAGTGTGTGCCTGTAGTCCCAGCTACTCAGGAGGCTGAGGCAGGAGAATCACTTGAACCCAGGAGGTGGAGGTTGCAGTGAGCCGAGATCCTGCCAGTGCACTCCAGCCTGGGCAACAGAGCAAGACTCTGTCTCCAAAAAAAAAAAAAAGAATATATTTACTATTTATTAAATGGAAGTGGGTCATGATAAAGGTCTTTACCCTCATTGCCTTCACATTGAATAGGCTGAGGAGAAGAAAGAGAAGGGCTTGATTTTGCTCTTAGGAGTGGCAGAAGCAGAAGAAAATCCATGTATAAGTGGACCCAGGCAGTTCAGATCTGTGTTGTTCAAGGTCAGCTGTACTGGATTCACTTTACAGATGAAAAAAACTGAGGTTCAGAGTGGTTACATATCTCATCTTTGCTCACACTATCAGTAAGGATTAGAACTAGAATTTGAACTCAGATCTGATTCCTGATCCCCTTCTGAAAAAAATATTTTAAAATATCAGTCTTAGAAAACAGAGCTTTCTATACACTTAATATGAAATAAACAAGGAATGAGGAAAACTGATTATGTTACCTGACGTAGAAACAATTCTACATAGTTATAAATGTGTTGAACAGGTGGTGTACAGACTGACTGGGTGTGAACTAGTTGTTCATTTTATTAAGATGTCAAGGTGTTGCTATCTCTGTTGTCTCTGACATTCTCAGCTAACTGATGAGGTAAAGCTTTTGCTTATCTTCCTCTTTACTCATTGCCTGTGACCTGCCTTACCCAGCTTGACACTCTGCCTCCTTTGTCAGCTTTTGTGAGTCTAGTCTCCATTTCTCCTTTTCATTGCTTAAAAACTCTTTGCCCACTCAGCTTAGATTCTGTTAACTCTTTTACATACACACACACACACACACACACACACACACACACACACACACACCCGGAAAGTGATACTTATAAGATTGTAGTGAGGATAAAATATCATTAGGCTCATAATGTGCCTTCAACTGGTAGACCCTGGATAAATGTAGCTGCCATAATTTATTATTACTGTTATTATTAAACTCTGACATCTGGCTTTAGAAATAGACCTTATTGCCCAAGATTACTGCCCTGAAGCATTCTATTATTTTTAAACCGTAAGTGGATGACCTTGAAATACTTGTGGAAGATGAATGCACCCTGATTACAGTCTAGATTGCCATGATAATCAAGTACAATGAACAACACAATTAATCTGGCACATATACTTAACAATATGCATGATCATTATTGTGCCATATGGTAATTAGATGTAAGTGGTAAGTTGTTCATGTAAATGATGATAATCAGCGTTACTTTTACCCAGCTAAAACAAACAAGGGGGAGGGGGTTAGGAGGAGGCAGCTTGCCTGGCTTTGTTGTCAGATTGGTTTTTCTATGGTGGAGTACAGTGTTCTGAGAACCCACAGGATTCAGTAAGAACCAGTCTGGGTCACAGATGGTTTGTGGGCTCTGGGGTTTCCTCAGATTGTTTGCTGGAGCAGCAACAAGCCAGTCCTGTTAACCAGCAGGAGGCGGGGTTGTGTGCAGAGCCTGGGGCCCTCTTAGGCAATGAGGAAGCAGGTGGCCTCGTAACTGGAGGTTTTGCTGCCCCTCCCCAGCTGCCCAGTGGAGACCAGCAGGCCCCAAAATCAGGCGACCTGGTGCCTCAGGAATCTCTCAGCTGAGGTTCTGCCCCAGCCGGCAGCTCTGTGCTCACACATGCACGCACCCGCACACACACACATGCACACACTTTAAAATCTGTTCTATCTTCATGTGTTCTAATTGCTTAGAGATGAAAAACTTGAGGAGTAAAACAGATTTTGCAGTTGCAAACCTCATCAATTTCTGCTTGTAATTTTTGGTGGAGTCTTTTTCTAATTTGTTTAATGTTTACCTTTTTCTCATTGTGAAAGTAATACATGCTCATTGTAGAAAATACGTAAAAGTCTAAAGAATAAAATTAAAGTAGCCCATAATCTCACCACCTAGAGACAGTTAGTGTGGACATTTTATATAGTTTCTTCTTATTTCCATGTGTAATTTTTTATTTTATTTTAGGTTTTGGGGTACATGTGAAGAACATGCAAGATTGTTGCATAGGTACACACATGGCAGTGTGATTTGCTGCCTTCCTCCCCATCACCTATATCTGGCATTTCTCCCCATGCTATCTCTCCCCAACTCCCCACCCCCCTGCTGTCCCTCCCCCATTTCCCCCCAACAGACCCCAGTGTGTGATGCTCCCCTTCCTGTGTCCATGTGTTCTTACTGTTCAACACCTGTCTATGAGTGAGAACATACGGTGTTTGATTTTCTGCTCTTGTGTCAGTTTGCTGAGAATGATGGTTTCCAGTTTCATCCATGTCCCTACAAAGGACATGAACTTGTCGTTTTTGATGGCTGCATAGTATTCCATAGTGTATATGTGCCACATTTTCCCTGTCCAGTCTATCATTGATGGGCATTTGGGTTGGTTCCAGGTCTTTGCTATTGTAAACAGTGCTGCAATGAACATTCATGTGCATGTGTCCTTATAGTAGAACGATTTATAATCCTTTGGATATATACCCAGTAATGGGATTGCTGGGTCAAATGGAATTTCTATTTCTAGGTCCTTGAGGAATCACCACACTGTCTTCCACAATGGTTGAACTAATTTACACTCCCACCAATAGTGTAAAAGTGTTATTCTCCACATCCTCTCCAGCATCTGTTGTCTCCAGATTTTTTAATGATCGCCATTCTAACTGGCGTGAGATGGTATCTCAATGTAGTTTTGATTTGCATTTCTCTAATGACCAGTGATGATGAGCATTTTTTCATGTTTGTTGGCCTCATGTATGTCTTCTTTTGTAAAGTGTCTGTTCATATCCTTCGCCCACTTTTGAATGGGCTTGTTTTTTTCTTGTAAATCTGTTTTAGTTCTTTGTAGATTCTGGATATCAGCCCTTTGTCAGATTGGTAGACTGCAAAAATTTTTTCCCATTCTGTTGGTTGCCAATTCACTCTAATGACTGTTTCTATCCATGTGTAATTTTTAGGATGAGATCACATTGTATGTAAAATTTTATATCCTTTTTTCATTTAACATTATCATCTAAGAATTTTCCTGTATTATTAAATGCTATTAATGAACACAGTGTTGAGTATCTATATAGTATTACATTTACTTGGAAATTTTAAATGCCATTTTCTTCACTGGGTAAAACATGTTAAATGTTTCAGTTTCTTGTTCTCAGAGCGTTACTTATAAGCAAGAGAGACTGAGTCTTAAAATATAGTAGTTAAAATCTGTGCAATGGAAGTCAGTGAATTCTGTTAAAGCATCTTTAACATTTGAAGTTCAATGCTTAAAAGGTTTTTCTTTAATGTTTTGGTAGGTTATAGTGAGTTGAATCCTTGGAAAAAAAAAAACCAAAAAACAAAAAAAGCTAACCTCCACAATTTACTTTTAAGTGGCCCTGTGTATGGCAGTTTAAAATACTCTTAAAACCAAAAACCTACATTTCCTTAAAACTACTCTGTACAATTCAGTCTTTTCATTAAACCTAGCTTGATACTCTACCCCCTTGTGTATTTACAGGATTAAAGTATTAACTTTGAAATTAGCCATATCTAGGTTTGAGGTGCTGGCTTTACCTCTCCCTATCATCAGCTTTGACCAAGTTATTTTATTTTCCTTCAGCCTCAGTTTCCTTAGAAACTTAGAGGATTCTTATAGCAGACAGTTCTTAATGCATTTTAAGAACTAAGGATGGTTCATATCACATAAATATTTAATAAATGCTAGGTCTTAGTGAATGTGATAAAATTTAACACAATTCCAATTAAGTTTCTGGTTCATTATTCATAAATTTGGGGAGTAAAAATAAATCAGAAAATTTATGTACAGTTTCAGGTAAGGGGGGAAAGGTTTAGGGAAGTGTCCTTTGCCTATGAGGAAAGGATTCATAACTCTTTTATTACACAGGTATCTTCAGAGGGTCCAGTTTCAATCATTAAAGCCATAATAGTAAGTGTGTATTTTATGTTCTCAGCTTTATGCTTAGTATATATATGCATTATTTC
Organism: Ateles fusciceps; assembly: GCA_036589455.1. Taxonomy (NCBI): domain Eukaryota; kingdom Metazoa; phylum Chordata; class Mammalia; order Primates; family Atelidae; genus Ateles; species Ateles fusciceps. The sequence goes on from JAZHEH010000065.1 coordinate 41,923,544, forward strand.
ATTTAATCTTCATTGGAAAACTTTGAAATAATTACTGTTAGTGTACATATGAGGAAATGGAGGCTCAAAGAAGTTATTCGACTTGTCCAAGCTCACATAGCTAGCCATTAAAAGAACTGAGATTCAAACCCAAGTCATTTGTGACTACAGACCACACCTTTTCTTAAATAGACCTATATATCTTATTAACTCTTTATTTTGAAAAAAATTGCAAACCTACAGAAAATATGCAAGAGTAGTAAATGAACTCCTATATAACTCTTCATTGGGATCCACCAGTTTTTACCAATTTGTCCTATTTGCTGCATTTCCCTTTTTCTAATACATACTGTGTATCCATTTCTTTTTGCTGAACCATTTGAGAGTAAGTTGAACCAGTTCACAGTTCAGCAAATTTAGCATGGCTACATTATTATCTAATATATAGACCATATTCAGATTTTACCAGTGGTCCCAATTCTATCTTTTATAGCAGTTTTTCCCAATTCAGGATCCAGTACAGCATTTGGCGGTCGTCTATTTAGACTCCTTGGATTTGGAACATATCTTCGGCGTTTCTTAGTCTTTCATCAGACTATGCTTTTGACTAGTCAAACCATGCCTGGCTATTCTAGATGAGAAAACAAGAAGCCCTGGGCCACAGATGGGAAGAGCTAACCTCACCCCTCACCTGGCTTCCTCAGGTTCCTGGAGAGTGGCCCAGCTGTTGCAGACAGCCACTCATTGTCAGTAGGAAGTGACTGTTGAGGACTGTGTATGTTTCTGTGCCTGTGTGTTTCTGAGATCTTTTGCTGAAAGGCACCGTAAGTGTAAACAACTTATGATTATCACTTTTTGTGGCTTAAAGCCAGTCTCTGTCACTGGCTTACAGTTTCCATTTCTTTCTCCATGGTCACACACGTTTTGGTTTCTGTCCCCATTTAGTCTCAAAGAAGATGGAGCAGGAACCCCTTATGACAAGGAATCCACAGCCATCATAAAGCTGAATAATACAACTGTGCTTTATTTAAAAGAGGTGACAAAGTTCCTGGCTCTCGTTTGCTTTGTCAGAGAGGAAAGCTTTGAAAGAAAAGGTAACTTTCTGGTGTGATTTAAAAGAAGCATTTCAATTCAGACTGCTACTGCATGTATTGTTTGTTGAATGTGGGTGGACAACAGTATGCCCCTCGAAACTTCCAGATGCCAGTCACAGGACCCCTTGGCTGGGAGGCCAGTGCTGGGCGGGCTCCTGCCCACAGTATCAGCTTCTGGGCCAGTGAACTGGCCTGCCCTCCAGTGGTGCAGCTGCAGTTGCAGCAAGGTGGAAGTGGAACCCCATGATCCTCCCAGGGAGGGAGGGGCCTTGGCATCTCTGCTAGGAGGAAGCGAACAGGGACATTGTTGCCAGGCTGTGAATGAAGTCTCTTACCAGGCAGCAGACCCCAGCCTGTATAGAGGGTGGAGGTCTCCACCTTGGTGCACACCTCTAGAAGGTCTTAGTTGACTGTGTGATCTTTTGTTCTTCCCATGTAAAGGAGGGGACAACAGGTGGTTTGACTTCTGTTCAGCCTCAATATACTACTTTTGTTTTTTTTTTTTTTGAGATGGAGTCTCGCTCTGTCACCAGGCTGGAGTGCAGTGGTGCAATCTCAGCTCACTGCAGCCTCTGCATCCCAGGTTCAAGCAATTCTCCTGCCTCAGCCTCCCGAATAGCTGAGGCTACAGGCGAGTGATGCTACGCCTGGCTATTTTTTTTTTTGTTTGTATTTTTAGTAGAGACAGGGTTTCACTATGTTGGCCAGGATGGTCTTGATCTCCTGACTTCGTGATCCACCCGCTTCAGCCTCCCAAAGTGCTAGGATTGCAGGTGTGAGCCACCGTGCCTGGCCATATACTTCTTAAATCTTCAGAACACAGAGATGGCATCATGATTCCGAAAAGGGAAGACATGAATATACTTAACTCCACTAAATATTTTTTTAGGCTCAAATTCAGTTTTATTTTGAAACCAAAGCAATTAAACTTATTTCCCCGTTCTATAATATCTGAACAAAAGTTACTAACAGAAGTCCTTAGCTCCGGCACTATTTCCCTGGGAAACCCCAGCTTACTGATGTTGCTAGGGACTTTTGTTAGTAACAGGGTATGGTTTACTAATTTGTTGGGTAAAAAAAATCTCCAACAAAGTAATAGTTACATATCCTGAATATGTAATAGTAACATATCCTGAAACAGCCTTTTTCTCCTTATAAGCAATATATGTCCATTAAAACAAAAATGCTTTGAAAATTTAGGAAAGTATAAAGAAAAAACTACTCATTTCACCATCTAGAGCTAAACCCATGTTAAATATCTGGGATTTTCTTTTTCCCTTTTTCTCCCTCTCTTTTTTGAGACGGGGTCTCGCTCTGTTACTTAGGCTGGAGTGCAGTGGCACAATTATGGCTTTCTGCAGCTTGAACCATCCGGGTTCATGTGATCCTCCCACCTCATCCTCCCATGTAGCTAGGCCACAAGCACATGCCAACACGCCTATAATTTTTTTTTGTTTTGGTAGAGATGAGGGTCTCACCATGTTTCCTAGGCTGGTCTCAAACTCCTGGGCTCCAGCAATCCTGCCGCCTCGACATCCCAAAGTGCTGGGATTAAAGGACTGAGCCACCATGCTTGCCTCTCCTTCTCTCTTATTTTCTCTCCCTCCTACCCTCTTTCCTTTTCTCCCTTTCTTCATTCCTTTTCTCCTTCCTTCCAACAAAACTGGGGCCATATTGTCTAATATAGTTTTATATTCTATTGTTTTCACTTCTGTATATCATGAAATTTTCCTAATTCATTAGCCATGAAACACAATTTAGATTTTGTTTCTTTTTAATCAGAAAAGTAATAGATTCTTTTAGAAAATTTAGAAATAATATTTAGCAAAAAAAAATTATTATTAATAAGATTCTCTTTCAGATAACTACTCTTAACATTTCCTGTGTACTTTTCCAGTCCTTTCCTGCATATGTGTTTTGTCGTTGTTTTGTTTTGTTTTGAGACAGTTTTGCTCTCGTCACCCAGGCTGGAGTGCAGTGGCATGATCTCGACTCACTGCAACCTCTGCCTCCTGGGTTCAAGCGATTCTCCTGCCTCAGCCTTACAAGTAGCTGGGATTACAGGCAGCCGCCACCAGACCCAGCTAATTTTTGTATTTTTAGTAGAGACAAGGTTTCACCATGTTGGCCAGGCTGGTCTGGAACTCCTGGCCTCATGATCCTCCCACCTCAGCCTCCCAAAGTGCTGGGATTACAGGGATGAGTCACTGCGCCCGGCCTGCGTTTTCTAAAAGAGCTGTGAGATTGTATGATGAATTCTACTTTATAACCTTCACTTAAATTATTAGAGATATGTTTCCAAGTCATTGTCTTTTTTTTTAACCACATCATTTTAATGGTTTTGTTAGATTCTATTTTCAGACATCTACATTGTTTCTAGATTTTGATGTTATAAATAATATCATTATGATCTCCTTTGCATGAAATATTTGTGTGCATCTTTGGTTCTTTCCTAAGGAAAAATTTCAGGTGGAATTACTTAGATCAAAAGAGTAGGCCCATTTGGGGTGCTTCTAACGCCTATTACCAATATGTTCTTCACAAAGATTTTCTGGTTTTATGCTGCTAAGAGAATATGAATACTTATTTTGCTGTCTTCTTATCAATATTGGGTATTAGTATTTTTAGAAGTTGTTAATGGAAAGCTGCTGTATTATGTACATTTACATTTTCTTGCGGCTTCGTGATGTCCTGTATTTTTCCTGTGTGTACCATGACTGAGCAAATTACCTTTTGTGTCCTTTGCCCTCAAAACTTTAAATTAATTGTTGTTCATCTTTTACTCCTTATTTTCATCTTGCTAGAAGCAAGAACAGATTATACAACAGATCATGGAATTTTTAAGACAGACAGGCAATACACCTTGTTTCACCCTGTCATTTCACAGATGGTTTTACTCAGGCCTAGAAAATACAAATGACTTTCTCTCAACATTTCACCATCACTTTATGGCAGTCAGGGCTAAAGGTTGCTGGTCTCAAGTGATCCTCCCTGCTGGGCCTCCCAAAGTGCTGTGATGTACTGGCCTCCTGGTGTGCCTGGTGCCTGGGTGTTTTTATTGTGCAGCTAGGGTTGAGAACTCGTAAGCCAGAGAAGGATGTGGGTCCTTATGAACTCTAGGTGGGGGTGAAGACAGTGTTTATTTTGTTCATGTCTCTGTTCATGTATTTTCAAAAGCTTTTCATGAGGGTTGAAATAGCAAACACTGTTTATGAATGTTTACGGTCTTTAAAAAGCCTTAGTTGTGAACTTTAACTTCTTAAAACCCCACACGCAGCAAGGTTACTGTTACATTTTGAAATGTGCAAGGATATGTAAGTTAAGGTTTGTCAAGAACAATAGGGCTGGATACCGTGGTTCATGCCTATAATCCCAGCACTCTGGGAGGCCAAGGTGGAAGGATTGCTTGAGCCCAGGAGTTCAAGATCAGCCTGGGGAACATAGTGAAACCTCATCTCTACAAAAAATAAAAAAATGAGGTGGGAGGATTGCTTGAGTCCAGGAGATTGAGACTGCAATGAGCTGTGATCAAGCTATTGCATTTCAACCTGGGTGACAGAGTGAGACCTTGCCTCAAAAAAAAAGAACAGTAGCATGTGTCTAAAATTTCAGAAGTTGAGTATTTCATTGTACCCTTCGCATAGAGCCAAGTTCTTTTAGCTAAGCTTTCTCTCTAAGACAGGTTGTTGCACATAAAAGCAGAGAATCTTGAGGCTGTCACGTCTCACATTCAAATTGCCACGTCAGAATCGTTCCTTTGCTCCTTTGCTTTTATTACTTTTCCCTTTGCTTGTCTCATTGGTCTTTCCTGGAGGAAATTGACTCCTGGTTTTACTGCACTTGTGGTTCTCTGTCTCTGCAGGAGCAGCAGAGGGTACTGCTCAGAGGTTTTCCTGCTCCTGGAAACCGAGATGGTGCCCTCCCTGCCCTCCCCCTTGCGGTTAGTTGTATAACTAGTTAAAAGAATTTAATCCTTAGCTGGAATCCCAATTCCTCCTTTGGACAGGGCTCTAGAAGCATCCCCCTGATAGAAATAATTGTTGGGCTAGTTATTTTAATAAATGTAAAAATAGTAAATAGAACTGACCACCTTATCCTAATTGGTGTAAACATAATGTTGCTCTCAGGACTTTTACAAATTACTAGTAATGATGAAAAATGCACTCCTCAAGACTTTGGATTATCTTTTATTCTACTTTTTGTGCTACCGATATATTTCTGAAAAACACAAGAAGATTCTCTCCTATCTCTCCACTTAAAATACTTAATACTGAAAAGCTGAGTGTCATTGGTTGTTCAGTTTCTGCTGGGGGGTGATGTGAGATGACTGTTAACACTAAAATTGGGGGTTTTGCTTTCCCTAGGGCTTATGAGAATGGTTTAAATATAATAGATACTCAGTAAATATTTATTGATGAATACACAGCTTTGGGATCTCAAGTCAGGGTCTGCCCCTACTCAGTCTAATAATGCCCTTTGGGGGAGAAACATTTTTCATTACAGATTTCTCTTAATTCTAAGAAATCTTTAATTCTGAAAGGTTAAAAAAAGAAGTGCAGTTCTGTGGTTCTTTACATATTTTGGGTCATAGAAACCTTTGAAAATATGGTATATACTCTGGAAACTTGCCTCAGGAAAAATATTCCTTCACAAGACTTTGCCTATAATCCCTAAAGGTTTACAGCAATATATGACGGCCACCTGCAGACATCCCAGGGAAACCTGTGATCCTTACGCTAAGACCATCCTCTACCGCCCCCTACTGGCTTGTCCTGGCCATGGGTCACACGAAAAGATGGAGGTTATTTCTGTGTGACATTTATAAATATTTTTGTTCTCTTCTACAGGGCTAATTGACTATAATTTTCATTGCTTCCGGAAGGCCATTCATGAAGTTTTTGAGGTGAGAATGAAAGTAGTAAAATCTCGAAAGGTTCAGAATCGGCTGCAGAAGAAAAAGGGAGCCACCCCTAATGGGACCCCTAGAGTGCTGCTGTAGGTGAGGGTTCAGGACCATCTTTTGCAATCAGACCCCATCCATGAGGCTGCTGCGCCATGTTGCACTAAAGGAAGAGGAAGAAGGAGATTGGGACACATACCATGGATTTGCTGTAAAAAAAAAAATCCTGCAACCCTCTTGATCTTCTCTTTTATAAATAAAGTAAGCACTTTGAAGCAAAAACTTGTATATTAACAATGATGTGAACTCCATTGTCCTTTCATTACACAAATGTAAACTTTTATGGTCTGTAGTCAAAAAAAATCCCATGTGAGAACTGCCAGGAACTGTACATATTTTGCACTTTTTCATGTTTCTCATTGAACTGAACTTTGATAAAACGACTTTTCTAAGCTTTTTTCTGTACTTGGTGTCAAGGACATGGATACTGTAGTCCATATCTATACGGCAATCAGAAATTAATTAAAAAGTGATGCATTGGTAATGACTTTTTGTAAATTTGGAAATCTTTGCTACCAATTGTTGAGAAAAATCATTTTTCAGTGGAGCTGGAGCAGATTGGGGCTACAAGCTCCAGGAGCAATAAGAACTGTCCCCTATTTATAATGGGTGTAAACAGTTTTATAGAATAATGTTAGCACCAGACTTACCTAAAAATTTCTATGGCGGTGGCTGTGCTTCCCTGCTCGGAGGTTTTAATGAAGCTCTTTACCTCAACACCCATCTCTATAATCACTTTACACAGAGACGTTATTTCTTTTTGTTGCATTACTATTCTTTTGAAACTTTGGGACCAGATTTCCAAAATGGTGCCGATCACTGGGGAGAAGTAAGAATGTCACTGAATTGCAGGGTTTCTGGAGGCTTTTCTATACCTGCTACCCAGGGCTAAAGTAATGTCAGAGGCCCAAATTTGTCCCAAAGTATGTGATTGGCAACTGCAGACTAAAAAATATTTATACACTTCTGGACTTTCGGCCTTGTGCAGTGGCCTGTTGTGCTGCATTTAAAATGCTTCTTCAGGACCAGTTCTTTATTGCTCCATGACTGTAGTGACACAGCAAATCGCAGATCTGCACCATGGAGCTTAATCCTGGTAGTCACTTTTGTCACCTCCAAATCTCCTTCTCACTGGTGATAAGGTGCCTCGTGTACTCCACCTGTTCCCACCTTATGATTGAGCCACACTCAGCCTGCCACCAGCATGCTCTGCAAGGCTGAAGAGTCATCCTGAAGACCCCTAAAGCTCAGTGGGAAAAGGATGGCTGGAGAGACATTACAATTAGCTGTGTAATTGTTTCTGTGAAATTATTTCACTTATGTTTACTTTAGACTAACAGGAAATTAAGAGTCCTAAATCTACCCCTATGCCAAATCATTCCAAGTAGATAATTTTATGTGCATCTCAAGAGTTAGCACCCTAAGGCATGCTGGTGGGGCATTAGAAAATAAGATTTTTAAAAAAAATTTTTTAAAGCAGAGCCTCCTAAGAACATCAAAGTTAGTCCTAGCAAAATATATAAAGTCCCTACAGCAACTTATCCTTGAAACTTTTTTTTTTTTTTTTTTAGGGGGGGTCTCTTTTTCTTGCTTGTGCTGGAGTGCACTGGTACAGTCATAACTCACTGTTACCTCTTGGGCTCAAGGGATCCTTCCATCTCAGCCTTCCTAGTAGCTAGAATTACAGGTGCACACCACCACGCCGCCTGATTCTTAAATTGTTTTTTGTAGAGACAGGATCTTGCTGTGTTGCCCAAGCTGGTCTCAAACTCCTGGCCCCAAGCAATCCTCCTGCCTTGGCCTCCCCGAATGCTGAGATTACAGGCCTGAGCTACTGTGCCTGGCCTAAACTTTCCCACTTCTCTCTGCAGCTTCTTTCCAACCTCTGTTCTTCTCCCCCAAGTCCTGTTTCTTTGAAGCTGATAACTGAAATTTAAGATGATATCTGGTTGGGGTTTAAGGTTCGAGCCTCCCAAGGGTCTGTGCATTTTGAAAGGAGATTTCTAAAAATAATTAAGGTGCCCTAACTCCTTCCCCTCATGATTCCCACTCAGAAACCTGGATGTTTAGGAGCCCAGGGCTCCCTAATTTCCAGAGCTATAGCCTGTTGGACCTTTGCCAACAGACCTGGCACTTATGGGTTGTTATAAATCTAATTCTCTAATATTTTTTACATGTTGTTTCACTTTGAATAAGCAAATGAAGAATCTGTTTTCTAATGTGACTTTATCCTCAAGATAGAGACATTAGCCTATTTGGTAAATCACACATTACTTAGGTGTATTTATTACTATAACCAGGTGGAGCTTCCATTTTTAAGCTGGGTATATGATGGGGTTTTGTTAAAATGTGCCTTAAAAAGCCTATTACTTCAAGAGCAAATGATTCTTTGGGGGAAAGGCAAAAATAATTTTATGACATAGGGCCCAAGTTAATGGTAGTAAGTGCACTCTTTGATTAATCACACGCTAATATAGATTTAATATAGATTACTGCCTCTAACCTTGTAAGTGTGGCAATGACTTCTCAAAGAAAGATGTAGGAGTTATGTCTAAGCATTCAGTTTTCAAATCCGTGCTACTGGAAATGTCTTCATTTTGCATTGTATTTTTGATAAGGGAGGCAGCTGACTGCGATGTGTGTGGCCATGTTTCATTCTCAAGTTTAATTCTATAAATATAAAGCCTAAATACGTAGCTACAGCAACTGCACTGGAACATTTTTGCTTGGTTTTAAGGGTTGAGAACTTGCCTTGCAGGTTTCCTTCCTCAGAAGGAGCCGGGCAGTCCTTTGCCTTTGGAGTCAATTAGAACTTTTACATAGAGGTGAGACTGTGAATTATTTTGGTTATTTTCAGTGATATAGATTAGTGTGAATGACCAGGGTGGAAAGTTTTTGAAGGAATATAAAGCAAAAACCAGTTGCCATTCACAAACTGTTCTTTTGTGAACACAGTTTGGACCCTTAAACATGACTAAAATCACAGCAATATTGTTACATACGGGTTATATGCCAACTCTGTTTGAAATATACTCTGGAAAAACAGCTGAATTGTCTTGATTATTAAAGTATGGTATGCATTCAACTTGTACAGACTGGATGTAATTTGTAATCAGGTATAGCTCATGTTTTACTTTAAGCAGTACATCACTTATAACCATTGTTAAGCCATTGCTTTCAAGAATGTTAACTGCCAATTTAAAAGCGTGTGTCCTGGGTTCATGCTTTGGTAAAGCTTCTCATTTCAAGTATATTCATAACTAAGCTTTCTGGGAGCAGAATGGTCTCTTTGGTGAAAGGAAGTACAGCTTTTCCTGTTTCTGAGGCTGCTTACCATACATGTATGTCACTGTTTCACTGGCCCTGTTAGATCCATTTGGTAAAATTTATTTGTCCTGAGTAACTAGCTCTCATTTTATGGAAATGATGATAAATCGCACTACTTAAATTTATGATTTTTTTTGTTTGTTTTTGAGACTCACTGCAACCTCCGCCTCCCGGGTTCAAGCAATTCTCCTGCCTCAGCCTCCTGAGTAGCTGGGACTACAGGCGCACGCCACCACGCCCAGCTAATTTTTGTATTTTTAGTAGAGACAGGGTTTCACCATGTTGGCCAGTATGGGCTCGATCTCTTGACCTCGTGATCCGCCCGCCTTGGCCTCCCAAAGTGCTGGGATTACAGGCGTTAAATTTATGATTTTATTTTTAAACTCTTACATCTCCACATTTTTGATGGGTACATGCTGGTTAGGACTGTAGAATTGTTACTTCAGTAAACTTCAGATTTTTTTTTTTTTTTTTTTTTTGAGATGGAGTCTTGCTCTGTTGCCCAGGCTAGAGTGCAGTGGCACAATTTCGGCTCACTGCAACCTCCATCTCCCGGGTTCAAGCGATTCTCCTGCTTCAGCTTCCGCAGTAGCTGGGACTATAGACGCTCACTACCACGCCTGCTAATTTTTGTATTTTTAGTAGAGACGGGGTTTTACAAGTTGGCCAGGCTGGTCTCGAACTCCTGACCTCATAATCCACCCCGGCTCAGCCTCCAAAAATGCTGGGATTACAGGCATGAGTCACTGTGCCTGGCCAACTTCACGTATTAATTTCTTGCTGCCCTGACCCTAATCCCCTAGGATGTCCCCTAGGGAAATCCTTTACCTAACAGTTTATCTTACCATTCTTAACTTTACTTAGTAAGATTCCATCCTGCAATGACCTTTATAGATCCCTAGGAGTTCTCAGAGGGGCTAGCATTAGATGTTATGTCTTAAATATGAAATCCTTTTTCTGATTGGAAAACCTGATCTGAAATAATTATTTCCAACATTTTCAATCAGTGGTGATGCTGAGCGTGAGGGAAAGAAACTGTTTCTTCAACAGAAGTATTTAATAGTAATAGATACTGACTGAGTACACACAATATGCCCCAGGCACTGCTCTGAAGTACTTTTGCATAACTAAAATTTATAATCCAAGAGGTAAGTACTATTATCTAATTTTCAGATGAGGCAACTAAGGTCAAAAAGATGAAATAACTTGTTCAAGATCACATAGCTAGTAAGCCCACTCTCCCAACTACAGCTATAAGCTGCTTCACCAAATGTTTTTTAAAAATACCCTCCTTTCACAAATGTGAAAAGGGGCACTTGGAGGATTTGTCTGGTGGACTGACTGCGGGTGTACCATTGGAGGATGCAAAGGCAGGCGGGATTCAGGAGAGTGTATCAGAGCCCACCAGATTCACTGGAGTTTATATATCTAAACTAATAAATTACTACATGGGTGTGAATGCTGGCATACTGAAAAAGAAATACTTATTCTTACATGAGCTCACCTGGCATATTTATAGAACCAATAGGAGCAGTCTTCTAAATGTGCTTCACGCAGAGAAGAAAGTCAAAGATAATGCATTTTTATTCCTAATCCATTAAATAACTCTAATGCTGAAGATGGTATTACGTGTTTAAATATCTGAAGAAAATGTAAATACTTTTTACAGCCACTTGGTTTTCTACTAGGCAATTGTATATTTCAAGCTCAGAAAACTAAGAGAGAATAAGCCTTTGGTCTTAACTATATTCAACTTTTTACCTTGAGATTTCAAAATGTGTAACAAAAATAAAATACTGCTCTGGATTAAAATCCAAAAAGGTACATTTCCATCTTAATTTTTTTTTTCACCTTCAGATCCGCATCTTAAATTGCAACTAGCATGCCTTTGCTAGAATCTTCTATAGGTGAAGAGCCTCAAATCTAACATGTCTAAAATTGGCTTCCTTCTTGTTGAATCTATGATGGTGCGACTTTCCTCCCTGCAGTTCTGCCAGACACTTGGGCCTCATGCTTGCCTCTTCCCTCTCCTATTCACCTGCAGGTAGTCACTCAGCTCATTCAGCTCAGCCCTAAGGTCTGTTGAATCGGTCCATATCCTCTGCCACTATCTTGGTTTAGACTATCATCTCCTTTTACTTGGATTTCAGTAGTCTTTTTCTTTTTTTAAAGAGACAGTCTCATTCTGTTGCGCACGCCAGAGTGCAGTGGCATGATCCCAGCTTACCATAACCTTAAACTCCTGGGCCCAAGTGATTCTCCTGCTTCAGCCTCCCAAGTAGCTAGGACTACAGGTGTGTACCACTGTATCTGGCTAATTTTTCTTTTTTTGAGATGAAATGTCGCTATGTTGCCCAGGCTGGTCTCAAACTCTTGGGCTCAAGCAGTCCTCCTGCCTTGGCCTCCCAAAGTGCTTGGATTATAGACATGAGCCACTGGATTGGTCCCCTCAATAGCTGTTTAACCAGTGTTTCTCCAACCCATCTGTCCATCCATCTGTCCAACCACCCATGCATCCATCCATCCTTCACACAGACCCCAAGTGGCCTCTCTGAAACACCACAATTCTGACCTTATAGCTTCCTTGCTTAACATCCTTCAGTTCTCAAGCTTTCCATATGACTCCTAAATTATCAGTCCAAACTCCTTAGCAAAGTTCACAAGACCTGCTCCCTGGCCTTGCTGCATCTCCAGACGTGGTTCGTTCTCCCTCAATGTGTTGAGGACAAGCATGCCCAAAAGGGCGTGGGGTAAAGAAAAGGAGCTGTGAGTTTTGTCAGTAATGATTGCTAAATCTCCTATGATGGTGTGACTTTCTGAGGGAAGTTAACAATGTTCTTTCATCCAACAGATATTTATATCCAGACTCTGTGCTAGTGTAATGGCTGAAAGGCAGATACTGGAGATGAATGGATTTTAATATCTAAAAATAGTGAAAAATAAACTAATTTTTGATAAGCCCTTATAGATGTCAGTTTTTAGAACTGCAGTTGTGTGGGACCTTCCGACTCTGTGCAGAGAGACCATGGATAATAATAACCAGCATCCGAGAAACTGAGTTGTTCAACCAATAGAGCAATCGCTATATTTACTATTAAGACTAAATAGAAGAAGTAGGCTGTAAATTGGAAATGTTTGTGGACGTGTAGTGCTTTTCCTTGTAATTAAGAGGTGAATTATCTTAAAAGTAGGAAGTTTTAAATGTTATTCTAATATTCATACTTTTCCAGCTTAATACATATATGATATCAATATCATTTCAGAATTAGATTTAATAAAAAGTTTATTTGCCCAGGTGTGGTGGCTCACACCTGTAATTCCAGCACTTTGGGAGGCCAATGTCAGGAATTCGAGACCAGCCTGGCCAACATAGCGAAACCCGAGCTCTACCGAAAATACAAAAAATTAGCTGGGCATGGTGGTATGTACCTGTAATCCCAGCAACTTGGGAGGCTGTGGCAGGAGAATCGCATGAAACTGGGAGGCAGAGGTTGTAGTGAGCCGAGATTGCACCATTGCACTCCAGCCTGGGTGACAGTGCGAGACTCTGTCTCAAAAAAGTTTATTTTACTTTTCTATCCTTTTCAATCTGTACCAGGGAACTATTAATATAAGTGTTGCCTACGAATGTTTATATTCTCTTAACATGTCATCAGGAACAATAGAATATGTGAGAAAATCTGATGGTAGAATATAGGGTAAATGCAGAACTCTTTCAGATCATTTAGAATTTTGAAAGGCTGAGTGATTTTAAAATGTGTCAAACTTGGCCTAGAGGCCCTCAAAAGACCTACTTTTATCATAAATTACAGTTATGGCCAGGCAGTGATCTTATTTCAGTCGTATCATCAGTATTTTGCAATAGTCCTAAGAAAGTGAAAATACAAGCTCTAGTGGTCTCTCTCATGATTTTGAAGATAAATTTGAAGTATCATATTATTCCAAGGAACAGCTTAATTCCATGATTAAAAAAAAATCCAAAACAAGGTTGTTAAGAACAGCGCAACAAATATTTACAATAGTCTTTTCTTTGTAGAATATTACATTTATGGTTTCAATAAATGATCTAGCAGTTTAAAGCTGAGATGAAGCCTGGTTCTCATAGTCAATCTTGAAAAACTAAACTATCTTTAAAAAGTAGAACATCCATGTGAACTCATGCCTGAAGCCATGTTTGAACGCTATGTAAAATTGCCCTGGGACAGAACTGTAGGAGTTGACCTTTATGAAATCCTTTTTAAACTTATTGTTATTGTCAACCACAATACCGTTCACATTGCAAACTATCGCATACTCATACAAATATTACCAACGAAAACTTACCAAGTTATATTCTCTCTACATGCAATGCATTCTGGTATTTTCTCTTTCATTTCCATTTTTTTTTAATTTAATTTTTTTTTAAAGACAGGGTTTCACCATGTTGGTCAGGCTGGTCTTGAACTCCCGACCTCGGGTGATCCGCCCACCTTGGCCTCCAAAGTGCTTGGATTACAGGTGTGAGCCACCCATCATGCCCGGCCTCGTTTCCATTTTTAAAAAGATCTCACAATCCACTAATGAGTCACAACATGTGGTTTGTAAAGCAGAGTTAGAATGAACCCATTGGCCAGATCAGAGATATCTAAGGAATTTCTTTCTGACCTAAAATATTTTCCTTCTCTTAACAAATGGGAAATTCTGAGTAAGTTCTTGAATTTTTCTTTCATTTGATCATGGCTTTCTAGTGTGTACTAGAGTGGTTTTTCTTTTCACTGCCATCCATGGGCATTTTTACATGCGGGGTTGTATTAGGGGTGAAAGGCTGATGGGGTTGTAGGCCTGAGGGGGATCGTCTTTACTATGGATTCTAACCTTGACTATAATATGATAATGTCACATGGCATTTAGTGATTCATGAGCTCATGCTTGACTCCTAAGGGGTCCTTTGTTAATTCAGATAACATTGGTCTTATCCATTATCAAGAATTCACAAGTTTGCCCTTTTGTGCTGTTTTGAAAGGGAGCTGACCCAGTGACTACACTCAGGAGGGTGGGGTCATTAACTGGCGTGCAGCTGCCTGAGACCTTAACCATCTTGCTTCCGCAATCTTTACTAATAAGCTTCTGGGGCCAGCAGGGTTACTCTAATCTTCCAAAACTGAGTTATGAAACCAAGCCCCCCTCTCATGAAAGGTCAACTATGATAGAGCAATTTAAACCTCAGTGCCATGCTAACCCTCACCACCACGTGGCGAATTCCATTCCTATAAGCTGCTTTCGTTTGCCTCCTGCTTTCATTATTGCCTAAGTCCTTCAGGCTGCTATGCAGTTTTATCTCCTCTGGCTTTGCAGAAAGCTAAGCCCTGTAGTACTCAACTTTCCTTACCTAGATAGCCTGGAACTAATTCTGGCGTTCTCCCAGACTGCTTATAAGGTGGACTTGGTAATTAGGCTTTGCTTCTCTTCCCGGGGGAGAAGAGTCACCCTGGGGTTGGTTGTGGGAGACCAGTCCTACATATCTTTTCATCTCAGTGGGAGAGGAAGGAATTCACTTAAGCTTATAAGCTACAAGAAACGATGCCACCAACAAACATAGCACTGTTTCATTTAATGCTCTAGGCCCATATTTTCCAAAGTTACCCAATTTTAAAAATCATCTAGAGTGCTTAAGGATGCAGATTCCCAGCCCCATCCCATTCTTCTTGAATCAGAATCTCCAGGGAGAAATACAGAAATCTGTATTTTTAAATAAGGACCCTAGACAATTCTCATCATTTGGGAGACACTGTTTTCTCTGTCGTAGTTTTAAAGGGCTGGGGAGGGAAGATGGTGGGGATTAGGGTTGCAATCACCTGGGGGAGCTTTTTGCATCCTCCATACCTACGTACATATCAGTATCTCAAGTGTTAGTGTTTTTTCCAACTTGATTATACAGCTTTAAAAGTCTACATTATTTAACCTATAATTTAAATGTAAACTTTTATGAATGTAAATTAATTTTAAGTCTATTTAAACCATTTATTCAGTATTTAAATACTCATTTACATCTAATATCACAAATTGTGCAAATGGTACTGATTTAGAAAAATTGCTTTTTCCTCACTCAAACAATTTTATTCAAATACTTCACATGCATCGTTTACAACTGGGTCTTCATCATCACCGAAACAACCTCCTGAGTCCTCTCCCAGTTTCCTCCTAGTTATTTAAGGTAGAGCGTGCCTTAAATTGAGTAGAATGCTGTCAGGGGAGATTTTACTGCATCTCAAGAACCATTTGTTAAACATCAGAGTTTTTGTTTTTTCCTACATACTCATAATCACCACAAATAAGTACTTCCTGTATTTCTCTGTTCAATGATTACTTAAAAGCCTAATGATCTCCCTCCAATGTCATACCCTCAGGAATAATTAATAAATATTTCTTTGCCTTTTTTCCCCTGATTTTGCAAGGTGACCTTTATGAGACAGAAAACTGCCATTGCTTGTGGCCCTTTCAAGACATATTATCTTCCTCAAGAGTATTTTGTTCAAAGAGGACAAAAAACACAAGGTGATTCTCTTTTCTGAGAAAGGATATTTTTGGAAAAATGTTGCTCTCTATTCTGCATACATAGTATATATTACTATTTAATAGCATCTATATCACCCCCCTACCCCGCAACTTTTGTGTGTGTGTAGAGACAGGATCTCACCATGTTAGCCAGGCTGGTCTTGAATTTCTGGCCTCAAGTGATCTTCCCACCTTTACCTCCCAAAGTGTTGGGATTACAGGTGTGAGTCATTGCGCCCAGCCAGCATCTGTACCTAAACCCAACTTGAATTCCCCAGAGAAGTTAAACTGGCTTCAGTATTTTCTCACAAGATGCTAGAAGGCAGATTGTGGCATACCTATAACTTCTGGTTGTTTAGTGCTGAAAAAAGGGCAGGACTACTTTTGAGACGCTGACGATGTGGTTATCATTCAAAGTTTGCCTATAATTGTAACTTGGGTTTTAATGGGAAGCAGTGTAGTATTGATTGTTCTGAAGACATTAATATTGCCAAAATGCCCTGTGGCTGCAGAATTACTGCAAGAATTTCATAAATCATGTATATGCTGAGCATTGTCTGGAGACTAAAGAATGTTTCTCCTACCTATGACATTATTTTTTGGAATTTTGTAGACGCTATAATGGTGAATAAAATACAAATTTGTTTAAAAGTATTGAACTCAGAAATTTCTGGGCTTTTTTTTTTTTTTTTTTGCACTTTCCCAATGAACAGAAACTGAAACTACTCCCAAGGAAGAGCAGACTTCTAAAGCTGTTCAGGTTAGTTTGTTGGTGACCAAGTTTCATCAATCAGCAAGTGGCTAAAGGGGTCCAGGGAATGACAATTTGGAGTGACAGGATATGCAACACAAGAAGAAAGATATAGGAAGGACAGTGCTTTGAAAGCTCTTAGGAGAGGACTCAGAAGGAGGGAAGGAGAACATCCTGCCGAAACAGCTGGTAGCTGTCTGCCAGCACACCGCCAAGGGCACATTTTCTCTCCCAGAAACCACAGTTTTATTTTAGTTGCAGGTGTTTCCTTTAGAGCTAAACTTAGAAAATGAAATAACTCAAACTCATCAGTTCATCAGAACTAAGGAGTAAGAATAAGTATTGTAATTTTGTTACTAGTTTTTAAAGCACCTTTACATTTTGAGAAAAGCAAGATGCAGTCTATGCAAATAAAGCAAAAGCACAATACTAAGCAGGTTTGCATTTCCTCATCCCTGACACCAAAAGTTGTAATTTTGGGAGAGATAGATAATTCAAAGCTATGGTAGCAAATTGGGTCTCAAAAAAAAAAAATAAAATTAAATTAAAAAAAAAAGACACATTAAGAAAGCTACAGTAACAATTACTTTAATAATGTTGCAAACAACTATTTACTATTTTATTTAGAAAACGCTTCTTTGCTTACTTATAGGAAAACCTTTTAAAATGAGAAATGGTACACTACAGGTCATCGATTGTAAACAAAAGCGTAAGGATTAGACCTGCAATGCAGTAAGGTGGGGCTCGAAAAAAACAGAAAACTCCTTCCTGCCTGACATTTTTGTTCAGGTAATCAGAGTTTAAACTTGTGTCCCTGATAATAACATAACTAACATCTCCATTAAATTAATACCACCTATATCCCCACAGGAAAATGTTCCATGTTTTTTATTAACCAGTCCCAAGGGGAAATCCTGGGGCTAAAGCAAGAGAAAGAACTATAGCAGGTGTTTTCTTTTCTTTTCTGGAAAAAAAAAAAGTATTATAAAGTATTCAAGGTAATTAACAAAATGTTTATAATAAAGTCTGCACTTGATCTTAGCCAAAAGGCTGAGAAGCAATGCAATAAAGTCTATATATGGCTTTCTAAGGTATTTTTCTTTTTTTAAATTTTACTCTAGGAAGACACTGATGTAAAATAAGCCAATTCACACCATCAGTTTAGGTGATAATAGCACTGCAACTGGCAAAACAAGTAATCCAGGTAGCTAATGGCAGATATTTTAAGTATATAAAAGTATATACAGTATAATGGGATATTAGTTCTTAAAATACCTATGCCTTATAAATAAAAGCTCAAGGTAAATACACCGAAATCTTAATCATGGCCTTTTCTAAGCAGGAGGATTATGGGAGATTTGGATTTTGTTCATATTCCATCTATCGAACAATCATCGTATTAATTTTATGATCAAGAAGAAAAAAAACAATGTTTCCAGTGCTAAAGAATAAGTAAAATGTGTGAACCAAGAATAGCTCTAAGGTTCTAAGACGCATATTCTTTTTTCAAATAGTGGAAAAATCAAATGACACAAAACAGCCTAACTCCTTCTTAGTCGAGCAAAACAACCCAGGTTTCAGTCAGAAGACCCGGACTTGAATCAGGGTTCTTTCATTTTCTAGGTAAGCCGTTGAAGCTTTTCTTGAATAAGTCACTTTAAGAACCTTTATAAAATATATTTCAAAGTATTCAAACCAAATCAAGAAATAAATGAAAATCTAGAAAACTTTCATCTCATTAACATAAAAAATAATATGCCAGAAAGATAATTTGTAGTTGAAAAAACCGAGAGGTAGACACTTGATTTCTCTGAGACCTCAATTATCTTTATCTATAAAATGGGTATAAAGAATCGGGTGTCACTTCCAGGGCTGTTATGAAAAATAAATTAGGGCGTTGGGGCCGCCGGGGGGTAAACCCCCGGGGGGGGGGGGGGCCCCCCTTGGCTTCTGGTTCCTATCTAAGGAAAAGATGAATTAATTACACAGGTCAAGGGTTGTGGTTCTAAGATGTTTTCTAAGATTCTGAAACATTTTAAACCTCATCTTTTGTCATTTTTGTTAGCTAAGGAGTATGCTTTAAGGATTTAAAAAATATTAAAATGAAAAAAGGGAGTTTTCCTTAGGATCATCAAATGTAAAGAAAAAATTACCCCAAATTTGATCTGGCATTGAACTTTTTACCTAATTTGTAACTTTTTCTAGGAAGAAATGTGTTCTAGATTAAAAAAAAAAAAAAGCAGTTTTTGGATAATAAATTTTCCGGGGGAAATGACCTCCTCTTCCCCACCCAGCTGTCAGTCAAGAATTTAGCAAACTTTAAATAGAATTACTCTTCTCCTTGTTTCTCTCTTTTTGAGACAGGGTCTCACTCTGTCACCCAGGCTGGAGTACAGTGGCACCATCATGGCTCACTGCAACTTCCTCCTCCTCCTCCTCCCTCATTCCCCAGAGCTAAACTGATCCTCCCTCCTCAGCCTCCAGAGTAGCTGGGACCACAGGTACGTACAACCATGTCTGGCTAATTTTTGAGTATGTGTATATTTTTAGTAGACATGGGTCTCACCATGTTGCCCAGGCTGATCTCGAATTCCTGAGCTCAACTGATCCGCTCACCTCGGCGTTTTTTGTTTTTGTTTTTGTTTTTGTGAGATGGAGTCTAGCTCTGTCTCCCAGGCTGATCTTGGCTCACTGCAACCTCTGCCTCCTGGGTTCCAGCTATTCTCCTACCTCAGTCTTCCGAGTAGCTGGGATTACAGGTGTGCACCACCACACCCAGCTAATTTTTGTATTTTTAGTAGAGACAGGGTTTTGCCATGTTGGTCATGCTGGTCTCCCACTCCTGACCTCAGGTGATCCACCTGCCTTGGCCTCCCAAAGTGGTGGGATTACAGGCGTGAGCCACTGCGCCCTGCCAGCCTTTCTTTTTGTATCTCTAACTTCTCTTTTCTCTGTAAATGTCTCTGCTGAGAGAAATTTTGGAATTGGCTTTGATCTTGGAATATGATTGTAATTAAGCTTTGATATGTGGCCATAATTAAATTGTTACGGGTGCACGTCCACCATAAATTGTTGTTGTTTTTAACCAGGGAAGGAGAGATGTAATTCCTACTGAGCCAGTCCTGTGGGAGAAGAGCCCCAGAGAGCAGAGCAGGTGGCAGTGGCTAAGAAGAGCCCCAGAGGACAACTGTATCCACAGATTGATGGACCTGGAGGCTGAATAGCAAAAGGCTTCTAGTACTCCCCTATCAAATAGGAACGCATTATATGCAGCACCTGCTTCGCAGGCCTTGCTGTGGTAGGGCCTATTGCACAAATTAAGGGCTTTCATGGAGCTGTGGCAGGCGAGGATGTCAAGTGGTAGCTAATTTGAAGATTCAACACAATGAATGAATGAAGCAGCATTGGAGTTTGGTTTTGTTTACATATCTCAGCCAATCCGATTATCAGTTTACTATACAAAAAACAACATGGGGAACGGTTTAAAAGATACCGTCTAATTTTAGATGTCCTTCACTTTTTTCCTCCCAATGTCACCAAGAAACTCACGGATTTAGATTATCAACTTTAACAACAGAAAACAAATCAAATTTAAGAGTTCTGTATCTTTAAATAACAGAATAACACTTGACCAACCTGATTAACCCCCTCTATCCTCCCCACCTTCCCAGTCCCTCTCCTCCTTTCCTTTTCTAAGGTCCCTACTCCTTCTCAAGTCTTTTGAATTCATAGTCCTCTCTCAATCCCACACATTGGACATTTAAGCAAGAAGTGTGTTCTTTGAAGTTTAATCTTTCATATTTGTATGCTTTCTCTCAATTCAATGTAATTCCTTTTTTTTGACAGCTTTTAAATCTAAACAAATCAAAAGCAAACAAACCCCTGCAATGCCTAAAACAGTGTCTTGCACCTAACACACTACCCGAAAAAAAAATTGTTATTAATATACAACTCTGATTAGCGCCGTGGCTCACGCCTATAATCCCAGCACTTTGGGAGGCCGAGAAGGGCAGATAACCTGAGGTCAGGAGTTCGAGACTAGCCTGGCCAACATGGTGAAAACCCGTCTGTACCAAAAATACAAAAAATTAACCGGGCGTGGTGGCGTACACCTGTGGTCCCAGCCGCTCTGGAGGCTGAGGTGGGAGAATCGCCTGAGCTTGGGAGGTAGAGGCTGCAATGAGCCAAGATCGCGCTACTGCCACTCTAGCCTGGGCGACAGAGCGAGACTCCGTCTCAAAGAGGGAAAAAAAATCCTACTCCATTTCCTTGCCACTAGCTTTTCCCTCCCCCTCCTCACTTAACCCCTGCTTCTCGCCGCCCCACTCCCACCCCCGCCCCAGCACAGCGACTGGATCTAAAAACAAAGCCCTTCCCAGACCCCGCGGGAACGCGCGCGAACAGCTTTGCAGCCGGAGCCCGGCGCCCCCCTCCGAGCTCTCGAGGGCCCCGGGGTCCCGGACCCCCTCCTGCAGCGGGGTAGGGCCGGGGCCGCTAGCGCCTAGGGGACCCCGGAGGGACTGGGGGAAGGTCGGCTTCCTGGGGCCGGGACGAGGGGGACAAAGACACCGCTCGCTCCTGCAGATCCCAAGCCGGCTTTACGGGGCCGGCGGCGACCGGGGAGTGACCGACCGCCACGAAGCTGCTGCCACGTCAGGCAACTTCACAAAACCCGGACGAGGGCAGGTGACGCAAGCCGGGCGGCCGCAGCGGGGCTGGGCCTGCGGCTACCCGAGGAGGCTGACCTCCAGCCCCGGCACCCGGTTCAGCGACGCCCCGGCCGGCGCCGGCGCCTGCCCGGCACTCAGGGAGGCGGGGGCGCAGCGGAGGAGGCGGCGCCATCGCGAAGCCCGCGCCTCGCCCGCACTCAGCCTCGTCACCCCACCTGCAGTCCGGGCTGGACCGGGCGGCGTCTGCGGAGGCTCCTCGGCCAGGCCCCGTCCGCCCGAGCCGTGCCGAGACCTGGGCAGCGGCCGCGTGGAGAGGAGGTGGCAGCGGCCCGGGAGGCCGGAGCCAGGCCAGCGACCCGCCATGGAGACCCGCTACAACCTGAAGAGTCCTGGTGAGCGAGGCTGGGGCCCCCGGGCGAAGAGGGCAGAGTGACCTGGAACCCGGGGCGGTCGGGGCGGTCCCCTAGCGTCTGGCGCCACTCATGGCTCCGCTCCTGGTGTCGCGCTCTACGCGAGACCGCCGCCTGCCCGGGAAGTGCAGGCCGCAGGGCGGGGTGGCCCGGTGAACGCCCGCTGCTAATCCCCGGGCCGGCTAGCGCGCCGCAGCACCCGGCCTCTCCCTTTTCTCATCTTCGCTGCGTCCCATAGAACTGGGTCAGAAACTCATCCCTAAGAACAGGTGTAAAGGTGATGTCGGTGGGCGACAGTCAACAACCCCTCGCTGTACCTGCATCGGGAACACCGTCGCTATCCCCTCTCGGTCTCTGCCACTGGACTTCTGTTAGCCGGCTGCGTTACTCACATTTGAGGAGTTGGTCGTTTAAATATCTTATTTGCGGCACCTGGGGCGAATAGAATTGCAGACATAAAGGAAATGTTCTGTAACTGAACCGGTTAACTATAGAACTAAAACAAAACAAACAAAAAATACCTAGTTGAACCCTGTACATGAGAACTAACCTTGATTTTTGCCATACTGGCTAATATGAAATATATCTGTATTCAGTCGTAGAGATTCCTTTCCTGCATTTAATGATCCTGCTTCATTTACACAAGCAGTCCCAGCAGTCCTAGCCTCTAATTACTTTCTGGTGCGTAATAAAGATAAGTAACTAGCTTTCTCAGCTTAATAAAACAGGCTTGAAATGAATCATTGGATCCTCTAAATGGTATTTTTTTCTATCTGTACCTTGGTAAATTTTGCCAGGAGGAAGAAACTCCACAGTTAACTCTGCAAACTCTAGGATATTAATGATGATTTCGCCAACTCTTGCTGTTGCTTAAAATTTCCTTCCAAAAAAAGCTGTTTCTCAGTAGGCATTAGCAAAATTAGCATCCTTATGGAAAGCGTTGACATTGTGAATCTTTGGAGTTTTTTGTAAGGTTTCAGAATATGCAAAAATCCCAGAAAAGCCTGAGGATATTGATTGGAGGAAGCTTTGTTAGCCTGAGTGCTGCCAGGCTAAGAAATGTCCTTAGGTGACCAAGTGTGTAGATTTGGTCATAACATTTTAGGGGCCACTGACTCCTTAACATATATGGTGAAGACCTGGTATGGTGGCACGTGCCTGTAATCGCAGCATTTGGGAGGCTTGTGGGGGGTGGGGGCAAATTACTTGAGGTATGGAGTTCGAGACCGGCTTGATCAACATGATGAAACCCTGTCTCTACTAAAAACACAAAATTAGCCAGGCGTGGTGGTGGCGCACTGCTATAGTCCCAGCTACTCGGGAGGCTGAGGCGGGAGGATGGCTTGAGTCTGGGAGGTGGAGGTTGCAGTGAGCCAAGATCGCGATTGCACTCCAGCATGGGCGACAGAGCAAGACTCCATCTCAAAAAAAAAAAAAAAAAAAAAAAACCCCGGAGTGGGGGTAGGAGGAGAGAAAGACCAAAGAGAAAGAGAGGAAGAAAGAAAAGCTTAATGTATGATTGAATTATTTACATTGTGGTAGATTTAACTAGTACTATTTGGGTAAAAACATCTGGTGGCTCCCTGCTCACAGGGTTCCTTAGGACAGCAGAGGTGCTTAGTGAAAGGTCCAGAGGATAATCCACATGTGAGTAGTAGTGCGGTTTGGAATGGAGAACTGGTGGAACCCAAGAGATTGTTGTCAAAAAACATCACTCAATTTCAATAGGTTAGACTTAATACTGTGATGATAAGCTTTTAAAATTCTCCAGAATTTTGAACATTTCCAAAGTATGTGAACTATCATCAGCTGGCTGAGCTTTGGTTGACATGCTTCTACCTGTGTCATAAATTGCTTCCTTTTTTTGGTTTTATTTCCTCAAATATAGTGTTGCTGGTTTAAAAAACAATGCTGGTTTTTTGTTTTTTTTTTTTTTTTTGGAGACAGAGTCTTGCTTTGTCGCCAGGCCCCAGACTGTAGTGCAGTGGCGTGACCTCAGCTCACTGCAACCTCTGCCTCCCAGGTTCAAGCAATTCTCCTGCCTCAGTCTCCCAAGCAGCTGGGATTACAGGCTCGCACCACCATGCCCAGCTAATTTTTGTATTTTTAGTAGAGACGGAGTGTCACCATGTTGGCCAGGATGGTCTCGATCTCTTGACCTCATGATGCACCTGCCTCGGCCTCCCAAAGTGCTGGGATTACAGGCGTGAGCCACCATGCCCAGCCACAATGCTTCTTAAAAATCTGCTTTTGTTAGTGTGTGGATTATTTGGAATTCATGGACAAGTTGAATTAGGTGAGATATGAGACTTACTGAAAATGCTGGGAGGCATCGAGAAAATCCTTCCTTTGCTTTATTCTCAGTCCTATGGTATTTTTAGAGTAATGTCTGTATGAAGGAAAACAACTGAAAATTCCAGTCTCCTGTGTATGGCATGGTGCCTGCACACACACACGCATAACACACACACACACACATGCACGCACATAAAACACCAACCAAACAAACAAAAACAACCACACCGTGTGAGGGATATAATCCTTTACTTTTTATCTGATGTGGGATTGTCTTTGATGTATGAGTGGAAAGATTAAATGAAGACAATACAGATAACTGGTTAAGGGCCAGTGCACTAGCATGTGGATAGTAAATCTGTTCATTTCATAGGTGGGAAACTTCTTCCTTTACGATTTTTTTGGAATGGACTTGTGACTGTGGCTAGAGCTGGTGTGTAGGATCACCTCATACGCCTCTGACTGGCCTGTCAGTAGTTGTCTGTGGATCAAGCTCCGTGACCCGTGTTTGGGTCTGCTCTGGCTAAGGAAGGAGGCTCTTACAGAACAAAGTGGGGGAGACATGTGTATAAAGAACCTCCTTTGGCAGCTTCTTCATAAGGGGGCCATTGACATGTGCAGCAGGCGATGGGAGTATAAGAGACTGCTGCAAAAGTACCCATTGCCTCTACCGGAAGTCTAAGAGTTAGCTATCCATGCCGTTGGTGTCAACTGCACCTTCACACTAATCCACTCAAGGTTTCATGTCCAACTCAGACCCTTCTCCTAAGCTATAGATAGACAGAACTTATGCTGACTCAACACCTTCATCTTGATTTCCTGTAGAGCGAAGAAAATGTCTGTGAGTATAAAAATGAAACTCATCAGTTTCTTCTCCTCCCATAAATTTGCAGTTTACCCTAATATTCCATATCCCAGCGATAGACAGCACTCAGGCACCTATGGGAGTCATTTTTAATTTCTTCATCTGCTTCCTTGCTCTATCCCTGCCCTGAAACACACAACTCAGTACACACACAGAAACACATATATCTAGTCAGTCACTCTTGTCACCAGATCAGTTAAAACAAAAACTGATTATCTCTCAAATTGAAAAATTTTCAGTAGCTTTCTGACAGCTGTTGATAAAGTTCAAAGTAAACTGCTTAGTTTGGCCTACAGGGCTGCTCATGATTGACCCTGGCCTTCCTCACCAGCCTCATTCGTCCACCACTCTTATGCTGTTTCGCATTTTCTTTTTTTTGAGACAGGGTCTTCCAGCCTGAAGTGCGGTGGTGCCATCACAGCTCACTGCAGCCTCAACCTCCTGGGCTCAAGCAATTCTCCCGCCTTGGCCTCCCCAGTAGCGGGGACCACAGGTGCATGCCACCATGCCTGGTTTATTTTTGTATTTTTTGTAGAGACAGGGGTTTCGCCATGTTGCCCAGGCTGGTCTCAAATTCCTGAGCTCAAGTGATCCCTCCACCTCGACTTCCTAAAGTGGTGAGATTACAGGTGTGAGCCACTGCAGCAGGCCTGCATTTTTACCTATCCATTTTGCCCAAATGACTCTCCAGGTGGAGTAGCTTTTCTCACTTACATGCTTTGGTTCCTTTTGGAACCTCTGCTTAGAATGCTTTCCTTTAAATCCATCTGAAATTCCTATAGTTCTTCAAGCTTTAAGGTTCAGCCTTGTCTAGTTCCCCTGGGCAGACTAAAGTAGTTTCTGTATATAGTTGTACATATATACTTGGTCAGTATTACCATATGTATTGTAATTATTTTCATGTCTTTCTCTACTCTTATGGAAGACAAGAAGCAGGTCATGGTCATTCTTTTATCTCCAACACTCAGACATTCTTTGAATGTTTGTTGAACTGATACCTTTGCAGGGTCCATCCTGGGCAGAAACGTCACTCTTTAGGCATTTGCTTAAATACCTTCATTATGGGAGCAGGAAGAGGCAGTGAGGGAGCATGCCTTCCTTAATATACCTGTCTCCTGCATTTCACTCATGCTTTGGAAATTGATAATAATAAGATAATTGCTTTTCAAGAGAAATCCATATATGGGAGCCAGTGGCCTGTAGAAGATCCCTTTATTTGTAGCTGGATCCAAACCCCAGTGTGAGCCTAGTGAGCTAGCCCCAGGTGTGAAGAATGCTAACGCCTAGGCCCACAGCACCTAGAGCATGGCTCCAGAGTGCCCATGTGGCCTCTATAAGAAGGAAGAACAAAAGCAGGGATGCAGGTGCCCCCCCTTCCTTTCCTGGCACATCTTATCTCACCACAGTGAAAGGATTCCATGGAACCACTTTTCCAAGAGATAGGAGAGGAGCTGAAATAAAAAAGTTTCCTCTCTAGCCATGTAGAAGCAAGAGATGGAGTATCAGGAGGGGGCCAACTATACTGTAGCCCAGTTGCCAGGCAGCACCCTGAACCGTGACAGTTTCCTAACAGTGCTATTTCTCCTCAGGAGGCAGGGAGCCATGCCATAAGGCCAGCTACATCTGCTGACGCATGGTTTTGAGTTAGGAAGAATCGTTGAGAAGGCCTTATATCCCAGTCCATTTTCAACCTTAATAACTCAGGGCCTGGGCAAGAGAGAGGGGTGAAAAGAAAAGGAGAATTATCTGGAGAAATTATTGACTCTTATTTGACAGATGTAAACATCAAGCCACAGATTAAGTGACTTGTTCAAGGACTTAGAGCTACAAAATGTCAGTCAGAATTTTAATGCAGCTCTAAATCGAGTCTCTGTTCCTTTTCACTGAAGCATTCATAATATATGTTATTTTTGGAAAAAATAGATTATGGAAACAATAGACTAATCTCACCTTTTGGCTACTTGGCCTTAGCTCTTACATGGTATGTGCCTGTGGCTTATGAACTAATAAAATCAGCTATTTAGTTGTTGAACCAATGATTGTTCCTTTACAGGATTGGTACAGATACATTCTTACAACAATTCTGACCCTTTATACATCTCTCTCAATATCCAGATACAAGTTTTGAGTGTTCATTGCCTTCTCTCCTGTTGAACTGAGCTGAGTAGGGAAGAGGCAGAGAAAATGTGTTAAGGGTATAGAATGACATAAAATCTGACTTCAGCTTAATCATTGAGTTCAGCCAGTTGACGAGGAATGAAGGAAAAACAATCTTTTTGGCATCTCCAAACGAATGAACTTCAAAACAGCTTCCATAATTGTATTTCTATCAAATAACATTAACTTAAAGGAATGATACGTTTATGTGGCTTGAAAGCAGGGTTTTCCATCCCTTTTCCATGGGTCCGTTAGGAGTGAAATGGAGGGGCAGGGAATAGATAGTCTGCAGGCCCTTCCGTTGGCCTCTTCAATCAGAGCGGTTCTGGGGTTTTTGTTTCACACGTTGGGATTCTCATTAAGCTTTTATTTGAATAAAGGATTTTGTTTTATTAAATAAGTTTAAAAACCTTATCTTTAATTGGGTTCTTAGAAAAAGATAAATTGAGAGAAGATAGTAAAATTTAATTCAACTAATATTTGAGCTCTTACCATGTGCTAAGCCCTGAGGAGCCTGTATTGCTACACTGTCATTACTGTTGCTTAGCAGGGAAGATGGATGTTAAACAAGTAATTAAAGTGGGATGAACTTCATAAAAGGAAAAATACAGTATTATGATGGCATAGAGCAAAGAGACTCAACCTGGTCTCTAGGGCAGTGGTTTCTAAACCTAACCAGAGTCATTCAGAGAGCATTCCTAGTCTCCACCCCTCCCTAGGACGCTGCAGAGATTTTGATCTGCCCAGACTGGAATCTCCAAGCACTGAGAGGGGACAAGGGAAGATGTCATAGAGGCGTTCCTGAGAAGTTACCTAAAGGTCTAGGGTAGCCAGACTAGATGGTGAGGTGGAGGATGGGGCTGAAGCAGCCTGGCCCCTGAGGAAAGCTGTGTAGAAAGGTCTAGAGTAGAGGGCAGGTAAAGTATGTTCAAGGAATTGAACAAATTACCCAGTCTCTAGACTTGGAGGAAGAGGGTGTCTCAATATGTACATGTTTCTAATATAGCATTTATCATGCTATTTTGTGTTGACTGCCCCTCCCAGCCATAAGCCTTTACCAAAGCCATATTTTGTTGACAGCCGAAACTGTAGCATCTAGTACCTAGTAGGAACTCAATAAATAGTTGATGATCCAGTGACCAAAGTCTCTGCATATAGGGGCTTAGTTCAGAGTAAGAGATGGAAAAGAGTGTTAATAATTATGAAGTAGGATAGTAACTTAACTTTTTTTTGGCCAAGCAGAGGTGCAGATACAGATAGGACTGTAGATTGTGATAGGCAGACTGTGATGGGCATCTGAGTGCGCTCCTGCTGGAGTAATTTATCAGGGAGATAAAAAGCTGGGTGCCGTTAACAGAAAGAGAGGAGAAATGAGACTAGGTGCGAAGGAATCTTGGAGTGCTAGGTGGAAAGAGTGGGCTGGAAGGCTTATTAGAGAAATGTAGGGGCTCGGCGCAGTGGCTCACGCCTGTAATCCCAGCACTTTGGGAGGCCGAGGCGGGAGGATCACCTGAGGTCAGGAGTTCAAGACCAGCCTGACCAAAATGGAGAAACCCTGTCTCTACTGAGAAAAAAAAAAAGAAAAGAAGTACAGGGACATTAGGTGGCACTGTGTCCCAGTGGAGGTTGTTGATAATGACTTGCAATGGCATTACTGCACCAGCTTCTGTAACTTTTTTTCCTCCTTTCAATGATGCTATAGACAACAAATAAGATGGTTGGGTTGGGTCAGGCACAGTTGGATTTTATTAAGGGAGTGTGAAAGAGGGACTCCTAAGAGCCAAGGATGTGGATAAAGAGGAAAATGAATATAAGTATAGGAGAGGTGAATAAAGTTGTGGGGTCAGTGGACTGGAGGTTTAGTGAAGCTGAAGGATCATTTCAAGAAGGAATTTAATCAGGGCTATGGAGAGTCAGTGAATTCAGAGGACAGTCCATTAATTTAATGCAAGATAGTGGATGGAAAGTCCCAAGAAGTAGAGGATATAGAGGTGTTTCCTGTTCACTGAGCATGAGATCCAGAGGATACATTTTTTGTTAATAAAGACATTTTAACGGATAGAGCCAAGCAGCCTGTGCTGGAATCCCATCTCTCTCATTTACTAGCTCTGTGACCTTGAGCAAGTTAGATAATCTTTCCGTGTCTCGGCTTCCCATCTGGAAAGTGGGGATAAAAATAATACCTATCTAGTAATGTTGTATTAAGGGTTAAATGAGTTATTAATGTCTGTAAAAGCACCTCAATAAATACCACCATATAGGAAGTATATATAAGTACTTACTAAATAAAAAGTGTCTTCACTATATATTTAATATATAACTCTTTTAAAAGTGTTAATGCCTAGCAACTATTTCCTTCCTCTCCCCCTCTATTTATTCCCATCATCTTATAATTAAACCTTTGCCATATGCTCATTTGCACTAGTCGTTTGCACATTTTTCATTAGACTTGTAAGTCTGTGCTAATCATTCAGAAAAAGTCTATTTTAAATATCTCTATTTTGTGAATTTTATTTTAGCTGTTAAACGTTTAATGAAAGAAGCAGCAGAACTGAAAGATGCAACAGATCATTACCATGCGCAGCCTTTAGAGGTGAGTTTCTATCTCCGTGTTCTTTGTATGGATTTTAGTATTTTAATATTTAAAACAAATTCTGTAAAATTGCTTTTCATTGCTTTGAGTCATTACAGATGTGTGTGATGTAGTTTGGCATTTTATTCACCATATTTCATGAATATTTCATTAGCCATTGCAAATCACTTTAGAAGAAACGGATTTGTGGTGTTTATAAAATGGGTCTCAGATGCTAAGTTGAGGTTAGATCTTGAGTATGAGGGAGGGGGAAGTGGAAAGAACCCCAGATACTTTACAGTAAAGTTTGGAAACCCCTTGATGGGTCTTTGTAGCTACACAAGGCTTTTTGTACAAACATCTTTACTTGTCTCAGTCTTTTCATCTGTAAAAGGAGGGCATTTAAATATACCCAGGCAGGTTTTCATGGTAACAGTGGGAATACAAATATAATAACTTATATGCAAGTATTTTGTAAACTGAAAAGTACACGGTAACTGTAAGATGACATTAAATATATTAATACTACTGATCATTTTATAAATAAGCTCTTAGGCAACTGTAAGGGATAATTTTTAAAGATGTGTTAAAATAACCCAAACATAGTAATTATTTGATTATATAATTATCACAATTTGCTATTCTTTCAAGGATTAATTTCCAATTTAAACCTGTAAGTTACTTATGAATATATAACAACACTCAGAAAGTTTTAATGTGTTTATTTTAAAAAGATTTTAGCTCAGTGGACCATGAAAGCTAGGCTAAATAGCTTTTACTTATAAATTTAATTTATCACTTATATTCTTGAGACATCTTGGGCATTAGAAACTATCCTAGCAATAATATAAAACATTTAATTTTTCTTGCTTGGTAATATTTCTAATATTTAGATTGATAAAATGATCAAACTTTTTATTGTTATTGATTCCTTGTGAATTATTGTTTTTGTTCAGGATAACCTTTTTGAATGGCACTTCACGGTTAGAGGGCCCCCAGATTCCGATTTTGATGGAGGAGTTTATCATGGGCGGATAGTACTGCCACCAGAGTATCCCATGAAACCACCAAGCATTATTCTCCTAACGGTAAGAATTCTGGATTTTTAGAATGCTCGTGGCTTAACTCTTCCTGGTAGCTGCAAAATATAGTTAGCAAATCATTTTCATTAAGAAATAATATAACATTATTATAATTTTGCTTTTGGGGTCCAGGCCCTGGGACTACAATTTTTATCCTCTAAAATAATTCCTAGGAAGCTGATGCCTCTAAGAAGTAAAAATGATAACAACTGAATGCATAAATGTCATATCATGGGTGTTAGGATTTAATAAATTAATATATGCAAAGTGCTGGGCACACACATCTGGCACTTCATAAGTACTCACGAAAGAGTAGCTAATGGGCTGGGCATGGTGGCTTACGCCTTTAATCCCAGCACTTTGGGAGGCTGAGGTGGGTGGATCATGAGGTCAGGAGTTCAAGACCAGCTTGGCCAAGATGGTGAAACCTTGTCTCTACTAAAACTACAAAAAAAATTAGCCAGGCGTGGTGGTGGGTGCCTGTAATCTTAGCTACTTGGGAGGGAGGTGGAGGTTACAGTGAGCCGAGGTCCCGCCACTGCACTCCAGCCTCATTTCCTCAGTTTCCTCATCTTGACAATAAGAATACGTGGTAGCTACCTCATTGAGTTTGTGTGGGATGAAAAGTATCAATATCTTACTGTATAGCTCTTAAAGCCTGACACAGAGTCCTCAATAAGTGTTAGCATCATTTCTGTTTCTATCTCAGAATTTCTCTCTTTCTCTCCAACTTTACATATCTTTTCTTCATGCAAAGGAAAATTTTTTTTTTCTTAGAGATAGGGTCTCGCTCTGTTGCCCAGGCTGGAGTGCAGTGGCACAGTCATAGCTCACTGTAACCTCAAACTCCTGGACTCAAGCAGTCCTCCCACATCAGCCTCCTGAGTATCTGGGACTATAGGCACATGCCACTGTATCAAGCTAATTACAAAGGTTTTTGGTAGAGACATGGTCTCACTGGTCTTGAACTACTGGCCTTAGGCAGTTATCCCACCTCAGCCTCCCAAAGAGCTAGGATGACAGGAAATCACCATCATACCTAGCCAAGGAAAGCTATTGATCTAATTCCTCTCTTGTTAAGCTTTTCTTTTCTCATTTCTTTTAATTTAACTATGTTTAATTATCCCCTAACCTTGAAAAAAGCAAAAACAAACACAAAAACCGTTTCCTGTATCTGTTATTTTAAGCTGTGCCTGTTTTTCTCTTTGGTAACCTCCAAGGTATCCTTCTTCTAGTTTAGCCTCCTGCAGGCCACCTTCCACACATAGTGCCCTGTTGAAACATGCTTACTACACCAGTCTCAGAAACCAGTTTGAGAAATCTCACTCCTTCTTCTCAGTCTTCCTCCTGTTCTAGGTTAAATATCTGACTCACATGGAGTAGCAAATGGTGAAGCAACAGGTATTCATCAATAAATACCAAATTAATGCTGCTTTTACCTCTATTTTGAGTAATGGAGAGAGCATTTGTTTAAGAGCCAGTAGACCTGGATTCTGACCATCGCTCTTTCCATTACACTATGGGCAGGTTACATAGTGTCTTTAAAATTCAGTTTTCTCATTGGTCAAAAGGAAAGTGTTCGGTAATTGTAATCACACCATAAAGTACCTGACATATAGAAGCTGCTTAACAAGTATTAGCTGATATTGAGAACTGTTAATGCCGGCAGCAGGGTTGGAGCAGGGTCCTGGAGACACTCTTCTGTGTCAGGAGTCACTTATTTAGTTGCTGGATCATGGGGAGAGCTCAGTGGTCTTAGGGGAGGGAGGGGCTGGTGCATGGGGAGACCGGTGGTGGTGGAGGGCAGTAGTTAGCAGCAGCTCTTTGCCAACAAATACAGATATATTTCAATAGTTAGCCAATGGTATGGCCATACTAACCACACTGACTGAGAATCAGCCCTGATTTTCAACATTTCACTCTTTCTGGATTACTTCCTTTCTTTTGAAAAGTCTTCTCCAACTTTCATTCCACAAGTATTATTCACTCATTCATTCATTCATTCATTCATTCCTCTGAAAATCACACTTGTCTCAAAACCATTCTCCCCATGTCTTTCCTCACTAACATCCAGTTAGGGGATACTGAGTCTTGAGGTTTCATCTTAGCCTCTTGCATGTCTTCTCT
Organism: Ateles fusciceps; assembly: GCA_036589455.1. Classification (NCBI taxonomy): domain Eukaryota; kingdom Metazoa; phylum Chordata; class Mammalia; order Primates; family Atelidae; genus Ateles; species Ateles fusciceps. The sequence goes on from JAZHEH010000065.1 coordinate 41,956,367, forward strand.
TTTAGATTCTTTTTTTTCTTTTTTTCTTGAGATAGGGTCCTATTCTGTCACCCAGGCTGGAGTGCAATAGCATGATCACAGCTCACTGCAGCCTTGATGTCCCAGACTCAAATGATCCTCCCACCTCAGGCTCCTAAGTAGCTGAGACCGTAGTCATGCACTACCACGCTTGGCTAATTTTTTTTAATTTTTATTTTTCATAGAGACCGGGTTTCTCTTTGTTGCCCAGGCTGGTCTCAAACTCCTGGCCTCAAGTGATCTTCCTGCCTTAGCCTCCCAAAGTGCTAAGATTATAGGCATCAGTCTCCCCTCCCCTGCCCTCCCCTCCCCTCCCAAGACAGGGTCTCACACGGTCACCCAGGCTGGAGTGCTGCAATGCAGTCATAGTTCACTGTGGCCTTGAACTCCTGGGCTCAAGCAGTCTTCCTGTCTTAGCCTCCCAAGTAGGTAGGACTAGAGGCACACGCCACCACTCCTGGCCAGTTTTCTTTCTTTTTTTTTTCTTACTTTGTAGACAGCATCTCACTATGTTGCTCAGGCTGGTCTTGAATTCCTGGCCTCAAGTGATTCTCCCACCTCGGTCTCTCAGAGTGCTGGGATTACAGGCATGAGCCACTTCACTGGCCAGTAAAACTTTATGTGTTAATTATTTAATTTCAGTTGTGCAATTCAGTTTCAAAAGGTGCTATATAAAACACCTTCTAAAAATAGCTTTTATTGTTCAGCATCCAACAAGTATTTTTGGAGTGTCTGTAAGGACAAAAAAATCTGTGCCCTGTTGGAGGTTACATTTAAAAAAATTTTTTTGAAGATAATCTCTTAAATTATTAGTTATATATAAATAATGTATTTTTGCTTTGAAAGTATAAAACATTAAACACATATATTTAATTTTCTAAATGCATTGTTTATTCCTCAGGCTAATGGACGATTTGAAGTGGGCAAGAAAATCTGTTTGAGCATCTCAGGACATCATCCTGAAACTTGGCAGCCTTCATGGAGTAGTAAGTGTTAATTTATAGTGAATATAAATCTCTTACAGCTTCAGTCAATTCATAGTTATGAAGTATAATACTCTCTTTTTTCTCTTCCAGAATAAACCCAGTTGCTTTTACAAAGCAATTTAGATTGATGTTTACTTTTTTATTTCAGTAAGGACAGCATTATTAGCCATCATTGGGTTTATGCCAACAAAAGGAGAGGGAGCCATAGGTTCTCTAGATTACACTCCTGAGGAAAGAAGAGCACTTGCCAAAAAGTAAGTTTTGCATTTCATTCTTGCTGAGGCCTGAATAGTATGCAGGGTAATGGCTATTAGGAGGTAGGGCCTGCCTCTTCCTATGTGACTTACTTACTGAGTGAGTATGGCTACAGGATCTTATCTCAGTTTTGCTACTTTAGAAATTCAGCTGTACTAATTTCCTTGGAGTGACCAGAATCTAAGTAATTGATTTAATGCTATCTAGTCTTAAAAAGTAGTTGATGCTATTTCCTTTTTTTTTTTTTTTAAACTATAGTGGGAGATAATATTCTCCTGGAAAACAATACCAGTCATTGGTCTCCACTCGTATGGCATTATAGATGGAAAAGAACCAGAGCAATTAATTTTAGCTTTCCACAAGATTACAAACCCCTTGAGGGCCAGGAGGGGCCTTTATCCATCTTTGCATCTAGCTCATAGCAAGTACTTAATCAATGATCTGGAATAAAGCAAAAGATTTTATCAAGTGGCAATCACAAACAGAGAAGTCATGCCTTCTATGTTTTTTTAGATGCAGGTGCATTTTTGTCTATATAACCAAGATCAGACCTTCCCTTCAGAATAGCCCCTCTATGAGTAGTGCTGAGATCAAATTTTTGATGTTGATAATTTTTCTGCTCTGGAGTCTGCTGCCTACCACCCTTCAGACATACTATGTTAATTAAATTATATCGTATTTTACCCTAGCACACCCCAGAGTAGGGCCCTCCTCAGATATTTGCTAAATCAAATAGTTAGATTTTAGCATCTGGAAGATTTGGTAGACTTCTTGGTCTTATAAGCAACTTTTCTTTTTAAACCTTATTTCCAAACTCTGGGGATATGCTTTATTTGTACAACTCTTCATAGATTACACTATGTACTTTGAATACATAGTATTTGTTTTCATGCGATTTCTGTGTTGGTTTTTTTAATCTTGATGGTTTTATCCAGTTGATTTCATGGGCAAGGTAAAAAAAAAAAAAAAACAAAAAACTGGAGTTCTTGTTCTTCTAGGCTTCCTCACTGTGTATATTCTAGATTATCAGTTTATAATGGAAATCTTTTAAAACATGATTTTAGGCTGGGCATGGTGGCTCACACTTACAATCTCAGCACTTTGGAGGCCAAGGTAAGTGGATTGCTTGAATTTAGGAGTTCAAGACCAGCCTGGGTAACATGGCAAAACCCCGTCTCTACAAAAAACAAAAATTAGCTGGGCATGGTGGCACATGCCTGTAGTTTCAGCTGCTTGGAAGACTGAGGTGGAAGGATGGCTTGACCTGGGGAGGTTGAGGCTGCAGTGAGCCATGATTATGCCACTGCACTCAAGCCTGGGTGACAAGTTGAGACCCTGTCTCAAAAAAACCCAAATATTTTGCATTCAGCCATGGTAGCGTACTACCGTTGTGGATAAACTGATACGGTCAAAATAAACACTCTCCTTAAGTTTCATCTGACTCAGTTAAAAGTGAATACATTTTGAAGCAAATAATTTGTATATAACCACATCTCAAAGGTGTGTGGACAACAGAACCACTTTTGGTAAAACAAAAAATACTCCTCAATAAATACTAAATTAGACTGGGCAGAGTGGCTCATGCTTGTAATCCCAGCACTTTGGGAAGCCGAGGCAGAAGGATCCCTTGAGCCCAGGAGTTCTAGACCAGTCTGGGTAACATAGGGAGACACCGTCTCCACAAAAAAAAAAAAAAAAAAAAAGAAAAAAAAAATTAGCTGAGCGTGATGGCACACACCTGTGGTCCTAGCTACTTGGGAGGCTGAAGTGGGAGAATCATTGGGGTCTGGGAGGTTGAGGCTGCAGTGAGCCATGATTGTACCACTGCACTCCAGCCTGGGCAACAGAACAAGGAGACCCTGTCTAAAAAACAAACAAAACACTAAATTATGCTACTTTTACATATATTTTGTTTATATGATGTTACTTCATAATTTTAACTAGCGTGTTCTTTAAGACCTGAAGTTTTTGAATAGAAGTACTATGAAAAACAATTTTTTAAAAAGAAGTTCAATAGTGTAACAATATATACTTCTATATATGTGTATTTACATTCAGACATTCATATTCTCATAGGACTGTTGTAAACTTCAAGGAAGTTTTGGCTATATCTGGAATACAAAGGGAAAAATGGAAAAACAAATACATTTTAGGAAATAGTCTAGTTAACAGACATATCTTGAGTCTCTACTTAATATATATAATCAGTAATAAATTCTTTGGATTTTCTGCAAGTTTTCCCAAGTCTTTCAAGTTATACTGCTATTTGTGAGGTTTTTTTTTTCTAGAAATATCTGTAAATTCTATGTTTAATTGGCTTCTTTACTACTTTATATATGTTTCTGCTAACAAGTAAGTTGATCTTGTTAAAGGACTTTCTTCACAGGCTTAAAAGGTTATATGTGATCTCAAGGGTAGTATAATAGACAGATTTTTCATTGTATAGATGTAAAGCTGGGGGGCGGGGCAAAAAAAAAATGTAAAGCTTATTTTTCTTTTTTCTTTCTTTTTTTTTTTTTTTTTTGTGAGACGGAGTCTCATTCTGTTGCCCAGGCTGGAGTATAGTGACGCAATCTCAGCTCACTGCAACCTCTGCCTCCTGGATTCAAGCGATTCTCCTGCCTCAGCCTCCTAAGTAACTGGGATTATAGGCGCCCGCCGCTGTGCCCACCTATTTTTGTATTTTTAGTAGAGATGGGGTTTCGCCATGTTGGCCAGGCTGGTCTCGAACTCCTGACCTTGTGATTCATTGGCTTCGGCCACCCAAAGTGCTCAGATTACAGATGTGAGCCACCGCATCCGGCTGCTTATTTTTCTTTAGATAGTTTATTGGAAAAAATAGAATCTGAGCCCTGGATTTTTTTTTAAAACCAACCTAACATTTACTTGTCTCAGCACTATAATTATTGCATTAATTGTCTAATTCATAGCATGTGGATAAATGTGATATGGAATTTCCCAGTGTTCCTTTCTTTTCAGTTTGATGATTCGGCATTTGAGTGTCTCAATAAGAGGGAACTAAACATCGAACTATTTGATTCATTTTCATTTAAAAAATTGTTTTCTACCAGATCACAAGATTTCTATTGTGAAGGATGTGGCTCTGCCATGAAGGATGTCCTGTTGCCTTTAAAATCTGGAAGTGATTCAAGCCAAGCAGACCAAGAAGCCAAAGAACTGGCGAGGCAAATCAGTTTTAAGGTACTATAAATCCTTAAATAAATTCTAGTCTTGTAGCCCCTTTGTTTACTGCTAGATTCTGCATAGAAGGGAAAGCAATGTGGTGCTATTGCAATATAAAGTTTTGCAAATGTTTTTCTTTTTTATATTTTAATTTTAATTTTTTATTTTTAATTTCTGTGGTTACATAGTAGGTATGTATATGTATAGGGCACATGAAATGTTTTAATACTGGCACAGTTTTTTTCTTATTACAAAATTCGTAACTACATTCACGAAAGCTTTATAACATAGTAAGTGGTTGAAACTTGAACTCTGGTATACAATGCCAGGGTGCAAATCCGAGCTCTGTTGCTTATTAGTGGTATGGTATCAGACATATTAACCACTTTGCGCCTTTTTCTTATCTATAAATAATAACGGTACCTATATTATAAGATTGTTGTGAGGATTGAATTAATATATGTAATACATGAGTTGCATTCAGAATTGTCCCTGGTGCTTAATAAATTCTAGCTATTATTATAGAGAATATAGATAAGCAATAAGAAGAAAATGACATTCATAATCACATCCTCAAGAAATAGCTACTGTTAATATTTTGGCATACCTCCCATATATCCCTTTTTTCTGTATATGTTTTACCCGAACATAGGATAATATAGTAGTATTAAATATTTAATTATTTAAAGTCTTAGCCGGGTGCAATGGCTCATTCCTGTAATCCCAGCACTTTGGGAGGCGGAGGAGGGTGGATCATGAGGTCAGGAGATCGAGACCATCCTGGCTAACATGGTGAAACCCCGCCTCTACTAAAAATACAAAAATTTAGCTGGGCGTGGTGACGGGCACCTGTAATCCCAGCTACTCAGGAGGCTGAGGCAGGAGAATTACTTGAACTGGGAGGTGGAGGTCGCAGTGAGCTGAGATTGCGCTACTCCAGCCTGGGCGACAAAGTGAGACTCCATCTCAAAAAATATGTATAAATAAATAAAAAATAAAGTATTAAGCATTTAATCCTTCTGAGAATTTGATCACCTTCACAAAAAGAAATGTCAGCCTGCATTAAGTAACATGCTCTCTCTTCCTCCCTCTCCACTTCTCTGTGGACTATCTTCCAGGTCCGATGCCCTTCTCTTTATTGTAGTGCCTGGAAGAGGAGTTGCTCAGAACATGCTGGTTACTTTCTTCCTTCTGAGGATTCCTATTACACTTAAAACTGCTTTTGAAAAATCTCAGGACCAAATGTGTTTTGTAACTCAGAATTTTTCAAACTTAAGGAAAGATCTTACATATACCATATATTAACCTGCAGGCAAATCAGTTTTAATTTTTAATTTTTTATTTTTTTGGGATCTGGGGCAGTACCTCATAATCAAATCCATTAGGATTTCCTCAGCAAACCCTTGAATATTAATGTGGGATTAGTATTTACATTAATGTGGGATAAAGACTATTCATAGCTTCACATCAGCTCATGTCAGGCTTTGCCTAAAAATTATCCAAAAAACCTTGAGTTTTGAGAGGTTTAGCATTGTGGATTGTGAACCATGGGTGTTAGTAGTTTGATTCCTCATCAAATAATGGCTTCTTGAGAACAGGTGTTGTTTATGCCTCTTCCTATGATACCTAGTACAGTGTTGGACACAAGAGTGCTCAGTGCTTAACTGCCTGATAATAGATATTAAACTAGCAATTAAAATAAATCCAACAGAGGGGATTTAGGAGGTTGCAGATTATTCTGTATGTTTCCTGTTGTAACACTGCTGTTGGGTCTATCTTGTTTATAGGCAGAAGTCAACTCGTCTGGAAAGACTATCACTGAGTCAGACTTAAACCACTCTTTTTCGCTGACTGATTTACAAGATGATATACCTACAACATTGCAGGGTGCTACGGCCAGTACATCGGTATGGCTCTTATCTTTTAATATATATGTATGTCTCTGTCATTATCATTGTTTGGAATAGGAGGAGATCCTAGATTAAATATCTGAAAAATTTGGTTTTCTTAACAATTAGATTCTAACTCAGCAGTCCCTCTAATTAATCATATTATGTTGAGCAAGTTGTTCATGTTTTCTGGCCTCACTTTTCTTTTTTGTTAAATGGGGCTGGATTAAATAATTTTTTGTCTTGTCCCTCCAGAATTCTATGATTCTCTGAAAAGTTAATTTTAATATAGTGTTAGACTCTGAATAAAACAAAATATCCATGTTAGCCACTTTCTAAATAGACGCTATTTTTGGCAGGATTGTTCAGCTGCATTAAGGTACTGACTTAATAAAGTCCTAGAGCCCAAAATTTGCCTTAGACTTGCTGTGTCCAACACAGTAGCCACCAGCCACATGCAGCTATCTACATTTAAATTTGAATTAATCAAAATCAAATAAAATTTAAAATTCAGTTCCTCAGTCACACTAGCCACATTTCAAGTGCTTCATAGCCACATGTGGCTAATGGGTACCATATTGGACAGTGTAGACATAAACATTACTATCATCACAAAGTTCTGTTGGACAGTGCTACCTCGTATATAGTAAGTGTCCAATAAATAAAATGTTGAATAAAAGAGTGAATGCTATGGGTGTTGTTAGTGTACCCTGACCTATTGTCTAAGAAATTGGTTGGCCTAGGTGATCAGAGAGACTGATTAAAAAAATATGACTGGATTGGTGCCAAAGAATTAGGGTTATGGGGGAGACATGATTTTCCTTCCTGTATATAAAAGATGAACTGTCTTTTGAGGTCTTTTCTAACAGATTGTTTGGTTAAGTAATCACATCTGTTTTATTGTTTCTTCAGTTTATTGAGGACCTTAAAGGATGAAGGAAAACTGAAATAGAAGTTGGGCAGATGCATATTTGCCCTTTACCCAGCAATAACTTGCATAAAGTGGGACTGAATAGTCTTGAGTAAGTCTCTACTATTCAGAGAGTGGGCTGAGCAGAGAAAAGTTGGTTGAAGAAGAACAAGGCAGAGGGTGGTACTATAGGGGACTGAAGATGGAGGTCCAAGAAAAAAGCATGTGGGGGATCAGTTTAATCATTTTTATGTGATCCCAGTGTAATTTATGAATTGCAGAGGAAAATAATGAATTAATTTTAAAGTCAATATGTTTTAGTTTAAAATACTAAAAAAGCTTTCTAATTACTTTCTATTTCATGTTTTCTTAAGGAAGGTGGTAATCTTTTTTTACCTTTTAGGACAGCCTCCTAATGTTTGTGATGCATTTAAGGCTTTTGTGTATTTTAAATCTATGTTAAGTCCCCCTTGTTACATATTCCAGCTATACTTATTCCAGTTGTAATTTACTTTGTAATTATTTATTGTCTGTCTCTCTTCCCAGAATGTAAGTTCCTTGAAGATCAGGGGTCTCTTTCAACTTCTCCACTGTATCCCCAGTGCCTGGCTTAGTGCCTTCTATACAGTAGATTGTCAGTGTTTATTTGTTGATTGAATGAATGAATCTTAGGACTGACACTTTTAAAAATGCTAGAAATACAATTAAATAAATCAAGAAGTAAATTAGAGTGTACAAACAATGATGTTATTATAGTAGTATTTCTCGTTTTGATTTTAATCAACATAAAACTTAGAATTCTTATTCATAGATATAGGTCATTAATTGAGACCATTTTTGGTTAAAATACCAACAAGCAATGAGTTGTCTACAATTGCAAGTTAAGCTTTTAATTATATTTACATATAAACTATCTCAGAGTATGATTATGTAATTTTACCACTGTGAAAGTAACTGAAACCAGTTTGGCTAAGGGTGCTGACTTTACATTAAGTGTAATATAAATTCATTGAGATGTTATACATCAAATCCCAGATAAGCTATCATTTTTTTTTGTTAGCCTTGAGGAGGAGCAAGAGATTGTTAAAACTCTAAATACAGCTGATAACATCAGGCCATCTGCTGATTTTTTGTTGCAGATATTTTAGCATCAAAAAGCAATGGGAAATGCAGAAGTGGGAAAAACACTAATGGCAGTTTTGTTCTTGCAATCTATCAGATTTTCCCCTTTTCCCAGGGATCGAGGTTCTGAATAAGCCATTTCATTTTATATTAAAAAGCAAAACTGGTTATTCTAGGTTATTATAGAAAAATTTATATATATATATATATATATATAAGTATATATATCACTAGAGACTTAACAAAGAATGTGATTGTTTTTAAGAGACAGAGTCTCGCTCTGTTACTCAGGCTGGAGTGCTGGCGTGTGATCATAGCTCACTGCAACCTCAACCTCCTCAGCTCAAGTGATCCTCTTTGCCTCAGCCTCTCAAGTAGCTAGGACCAAGATGGGCACAACCACACCTGTCTAAGTTTTAAAATTTTTTTGTAGAGATAATGTCTTGCTCTGTTGGCCAGGCTGGTCTCAAACACCTGGGCTCAAGCGGTCCTCCTGCCTCAACCTCCCAAAGGGCTCTATGATTGTTTGAAATAGGAAACATTTTAGAATTTTATCAAGGTACTCAATTTTTAGTCAGTGTTATAGCATCCACAGGGCATCTGAGGCTGGGCACGGTGGCTCATGCCTATAATCCCAGCACTTTGGGAGGCCAAGGCAGGAGGATTGCTTGATCCCAGGAGTCCAAGACCAGCCTGGGCAATGTGCAAGATCCCATCCCTAAAAATATAATGATTAAAAAAAAAGAGACAAAAGGCATCTGAAACATAGGAACCTAATTAAAACATTATATGTATATAAATATTTTCAGTAATAAAAATATAATGATTAAAAAAAAAGAGACAAAAGGCATCTGAAACATAGGAACCTAATTAAAACATTATATGTATATAAATATTTTCAGTAAGTGTATGTGTTAAAATATCATCTAGAGTCAATGTTTTAAGGGATTGTTTTTCTAAATATATCAATAAAACTAATAAAAGGCCAGAAAGCTGTCCTGAGTTACGACTTTTTTTTTTTAACCTAAATTTAGATGCCTCCGAAAGGATACATTATTAGTAACTATCATTCTTGGTAGTGTTGCCCTTAGCCATATGTTGTACTCTGAGAGTCTATGTATTCTTGAATAGATAACAAGCATTTATACAAATCTTTGCCAGTTTCAAACAAAATTTCTTAAAATTTCCTAGTATGGAGTCCAGAATTCCTCAGCAGCATCCTTTCAACAACCTACCCAGCCTGTAGCTAAGAATACTTCCATGAGCCCTCGACAGCGCCGGGCCCAGCAGCAGAGTCAGAGAAGGTCATCTACTTCACCAGATGTAATCCAGGGCCACCAGCCAAGAGACAACCACACTGATCATGGTGGATCAGCTGTACTGATTGTCATCCTGACTTTGGCATTGGCCGCTCTTATATTCCGACGAATATATCTGGCCAATGAATACATATTTGACTTTGAGTTATAATATTGTTTTGTGACTTAAGAGCTGTGACTCAACTGCTTCATTAAACATTCTGCATTGGGTATAATCTAAGAATTGTTTACAAAAAGATTATTTTGTATTTACCCTTCATTCCTTTTTTGATCCTTATAAGTTTAGTATAAATATATCTAGACATTCAGACTATGTCTAGCAGTTATGTCCTGCTTAGTGTAAGGGACCGGAAGTCAAATTTCCTTGTCTCACTATTTGATCTGCTTTGCAGGGAAATAACTTGTTGTTTTTTCTCATGCTTCCCCTTCTTTTTATGTAAATTTATAATACTTTCCTGTATTGCCCTTTGAAATTTTTGGATAAAGATGATGTTTTAAGTTCCAGTGAGTATTACTAGTTACTCAATACCATTTATTGAGTACTCTATTTCTACGTATGTAGAATGTATAGGGATAAAACAGTTGAAAAGGGAAAGCAAAACTCAAGTAGTTTCCTTAAAAAAAGTCATTCATAGGAGATTTACTGGGATTGCTCATTCTGTGACTTTGTGTCCTAAACATTCTTCAGTGAAAAAACTTTATTTCAGTCAACAGTTATGAGGAAATGAGATCACATCTTTGTCACTGGATGTTACTTGAAGAGGGGAGTACTTTGTAACCACTTTGATATGCTGTTATCACCACCCTCTGCCCCCTGCTGCCATACTCACACAAATTTAAAAAGAAGTAAAACAGTCTTCCATAGATTTTTGTTTTAAGGAAGAAAGGGTCCAAGCTAGGAGATTGCTTTATTTTCTTCCCAGATGTTAAATGGGGAGATCTTAAGATTTGAATGTTTGCTCTGCTTTGAAATGTATGTATTTTGAGGTGTATTATATGCCTAGCTTTATAATCACTATGAATTTTAATTCCAGGAATATGCATAATATTGAAATATTTCATGTACTATTTTAATAGAAAACCTCAGGGCCCAGGTAACAGTGATAGAAGTTAGAAAAACATTTACTTTGAATTGTCCACCTAGTCAGAGCCCAAGAAAGAATTTTCAGTGGAAAAATCAATACATAACTTAGTGCTAGCTAGCTCCACAGACTCTAATAGATACTATTCTCATCATAATGCTGGTGAGACCATATAATCACAGAAAAACGTTGCCTTCAGCATGTTCAGTTCGCAGCACTGAAGGCACTCTTGAGGGTGTTGTTAATGAAGATTTAATTTTTAAATACAGGTCGTCCCAAGCTTTCAAATAGGTTGTGCTCCAAATGGGTGTTTGTAAGTTAATTTTTTTACAAGTCAAACTTGTAAAAAATGTTGGAAATTGTGTTTAGGTTCTAGATCAGTCCACAAAAGTTAGCTCATGTGTGTATATCTTGGATGGGGGAGGGTATTCATAAAGTCCTTATGTTATTTTAACCAACTGAAATTATGGATAAGAGAAATAATTTGTAAAATCATTTTAAAGGCAGATTTAATTTTTACTCCTGTTTATGGAACATTGGTTCTATTAAAACTGTCAGACACAATTTCTGTTTTCATCTGAGAGCCAGTTTTCTTTTATTTCTACATCTAAAATAAGAACATATTGTAGACTATTATATAATACAGAATTGTCTTAAACTTTAATAAATTAGCATTTTAAAGGTGTTTACAGATTGTTTTTTATATCTGTAGCTGAAATTGATAAAGTCTAAAAAGCTCAAGGACTTTATGAAGTTCTCATATGTGAGGAAAATCATAGGTTACCATTTTATGACTTTATTGCCATGATAAAATACATTCTAAAGTCTTGATGTGAAACATACTAGAAACATTGGTTCAGTGCTCAGTGGTCTCCTAGCAAGAAGTCACTGACCCAGCTGGGAAAACCAGGTAGTATCATATGAAAAGAAAGAAATCCCCACCACTTCAGCCTCTGCTGAGATTAATTGTATGCTAGGAACAGTCTTCCTTCCATTTCCCCTCAGTCAAACCTGACCCAGCCTCTGGATCAATGTGATCTTGTTGCATGTTTCCATGGGGTGTACCTATACTTTAAGCCAATCCTGCTGCATTCACTGCTAAGTTAAAAAAAAAAAAAAAGCCAAGAAGATTTTGCATTGTGCAGATCCTTCTCTATCTGACTTGCATCTCTTCCCTCACCTGTCAACTAGCTACCTGCTTGTTTGTGTTGGGATATTTTTTAGCACCTGATGCACCATCTGAAAGTGGCACCATTTTCTTCTTCCCTTTCACCTCACATATGCTCCCTAAAAATCCTTAAATTGTCAGTCTGACCCCCCCAATGTGAGGTTAATGAGCAAAATCGGTCTTTGGAGCCCTTCTTGTCCAAGCCCCACTGAAAAGTCTCCAGAAAACTATTATTTTTAAAGTCCTACTTTAACTCCTTAATTCCAGCATAAGGCCAAAACCTATGGATATATATATTCTGGCAAGTAAAGACTGAAGACTCCTCCTTACTTTAATCCTCAGATGCAGATAACTCATGACTTTTTCTTTGACCAACATAGCATATGATGAGATATCAAAGTAATTAAAATAGCATGCTTATTGAAAAAATACATAATCTATTTCACTTACAACTTTAAGCCAATGAACTTTTCAAAATTTATGTAATATGGGGCTTTTATGTAGCACTTTACATTTTCATGCTGCTTATTTTATTCTGAAATAAATGAATGTCAAGATTCTCAACTTTTTAAAAACATTTCAATAATTGTTTTGACTATGGAAATACAAAGTTTCCTATTTCAGGAGAATAAGAACTCTGTCATTTTTGGCTGTGAATAAACTCTGGTCTCTTGAGACCACCCGTTTTTATAGATCAGAATCAGAAAACAAGTAAATATTTGGACTCATTTGAACAAAAACCTAGGCTGAAATACTGAAAAGCCTGTGTTTTCTTAATTGCAAGTAAGTATATGTAAGGTTAATGCATCTAGTGAACCTGACTAACAAAGACTAATGTGCACATTAACAGATGTACTTTTAAAGCTTTTATGGGAGGCTGTGCATTGCTCAAAAGCTATTGGGAACATCTTTGAACAGTTGCCTTCAGAAGTAGTTTGAGCTGCTCAATAAAACCAGTGACTTTATTCATACCTTGTTTTTGACCAAAGGTTGTATTCTTTACGTCATTCAGTCTTGTCTCTCATCTATTCTACCTCCTGGAATATTTCTTTCACATCTTTCCACTTCCTTAACTAGGCACTACCCTATTTAGATATTAACTCCTCCGAATTGGTGCAATAACCTCCTAACAGGTCTCTAGCCTCGCCCCATTCCTTACATTGCAGCCAGAGTCTTCAATATACAGACCTGACCCCTTCTCTGCTATTGGCTCTTAGATAGGGCCAGACCCTTAACATAAAGCACAATGCTGTGTGTGACTAGAGTCCTGCCTAAGTTTCTGGCATAATCAGACCTCAGCAAATGCCTCTGGGGCCTTCCCACAGCTCTGACCTTGATCTACTGGGGCTATACCCTGCCCTGAGAAAAATGAGCAAACAAAGCAATATTATCCACTACCTCACACCATATAGAAAGTTAATTCAAAATGGATCAAAGGTCTAAATGTAAGAGTTAAAACTCTAAGATTATTGGAAACATGGTAAACATGTGACGATGGAATATGCGGTGGTTTCTTAAATATGACATCAAAGGCACAAGCAGGTCTGGCATGGTGGATCTCGCCTATAATCTCAGCATTTTGGGAGGTGAAGGTGGGAGGATCACTTGAGGCTGGGAGTTTGAAACCAGCCTAGGCAACATAACAAGACCCTGTCTCTACAAAATTTTTTTTAAAAAAATTAGCCTGTACCCCTAGCCATGCAGGAGATTGAGGTGGGAGAATTGCCTGAACCCAGGAGTTCGAGGTTACAGCAAGCTATGATAGCCCCATTGCACTCCAGCACTCCAGCATGGGCCACAGAGCAAGACCCTGTCTCTTCAAAACAAAGCAAAACAGAACAACCCACAAGCAACCAAAAGAAAAATTATATTTCATCAAAATAAAAAACTCTTGCGTCTCAACACAATTAAGAAAGTGAAAAGACAACACAGAATGGGAGAAAATATTTGCAGATGACATATCTGATAAGGGACTTGCATCTGAAATATCTAAAGAATTGCAATTCAGTAGTAAAAAGGAAATAACCTGATTTTAAAATGGCAAGTAATTTGAATAGACATTTCTACAAAGAACATACACAAATGTCAACGAAGCATGTGAAAAGAAGTTCAGCATCCTTAGTCACTAGGGAAATGCACATCAAAACCACAGTGATCCCAGTTTACACTCAAAAGGGTGGTCAGAACAAAAAAGCCAGATAGAAGTGTTGGTGAGGATATGGAGACATTGGAACTCTCATACATTGCTAGTAGGAAGGTAAAATGGCAGAGCCACTTTGAAAAACAATTTGGCAGTTCCTCAAAAAGTTAAACATAAAGTTACCATATGACTCAGCAATTTCACTGCCACATGAAGTGTCCAAAAGAAATGAAAACAGATTTATACACAAAAATGTAAACAAATATAGCAGCATTATTTTTTAATATATATATTTTATAGCACTTTAGGTTCTAGGGTACATGCGCAGAACATGCAGGATTGTTGCATAGGTACCTAATGGCAATGTGGTTTGCTGCCTCCATCCCCCTGTCATCAATATCTGGCATTTCTCCCCATGTTATCCCTCCCCAACCTCCCTACCCCCCGCTGTCCCTCCCGTTTCCCCCAACAGACCCCAGTGTGTGATGCTCCCCTCCCTGTGTCCATGTGTTCTCATTGTTCAACAACTGCCTATGAGTGAGAACATGCAGTGTTTTCTGTTCTTGTGGAATGACGGTTTCCAGCTTCATCCATGTCCCTATAAAAGACATTGAACTCATCATTTTTTTATGGCTGCATAGTATTCCATGGTGTATATGTGCCACATTTTCCTTGTCCAATCTATCATCAGTGGGCATTTGCGTTGGTTCCAGGTCTTTACTATTGTAAACAGTACTGCAATGAACATACGTGTGCATGTGTCTTTATAATAGAACGATTTATAATCCTTTGGATATATACCCAGTAATGGGATTGCTGGGTCAAATGGAATTTCTATTTCTGGTCCTTGAGGAATCACCACACTGTCTTCCACAATGGATGAACTAATTTACGCTCCCAACAACAGTGTAAAAGTGTTCCTATTTCTCTACATCCTCTCCAGCATCTGTTGTCTCCAGATTTTTAAATGATTGCCATTCTAACTGGCGTGAGATGGTATCTCAATGTAGTTTTGATTTGCATTTCTCTAATGACCACTGATGATGAGCATTTCTTCATATGTTCGTTGGCCTCATAAATGTCTTCTTTTGGAAAGTGTCTGTTCATGTCCTTCGCCCACTTTTGAATGGATTTGTTTCTTTCTTGTAAATCTGTTTTGTACTTTGTAGATTCTGGATATTAGCCCTTTGTCAGATGGGTAGATTGCAAAAATTTTTTCCCATTCTGTTGGTTGCCAGTTCACTCTAATGATTGTTTCTTTTGCTGTACAGAAGCTCTTTAGTTAAATTAGATCCCATTTGTCTTTTATCTTTATATATTTCAAGGGTACAAGTGCATATTTCTTTTTTTTTAATTTTTTTTTTTTTTTTTAAATAAAGACAGGGTTTCACCATGTTGATCAGGCTGGTCTTGAACTCCTGACCTCAGGTGATCCTCCCGCCTTGGCCTCCAAAGTGCTTGGATTACAGGCGTGAGCCACCATGCCCGGCCTGAAGTGCAGATTTCTTACATGCATATATATTGCATAGTGGTGATATCTGAGCCTTCAGTATACCCATCACCCAATTAGTGAACATTGTACCCAATAGATAATTTTTGTTTTTGCTTTTTGTTTTTGAGACAGTCTTGCTCTTGTCACCCAGGCTGAAGTCAATGGCACAATCTTGGCTCACTGCAGCCTTCACCTCCCTGGCTCAAGGCATTCTCCTGTCAGCCTCCCGAGTAGCTGGGATTACAGGCACCTGCCACATTGCCTGGCTAAGTTTTTGCATTTTTAATAGAGATGAGGTTTCACCATGTTGGCCAGGGTGGTCTCAAACTCCTGACCTCAGGTGATCCACCCTCCTCGGCCTCCCAAAGTGCTGGGATTACAGGTGTGAACCACTACACCTGGCCTCC
Organism: Ateles fusciceps; assembly: GCA_036589455.1. Taxonomy (NCBI): domain Eukaryota; kingdom Metazoa; phylum Chordata; class Mammalia; order Primates; family Atelidae; genus Ateles; species Ateles fusciceps. The sequence continues at coordinate 41,972,338 of JAZHEH010000065.1, forward strand.
AATAGGTAATTTTCAACCCTCATCCCCCTTCCACTCTTCCACCTTTTGAAGTCTTCAATTTCTATTATTCTGCTGGGTATGTCCATGTATACCCATTGTTTAGCTCCCACTTACACAACATGCAGTATTTGACTTTCTAAGTTATTTCACTTAGGATCATGGCCTCTACTTCTATTCATGTTGCTGCAAAAGATGTGATTCATTCTTTTTCATGGCTAAGTAGCATCCCATGGCATTAATATATACCACATTTTCTTTATCCAATCCTTTGTTGATGGACACTTAGGTTGATTCTGTATCTTTGCTATGGAAGTTGCCTCCTTAGTGCAGGAGGCAGCGCATCAGTCTCATATCTTTGCTCTCGTAAATAGTGCTGTGATAAACATATTGTAAGAGTTAAAGAAAAAGGAAAGAAACATGAAAAGTGGCTCAACAGTCAAAAACAGGTTTATTTTGAAGAATAAATCTGAGAAGGGCTTCTGGCTGATTTTGGTTAGGAGCGTTCTTTCTTATAGACTAAGGATATTTAGGAATTTAAGAAGAGGGGAGCTTATCATAGATTCAGAATGTTTCTATGTAAAAGAAAGGTTATTGTGGGGTTGGAATGTCTCTGGTTAGAGGGGAGGCTGTCTCTGGGTTGGCATGTTTCTGGTCAGAGTGGAGTTTAGCTTAGGCTTGGAATGTTTCTGGTTATTCTGACATTAGCCATTAGGCTGATGTTTTGGGGCTGGATTTAGGCAGTTTTTTTTTTTTTTTTTTAAATCAAGTGAAACTTAAAATGGTGATGTTTGTCCAAGATGGTGAAGCTCCTGCTCTGTTGTTACATATGAGTGCAGGTATCTTTTTGATACAATGCTTTTTTTCCTTTTGGGTATATACCCAGTAGTGGGATTGCTGAATTGAATAGTTGTTCTATTTTTAGTTCTTTGAGAACTATCCATTCTGTTTTCCATAGAGGTTGTACTAATTCACATTCCCACCAACAGTGTAGAAGTATTCCCTTTTCTCGGCATTCTCGTGAACATCTTTTGCTTTTAGGCTTTATAATAATAGCCATTCTGACTAGTGCAAAATGTACTTCACTGTGGTTTTAATTTGCATTTCTCTGATGGTTATATTGAGCATTTTATTTTATATGCTTGTTGGCTGCTGGTGTGTCTTCATTTGAAAAACGTTCTTGTCCTTTGCTCACTTTTTAATGGAGTTACTTGTTTTTGTTGTTGTTGTTTTGTTTGTTGAGTTCTTGGTAGATTTTGGATATTAGCCCTTTGATGCATACTTTGCAAAGATTTTTCCTTACTCTGTGGGTTGTCTGTTTACTCTGTTGATTGTTTCTTTTGCTATGCAGGAAGTTGTCCCTCAAAAGAACTGCCTACATCCCCCATCTCTTCCTTATAAAAAGGGCATATAAACGTCTGTATCATGCTGGGTAATTGGATAATCATGATGTGATTTTCCCCCATGCGTGTTAATAAATTTGTATGCCTCATATACACCATGGAATATTATGCAGCCATCAAAAACGATGAGTTCGTGTCCTTTGTAGGGACATGGATGAACCTGGAAACCATCATTCTCAGCAAACTGACACAGGAACAGAAAATCAAACACCGCATGTTCTCACTCATAGGCGGGTGTTGAACAATGGGAACACATGGACACAGGGAGGGGGAGTATCACACACTGGGGTCTGTCGGGGGAAAGAGGGGAGGGATGGTGGGGGGTGGGGGGAGTTGGGGGAGGGATAGCATGGGGAGAAATGCCAGATATAGGTGATGGGGAGGAAGGTAGCAAATCACACTGCCATGTGTGTACCTATGCAACAATCTTCCATGTTCTTCACATGTACCCCCAAACCTAAAATGCAATTAAAAAAAAATAAAAAATAAAAAAAATAAATAAATAAAAATAAATAAATTTGTATGCCTTTTCTCCTATTACTTTTCTGTCAGTTGATTTTTCAGTGATCCTTTAAGGGGCAAAGGGAAAATTTTCACGTGGTCTCTACAGTTCCATATCTACCATATCTATTTCTCTAGTCTAGATCTTTCTCCTAGAGCTCCAGGCTCATGCTCTTTTTTTTTTTTTTTTTTTTTAATGGAGATGGAGTTTTGCTCTGTCGCCCAGGCTGGAATTATCTTGGCTCACTGTAACCTCTCCCTCCCAGGTTCATTCTCTTGCCTCAGCCTCCTGAGTAGCTGGGATTATAGGCACATGCCACCACGCCTGGCTACTTTCTGTATTTTTAGTAGAGGCGGGGTTTCATCATGTTGGCCAGGCTGGTCTTGAATGCCTGATCTCAGGTAATCCACCTGCCTTGGTCTCCCAAAGTGCTGGGATTACAGGTGTGACGCACTGCGCCCAGCCCATACTCTAGCTTCTTATTGGGCGTCAGAGGTCCCTCAGACTCAAATACCACAAGTCAAAATTGATCTCATCTCCCCATCAAACTTGTCCACCTCTAATAAATATCAGTTAATGGTGGTACCATCCACCAAACCCACCTCCACACTAGAATCCTTGATACTATTGCTGACTTCTCTCTCTCTCTCACCTCCGACTCTGCACAGGCAAATGTATGCTACCTCTGAACTAACTTGAGTATCTCACTCCTCTGTCTTCCTTTCTCTTCTCCCCCTCTTCCCTTTCCTCAGAGCAGGACCTCATTCTCTTTTGTCATCATAAGTTCTCCGATCCAACTGATCTCAATTAGGAATTCTTTCAGAAATAAAGTGGATCATGCCATCTCTCTTTGCTTAAAGGAATCAAAGAGCTTCTTTTGATTCTGTCTTTTATACATAGTAAAATCCCAATTCTGTTTCACTTACAGCTATCTCACCTTCTCATCTCCACCCTCATGTCCCTATGGTTCTACCACGAATTTTGCCATTGCCAGGACATAGCAAGCAATGAGTAGCTTTTAAACATATTCTATGTTGTTCAGTAGGTTAGACATAACCACATATATCTCTACAATTCTAATGCACTTAAGTCCATATCCCAGGATAGGAATTAAGCCTAATTTACGATGTTTGATTTGATACATTTTAGGGTTAAAGACCAAAGTTAATTTAATGCTCACGGTAGGGAAAAAACTTACATAGTTATGAATTCTTTGATTTATGCCATCCTTCAAACTAAAAATGTGTTTTACGCTTTGATGTTTTCGCTGGAAAAAATTGATCTGTATTTGTGAGAAAGGAAGTATCCTTGCTCATAGGTAAAGCATATTCTCTTAGCTCCATAAATAAATCAACCCTAAGGAAACAGGTCATTCATGTTTACTCAGCATTTCCTGAACACATTTATGTACCCATCTAAACGTCCACCAAGTCCTCTCTGCAAATCTACTTGGAATCCAAGCTGACACCCTGGTAGATGGAACAGACTGGTTTTATGCAGCCAGAAGATGGATCAATAATCTCAGCACAAAGCTGGCATGTTCAAAGGATTTAATTTTTTTATATAACAGCTTTAGCCAAAGCTATTCTAGGATTCAGCGGAAGCAGAATTTCATGAGAGGACAAACTTCTTGACTAATGGCCAATCACTAATCAGCAGGGAGGGCAAAGCCTGGTGTTTGTGTCACGGCCTGGAGTGGAGGGGGTGAGTGGGGCGTCAGTATCAAATAGTAAATCGGGACAACCGGCCTGGCCAGCCTTGCCCTCACAGCCCCTCTGAGCAGCCTGTCAGGAGGCAGCAGACGGATCAATGGTCAAGCCGGCGGGGGATATACTCCGCCACAGGCTACTGGAAAGCAGCTTTTTGCCTCACAGACGTCCACAAAATGCCTTATTTTACAAGACTCATTTTGTTCTTGTTTTGCCTGATGGTTCTCGTGGAGAGCAGAAAGCCCAAGAGGAAGCGATGGACAGGGCAGGTGGAGACGCCCAAGCCAAGGTAAAGCCATGGGTGTGAGAGGAGGGGAGGTTACCCTGCAGGGTGGCAGCAGCAGTGGCACAGTGGGATGGCTCCCTGGCGGGGGCTGCAGGTCCTATCGTGATGTCGCCCTATGAGAACACAGCTACTTCGCTGAACTCAGCCTCTCACTGGGCACACAGACTCTACGTGTCACAAGCACTGAGGGCAGAACTGGACTGGGGTGAGCCTTTCATTCGAATCCTGTATTCAGCCAAAGCATTTTGATTTGAGGCAAATATAAATAGTTGGAGACAGTGGGTAAAATCATTCTTTGTACAAACCACATTGTGCTGCTTTCCTGCTAGATAATTACACTCAAGTATTTTGGGGAGAACTGTATATAGGAGCCTAGGCTGAACTATTAAGAAAAAAATATATATGGGAGTTGTCTTCCTCAAATATTGTCTTCCTTAAATTTGCTAGAGAATAACTTTATAATGATATTGGGTTTCATTTAGCTGTTTTGAATCTTAGAAGAGGTGTACAGAAATTTGCTTATCAGAAATGTATGTGTGGACAACAGTGAATGCCATTTCACGATGTAATGGAGACATTCCCAAGAAATACTGGCCCAGGATCTGCATTCAAAATCATTACGTTACTAATCTAAGTTCCTTAGTAACTTTATTTTGAATTGACATATGAAGCATGATACTCCAGGCCTGAAGTAGCCGTAAGGACTTGTTAGACATGGAGATAAGAACAAGCAGCTAAGATATAAACACCACATGTGGCATGTTACACATTTATTTTCCATTCTACTAAGCATCAGATAAACTAGTGGTTTTGAATATAAATTAATATCTTGAGGCACATTTTCTAGGTCAGTGATCTCCAAACAATTTTGATCATGCACTGCTGTCAATAATGTTTTGAAACTGTACCTCTAATACATGCATATTTACTTACAAATTACATACATGTGCTGTTATAAATATGTATGTTAAATTAAAGTTTAATTGACTTATTTTTAGGAAAAAAAACTGAATATAAATAAGAGTTACAGCCTCTACTTCCACTATCCCAGTGGTGACTGCTGCTCTGGGAGAGGTAATTACTCTCTCTTTTTTTGTTTGTTTTTTGAGATGGATTTTCTCTCTGTCACCCAGGCTGGAGTACAGTGGCACAATCTTGGCTCACTGTAACCTCATCCTCCTGGGTTCAAGCCATTCTCCTGCCTCAGCCTCCTGAGTAGCTGGGATTATAGGTGGGGCACCACCATGCCTGGCTAATTTTTATGTTTGTAGTAGAGATGGGGTTTCACCACGTTGGCCAGGCTGGTCTCAAACTCCTGACCTTAAGTGATCCACCCGCCTTGGCCTCCCAAAGTGCTAGGATTACAGGCATGAGCCACTGTTCCCAGACTATAATTACTCTCTCTGGGGCTAGTCCTACTCAGCAGAAGCCAAACAGATCAAAACCCTCCAGAAGGATGGGAAAGAGGTCCTGCTCTGGAAGACGCATCCTGGTTGTGTTGCCAGAACCACAGGCTGTTAAACTGGAAGGAGCCTTAGAGGTCCTCTGGCCCAGCAAGTCCCTTGAGCTCTAAGTTTTGGAAATGTGAATGGCTGTTGAGTGAAATGGGGTTCCAGGGTCACCAAAGCGTGGAAAACCCTGGTTTAGACCACTTTCAACAGATGTCTTTCCAGCAGAACTTCTAGAACCTTCGTTATGCACATAGGCACTGTGAATCTCGAAGAGAGGAATAAATTGGGCAGTGTTTCTCAGAAACAACTAAAAAATCCAGTGTTTTGGACTGTCTTGTGGGATTCCTACTCCATAGAGCACACACTGGGAAACTGCCCAAATCCACCAATTTGACGGATGCTGAAATGGCTCAGAGGCATGAGTAAGTCACACAGCCTGCTAGTGGCTTTCCAAGACTAGCATGTAGGTTCATGATTTACTTAGACTGGAGGAAAATGTTTTCCAAACTGTCTGTTCCCTAAGAACTGGGGTTCAGCACAAGTCCCTGGGGGCGCTCAGGGACCCCACTCATCTGGGGTCTGTTGCAGCACCTCCGTCACTTTTTCTCAGACCCCAGTCTCATTCCCAGACCCCTGCATGAGCTTGGTCACAGCTGGGCTCTGACTTTTAGTGGGAAGAAGATTTTGTTTAAATCCAGCCCATGAGGTGTTAAAGTGGGAAAAGATGAACACATACATTACAAGGAAGTAAAATATTTCTTGAGCTGAGGCTGGGGAAAAGTACAGCGAACGTGGTTCTGGGCCTTTCTCATCCGTGAGGACACACACACGGTCAGACGGTCAGCGGGGTGACACCTCCCTATGAACATTTCAGCCAAGCCTCTGACAATTTATTTTTCCAAATTACTTTCATTATTGACATGCAAGGGTCAAGCTATACGAACAAGTAAGAATAAAATGTCCTGACCCTTTCTGATTACAGTGTTAGGGCGCTTTTTCTCTTTAGGATAGCTCCTTTTCTTAGAAGTCCCGTTTACCCACAAACTCTCATACACGGTCACACTCACACACATACCACACACCGCATGTGTGGCTTCACGGGCACACACAGTGCACAGGGTCACCCTCACACATGCACACTGTGAAGACCTCTTCGAACCTGGAAGCCTTCCCCTGTCTCACCCCGCCAAGGCATGCACACAGAACAATGATTCCGCCCAGCAGCTGCTTTTACAAAGACAGGTCCCTGTTTTCTGCTGCTTTGTGTCTCTATGTACTGAATGTCAGCAGAGTGAGTTTGTTTCCTCTTGGCTGTTGTTGGTTTCGTTCTGTTCCCCCAGCTCTCAGCCTCCCAACTTTATTCCTACTCCTCCTGGCCTGCTGCCTACGTCGGCCTCCTGACCACACGATTGCCGTTCTTTCTTGCCAAGAGAGGCCCTTCTCCCTTGAGAGCTGAAGAATAAACCAGATTCTGGGCTGTGGGAGTCTGAGCTGTGCCCTGAACAGCACCGTCGGGCCCCTGCGGGTCTCAACCTGGAGCCCCCTCTAGCTTCCTTCCCCCGTCTGCTGCCTCCTCGGTACCCCTGCCTTGGCCATCCTTCCTGGGTCTGCATCGTGGTTCTGTTGCACTGGATGCGGCATGCAGCTTTGCTTTCCAGCCATGCGGTGTCCCTTATCCACTGCTGAGGGTCTTGGCAAAGGAAAAGAAGTTGGGAATTTAGGAAAATCAGATTCAGACCTGGTTCCGCCGCCGTCTATCCATGTTTCCTGGTCTCTCTGAACCTCACTTTCTCCAGCTGAAGAGGGGGGATGATGTGAGGATGGGGTGAGGTCTGCCTAACATCCACAGTTCAGGGCCTGCACAGGGAGGAGGGGCATCCACAAAGGCCCAGTTATCCTGGTTGCTGCTATTGCCAAAGAACCGTAACATGATGACGCTACCCCCTGCTTCCAAAGGCATAGTGGATCCATTGTTCTTCTTCCTCCATCCCTCACCCAAAGGCTGGGTTTGAGGTTCCATGAAGGTCCCGGCCGCCCTGCATGGGTGGGCGGGGGCTCAGGAGTCTAGGGTCTGAGGCCAAGGCTGTCCAGGCGGGGTGGCCATCTCCTGTGAAAGGATGAATGGAGAACATATGGCTCACGCACATAACCCGAGACTCAGGATCTTAGTGGCTTGATCCCTAAAAAAAACTCCAGGCCCTCAATGGCAGTGGGATTTAAATCTCTCTCTTGTTGGGGTGGTGGCATTCTGAGATTTCCATGCCTCTAAGCCTTTCCCTAAATGGATGTGGAAATTGTGCTGACCAGGAGGGATTTACTCCCTGTGAATCAGAGGGGCAGTGAGCCGGCTGCACTTACGGTTTAATGTCCATGATCTGCTAAGCCCTCGAGCTGAGTTCTTCATCTGCCTTCCTGGAGCATCTTTCCTGGGGTGTCTGGACACGGCCCCTCATACAGTCACTGCCCAGAGACCCAGGACTGGCCCCAGTTGACTCCCGGAGGCAAGGCTTGAGGAAGAGATCAGTGAGTGTGAAAGCTCCTTGGCAGCACCGACCGTGACTACACATGCCTCAAGGGGGCTGGACGGAGGTCCTGTGTTTCAGCCATACGGAGGAAGTTAAATTGGACTTTCCTGTGAAGCTACAGTGGGCTTGTCTAAAAGTGAATCTCATCATAACTTCCTCCTCCATCTGCCTGACACCATTCATTGTCTTTCCATTGCCTTTGGATAAAGACAGAATTCTTAACATGACTCTCAAGGCTCTGCCTGGCCTGGCCTCTGCTTGTCCCTGCAGCTTCATTCTCTTCATTCATTCCCACCACACTCCTCACCCCATCCCGCTTCTCATCTAATGCTCACTTATCCTTCAACCTACGCCACTTCAAACTGAGTGTGGCCCAAAGCAAACTATGCATACATTGAGTTCAGATGCCTATAGGATACTCAATTAGGGATGTTGGGTTAGGCCGTCAGATATAAAGGTTGAGAGTAGAGGGTAGGGATTTAAGAACACCAGCATGTTGATGGCAATTTAAACCACCAGCTTAGGTGAGTCTACCAAAGAGAGGGTAGAGAAGAGAAGACGGCTGGGACAGGGTCCTGGGGACACTGGCATTTCAGGGATGGTCCTGGGGATGCTGGCATTTAAGGGAAGAGGAGGGGGAGGCTACCATGGAAAAGGGCCTGTCAGAGAGGTAGGAGGAAAACCAGAGTACCTTGTCCTGAAAGACATGGTTTCTGGCAGGAGCATGGAGCTTCCTGTCTGGAGCTGCAAAGAAGCCAGACCTCAGCCAGGGCACCTGTAGGACCTGGGGTTGGGCATAAGTAGGCAAAAGGGCTTGGAGTGAGACAGCGCCAGCAGCCCGTGGAACATGGCTATTTGGAAGAGTTAATTATTTACTGAGGGGGGGGAAGAAAATTTTTTTAGGTGGAACGGTGAGGATTTTTAGGGCAATGAAACGATTCTATATGCCACCATAATGTGTATATACATCATTATACATTTGCCCAAACCCAGAGAATATCAACACTAGGCTGAACGTGGTGGCTTATGCCTGTAATCCCAGCAGTTTGGGAGGCTGAGGCAAGATCTCTTAAGGCCAAGAGTAACGTAGTGAGACCCTGTCTATACAAAAAAAAAAAAAGAAAAAGAAAAATTAGCCAGGCATGGTGGCATGTGCCTGTTAATCCCAGCTGCTCAGGAGGCTGAGGTGGGAGGCTCACATGAGCTCAGGAGTTTGAGGCTGCAGTGAGCTACAATTGCACGACTGCACTGCAGCCTGGATGACAGAGCAAGACCCTGCCTCTAAAATAGTAATGATAATAAACTGGGTGCTAACGCTCATGCTGTGTCAATGCAGGATTATCAGCTGTAACAAGTGCACCGCCCTGGTGGGGGATGTGGTGACGGGGGAGGCCATACAATGTTTAGGCGCAGGGGGCGTATGGAAACTCTGTACCTTCTGCTCAGTTATGCTGCAAACCTAAAATTTCTCTAAAAAATAAGTCTTCAACATTGTTTTAAAAAGGAAATATTTAAAGAATATGACCAACACACTTACATTGCCATCACATTCAATGCATTTTGCGTGAATTGAGAGCTAGAGGAGAAGATGGGGTTTAGATGGGTTTTCAGCTTAGTTTTAATTCCAGGCGGGAGAGCCTTGAATCCAGTTTGAACACTGATGGGAATGAGGCATGAAAGGGGGAGAAGCTGGGGAAGCTGGGGAAGCTGTGGTGAGGGGGCGTGAGGGCAGGGTTCAAAGGGCTCTGTGAGAAGGGGAGTCAGGCACTTCTGCTGAGCCTCAGTTACCTCACAACTGACATGTCTGGAGGATGTGCAAAAAGGGCAGGGCAACGGGGGAAGGCAGCACAGGGTGGAAGGACTAGAGCGTGGGTGAGTTTGGAAAGCAGATGTGAGAGTGGCTGGGTAAGATGGCCACCAGATGGGAGGCTGTCCTCATGCAAGTCGGGCTCTCCTCAGGATGTCTGCTCTGCTGTTCTCTCTCAGAATCACTTCCTTCAGGTCCTCTCATGACTCCCTCCTCCCAGGACTCAGAGGAATCACTAATCACCTCACCTGAACAGCCCTCCACTCCAACCCATAACTCCCTATTCCTTACCCTGCTTTGTCACATGATTTATCTGTCCACTGGTTTATCGTCCACCTCCCTGACTAGGTCGAAGTCCTGTGAGGACCGTGAACATATGTCCTCCCTGTGGCTCAAGCAGTGTCTGCACAGAGTAGGTGCTCTACGGAAACGTGTGTCTGCACAGAATAGGTGCTCTATGGAAACGTGTTGCGCAAATGAATTTGAATCTAGGAACTGGGAAACTGTTCAGCCAGGGTATGGGACAACTGTCTGTGTGGATGTTGACGTCTTCAAGGTTGATGGGAGGAACTAAATGGAGAGAAAGAGAAGCGGGTGGTTCCTGAGCCCTCACAGGAGTGAGGAAATGACTGGGAGGTCTGCAACAGTGAGAAGCTGGGCCAGGCAGTTTTAGGAGTAGGGCTATAAACTGGAAAACCCTGGGTTATAGGGGAATCTGTTTGGAGTGGGCAGGCCAACTTTTATACTAGTACTGAACAATAAAACTTTTGGTGATTATGGAAATGTTATTTATTTAATTTTTTTATGATCACACTACACTGAGGTAATGAAACGGTTAATAGCTGTACTGTCCAGTACAGTAGCCACCAGCTGCATGGGTGTTGAACACATATGTGTGGCTAGTGTAACTGAAAAACCAAATATTCAGTTATTTTGTCTTTGGTCTGTGAAGCTATAACGGGCTTGTCTAAAAGCGAGTCTTATAGCTTCCTCTTCCATCTGCCTGACACCCTTCATTGTCTTCCCACTGCCTTTGGACAAAGACAAAATTCTTTTTTTGTTTTTTTTTGAGACAGAGTCTCGCTCTGTCCCCAGGCACCAGGCTGGAGTGCAGTGGTGCGATCTCGGCTCACTGCAACCTCCGCCTCCCGGGTTCAAGCAATCCTCCTGCCTCAGCCTCCCGAGTAGCTGGGACTACAGGCGCGCACCACCATGCCCAGCTAATTTTTGTATTTTTTTAGTAGAGATGGGGTTTCACCATGTTGGCCAGAATGGTCTTGATCTCTTGACCTCGTGATCCACCCGCCTCAGCCTCGCAAAGTGCTGGGATTACAGGCATGAGCCATCGCGCCCGGCTAAAGGCAGAATTCTCTTTTTTTTTTTTGAGATGGAGTTTCACTCTTGTTACCCAGGCTGGAGTGCGATGGCGCGATCTCGGCTCACTGCAACCTCTGCCTCCAGGGTTCAAGCAGTTCTCCTATCTCAGCCTCCCAAGTAGCTGGGACTACAGGCGTGTGCCACCATGCTCAGCTAATTTTTGTATTTTTAGTAGAGATGGGGTTTCACCATGTTGACCAGGATGGTCTTGATCTCTTGACCTCGTGATCCACCCGCCCCGGCCTCCCAAAGTGCTGGGATTATAGGTGTGAGCCACCTCGCCCGGCCTAAAGACAGAATTCTTAACATGACTCTCAAGGCTCTGCCTGGCCTGGCCTCTGCTTGTCCTTGCAGCTTCATTCTCTTCATTCATTCCCACCACACATCCCACCCCATCCCACTTCTCATCTAATGCCCACTCATCCTTCAACCTACGCCACTTCAAACTGAGTGTGGCCCCAAGCAAGCTATGCATGCATTGAGTTCAGATGCCTATAGGATACTCAATTAGGGATGATGAGTTAGGGGGTCAGATATAAAGGTTGAGAGTAGAGGGTAAGAATTTAAGAACACCAGCATGTTGATGGCAATTTAGGCCACCAGCTTAGTTTATTTAGCTTTCATTAATTGAAACGGCGATATGTGTCTAGTGGCCACTTTATTGATCAGTGTAGTTTTAGACTTCCCATTGAATTATGCCATCTGGGCAGAGCCGGTGAGGAATGAAACTTAAGAAGGATTTCATAGGAGGCTGTTTCCAAGATCAGAACCTCAAGAGAGGAAACCATCGCTTCCCTCTTACAGAGTTTAAACAGGAAACACATTTGTTGCTCTCAAAAGTGAATGAAGGCTCACGCCTATAACCTCAGCATTTTGGGAGGCTGAGGTGGGTGGATCACCAGAGGTCAGGAGTTTGAGACCAGCCTGGCCAACATGGTGAAACCCTGTCTCTACTAAAATATAAAAATTAGCTGGGTGTGGTGGTGGGTGCCTGTAATCCTAGCTACTCAGAAGGCTGAGGCAGGAGAATCACTTGAACTCAGGAGGCGGAGGTTGCAGTGAGCTGAGATCGTATCACTGAACTCCCACCTGGCAACAGAGAAAGACTCCATCTCAAAAAAAAAGAAAAAAAAAAAGTGAATGAAGGGTGATAATAATGGGGAGAAAGACAAATAGATGTATATGTAACTAAACAAAAAACATGCAAAACCAAATTTCCATTGATCTAAAAACCTTCAATATGCTGCACAAAACAAAGTCACAGGCCCTGAGGGCCCTGGTTTCTTCAGCGGGTGAGTTAGCAGTTCCTCACTTGCTGCTACTAAATGGTGAGCACCAACATGTGCCCTGGGCAGCTCTCAGGATGCCACCAAAGGCTTTGGATTGAGGCTTATCCTAGTGGTTCTCAAATGTTGCTGTACCTTAGAATCACCCAGGAGCTTTAATAAATTTCCAGTGCTGAGACCTCCCTCCCAACCAGTCAAATTCAAATCTCTAGGAGTGCGATTTAGGCACCAGTGATTTTGAAATCTCCCCAGTTGATTACAGTATGTAGCTAAGTTCGAGAATAGGTCTAGCCAACAAAACACAAAGCCAGATAGAGTTATTACTAAGGTATTGCAAGATCAAAAAACGCTAAGTTTGGAGTGACTGTGATTCTCAGCCTTGATTGCATGGGAATAGCTGGGGAATTTACCCCAGAGAGGTTAATTTGATTGGTCTGGGGTGCAGCTTGGGCATCAGGACTTTTAAAAGCCCCTCAAGATGATCCTAGAGTACAGTTAAGGCTGAGAAGCATCTGGGTTACAGATGATGTTGAGCAAATGGACTAGAATGGAATTGGTTTAAATTTCTCCTAGTTGTTTGTGTGGTCATGCTGCTACCTTTTATTGGATGCCTGCTACATGCCAGGCATTGCGCTAAGTGCAGTCGACACAGAGATAAACCCCGGCCTAACGCTCTTAGAAGGCTAAGTGAGACATGCACGCAAAGCACCTCAAGTGCCAGGCACAAACCAAAAGCCTTGTAAAAGGAACGGGTAAGGTACTGTGGCTTAGCCTGGCTGTGTGAAGTTTCCTTCCATTCCTCCTTTTTCCTTCTTTTCTCGTTCCTTCTTTCCTTTTCTTTCTTTCTTTTTATGTTTGTTTAGTAATAACTGTCAGCAGACAATTGCTTTAGAACATTGTGGATCTGACTGCTTTAGTGTGCAGTTGTGGCAAAGAAAATGATCTGGATAGAGTGAGTGTGAAAGAGAAGAGAGAATCACTCCTTCACTGTCACCTGGTTTAGACGAAGGACTGACGAGGGCTGTGTCCTGGGCTCCAGCTCTGGGTGCACCACCCAGCTGGGTGGTCAGAGCAACTCCCTCCACTGGCTGTGAGTTGTCTTTCTCAGTGTGGAGGGGTTGCCCCAGGATGGGTTCTGCATACCTGGACTGAAGGAGCATCAGATTTGGCAAAGATAAAACCAGCATTTGAAATTTTTGATTATATTTGTCTTAGAAGTGTATTTATCACAAAACCATTCTTATAACACCACGATAAGTTTTTTTTTTTTTTTAAAGAGGGTCTCACTCTTTTACTCAGGCTGGAATGCAAAGGCACAATCATGGCTCACTGCAACCTCAACCTCTCAGGCTCAAGTAATCCTCCTATCTCAGCCTCTCAATGTGCTGGGACCAGAGGCATGTGCCACCATGCTCGGCTAATCACTTTTTTTTTTTTTAAGAGTTGGGGTCTTGCTATGTTGCCCATGCTGGTCTCAAACTCCTAAGCTCAAGCCATTCTCCTGCCTGGGCCTTCTGAAGTGCTAGGATTACAAATGTGAGCCACTGTACTTGGCCAAGAAATTTTTTAAAAATCATGGTCTTCTACTACTCAACACAATCATTTTTTTTTCTCTTCACAAATGTATTTATTTATTTACTTATTCTGGGTGAGATTCTCATTTATTTTTAAAACTTCTATTTTGGGTTCAGGGGTATATATGCAGACTCGTTATAGAGGTAAACTCATGTCACAGGGGTTTGTTGTACAGATTATTTTGACACCCAGGTACTAAGCCCAGTACTCAATAGTTATTTTTTCTGACCCTCCCCCTCCTCCCCTCCTTCCACGTGCAAGTAAGCCCCAGTGTCTGTTGTTCCCCTCTTTGTGTTCATGTGCTCTCATCACTTAGCTCCCACTCAAGTAAGAATATATGTGGTATTTGATTTTCTGTTCCTGTGTTAGTTTGCTTAGAATAATGGCCTCCATCCAGTTCCATCCATGTTCTGGCTAGATGACATGATCTCATGCTTTTTTTTTTCTGTGAGACAGGGTCTCACTTTGTTACCTAGGCTACAGAACAGTGGCATGATCATGGCTCACTGCAGCCCTGACTTCCTGCGCTCAAGCCATTCGTCCACCTCAGCCTCCCAAGTAGCTGGATGTGGTGCCATTTTGCTCAGGCTGGTCTTGAACTCCTGGGTTCCAATGATCTGCCTGCGTTGGTCTCTCAAAGGGCTGGGATTACAAGTGTGAGCCACCACCCCGAGCTGATCGAATTCTTTTTAATGGCTGCATAGTATTTCACGGTGTATGTGTATTACATTTTCTTTTTTCTTTTTTTTGCAATTCTATCCATTTTTTTATTTTTATTTATTTATTTATTTTTATTGCATTTTAGGTTTGGGGGTACATGTGAAGAACATGGAAGATTGTTGCATAGGTACACACATGGCAGTGTGATTTGCTGCCTTCCTCCCCATCACCTATATCTGGCATTTCTCCCCATGCTATCCCTCCCCAACTCCCCCATTTTCTTTTTTTTTTTTAATTTTTTTGGAGACAGAGTCTCACTCTGTCACCCAGGCTGGAGTGTAATGGCACAATTTCAGCACACTGCAACCTCCACCTCTAGGATTCAAGCCTCAGCCTCCTGTGTAGCTGGGATTACAGACGTACACCACCATGCCCAACTAATTTCTGTATTTTTAGTAGAGATGGGGTTTTATCATGTTGGCCAGAGACTCCTGGTCTCATGTGATCCACCTGCCTTGGCCTCCCAAAGTGCTGGGATTACAGGCGTGAGCCACCACACCTGGCCATACCACACTGTCTTTATTCAGTCTGTCACTGATGAGCATTTAGGTCGATGCCACGTCTTTGCTATTGTGAATAGTGTTGTAATGAACATGTATGTGTCTTTATGGGAGAATAATTTGCATTCCTTTAGTTGTATACCCAGTAATGGGATTGGTAGGTAGAATGGTAGTTCTGTTTTTAGCTTTTTGAGGACTTACAACACTGCTTTCCACAATGGTTGAACTAATTTATCTTCCCACCAACAGTGTATAAATGTTTTCTTTTCTCTGCAACCTCACCAGAATCTGTTATTTTTTAACTTTTTAATAATAGCCATTCTGACTGAGGTGAGATGGTATCTCATTGTGGTTTTGATTTGCATTTCTCTAATGATCAGTGTTATTGAGCTTTTTTTCATATTCTTGTTGACCGAGTGTATGTCTTCTTTCAAAAAGCATCTGTTCATATCCTTTGTCCACTTTTTTTCTTTTTCTTTTTTTTTTGAGACGGAGTCTTGCTCTGTTGCCCAGGCTGGAATGTAGTGGCGCAATCTTAGCTCACTGCAACCTCTGCTCCCTGGGTTCAAGTGATTCTTATGCCTCGGCTTTCCAAATAGCTGGAATTACAGGAACACACCACCACACCCACCACAAGTTTTGTTTAGTAGAGATGGGTTTCACCATGTTGGCCAGGCTGGTCTCGAACTCCTGACCTCAAGTGATCCGCCTGCCTCAGCCTCTCAAAGTGCTAGGATTACAGGCAGGAGCCACTGTGCTCATTTATTGCCCACTTTTTAATGGGGTTTGTTTTTTCCTGTAAATTTGTTTAAATTTCTTATAGATGCTGGATGTTAGATCTTTGTCAGATGCATAGCTTGCAAATATTTTCTCCCATTCTGTAGGGTGTCTATTTACTATGTTGATGCTTTCTTTTGCTGTGAAGAAGCTCTTAAGTTTAATAAGATCCCATTTGTCAATTTTTGTTTTTGCTGCAATTGCTTTTGGCGTTTTCATCATGAAATCTTTCCCAGTTCCTATGTCCAGAATGGTATTATCTAGGTTGTCTTCCAGAGTTTTTATAGTTTTGAGTTTTATACAACAGTATTTAATCCATCTTGTGTTGATCTTTGTACATGGTGTAAAAAATGGGTCCAGTTTCAATCTTCTGCATATGGCTAGCCAGTTCACATAGCACCATGCATTGAACAAGGAGTCCTTGCCTTATTGCTTGTTTTTGTCAGCTTTGTGTAAGATCAGATGGTTGTGGGTGTGCAGTCTTATTTCTGGGCTCTCTATTCCATTTAATTGGTCTATGTGCCTGTTTTTGTACCAGCACCATGCTGTTTTGGTTACCGTAGCCTTGTAATATAGTTTGAAGTCAGGTAATGTGATGTCTCCACCTTTGTTTTTTTGTTTCTGTTTTTGCTTAAGATTGCTTTGGCTATTTGGGCTATTTGTTTGGCTCCATATGAATTTAAAAAATTTTTTTTCTAGTTCTATGAACATTGGTAGTTTCACAGAAATCTATAAATTGAATCTATAAATTAATTCTTTTGGGGAGTATGGCTATTTTAATACTGATTCTTCCTATCCACGAGCATGAAATGTTTTTTCATTTCGTTATGTCATCACAGATTTCTTTGAGTGGTTTTGTAATTCTCATTGCAGAGATCTTTCACCTCCCTGGTTAGCTGTATTTCTAGGTATTTTATTCTTTTTGTGGCAATCATGAATAAGATTTCATTTCTGATTTGGCTCTAGGCTTGACCATTCTTGGTATATAAGAATGCTAGTGATTTTTGCACATTGATTTTATATTCCAAAACTTTGCTGAAGTTGTGTATCAGCTGAAGGAACTTTTAGGCCAAGACTATGGGGTTTTCTAGTTATAGAATCACATCATCTGCAAACAAGGATAGTTTGACTTCCTCTCTTCCTATTTGGATGCCCTTCATTTTGTTCTCTTTCCTGATTGCCCTGGCCAGGACTTACAATACTATGTTGTATAGGAGTGGTGAGAGAGGGCATCCTTCTCTTGTGCTGTTTTTCAAGGGGAATGTTTCCAGCATTTGCCTGTTTAGTATGATGTTGGCTATGGGTTTGTCATAGATGTCTTTTACTATTTTGAGGTATATTTCTTCAATACCTAGTTTATTGAGTTTTTAATATAAAGGAGTGTTTAATTTTATCAAAAGCCTTTTGTGCATCCATTGAGATAATAGTGTGGCTTTTGTCTTTAGTCTTTGTTATGTGATGAATCACATTTATTAATTTGCATATGTTAAACCAACCTTGCATCCTGGGGTCGAAGCCTACTTGATTGTGGTGGATTCACTTTTTGATGGGCTGCTGGATTTGGTTTGCAAATATTTTGTTGAGGACTATTTGCCTCAATGTTCATCAAGGATATTGGTCTGAAGTTTTCTTTTTTGGTTGTGTCTCTACCAGGTTTTGGTATTAGGATGATGCCGGCCTCATAGAATGAACTGGGGGAGGAGTTCCGCCTCCTAAATTTTTGGAAGTTTCAGTAGGAATGGTACCAGCTCTTCTTTGTACATCTGGTAGAATTTGGCTGTGAATCCATCAGGTCCTGGGCTTTTTTTTTTGGTTGGTAGGCTATTTATTATTGATTCAACTTTGGAGCTCATTATTGGTCTATTCAGGGAATCAATTTCTTCCTGGTTCAGTATTTGGTCAGGGGGTATGTATGTGTCCAGAAATTTATGCATCTCTTCTAGGTTTTCTTTTTTTTTTTTGAGACAGAGTCTCGCTCTGTCACCAGGCTGGAGTGCAGTGGCACGATCTCAGTTCACTGCAACCTCCGCCTCCTGGGTTCAAGCAATTCTCCTGCCTCAGCTTCCCAAGTAGCTGGGACTACAGGCGTGTGCCCCCACGCCCAGTTAATTTTTGTATTCTTAGTTGAGATGGGGTTTCACCACGTTGGTCAGGATGGTCTCAATCTCTTGACCTTGTGATCCGCCTGCCAAGCCTCCCAAAGTGCTGGGATTACAGGTGTGAGCCACCGCACCCAACCTCTTCTTGGTTTTCTAGTTTGCATACATAGAACTGTTCATAGTAGTTTCTGATGATTATTTGTATTTCTGTGGGGTCAGTGGTAACATCCCCTTTGTCATTTTTGTGTGTGTGTGTGACAGAATCTCTATCTCCAGAGGTTGCTCAATCTCCACTCACTGCAATCTCTGCCTTCTTGGTTCAAGTGATTCTTGTGCCCTAGCCTCCTGAGTAGCTGGGATTACAGGTGCATGCCATCATGCCCAACTAATTTTTCTATTTTTTGTAGAGACAGGGTTTTACCATGTTGGCCAGGCTTGTCTCAAACTCTTGATCTCAAGCAATCCGCCCACCTCAGCTTCCCAAATGCTGGATTACAGGTATGGGCCAGTGCTAATTGTGTTTATTTGGATCTTCTCTCTTTCTGTAATAGTCTAGCTAGCAGCCAACTCAACCATTTTAATTCAATTATAGCCTTTGCCAAGATAGAATGCTGTCCTGCCCAGGAGGACATCCACTTTCGGAAGTCTCTGGAAGAATCTGGTCCTCAGGTCATTCTACCTGTGAGGATCTGGAGTGTGTGTGGAGGGTCCTTCAGCCCTCCCCCCTCCCCTAGGCCAAGAAGGAGATGGCAGAATGGAGAAAATGTGCCTAACAGGTAGATCTTGCAGGGAATAATCTCCCAAATCATCTCAATGCATTGATGAGCCCATGGAAAATGGTTTCTTGTTTGTCTTCGCAGCCACTTATATAAGAAGAATCTTGATGTGACCAAGATCCGTAAGGGAAAGCCTCAGCAGCTTCTCAGAGTGGATGAGCACGACTTCAGCATGAGGCCCGCCTTCGGAGGTATGATTGTCCTTCCCTGGTGCCAGGTGGGATGTTGGGCCCAGGGATGCGAGGTGCTGCTCTCTCTGGCTTCCTCCGGCAAACCCTTCCTCAGGTGGTACGATTTTCCCCCTCAGTCAGATAAATCCAACTGCATTTCCTGAGTCCCTAATTTTCCCAAGGAGAAAAGAGCAGGAAGGAAGTGGGAAAGAGGGCTGTGGACTGAAGAGGGCCCGCCAGGGACTAAGCCGTTTACATTCACAAAGGAGATGGGCCCTGTGGCTGCAAACTTTTTGTCCTACAAAAATATGAGCAGGCAAGGAGAATCAGGACACAAAATAGCACCTCTGTCATTTTTATAGAGGAAGAGGCCCATGAAGGCAGAAGTGGCCAGGGTCCTCAAAAGTCCTCGCGTGGTCCTGCCTCTGCACTATTTTGGCACGTGTGTGTGTGTCTGGGTGTGGGTAGAATTCCGAACAATGCATTGTAACTTTGTTCCCGTGGCTAGCTGGAGTTGACTATTTTGAGGGAGTCACCCGCTTTCCAAAGCAGCAACAACAACTTAACGCATTACGAAGACTCCTTGCACACCTGCGCCCAGAGGTGCTCTGCTACTCTTGGGTTCAGAGAGGGGGAGGCATGGCCGGTGGCTGTCCTTCCCAGGAACTAGAGAAATGCCATGGAGAAGGGGGGCAAAGTCTTAGTCAGTTCCGGCTGTCATACAAAAGACCATAGGCTGGGTGGCTTATAGACAATGGAAATGGATTTCTCATGTTCCGGAGGCCGGAAGTAAGATCAAGGTGCTGACAGGTTCCATGTGTGGCGAGGGCCCACTTTCTATTCATAGACAGTGCCTTCTCACTGTACCTTTACATAGTGGGTGGGGCAAGGCAGCTCTCTGGGGCCTCTTTTATAGAGCACTAATCCCACTCATAAGGGCTCCACCCTAAGGATCTCATCACCCTCCAAAGGCCCCACTTCCTAGTACCATCCCATTTGGGTTAGGATGCAACATATGCATTTGGCAGGGACGTAAACATTCAGGCCATGGCAGCTGGGAAAGGAGTCAGTCATCTGCTCTGACCAGGCAGGGAGATGGGTAAGAAGATGAGAATGCATGAGATCCCTGGCCCAACTCTTTCCTCTCCTCTTGGGGAACTGAGGCCCCAAGGATTTCAGCTGATGAACCTTGGCCAAGACAGACCAGGCAGGCTGGCTTCACTTCCTTCTTCATCTCTGCCCTTGATCCTCATAGGTCCCATCGTTCTGGGGTAGCAGAAAGGGGTAGAGGTGACCTCCAGGCAGGTCACCAATCCTTTGAGCCTCCATTTGTTTGTTTATAAAATGGGGGAGAGTAATCCCCACCTAGGGGGTTGTTGTCCAGATTAAACAAGATAATGTATGTAAAGCCCCTGACACACATTCGTTCCTGTCCTCTCTGAAAAACCCAGCTGTCAGACCTTCCTCTTTTGTGACTGTTACGGGATTAAGAAATTAATTTATCCCAGAGGCCTTTGCATTTTAAAAGGCCTCAAAGCCTCCCACTAAATTCCCTGAGCTCTGACACCTGCTAAGCAGGAGAAAGCAGGGGGCAGATTACAGGCCTATGACTCATCTCGCTCCCACTCGAAACCCAACTGACGCCCACGGAAGGTCAAGAAGAGGCCACCATATTTCTGGTAGCTTGAGTTTCCTCGGGGGGTTCATCATGAGCAATTCTGCCAAGGAATCTTACAAAAATAAAGTTATGCTGAATAAGCAGCTTTAAAATAGCTGCATCTGCTCCGGGAAGTCCAAGCAAGTCATCCCCAAAAGCGGGAAGCTCCACTTTTCTTGCACAGCAACAGTTAAGAGTACAGAGGAGTACAGTGGCTAGGAATTGCAATAACCAACAATAACATGCACAACAATTACCACTTTTTTTTTTTTTGAGATGAAGTTTCACTTTGTCGCCTGGGCTGGAGTGCAGTGGCGCAATCTCAGCTCGCTGGAATCTCTGCCTCTTGGGTTCAAGCGATTCTCCTGCCTCAGCCTCCCGAGTAGCTGGAATAACAGGTGTGTGCCACCACGCTTGGCTAATTTTTAGTAGAGACAGGGTTTCACCATGTTGGCCAGGCTGGTCTTGAACTCCTGACCTCAAGTGATCTGCCTGCCCCGGCCTCCCAAAGTGCTGGGATTATAGCGGGTGCCAGCACACCCGGCCACAACTACCGCTTTCATAGGAATTTTTTTCTGGGCCAGGCACCATTCTAATCAAGGTACATATATATATATGATCTTATTTTAATCCTCTCATCAATTCTATGAGGTAGATACTATTATTGTGTGGACTACGGCCTTTATCCCCCATCTTATTTCTCTAAGAGGGATTCCTGTGGAATGGTGTTTAAAAGTAGTTGAAAGAGGCTGGGCACTGAGGTGAGTGGATCATTTGAGGCTAGGAGTTTGAGACCAACCTGGCCAACATGGTTAAAAATGCAAAAATTAGCCGGGTGTGGTGGTGCACGCCTGTAGTCCCAGCTACTTGGGTGGCTGAGGCATGAGAATCACTTGAACTCAGGATGCGGAGGTTGCAGTGAGCCGAGGTTGCACCACTGCACTCCAGCCTGGGCGACAGAGTAAGACTCTGGCTCAAAAACAACACCAACAAAAATTACCATGCTCAGACTGTACCCCAGACCAATTAAATTAGAATCTCTGGGGGTGGGACCAAAACACCAAGTTGTTTTTTTTTTAAACAAAGTATTTTTAAAAAATTAAAAGTAGTTGATAGAGAGGAATCTGCTTAGGACTAGATACCCCTTGGGTGACCTTTTTAGCCTAAAAAGAGAAAAGATTAAAAATCTGTCAGCTTCCTAATAATCCCATGGATCAGTTGAAACAAAAATACCGTGTCTAAGCAACCAGCTGTTTGATTAGGTAGTGTGCCCTGGTTAGAACCTCAGAGGCGCAGGGTTTCTCCTCCTTCTGTTAGGAGAAATGCTGCAATGCTGATTTTATTTTATTTTATTTTATTTATTTGAGACAGGGTCTCGCTCTTTGCCCGGCGTGGAGTACAGTGGCAGGATCGGAGCTCACTGCAGCCTCAACTGTTTGGGCTCAGGTGATCTTTCCACCTCAGCCTCCTGAGTAGCTGGGGCTACAGGCGTGCACCAACATGCCAGGCTAATTTCTTGCATTTTGTGTAGAGACGGGTTTTTGCCATGTTGCCCAGGCTGGTCTCGAACTCCTGGGCTCAAGTGATCTGCCCACCTTAGCCTCTCAAAGTGCTAGGCATGAGCGTAAGCCACTGTGCCCAGCCCTGATTTTCTTTTCAATTTCATCTTTAAAATTGTGGTGAAATATATAATATAAACTTGACCCTTCTGACCTACTCTGAGTGCACAGTTCAGTGGCATTAAGTATATTCACATTGTTATACAACTATTACCACCATCCATCTCCAGAACTTTTTTCATCTTTCCAGACAGAAACTCTGTATTCATTAAACAAGAATTCCCTATTTCTCTCTCCCTGCTCCAGCCCCTGGCAACCACCATTCAACCTTCTGTCTCCATAATTGACTATTCTAACTACTTCATATAGGAATTATACTACTTTCGAGTGGCTTTTATGACTGGCTTATTTCATCTAGCATAATGTCTTCAAGGTACATGTTGTAGCATGTGACAGAATTTCCTTTTTTTTAAAGGCTGAGTATTCCATCGTATGTGTATACCGCATTTTGTGTGTCCATTCATCTGTTGATTGACATTTGTGTTGTTTTTACTTTTTGGCTACTGTGGATAGTGCTGCTATGAACATGGATGCACAAGTATCTGTTCAAGGCCCTACTTTTGATTCTCGTGGAAATATACCCAGAAGTGGGATCGCTAGATCATATAGCAATAGATGAGCATATATTTTATTGTTTTGAGAAACCACCGTGCTGTCTTCCACAGCGGCTGCACCATCTTACACTTCTGCCAGCACAATGCCGATTTTTAATTCAAACTGCATAGACGGGAGGGGACAAGAGGGATGTAGTATCATCATGGAATCTTTTGAAATATATCCAAGGAGTTTGTCACAATGGCCGGAAAAAATGGAGACAAAAAGTAGGTCAGGTTCTCCAACCAAAATGATTTTGTTCCTAAGACAAAGATGTATTTTTTGAGCTGCTGCTATGTGTTGGGCAGAGTCCTGGTCCAGTGGAGAGCATGATAGGCACACTCCTTGGAGTTATGCTTTAGTTGGAAGACCACTTTAATGAAATCTTCATGTGGAGATGTCAAATTGTGAGGGCCACCAGGAAGGAAAGGCTGGGAAGCTGTTGGGGCGCGCAGCAGGGTCTGATCATGGGCACAAGGGAAGGGCTGCCCTGGGGAAGAGCTGCCCTTGCCTGGGAAGCTCATACTGTTGGAGCTCTTTTTACATTAAATTACTTAGTATGAAATGAAATACTGTTCTCAAGAAACCAACGGTCTACTGGGGGAAACAGATAAACAATTAAGTACAATCAAGTATGACAGAAGCGATGTAGGGTGTCTCTACTGATGGAGTAGGAGAAAGGAGGGAATGGTCAGTTCTGCCCAGAGAGGGGATCGCAGAATCCTGCATCCAGGAGGGGGACACTTGCAGTGAGTCTGGATGGATACCTGGAGGGTGAGCACCAGCAGTGAGGAGAAGGCAGCAAGAAGGATACGCCCCAGAGCAGGAAGTGGTGAAGTGTCAGGGAGCAGGAGCAGCTCCATGTGGCTGGGTTATATCTAGTGTGTGCATGTGTAGACGGGAGGGAGTGCAGGCCAGGGGCACACCGAGAGAAGGCTGGAGTGATGGGCAGTGCCGCTCTGGGAGGGTTTTGCTGAGTTCAGACTCTTGGCAGCATAGCCTAGGCTGAAGAGCAACAAGATGCAGCTCGGGCTTTAGGAAGCTGTTTAGGGCCTTCGGGGAGGAGGCTGGAGGGGCTGAGGATGGATGCAGGGCATGGGCTGGACCCTTCAGGGACGCTCCAGACTACAGCTGATGAGGAGCTGAGCTAAGACCACAGAAAGAAGTGGAGGGACCTGAGAGATGTTATGGAGGGAAGAGAGCCAGGTCTTGGTATCCCACAGAATCAGAGGAACCTGGGGCACCTCCTGAGTGTGTGACCTGGGTGAGGTCATTCACTGAGATAGAGCACTGAGGAAAAGCAACAGGGAAAGGATGTAGGAATGGGAAGCAGCTGGCACACTCCAAGGGGTCACTGAAGAGAGCCTAGTGAAAGTGCATTTACAGAGGCATGGGCCGGGTCAAGGGAAACTAGCAGCTGTGGTGAAACCCCAGGGGCTGTGAAGAATGTGGAGCCATTGCCAGGCCAGGTCCGGCTGGGCCAGGCTGGGCCTGAGGGTGAGAGGAGGAAGCAGTTACCTGAGCCTGGAAAAGAAGTGTAACTATCGGAAAAAGCCGCCCGATGGGAGCTGTGGCCTTTAGCAGAGTGATGCAGGAGAAGCCATTCCCTTCACCCTCCTCCTGCCTTCCGATACCTCCTGCCTTCTGATACCAACTGGCACCTTCACTGGCAGAACCAAGCAGGAGGTGGAGGGCAAGGACCTGTTGTCAGTGGCAGCCTCAGACCCAGGCACAGGGGCCCTGCTCAGGCCACACACCTGGCTCAGGGTGTAGAGTCTGTGGGGCCCAGGGGAGATTGCCCACTTGCTGCTCCTGACTTGCCAGCCACACTGGGGCACTGGACCCTAGAATCACTGTCTACACAGCCCCGAGCCTGCCACCAGGGCCTGTGCATGCTTCTTTTCCAGGCAAGCCCCCCGAGGGCACTGCTGCATTGCCTGTGCCAGCCCCTGGTCCTGAGAGGTGGCCGGGGGTGGCTGTTTCAAGGGGGTGTGAATGACTCAGATGCATGGGCAGGTGACCACATGCATGCACAGGGGCTCTTCCCTGTGCAGGGACCTGCTGTGGCAGGAAAGAAGAAAGGCAGGTCATGCAATGGGCCCAGTCTCCCAGTGTTGCCACAGATCAGCCTGGTACTCCATTTGAGAAGTCTGAGAATTCTGAAGCTGGACTGGGCCATTCCAGGCTGACAGGAAGGTGTATTTGTCAAAACAGCAGGATGGGGATATACGTCCTTTACAGTTTGTTTTTAGAGACAGGGTCTCAAAAATGCTGATGGGCCTAATGGGAGGTGTTTGGGTCATGGAGCTCCACTTGGTACTGTTTGTTCCCTTGGTAGTGAGTGAGTTCTCGCTCTCAAGAGACTGGATGAGTTCTCTTAGGAATGAAAGAGTTCCCATAAGAGCAGGTCATTATAAAGCAAGGCTGTGCCTTGGTCCCTGCACACGCCCACTTCCCCCACTTCTGCTTCTCTGCTATGTTGTGATGCAGCACGAGGCCCTCACCAGAAGCCAAGCAGATGTGGGTGCCATGCTCTTGGACTTTCTGACCACCAGAATCATGAGCTAAATGTACTTCTTTTCTTTATAAATTACCCAGCTTCAGGTATTCTCTTACAGCAACACGAAATGAACTAAGACAAAGCCCTGTTGATTTTGCCGTCCTCCTCACCCTTCCCCTTCCAGATCAATCAACTTATATCAATCCATCCCTCAGACTGTAATTCAGATCTGTCCCTTATTCCACTGCTCTGGCGTGGCCCCCATCCCTTACACCCAGTGTTCTCCACATGACCTTGGAGGGTGAAGGAATCCTAGTTGTACCCTCTCTAACAAAATCTTATTCCTTAGTATTTAATTTAAATAATAATTCAAATTCAAATTAAATCTCTCTTTAGGGAGTGATAAAGTTTATTGCCATCCACCAACACTATGGCTTTAATCCTCCACCATCACCTGCAGCTCTCCCATATCTCCTAGGCAGGTTCACTTTCCAAAGAGCCCTTCCTCAGCACTGCTCGCTCTGAAGCTTCAGGGCTTCCCCTATTCTACAAGATGCAATGCAGCTGGATCCCAATACCTCTCCACAACCTGGCCTACTGCCTCCTCCGCTCACTTCCCCTCTCCTCCCAGACAAGGATTCTTCTCTCCTAGCATGCTCTCTGGCCCTGCGCATCTGTGCTTCTTTCTGCCTGGGAGCATTTGTTCACAGCACCCCACTGCTGGTTTTGCTCCTTCTGATGGATAATCCATGCCTAGAGCCCAGCTTAATCTTTCCTCTTACGTGAAGCATCTCTCAGCTGTTTTGAACTCAGTATATGACCTTTTCTTCCTTTGACATCATTGGCTCATTCTTTCATTCGATTATTGGTCAATTAGTTTGTTCACAGC
Organism: Ateles fusciceps; assembly: GCA_036589455.1. Lineage (NCBI taxonomy): Eukaryota > Metazoa > Chordata > Mammalia > Primates > Atelidae > Ateles > Ateles fusciceps. The sequence goes on from JAZHEH010000065.1 coordinate 41,998,557, forward strand.
GTAGTGATTAAGAACATTAGCTGGGCTCGTTGTCCCACGTCTATAATCCTAACACTTTGGGAGAATGCACGGGAGGATTGCTTGAAGCTGGAATTTGAAACTAGCCTGGGCAACACAGTGAGACCTGGTCTTTACAAAAAATAATTTTAAAAAATTAGCTGAGCTTGGTGGTGCACACCTGTAGTCCTAGCCCCTTGGGAGGTTAAGGTGGGAGGATCACTTGAGCCCAGGAGTTCAAGACCTACAGTGAGCTGTCTGTATTCCAGCCTGGGCAACAGGCTGAGTAAGATGCTGTCTCTAAAAAAAATAATAAAACATGGACACTGGGTTTCTGATTATCTACTCATGCGTAACAGGCCACCCTAAGACATTAAAATAATAATGGGCATTTATTTATTTGCTCACAAATTGGATTGACTGTGCTCAGCTGTGTGGTTCTCACTGGGGCTTTCATGCAGTTGTAGTCAGATGGTAACAGCTGATGGGGTCCTCTCGAAGGTGTTTTCATGCTTATATCTGGTGCCTGGGCTGGGAAGACCCCAAAGCTGGGGCTCCTCAGGCATCCTGGCATCATCCCCCCACTCTCTCTCACTGGTTTCCTCCTTTTCCTCTCTCTGGCTCCCCTCTCTCTGATTCCCCCTCTCACCCTCCCTGTTTTGTCTCTGCCTGCCCCCCACCCCCAGTGCTTTTCCCCATTGGTCCTCCCCTCTCTGGTTTCTCTACGATCTCCTAGGCAGCTGAAGAAAAGCCAGCAGATGGAAGTTTGCAGCCATCATCATTCCTGTTGAATTTCGTTCATCGAATTGATTACAAAGTCTCACCTAGGCTCAAAGGGAGGAGAACTAAACCTCATCTCTCGATAGGAAGAGCGTTAAAGAACTTGCAGAGATGTTTGAAAACCATCACACTGAGGCAATATTGCCCTGGCAGGTCCGAACCTCAGCTCTGTCTCTCACTGTGTGGCCTCAGGCATGTTATTGAGCCCCTCTGTTCCTTAACTGCCTCATATTTAAAGTGGCAATCATAGTACCTGATTCAGAGGGGGAGTTCTAAGAATTAAATGAGTAATATGTGTGACATCTCTAGCATAGTGCATGGCATATAGGAAGTGCTCAGTAAACGGTATTTTTATTTATTAAGAATGTTCCACTTTGGAAGGCTGAGGCGGGTGGATCATGAGGTCAGGAGTTCAAGACCAGCCTGACCAACATGGTGAAACCCTGTCTCTACTAAAAATACAAAAATTCGCTGGGGGTGGTGGTGCAGGCCCCACCGACTCGGGAGGCTGAGGCAGAAGAATCGCTTGAACCCAGGAGGTAAAGGTTGCAGTGACCCGAGATTGTGCCACTGCACTCCAGCCTGGGTGACACAGCAAGATTCTGTCTCAAAAAACAACAAAAACAAAAAAAGAATGTTCTGCACAACCCAGGGCAGTGACTAAGTATAGGGCTCTGGAGGTGGACCACTGGGGGACCAGCTTGTGGCTGTGCCTCCCTCTAGATGGAGACTCAGTCATCTTCTAATCCTCAAGTCCTGTGGAATGGGGGTGATATTAGCACCGCCTTAGCCGGCTGTAGTGAGGATGGACTCAGATGTCCCGCTGGAAGCACTTAGCACGGCCTGGCCAGCACAGCCAGTGTGTGTGAGGTGGCGACGGGGGAGGGGGTGCCCCCAGCATGGCAAAAGCTCCAGATTCAACCATGACAAAGACACAGACCCCACCCCCTGAAGAGCCAGCGGCCTGTGCCTTCTTGACACAGCTCATGGCTCCCTGAGCACCTCTCTCAGGGCAAAGACTTTACTGCTTCTTAGGTTTCCACCTGGTTGCTTCCCCAGCCAGACTGTCTCCAATGCGATGCTTTCTGAAAGGACTTTCTAGGCCCATTCTGTCACATGACTTTCATCTCGCTGGCTACGTTAGCACCCAAGTGTGCTGTATTTGGGGGTGCCCAGACTGTGAGTAGAGACCCTCGTGCCCCCTTGGCTCTCCTGGTGCTTTGTTCTGTGTGTGGCTTCCTCCCTAGAGGAGCTTTGACCCCTGGACTTCCAAGTCACAGGAGCCTGGTCAGCAGGGCCCCAGTTGCTGCTCCTCTGGCCCCACTGAGGCCCACGGAGCCGACTCAGGGCAAGGGCACTGATTCACTTCGGGGCAGCAGCTTTCTCTTTTGAGATGCTTCTTGGACTCCCCCGGCTCTGCCTCTCTGCCTTCCCCCTCACTGGGTGAGGTTAGTGCTTCACTGCTACATTTTAGGGGAAGTGGGATGGGGTACAGGAACTGGAGACAAGCTGGACTTCTGGGGCTCCTCGGACTTCTTCCCAGGGGCTTCTACCCTTGAAGTTGGGGGACGCCTCTGACTCATCCCAGCTTCCCTCTGGAACACAAGCTCTAACCTGACACCATGATGTGCTCCTACTTGCTCCTTCCCCTAAAATGAAACTTCCCTCCCTGCCCTGCGTCTCACATAGCCCCTCCTCTGCAGCCACCCATCCTCGTGGCAGTCTCTATTCCTTTGCCTGGTACTTAATGACCCCATCCGAGTGAAGGTGACCGTCGAGGTCACCATGCTCCTGAAGGACAGGGCTGCTGGGCAGTGGGGCAGGGCTGGGTCCTGCTACACAGGTCTGGCATGGTTTATTTTTTATTTTGTTTTCTGCTTTGAGGTATAATTGACAAGGAAACACTATATATATATATAAGGTATACAACTTGATGCCTTGATATACATATTATAAAATCATCACCACAATCAAGCTAATAAATGTATCACATCACAGTTACCATTATCTTTCCTAATGAGAATACTTAAGGTCTGCCCTCTTAGCAAATCCCAACTATGCAATCCAGTGTTGTCAATTATAGTCACATTGCTGTACAGTAGATCACCAGAACTCACTCACCTTGCAGAACTGAAACTTGTACACTTTAACCAATAGCACCTCATTTTCTTCATCCTCCAGCCCCTGGCAACCACTGTTCTACCTCTGCTTCTGTGAATTTGACTATTGCAGATTCCACGTATAAGTGTGATCATGCAATATTTAGATAGGTCAAATTTAAGAAATTGGTCAGCTATTCCCTGGAGAGCTCTTGTAGGCATTGAAAAACAATTAGGCAATAGGAATTGGGTCACAGATAGGTCCAGGAGGGAGACCGGCATTGCCTTTAGGGTGAGAGTTGGTTGTTGGGGGGGTGGGCGGGGAGCTGAGTATCTGCAGAGAAGAGAAAGGGCCTTGGGAGGGGAGAGGAGGAGTCGGGAGAGAGCTGTGTCAGAGACCCCAGAGGGAGGGAGTTTCAAGGAGGGTGCCCCACTGAGAAAGGTCAAAGAGGCCGAGGCCTAGAAAAGTCTCTGCCCACTCAGCAAGTGCAGTGGGGAAGGAGTGGCGTGCTGGTGGGAGATGCCCATGGCTGGTTCAGATGGGACGGTGGAAGTTGGACCGCTAAAGGTAAGCAGCCACCAGGATGTGGCAGGTTGTAGTCTCCCTCCTGGATGTCTCCTTCAAGGTCAGTAATCCAGGGACCCTCAACTTGAGTGTGGATCAGCATCACCCACCGGCTACCTTAAACCTAGACCCCTGAGCACACCCCCAGTGTCTGATTCATCAGGTCTGGGGGATGGCCGAAGAACTTGCATCTCTAAGTGCCTGAGTGATGGGGCTGCTGTTCTGGAAGGGGGAGCCATGGATGGAGCCCAACCTCACCCACCCCCACCCCCAATCACACGTGGTGCTCACCATCTGTTTTAGAGTCAGCCCTCACCATGAGAAAAGTCAGGCCTGTTTTTAAACCGAAATGTTTGATTACTCCCACCAAGGGAAAAAGAGTCATTGCCAACATTTCAAATTAACTCACTTTGCAAGAAGCCCTCGAGGAAAGGAACATGAAGGAAACGCAAAGTCAAGCCATATAACCCCAGTAACAAGAATTCCCTGCGCCAGCAATTTCGGGGCAGCTGGGCCCAGTCTGGCCACTACTGCCCGTGGGGACTAGATGGTTTCCAGCCTTGCAGAGATGGGGCAATAGGCACCTCCTTCCTCCAGAGTCTCTCTCCCTCTCTCAGGGATGAAGAATGTCTGAAATATTTCCCCCACGCAATTAAGCTTAAGAGTCAGCGGAAAAGAGCAAGGCTGTTCACAGGCAAACTCGTTTTCACAGAGGAGAGGGTTGCGGGGCTGTGCGCCTGGGGAGTGGGCTGTGGACAGGGAACTTTGAATGTTGTACTTAGGTATTCCGTCAACACATTCCTTATAGTTTCTACTGGGGTAAACTGTTCCGACTCTGTTCCAGCAGACTCTCTAGAACACCTCAGACACTCTGTCTCTTAAAAAATTTTTGAACGGTAAAACATTGTATTACTTTCCTGTAAGTTTCATAAGAAATTATCACAAACTTGGAGACAACACAAACAACACAGATTTGTTATCTTACAGTTCTGTGGTTCAGAAGTCTGAAATGGGTCTCGCTGGGTTAGAAGCAAGGCGTCAGCAGGGCCGAGTTCCTTTCTGGAGGTTCCAGGCATCATCCATTCTCTTGCCCTTCCTGGCTTCTAGAGGCCGTCCACATTCTGCGGCTCCTGGCTCCCTTTCTCTGTGGTCAAAGCCAGCAACAGCGGGTTGAGTTGTTTAAACGTTGCATCACCTGACCTTCTCTTCTGCCTCTCTCTTCCACATTTAAGGATGCTTGTGATTACATTGGGCCCACCTGGGTACTTCAGGTTACTCTTAAGGTCAGCTGATTAGCAACCTTAATTATCTGCTACCTTAGTTCCCCTTTGCTATGCAACCGCACAAATTCCCAGATTCTGCAGGTGCGGATGTACAAATCTCTGGGGCATTATTCTGCCTACTACCAACATATATATGTAAAGCGCACAAGTCTTAAGTGTATAGCTTGAATTTTTGTATACGTAAACAGTTACCCTTGAAAACACTATGCGGATTGAGATATAGAACTTTCCAGCTCCCAGAGGCTCCCTCACACCCCCTCCCAATTGGTACTTCCCAAGGGTAACCATTTTTGTGACCTCTGTCTCCGTGGATTAGTTTTGCTTACTCTTGAACTTCATGTAATGAAATCATACAGCATGTGACCCTCTCTCTTGAAACAACCCCATCCATCTTTGGAGTGGTGGGACCATCGGAGACTTTGCATCACTGTGAGGGCCGGTCTATCTCTCTGAACACTCCTACACAGACGATCTTGAGAGACGTAATTATGGTGCTGTTCAGAAAAGTCTATCTTCCACATGACAATCCTTCAAATAGTTGAAGACTGTTTCCGAATTAATTTTTATGAGCTCCATAACCCATACCCTTCAACAGAGTCTAATAGAGTGTGATCATGAACATGCCTGCCCTGAACAGTTCTCCCTGGTCTGTACTATTCACAGAGAGCTCTTGGTTCCAAACGCTGTCCCTTCTGGATGTACTTGGCTCATGCAGAGCCAGGGGAATCATCCCTTCTGTTTTTCTAGATGCCTATATAAATCTTTTTCATGTCCTTCCAAAGTTATTTTATGCATTGAAATATGCATATACATCCTCCCTACCCCACTTTCTAGACTGTCGTGTTATACCGACTCTTGTATAGCTATACATACTCTTGTTGTTGTACTATACATACTCTTTGTACATTGTTTTTACTTAGCATTATATCTTGGGAATCTTTATCAGTTCATAAATGGCGTCTTCATATTTTTAATGGTTGCTTATTATTCCATTGTCTGGATCTATCATACTTTATTTGCCAAGTGCCTTATTGAAGGACATTTAAATTGTTTCCACTATTTTGTTATCACAAGTCATATGTATATATGTCATTTTTATAATTTCGTACATCTCTAATTTTGAAAATCATAGGAATCTCTAAACAGATACAGAAAAAGCTCTTGATAAAAAACACCTATTGATGACAAGAATCCTCGGCAAACTAAGATCTTCTTACAACAAGCAAAAAAAGTTAAAATCCAGTAGAATGTGCAAAGAATAGAAATGGGCAATTTACAGAAGATGAAATCCTGAACCAGAAACATAAAAATGATCAGACTCATTGGTAATTGGAGAAATAAAAATGAAAACACTGAGAAAGAACTTTATACCCATCAGATAGGTGAGCCTTAGAAAGCTGAATCAGGACAAGTTGGATCATGCACGTCTCTGGGCTTTGAGGAGTCTGTGCTCGGCTAGTGAGTGTGAGACCATGTACGCAGCACACAGGATGGGGTCGGCACCACAGTCACCAGGACCCCGTGTCTGCCCCGAAGTCAAGAACACACAGCTGTGCAGCATCATGGGAATGGCTCTGGGAGGACTCTGGGAGGAGCTGGGGAAGTAAGGATCTGGAAGGGGGAGACTGGCGAGCAGACAACAGCCACTCTCCACTTCAGTCTGAAGCCTGCTGAGCTGGGCAGGTTGACCCTGTGGGAAGCCCCCAGTTGGGGCTGCCTCTGTGAGCCTGATGGTGGATTTGGGCCGTTGTTGGTTACAGGGCCTTTCCAGGATCCCATCCCAGTTTACCTTGCCACACTTTCTCCCAGACAACAAACTTTCACATGCCCTATGCTACTCCTATATATTTTGCTCCCAACTCCCCAAACACAGTCACACCTTCATGTCATTTCACTGTGACAAGAATCACGGTGGATATTGAAGCAATGTGTCTTCACCATCAGAAACCTCTACTCCAAATCACACTGGACTCTCATAGCAAGAGCCATGTCAACTTAGTCCATTGGGTGTTTTCACTGTGAAGGTAAAACACTACTTCTGCCCTCAAGGCAGAAATGTGAGATGGAATGCCTGGAGGCTGAAGAGGAATTCCTGACAAACGGGAGAAGGACGTGGCAAGCCCGTCCCCTAGGGAGATGTAGGGGGAGAAGACAGATGGGTAGACCTAGAGGTCAATGCACATGTACTCGCTTTCCCTTGAAGAGCAAGATCAGTATGTGAGGCAGCCCAAGATCTCTGTGGGTGTGGTGGAGGAGGGGGGCCAGTGGCTCACTGCCTGGGCCCAGCATGGGGAGGTTGCATGTGTGTGTGAGTGAGTGTGTGTGCACATATGCAAGTGTTTGCTGCTACACTGAGTGTGAGGAAGGAGTATCGATGCAGTGGTGATGGAGGGAGGTGGCTGGACAGATGAGTGAAGCTGAGTGACTGGCCCCACCCAGGTCAGAGAGGGGCACGACAGCCTTCTGTAGTCCATGAGCGCTCAGTGTGCGGTAAGCAGACGCAGGTGCTGAGATGAACAGCAGATCAACATAGTCTGGACCCAGAGGCTCCGGTGTGAGAGGATTCCCCTGCTGGAGGCCAGAGGACCATGGATTTGCCAAAAGACAGCTGAGATCCATCGTACCTCGGCATACACCAGTCCAGACAAGCGCTTAGTGGCAGAGACCAGCTAGCCAGCAAAGATTCAAGGGCCCCCTTTTCCTCTGTGCCACAGGTCATCTAGGGTGGGAGGAAATCTGAAACACTTGGAAACCTGGACTAGATTGAGCTACGGTTCATTACAACTTTCCCACACTTAACAGACATAAGGGCTTGTGAGAAGGATCAAAGAAACCATCTTTAAAAAATGTGCACATCTGAGAAGTGTGGGTGAATGATCTACTTGCTACACCATACTCATGCTCGTTACATAACCGTAAGTGCCCTTCCTCCTCCCATTACAGTTAGAAGTAACTAGTGGTTTGGCCAGGTGCGGTGGCTCATACCTGTGATCCCGGTACTTTGGGAAGCCAAGGCAGGTGGATCACCTGAGGTCAAGAGTTCGAGACCAGCCAGACCAATATGTCAAAACCCTGTCTCTACTAAAAATACACAAATTAGCTGGGTGTGGTGGCAGGCACCTGTATTCCCAGCTACTTGGGAGGCTGAAACAGGAGAATTGCTTGAACCCAGGAGGCGGAGGTTGCAGTGAGCTGAGATTGTGCCACTGCACACCAGCCTGGGCGACAGGGTAAGACTCCATTAAAAAAAAAAAAAAAAAAAAAAAAGTAACTAGTGCTTCAAAGTCGAGCCCAAATGCAGCCCATTGGTGATTCTTTCTCCAGTGCCTGGCCTAAATTCAGCAAAACCTGTATTTTATGTGAAATGTTCTCCAGTGTCTTTTGTTGGACTTCATTGACCCTTCCTCTGGCCTCCTATTACATATCATGAATGCTTCTTTTTCACTTCTGTGATGTGTCCTGAAACAGAGCCAGTTGCCCCTCTCCATGGATTTTAAGCTCCTGGAGGAAGGAACTGTGTCCTATGCATCTCCATGTTCTGAATTGTGTCCGCTCAGGGCTTGGTCTGCTGGACACAGTCAGTACAGGTGTGACCCACTCAGTCAGTGCAGGCACGTGGCCCCTAGGAAGCACTGACACGTGGAAGGTCTTATCACATTCATCTCTGATGTGGATCTATTTCTTTAAATATAGTGACACATAAAATATCAAATTAAGAGAAACAGTGAAAAATTGTTATTATTTAATTTTGGTTTAATTCATTTTACAAGTTTGACAAAATTTCATCCTGAGATGAAGCCTTGTGGGAGAGCCTGAAGAATTCACTGACCACAGCATTTCCTTGAGCAAATTTTTGCTGTGTTCTTGTTTCACTGTAATATGTTAAGTTCTCCCTAGCTGATAATCCAGAACTTTAGAAATAGTTTTAAAAAAAAATCTCCATAATAACTGGGAGCATGCATTGCTCACAATGGCCAGCCTTTCTTCAAGTGTGGCTCACAGATTTTTCTGCTGCTGGGCGTCCACCTTTTATTCCACGGCACAGGTTGGAAGGCTCTGTTTCTGCCCACTCTGCTGGAGCTGAGCAAAACTTCATTCACCTCTGACATCAGCTTTGGAGCCCAGGGCCAGGAGACAGTTCAGGACCCTTGTCAGGGCCCGTGGAGTCCAGGGGCAGTGGGCAGTATGCTGGCATGGTACGCAGCCCATCCTGGGGTGCCTGCGATCTCCTCAGGAAATCAGATTTGCAGATGTGGCCCTCAGTGACATAGACACCAGTGCTAAGAGGTTGTCAATCACTCCTTCCTCCAGTGTGTATTCAGCCCCCTTCAGACCAGACTGTCTGCGCTGTAAGTGCTGAGAGAAGTATAATGAAGAGTAGGAGCCTCAGGCTCTGTCCTCTAGGTAAGTGAGTGAGGCCATAATAATGACAACGATGATGTAACTGTGTGTGTGTGTGTGTGTGTGTGTGTGTGTATTTATTTTTTTTAAATTATTTAGATTGAGTCTCTGTCATTCAGGCTGGAGTGCAGTGGCGTGATCTCAGCTCACTGCAACCTCTGCTTCCCCTGTTCAAGCGATTCTCCTACCTTAGTCTCCAAGTAGTTGAGATTACAGGTGTGCACCCCCACACCTGGCTAATTCTTGTATTTTTAGTAGAGATGGGATTTTGCCATGTTGGCCAGGCTGGTCTCGAACTCTTGGCTTCAGGCGATCCACCTGCCTTGGTCTCCCAAAGTACTGGGATTACAGGTGTGAGCCACCATGCCCAGCTGATGTAACTATTTATGGTGAACATCTTATATGCCAAAGCTTTCCATGGGCTTTACATAGATGAGCACATTTAATCCTAATGATAGCCTGATAACCACAGGAAGTTGGTACAATTTTTATACCTATTTTAGAGATGAGGAAACTGAGGGAAAGAGAAACTATGTATGTACAAAGTCACACTACTAAGAAATGATGGCGATAAAATTCAGATACAGGGAGTGTATCAGTGAGGTTTTTTTTTTAACCTTTTTTGCAGCAGGCATAGTGGCTCACACAGTAATACCAGCATTTTGGGAGCCTGAGAAGGGAGAATCCCTTAAGCCCAGGAGTTTGAGGTTATAGTGAGCTATGATCTTGCTACTGCACTCCCACCTGGGTGACAGAGCAAGACCCTGTCTCTAAAAATAAACCAAAAAAACGTTTTTTGAAACACAGAGTCCTTTGAGAGTCTGTTTCCCAGAACAGTAATTAACAATCTCTGCCTCTCTCTGTCTCTGTCACACACACACACACCAGGGTGAGCCACACCCACTGTGTGCATACACACACACACACACACGCTTTTATATGCAGTTTCAGGGTGTTCACAGAATCCCTGAGCCAGTCCCCATGGGCTCCATGGACACAGGGATCCCCCCTGCCTGCCTCACACAGGTGAGCTCGACGCATGGATGATGGTGGACAACAGAGCACAAATGCAAGCAAGCCGTCAGGAGAAGCTGTGGGTGGCATTAAGGACACCCAGAGAGGGAAGAGGTGGGGGATGCAGGGCTAAGCTGGGGATCCAAGGGACAGAGAGATGGCCCCACTCTGCTCTAGAGCCGGCTTCATCTTCCAGTGCATGCACAGAGCATGGTGGTTGCTCGGGCTTACCCTCCACTTCTTGGTATTCGTCATTCTTACAGCAAACAGAAGCCCCTCAGCCCACTGGAGAGCTGGTTGGAGAAGCCAGGAGTAGGGAATTCAGGGGCCCACTTCCTGAGTCCAGGTTGGTGAATGACTCACTTGTGGGACCACAAAGCCATCAACACCTCCCTCCTCTTCCGCCCACACCTCAGAGGAACTTCGTACCATTGGCCTTAGACCTTGGTCTCTATTAATGTGCCAATCTCCCACAACCACACTAGTGTGGGCGGGTGAGAGTGGGGGGGTGGGGGGTTCTGGTGTTTTCTGAGTGCAGATTTTGGAGGCTGACAAAGCAGAAAGACAGCTGCTCTCCCTGAAAGTTGATGGAGGAAGCAGGTGAGTGTTATGCTAGGAAAAAAATGGGACACTGTGGGGACAACCTTACCCAGGGGCCCAGGAAAAGCCCCTTAGAAAAAAGGTGGAGTTTAAGCTGAGACCCTGGTCAGTTAGCCTAGATTTGAGACTCAAGCTCCTCAGCCTCATCTTCTCAGACGAGCTTTTAGGCCTCTGTTTCCAAATAGTGGTTTCTCAAAATATTAATAGCTGTTATTTTTCTTTACTATTTTTTAAACTTTGAGCTATAATACACATTGAGAAAAGGATGCTTAACAAGTGTACAGTGAAATGGCTTAAAATAAACACCCAGGTGACCATCATTCAGAACAAGAAAAATAATATTTCTATTCCCCAGAAACCCATCACCTCTCCACATGCCCTTCCAGTCAGTTACCTTATGGTCATCACTTCCTTGACTTTTTATGCTTTCATCTCCAACACACATAATCTTCAACCCATAATTTAGCTTTGTATGTTTTGAAATTTTATATAAATGAAAACATACAGTACATATTCATCTATGAGATGAAAATCTCTTATGTTATTGCATGTAACTATGAAATTCCATTGTATGAATACACCACAATGTATCCTATACTAGAGATGGACATATGGGAGACTTCCAGCTTTTAGCTATTACAAAGAATGCTTTGTGAATATTTTTGTGTATGTCTCCTGGTGTACATTCACATACATTTCTAGAAGTGGAGTCCCTGGGTCATGGGGTGTACATAGCTTCCATTTTGCTGGATAATCCCTTCCAAGGTAGTGGCACCAATTTGCACACCCTCACCCCACCATTTACAATGTATGAGAGTTCCTGTTGCCCCATATCCTTGTCAACACTTGGGATAGTCACCCTTTCATTTGAGCCACTTTTGTTAGTATATAGTAATAATATCTCATTGTGGTTTTAATGAAACTATTAATGAGGTTGAGCACCTTTCAGATGTTTATCATTTTGTTGTTGTAGTAATAGTAATTACTTTATTTTCTTTTTTTTTTTAGATTTTAGATTCAGGGGGTATGTGTGTGTTTGCTAAATACACGTGTAATGGTGGGCATTGGGCTTCTAGTGTAGCCATCACCCAAATACATTTATTGTTAATTTCCTCTTGTGAAATGCCTATTCAGATCTCTTGCTTGTTTTTGTATTGGGTTGACTTGTTCTTAAAGGGACTCAGGAGTTATTTATATGTTCTGTATATTAGCTCTTTGTCAGTTATGTGTATTACATAGTATATTAGTCCATTCTCACACGAACTGCCTGAGACAGGGTAATTTATAAAGGAAAGAGGTTTAATTGATTCACAGTTCAGCATAGCTGGGGAAGCCTGAGGAAACTTACAGTCAGGGCAGAAGGTGAAGGAGATGCAAGGCACCTTCTTCACAAGGCGGCAGGAAGGAGAAGTGCTGAGCAAAGTGGGGAAGAGCCCCTTACAAAACCATCAGATCTTGTGAGAACTCACTATCATGAGAACAGCATGGGGGAAAACACCCCCATGATTCAATTACTTCCACCTGGTCTGACAAGTGGGGGATGGTGGGGGATAATGAGGGTTACAATTAAAGATGAGATCTGGGTGGGGACAGAAAGCCTAATCATGTCAAATAGTGAATATTCCAATACATGAAAATGATGTGTTTCTCCATTTATTTAGGTCTGCCTTAATTTCTCTCAGTAATGTTTCATAGTTTTCTATGCAGAGGACTTCAGAGAGTTTCATAGACTTATTTCTATGTACTTATTTCTAGGTACTTTTGATGTTTTCATAAATGATACTTTTGAAAAAAATTCATTTTTAAAAAACTGCTGGTATAGAAAAATGTAATTGATTTTTATACACTGACTATATTTAACAATCTTGCTAAACTATTTTATCAGTCTAGCTGATTTTTAAATTTTATGTACTCAATCGTACAACATGCAAATAATGTCATAACTTTCCAATTATCATAACTTTTTTCTTTTTCTTTCCCTATTGCACTGGCTAAAACCCTCAGGACAATAGTAGCGGCATCAATGGCATTCTCGTCTCATTTCCAATTTCAAAGGAACTCTTACAACATTTTATGTTAAAGATGATATTTAATGTAGATTTTTTGGTAGCTCTCCTTCATCAGACTGAGAAAATTCCTTTTTTTTAAAAAAAATCATAAATAGATACTGCTTTTAACAAACACCTTTCTGCAATTACTGAGGTAATTGAAGAATTTTTCTCCTGTAGTCTGTTAATGTGGAAATTTATATTGATTCTATGTTTTATAGTTTTCCAGTTTTATGCAGTCACTCTCAATCTTAATGTTTACAAATCTCTTTGCACATAGTAAACTTACATATTTTAAAGTCTATCTTATTTCAGTACCCAAAGACCCCTATGGATCTGTTTATATTCTTTATTTTCCTGCTGGTTATTGTGTATGCCTTATTTTCTGATGTGCCTGCTTATTTTTGCTTCTGAACTATGTATTCATAATATTTTAAACAGAAAAAATTAGAGACCAAGGATGATGTTATCTTCCTCCGGAGAGGATTTATGTTTATTTCTGCCAGATGCCTGGTGGCATTAACACTCAAGGTTGCTTGAGGGCACTATCACTCCAGAGAGCTTTAATCTGTGTTCAGTGACTGACATAATTTAAGCCGCAAACCCTGCAAGGGTTTATCTATTCTGGCCCACCTTCATTTCTAGAGTGCAGTCTTTGGGATGTATAATGTACAAAGTACGAAGCTCCACTAAGTCAGCACTTGGACGTTAATCCTGTCCCACAGCCCGCTGAAGTCATCAAAGGCGTCTCTCTGCCTCTCACTTCCCCCTCCTGAGTTGGCAAACGCCCCTAGGAGAAGTAGATCCAAATACTGGGCCATCTCCTTGGGACTCTGCTGCCCCCAGACCCCCAATGCTGGTCTGTTTTGTTAACTTTGATGCTTTCAAAAGTAAGTTTTTCTTGTGGCACACTGGCTCATGCATGTAATCCTAGCACTTTGGGAGGCTGAGGCGGGTGGATCACCTGAGGCCAGAAGTTCAAGACCAGACTGGCCAACATGGTGAAACTCCATCTCTACTAAAAATACAAGAATTAGCTGGGTGCGGTGGTGTGCACCTGTAATCCCAGCCACTTGGGAGGCTGAGGCACGAGAATCACTTGAGTCTGGGAGGTGGAGGCTGCAGTGAGCGGTGATCATGCCACTGCACTCCAGCCTGGGTGACAGAGCGAGACTTTGTATTAAAAAAGAAAAAAAAGCAAGTTTTTCTATTTTGGTTCAGTTTTTAAAATTTCAATAGAAATGTTAGTGTGAATTACTTAGCTTGCTATTACTGGAACTCCTTGATTGATTTTCTAGTGTTAAAATCAGTTTTGCTTTCCTGGAGTGAACCTGATTTGGACATGATTTATTATCTTTTTAAATGTTTTGCTGGATATGATAAATCCCTAAAGTGTGCTTTCCAGGACCATGTGAAGAAGAATTAAGGCGGAAAGCTAAGAACCAACAAGAGCCCTTGGCTAAGCATGTATTTCCCTTATGTTGCCTTGAATTTGTCACCTAACTGGCTACACTGCCTGAAATCTCACCAGAGAAGAGAAATCCCAAAAAGAAGTCTCTTTGCGTCACCAGACCCCTCGTTATTTTTAAAAAATTATTTATTTACAGATAGGGTCTCATTCTGTTGCCCAGGTTAGAGTGCAGTGGCATGCTCACAGCTTACTGAAGCCTGGACCTCCCACCTCAATCTCCTGAGTAGCCGGGACTGCAGGCACATGCCACCACGCCCAGCTAATTTTTGTATTTTCTGAAGAGATGGGGTTTTGCCAATTGTTGAGGCTGGTCTTGAACTCCAAAAGCGTTGGGATTAGAGATGTGAGCCACTGCACCCAGCCCAGACCCCTCTGCTAAAGCAGAACACCCCACAGCAGTGTTAAGGGGCCAAGCCTCCTTAGTTTAATGAGACCATTTTCCTTCTAAATAGGACTCGTTAGGACTCAGCCCCATTCAAAATATAAAATTGTTCATGGAAGGAGGAGAAAAACCAGTAATTTTAGAATTTCTCCCAAACCCAGGTTGAGAAGGTCCATGAAGAGGCAGTCTGGAGAGCCAGGCAGTGGGGCAGGTCAAAGGCAGCGCTCAGACCAAGCAGGGCAGGGCCTTTGGTCTCTGTTCAAATTTGAGGTGTGAGTTTCCCTGAATGTGGCTTTGGGGCCTCCTGAATAGATGGATTGTTTTCCTCCAACAGCCCAGGGCACCTGAGACCTTGACCTACACTCCTTGTGGGCAATACCTCCAGAACACTGAGGCCTCCCTTGCAGTTTTTATCAAATTTCTCCTTAAAAGGGCACTGGAGCTCTGAAAAGCAAGCCAGGCCCTGAGAACAGACAGACACAGTAACTGACATCAAGCCAGCTGACATATTTTATCTGGAAAATGCCTGAGCCAAAACTAGCTCCTGGTCAAACACTGCACAGTATCTGAAAACCAGGCCACTAGAACATGAATCCAAAGAGGGCCATCGCTATATTGTTTCTTTCCTGCTGCTCCTGGGACTGCTGTATCCAGCAGGTCACCTGGCCCTTTAGAGGAAGGGGGTACAGGAGAGACACGGAGAGTACAGTTCATGTTCCACAGGAGGCCATGCTGCCCTGGAATTTAAAGCGCCACTCTGGGCCATTTGAATACCTTAGACTAACGAAGGACCCCAGGCTGGGGGATTGAATGGTGTTGGGAGCCCCTAGCAGGGAGTGGGATCTAGGTACTAGGTGAGAGTTCTCACCAGGCTGCCCACAGACCCTCCCTCGGGTTGCAAGTCCCTCAGGGAAGAAACAGAGGCTAATTGGTAAGCCCTGAGGAGGGGCCTCCTCCCACAGGGGCCATTCCATTTCTGGCACCCTCAAAGCACTTCTGGAACGTGGAATAAAAAGCGAATGCCGGCTGAGTGTGGTGGCTCACACCTGTAATCCCAGCACTTTGGGAGGCCGAGGCGGGCGGATCACCTGAAGTCAGGAGTTAGAGACCAGCCTGGCCAACCTGGTGAAATTCCAGTCTCTACTAAAGATACAAAAAATTAGCTAGGTGTGGTGCTGGGTGCCTATAATCCCAGCTACTCAGGAGGCTGAGGCAGGAGAATTGCTTGAACCTGGGAGGCAGAGGTTGCAGTGAGCCAAGATTGTGCCACTGCACTGAAGCCTGGGCAACAGAGTGAGACTCTGTCTCAAAAAAAAAAAAAAGAAAAGAGAGAGAGAGAGAATATGAATGACTGTCAGAACAAAGATTTCTCATGGGGCCTGATCTTAGCTATCATCTGAGGAACAGAGAAAAATAGAACAATCAACTTATACCCTGATTTATCTAAGAGGGAAAAATAAAAATAAAAACTAAAGCATTATACTTACTTTCTTTCACATTTAATAACACAGAAAATAGTCACCTAACCTCACTAGCAATGAATAAAATACTTCCATTCTATCAGGCTCAGCCAAAAAAGGAAATCTTTAATGGTGGGATTTCAAGTGTTTGCAAGCCTACGGGGAGTCATGGGGGAGACAGCAAGGCCATCTTCTGCCCTGGACTACTTCCCAGAGGATCTCTACCCCTGCATTTGGGCTGGAGCTGAGGACTGGGGTTTCTAGTTCCTATGCACGCCATGTGAGAATCTCTGATCCTCCTTCCCTACCCATGGCCAAAGTCTCAGGCCCTTCCAGTTCTGCTCATTCCTCAGGACTCAGATTCACCAAGTCCCGCTAAGTTTCTCCCCCGCTCAGACCACAGTAGGTCAGAACATCCTGGTCCCATGCTCCCTGGTCAGGGCTCAGAGGACCCAGGTGCAGCTGGGCTGGCCTCAGGACAATGCCCTTTCCCCCGAGGCCCAGCCCGGCTGCACCTGACTTTGAGTGTAATGGCATATATTCATTAATATGGTGACAGATGCAGGTGGCTGGTTTTTCCGTTTCTAAGTTTAAAAAATATATTAACATCTAAAAAACATTTTACTAAAGCACAACATACACGCAGAAAAGTGCACTCATTATAAGTGTACTGCTCGCTAAATTCTCCTAAAGTGAACTTATCTGTGTAACCATCACCCAGCTCAAGGAAAAGGACAGGACCCCACAGACAAACTCGGTTTTAGAAGTGTTGCCGTAGGCCAGATGAAGTTCAGTGCTTGTTTCTGTGCTGGGTTTTCTTATACTTCTAATCTGACATGGCCTGACAAGGTTTCATTGTCCTTTGCTGTGATGTGACATTGCACAGAAAAGACCTTGTCTCACACTGGGTTGAAGGCCTCTAGAGGGCTGGACCCCAGCTGTATGTTAAGGTCTCTATAGACAGAGCCTGAATGACCAGATGAATCCAGACCAGGGCATGCAGGTGCCCAGCCAAGGGTCGGAGGCTCTTAGGCCTCATTCTCATTTTCAGACATCACAGGAGGCCAAATGACCAGGGTCTCCAGTCAGGCACTAGAGCAACAATATTACCTCTACCCTACAGAGACAGCGCTGGGATGTAGAAAGTAGTGATCAGCTCATCGATTCATCCATTAAGCATGGATTACACATCCACCTGGCCCAGGGACGGCATGTAAGGCAAGCACAGTCCCTGACCTCATGGAGAGAGCTTGGGCACCCAACAGGTCAGGAACTAGCAAGAAACCCTTATAGAATCCTAATCCTCTGCCCTACCCTGCTCCAGTCCTGGCTCCCCCAGGAGGAAGCTAACTGGGGCTGTCCCCAGCCCAGAGGTAGAGAGGAAGGTGGCTTAACCAGCTGTCTCTGCTCTTCTGCAGGCCCTGCCATCCCGGTGGGCGTGGACGTGCAGGTGGAGAGCCTGGACAGCATCTCCGAGGTGGACATGGTATGCAGTGCCCTCAGCTGGACGGCCTCCAGTGAGAGAGCATGAGAGCTGTGGCGTGGCGGGGCTCGGTGGGGCAGGCTGTGCCCGTGTGGGCGGAGCGGGAGCTGGAGGTCATCAAATGGGCACCTGGAAGTCGGCCCGGGAGCAGTAATATCTAGAGGGGCATTCTCAAGCTGCATAGGCAAAAATAACCTGCGGAGTTGGCTAAATGTAGATTCCTGGGCCCCATTTCACACTTTCTGATTCAGAATCTCTCATTTTCAAGACACCACAAATAATGCAAGTGGTCAGATGAACCACACCTGGAGGGTACTGGAGTGGGCAGTTTCAGGCAGATACTCTGCAGCTCTCTGATGTTCAATTCCTGCTGCAAGTGCAGTTCCCCTACTCACTCTGTGGCAGTGCCCCCATTCCATGTCTACCCCAATTCTACCACCACAGGCCTGGGTGTCCTGCAGGGCTCACAGTGGAGGGGGCACCCCCACCCCAAGGCCCCGGCCTCCTCTCTTCCTTCTTCTGTGTGCCTCTCTTTCAGTTTGCAAACTTCCTCTTTCTTCTGCCTCAGGGACCTTGAACATGCTCCGGCTTTGGCCCTCCCCACAGCTGTCTCCCTCTTATCCTTCAGGCCCCCTCTAAAATGAGGCTTCATCGAAGAGGCTTCCCTGACCTCCTGATCTAAAGAATTTCTGTTTTTCTTCATAGCCTACATCGTCATTTATAATTGTGCTATATGTTTATTTGGGGGGCTTTTCTGTATATTGGTTGTCTTCCATGCTTGACTATAAGCTCCATGAATGCAGCAACTCATGTTTTTCTTTACCCCAATATCTCCAAGTCTAGTCCAGTATGGCCCCCCCAGGAGCCCTCAAAATGTGTGGAATAAAGTTGGGGGGGAGGCTCCACCTTCCAGCACTGCATCCCACTGCAACGCTGTCGTGTGTCCTTGAAGGATGGGAGCTCCCCCTGGCTCCTAATCAACCCAGCACAGCAGAGCTGATATGACTGATGCGGAGGCTGTGCACCCCCTATAGCTCCAGCACCCGGTAAAACATGGGGCCCAGGTGTGACAGGTGCAGGTATGACAGTTTCCAAGATGCTAGATTGTACATTGCCAGCCCCTTTGGCTATCAGCCCCTGATATCCAACAGCTGAGCCCAGTTTCAGACCCAGCTGTGTCTAGAACAGCCTGGCTGCCCTAAACTGAGTCAAGCCAGATGTCTGCACTGAGTGAGAAGACTTTTGTACTGTGTGGCTCAGGATCCCAGGGAGAGGTATCTAGAATGCCCTGCCTCTCACAGAGCAACCACCAACCCATGGGAAGGCAGGTGGACTCTGGCAGTAGGTAGGTAACATACAAGGTAGCCATGCACCACTGGTGTTTGTGAACCTGCACTTCCCCTGGGCGATGGCCCTCAGCTCTGTGACCTAGAAGGGAAATAGCCAGAAAGGGCATTTGGCTGGTCTCTTCCTACTCATGTATTGGCTGCTCTCCTTGCGTGTGGAAGGGGAGTTCCTGGCAGCTGCTGAGGCTCTGGGGGCCAGGATCAGTCTAGGGACAGATTCTCATGCTGGCACTATCGCAGTGCTCCCTCATTCTTTCCTCTCTTCCTGGGGCTCCCTCTGGGCCTGCCACAACCATGCACTCTTTTCACCCTTCCTCCACCCAGAAGAGGATCCTTTGAGCAGTTATTTTTCTATTTGTACCTGTGTCAGCTCTGGCTATGGAGAAGGACCAAACTCTTAATTGAAGGCATCAACCATGCAGGCAAAGAGATGCTTTCAAACAAGATCAGATTCCAGGCAGAAATTATAGTAGGTATGCAACTGCTCATCCCCTCATCCACTTATCTCTCCAATCGTTCAACCAGCAAGTATTTACTGAGTGTCTACTATTACCTTTGCCAGGTACTAAATTCTGTGGTAAATGGGGATTCAATGGTGGGTAAGACACAATTTTTCCTTCAAGGATCTTACAAGCCTAATGGCAAGAATCCTCCTAAGAGGGATGTTCGACTATCCAGGTTTCTGGAAGTGTCCACTAAGCTGAAATGGAATGGTTAGCCAGTGGATAAGGAATCATGTGTGCAGAGGTCTAAGTGAGAGAGAGTGGGCCAGGCCAGGCTGCCAGTGTCACAGCTGCAGTTTTCATCTGCAAAGCCTGAGGGGCTGGTTGCTCAGTCTCCTGGGCTCCAGCCGCATGATGCATGAAAGTGAGCCATTCTCTTTCCAACTGCATGGTGCAGTCATGCCACAGGGCTGCAGAACTGTCACCTCTGAATCTGGAGGCTGAGCCTGAGATGTCCATCACAGTAGTGGATGATGGGTCGATTGTAAGAAGGAAGCTTTCTAAGCCATTTCTGTCTGGTCTCACCCCGGCTCCCACAGGACTTCACTATGACTCTGTACCTGCGGCATTACTGGAAGGATGAGAGGCTCGCTTTCTCCAGCGCCAGCAACAAGAGCATGACCTTCGATGGCCGGTTGGTGAAGAAGATCTGGGTCCCCGACGTCTTCTTTGTTCACTCCAAAAGGTCATTCACGCATGACACCACTACTGACAACATAATGCTGAGGGTGTTCCCCCGATGGACACGTGCTGTACAGCATGAGGTAGCTGTCCAGGGCCATGGTTCCTTTGTTCAGTGACGTTCCAGTATGTGTGGTCAGGCCCTTTGGCCCTGAAGACTGTCACTACGTTTGGGTCTGTGGGTTCCTGGATGGAACGAGCCTTCTGATGCCAGTCAGAGCTGTCTAAAGATGACATGGCCACCCCAGCAGGGAGGCGACTTCCCCATCACTGGGGGTCTTAAGCTTGGATGAGAAGACTACTTTGGCCTGAATGAGTCGATGGAGACAATGACCTTCCACATACTGTGCCTTCCATTCCCTGAGAGCATGTGATTCTAGTTGATTGGTAGTAAAGATTTTTAAAAACACTCCAAAAAGAAAAAGCTGGGCGCGGTGGCTCACGCCTGTAATCCCAGCACTTTGGGAGGCCGAGGCGGGTGGATCACCTGAGATCAGGAGTTTGAGGCCAGCCTGACCAACATGGAGAAACCCCGTCTCTACTAAAAATACAAAATTAACTGGGTGTGGTGGTGCATGCCTGTAATCCCAGCTACTCACTCGGGAGGCTGAGGCAGAAGAATCGCTTGAACCCGGGAGGCAGAGGTTGTGGTGAGCCGAGATTGAGCCATTGCACTCCAGCCTGGGCAACAAGAGTGAAACTCCGTTTCAAAAAAAAAAGAGTTACTGTGTATTGAGTGCTATTGCAGAGTGGCTTCTGGAGCATGGGGAGTTATGTAAGCAGTCATGTTCCACATTTTTAAAAACAAATTTTTTTTCTTGTCACTGACAAAGCTCATTGTCCCATATCCCCCGGTCTGCTCGTACAGTCCACCAGAAAGCAGTGCTGGTATTTGACACTTCTGGCCTTGGGTGGGAGTTGGGAGGGGCCTCCCAGGCACCTCTGGAAGCGTCGGCCCTGCTGGCTGAGGGCAAAGCCCAGAAAGAGGCACAGGAGAGGGCCATTAGCAGCCAGTACCCCCAGTGGCTGGGGGAGGGGCGCACCAGCCCAGTAACGGGAATCTGGTAGAGCACTAATACTTCACTACAGAAGACAAAACTCTAGAAATTAAGGTTCTATAACTCACATAACTATGTTTCCAAACGTCTGCAGCAGATGTGAGGAGGCAGCTTGTCTCAGTTGTGTACCGTGCCTTCTTGCTCTGGGTAGATGTAGGAGCCAATAACTCACTGCACAAGCCAATATGTGCCTCTGGGTTCTCTAGGATTACGGTCACTGCCATGTGCAACATGGACTTCAGCCACTTTCCCCTGGACTCCCAGACCTGTTCTTTGGAGCTGGAGAGCTGTAAGTATCAGCATTCCTAATACCCTCGCCTTCTTTCCTCTCTGATCTTTGTGCCATTTTAGTAATCATGAGACTGAGCACTGCCTGCCAGCGTTAAGACCTATTTACTTCTGGACTGGCATAGGATTTCACTGTTGCTTCGCCCTGCATGAGAAGCAAAGGAGTCAAATTAACTTGTTTTCCTCTTCCCAAAGATGCATATACAGATGAAGATCTGATGCTGTACTGGAAGAACGGGGGATGAATCCCTAAAAACAGATGAGAAGATCTCCTTGTCTCAGTTTCTGATTCAGAAATTTCATACAACTTCCAGACTGGCCTTCTACAGCAGCACTGGTAGCTATCTTTTGCCACAATCTGATTCAAATGCGCAAGAAAGCACATTTGAGTTCTTCAGGCTTAACCCCAAGGAAAATAATGTTTTGTGTGTGTTTTGTTTTTTGTTTTGAGACAAGGTCTCACTCTGTCTCCCAAGCTGGGGTGCAGTGGCGAGATCCCCGGCTCACTGCAGCCTCAACCTCCCGGGTTCAAGTGATCCTCCCACCTCAGCCTCCTGAGTAGCTGGGACTACAGGCATACGCCACCATGCCCAGCTAACTTTTTAATTTTTTTGTAGAGATGAGGTCATACTATTTTGCCCAAGCTGGTCGCAAATTCCTGGACTCAAGCAATTCTCCTCCCTCGGCCTCCCAAAGTGCTGGACTGCAGGAGTAAGCCATCATGCTCAGCCTAAATTTTGATTATTAAAATAATGTAGCCTGGGTGCTATGACTCGTGCCTATAATCCCAACAGTTTGGGAGGCTGAGGTGAGGATTTCTTGAGCCCAGGAGTTAGAGGCTGCAGTGAGTTATCACTGTGCCACTGCACTCTGGCCTGGGTGACAGAGCAAACCCTGTGTCTACAAAAAATAGACTTTTGAGTTGTCTACTTTTAGGCTGTATACTTTTGGGTTATTAATTAAAAGTGATTGCAAAAACTGCAATTACTTTTGCATCAACCTAATAGTAAAATAAAATAATGCATAGTCTCACAAAATATAAATAGCACTTAAAAGCAGAATGCAAAGAGGAAAGAAGCTGTTATCCTCTGAAATCCCATCACCAGAGGTAATCGCTCCTAACAATTTAGAAAACACTCGGCAAGAAATCTTGCTTCAATTGTGTAATTTTACAACGGAGTCAGATTTTATGTAGTATTCTGTAACTTGATTTGTTCTGTTTAACATATGGATGGATAGCTTTCTGAGGAAATGTATTTATTGCTTATACTGAGATCTGTAGGGTCGTTTTAATGCTTAGTGTAACCTCGTCTCGGACCCTGGGCCCTGTCTGAAGTTTTAAGAGGAATGATTTGCCAGCTTTTCTCTAATCTCACTATTAACTCTTGCGTAAGCTTCCTAGGGCTACAATAACAAAGTACCACATACTGGGTGCTTCACACAACAGAAATGTATTCTCTCATAGCTCTGGAGGCCTGACATCCAAGAGCCATGCTCCTCACGGGGGCCCTAGGGAAGGATCCTTCCTGGTTCTTCCTAGCTTCTGGTGGTTGCCAGTGGTCTTTGGTGTTCCAAAACTACAGCTGCCTCACTCTATCCACCATCACGTGGCCTCCCTGTGTCTCTGTGTTCTTCGCATGGTATTCTTTTTTTTTTTTTTTTTTGAGATGGAGTCTCGCCCAGGCTGGAGTGCAGTGGCAGGATCTCGGCTCACTGCAACCTTTGCCTCCCAGGTTCAAGCAATTCTCCCACCTCAGTCTCCTGAGTAGCTGGAATTACAGGTGTGCACCACCATGCCTGGTTAATTTTTTTTTTTTTTTTTTTTTTTTTTTTTGTATTTTTAGTAGAAACAGGGTTTCACCATGTTGGCCAGGCTGGTCTCAAACCAGGTGATCCGCCCGCCTTGGCTTCCCAAAGTGCTGGGATTACAGTCATGAGCCACCGTGCCCGGCCCTTTACATGATATTCTCCTCTCTGTGTGCCTAGGTCCACATTTCTCTCTTCTACCAGGATACCAATCATTGGATCAGGGCCCACTCTAATCCAGTGTGAATTCTTTTACTTTGATTACAACTGCAAAGACCTTATTTCCAAATAAGGTCACATTCACAGGTGCTGGGAGTTAGGACTTCTCACACAACATACCTTTAAATCAGCAGGTGATCACCAAGGATCTCCTTGAGTGAGGGCTGTGCTAGGGCCTGAGTGGAACAGAGAGAAGCCCAGATCTTGATTCTTGGCCTCAAAGATTTTCAAAGCATTGAGTGGAAGTCCCACAGAAAGGAAATGCTCAAGATATGCAGGAGTGTAGATCTAAGTGCTAAAATGTTTGTGTAAACAGTGAACGATTTAGGTTTTGGAAAGAGAGAGACCTGAATTACGAATGGCTAGAAAGTCTAAGAAAGGTCCTGTGGAGGGACTGAGTATAAACTGGACTGCTGGGGGGCGGAAAGAGGCACGGGGGATGGGAGTGAGCAGGTGGGCTGAGGCCCAGGACTCAGCCGAGCTGCACAAGCGGAGCCTTGGGAGCCTTACAGAAGTTAATGAGTCAGTCAGGCTGGGCTGGGGACCGAGGCATGGGCACATTTTAAAAGATCCCCAGGAGCACATCAGCACTATTCAAAAAAGCCCAAAGGTGGAAACAACCCAAGTGTCCATCAACAGATGAATGGATACACGAAATGTGGCATAGACATGAAGGGACGGAATTATGATTCAGGCCAGGTGTGGTGACCCACACCTGTAATCCCAGAACTTTGGGAGGCCGAGGCGGATCACTTGAGGTGAGGAGTTCAAGAACAGCCTGGCTAACAGGGTGAAACCACATCTCTACTAAAAATACAAAAAAATTAGCCGAGGATGGTGGTGCATACCTGTAATCCCAGCTACTCCCGAGACTGAGGCAGGAGAATCACTTGAACCCTGGAGGTGGAGAATTCGGTGAGCCGAGATTGTGTCACTACTCCAGCCTGGGCAACAGAGCAAGACTCTGTCTCAAAAAAAAAAAGAAAGAAATTAGGATTCATGCCACAATATGGATAAATTTTGAAAACATTGCTAGGTGTGAAATCAACCACAAGAGAATACATATTGTATGATTCCACTTACATGACTTACCTAGAATAGGCAAATTCACAGAGATAAAAGTAGAGGCCAGGCTAGGTAGCTTATGTTTGTAATCCCAGCATTCTGGGAGGCCAAGGCTGGAGGATCACTTAAGGCCAAGAGGTCAACACCAGCCTGGGCAACAGAGCGAGATCCTGTCTCTATATTTAAAATAAGATTAAAATTAGCCAGGGGCTGGGCATGGTGGCACACGCCTGTAATTCCAGCACTTTGGGAGGCTGAGGCGGGCAGGTCACCTCAAGTCAGGAGTTTGAGACCAGTCTGGCCAACATGACAAAACCTTGTCTCTACTAAAAATACAAAAATTAGCCAGGCATGGTGGCACACTCCTGTAATCCCAGCTACTTAGAAGACTGAGAGAGGAGAATTGCTTGAACTCAGGAGGCGGAGGTTGCAGTGACCCGAGATTGCGCCACTGCACTCCAGCCTGGGTGACAGAGTGAGACTTTGTCTCAAAAAAAAAGAAAAAATTGGCCAGGCATGGTGACACATGTGTGTGGTCCTAGCTACTCAGGAGTCTGAGGAGGGAGGAATGCTTGAGTCCAGGAGGAGGCTGCAGTGAGCTATGATTGTGCCCCTTGCACTCCAGCCTAGGCAATAGAGCAAGACTTGTCTCTATTCAAAAGAGAGAGAGAGTGAGAGAAATAGAATAAAGTTTCCCAGGAACTCATGGGAGGGGGAATGGAGAGTTATTGTTCAATGGGTGCAGAGTTTCAGTGTGGTCATGAACAAGTTCTGGCAATGAATGGGGCTGATGCTTGTACCATATTGTGAATAATATGCTTAGTGCCAGTGACCTGTACCCTAGGCTGGCACTGGAGGCCTGGGTTGAACCAAGTGCAACTGACTCTATCTGAGGTTTTAGAGAAGGCTCTGAGAGTCTCATTTTCTCATGTCCCAAATGTCAGACTTTAGAATCATGTGAATGGCCTATTTCTTTTTGTGACGGATGTGGAGATTGTGTGATAAAGGGTTAGGGTCTCACAATAAAGGTGACAATTTCACAATAAAGATGACAGTGACCAGAGCCTAGCTCTCCCAGCTCCTACCTCAGTGGTACTGGCCTCAGCAAAATAGAACTACTCCAACCTCTTATGCTCTTGAGCAGCAAGTCACTCAAGAAATATTGTTGTAATTGGCAAACAACAAATACAGAACAAGCAACTATAGCCTGGGCAATGTGGCGAAACCCCTGTCTCTACCAAAAAATACAAAAAAAAAAAAAATAGCTGGGCATGGTGGCATGCACCTGTAGTCCCAGCTACTCAGAAAGCTGAGGTGGGAGGATCACTTGAGCCCAGGAGGTTGAGACTGTAGTGAGCTGTGAGCGTGCCACTGTACTCCAGCCTGGGCTACAGAGTGAGACCCTGTCTCAAAAACAACCAAAAACCCAAACAACTAAAACTTCCCTTCTGTTTAGTTCTACCCTTCCCCAAAAGGCTGTGAAGAGAAGTTAGGTAATACCAACTGAGATCATAAATGTACTAGATATTGGCAAGATACTTAGGTATAGGAGAAAGGGCTTATATTTTGGAAAAGAAAGGTAGTATATTAAGCCAATCATTAATTTCAACTTTCTGTTGCTGATGAGAGCCATGCCAGTGAAAGATGGGCTCCCAGGGACAGAGTTTGCTTTTACCTCTCAGATGGAACCTCACTGGCTTCTTCCTGTGTCCCCCAGGCTGGTACAACCGTCTGTACATTAATTTCACGTTGCGTCGCCACATCTTCTTCTTCTTGCTCCAAACTTATTTCCCCCGCCACCCTGATGGTCATGCTGTCCTGGGTGTCCTTCTGGATCGACCGCAGAGCTGTGCCTGCCAGAGTTTCACTGGGTAAAAGCATTTCATAAGGTGTGGTAGGGTGGTTATTTTTTCAACTTATCACTATGTTTAAAAAAAGTAAAAATCATTATTTCAAGTTCTTAACTGATGAGCTGTCAGAGTCAGAAGGAGCAACTTCTCCTGTTTCTTGCCTTCACCATCTAGATGCTGGTCTCAGTGTCCCTACATTATGAGAGCCAAAGGGAGCTAAAACAACATCACCTGTGATTCCATCACTTGAGAAAGACTTGGGGTTAGACTTCGACAAGTGTCAGTATCAGAGCTCAGTACTTAAATAAGATGATTCTGCAAATGCCAACAATTCCTTCTGTAAATCCAAAAACTTCATTTGCTGGTCTCCTTTAGACAGACTG
This sequence comes from Ateles fusciceps, assembly GCA_036589455.1. Taxonomy (NCBI): domain Eukaryota; kingdom Metazoa; phylum Chordata; class Mammalia; order Primates; family Atelidae; genus Ateles; species Ateles fusciceps. The sequence goes on from JAZHEH010000065.1 coordinate 42,025,339, forward strand.
AGGGCTTGGAGGCAGGCCCAGAATATGAGATTTCTGGGAAAAGGAGGGCCACGTTCCCTGGAGCTGTGGTTTAGACTTTCACAGACCCTGAATTCCATAGTAAAAGTTTACAACATGTCATTGTAAACTTAGACAAAATCAGGTTAGGCTTTGAGAAATATGATGGTTTAAGCAGCAAGACAGAGTGAAGAAGAATCCTGTATGAGGAATTTCCACAGCCTTTAAGGACTTAGTAAGCGTGGCTTAGATGAGGGAGAATGTGTCTATTCCTTGAAGTCTGGGAGAATTCCTTCAGAGGTACCCTTTAGTCGCTGTCTTTAATTCCACATGAGAACAGGTCCTCTCCTTGTCAGCCACATCACAGAAACACATTCTTTAAGGTGCTTGAAGTAAAAGGAGACAAGCAGCGAGTTGGCTCCAGGGAGTGGAGGCCTGGCTGCTGGAGGGGCAGATCCTTGCCCCTCTCCGAGGAGGAAACACATCTGGGAATTTCTCATGTGGTGTAACAGACAGAGTGTGAAATCGGGGCTTAGTGAGATGCGGGGGCCGTTGAGCAGCCCAGCGAACGCCGGGTGTTGCAGGTATCACGACGGTGCTGACCATGACCACCATCATCACGGGTGTGAACGCCTCCATGCCGCGCGTCTCCTACGTCAAGGCCGTGGACATCTACCTCTGGGTCAGCTTTGTGTTCGTGTTCCTCTCGGTGCTGGAGTACGCGGCTGTCAACTACCTGACCACCGTGCAGGAGCGGAAGGAACGGAAGCTGCGGGAGAAGGTGAGAGGGCTCCTTCGGCCCTTGCCTAAGTCCATGCCACTGGGTGAAAATGAAGGTCGGCTGGGCGCGGTGCAGAGGCAGGGGGTGCATGTAGAAAAAGACGTTTGTGCAAAAGGAGGAGGATCTTGTTTTAGAATAGGTTCTGGCTTCTAACCCAAAGGATTCCAGAAAGCAGAAGGTCTTTGGACAAAGACTAGAAACAGGAAGACTTGGGTCTTGGACTCAACTTTGCCACCTATGCTGAGCCTCAGTTTCCTCATCTCTAAAAGAGATTACAGAACACTCACCTCTACCGTAAGAGTCACGTGAGATAATTATGTGAGAGTTGTTTTGATCTTTCACATACATCAGGATCTAGACAAACTCTATTATTACTGAACGTGTCTAGGGACAATGCCTCCCTGTCTTATGACCAGAGAAGGGAAAGTTATAGAACAAAAAATGCCTTTATTTAGCAGTGCTCAGTGAAAGTTCAGCCACAGTAAGGACTAAAGCTAAATATTTTGTATATTTTTCTTTTAAAAAAAACTTTTGGGGGGAATTGGGGGGGGAAATAGGGAGGGGTAGTGGGGGGGTGGGGAGTTGGGGAAGGATAACATGGGGAGAAATGCCAGATATAGGTGATGGGGGAGGAAGGCAGCAAACCACAGTGCCATGTGTGTACCTATGCAACAATCTTGCATGTTCTTCACATGTACCCCAAAACCTAAAATGCAATTAAAAAAAAAGAAAAAACACTTTTATGTGTGGATGTAGCAGAAAATTGGAAGTAATATACTATTGCTGGGCAATGTCACTCAGGCCTGTAATTCCAGCACTTTGGGAGGCTAAGGTGGGCAGATCACGTGAGGTCAGGAGTTCAACACCAGCCTGGCCAACATGGTGAAACCCCGTCTCTACTAAAAATACAAAAATTAGCCGAGCATGGTGACACACACATGTAATCCCTGCTACTTGGTAGGCTGAGGCAGGAGAATCGCTTGAACCTAGGAGGTGGAGGTTGCAGTGAACCAAGATCACACCACTGCACTCCAGCCTGGGCAACAGAGCAAGACTCTGACTCAAAAAAATAATAATGAAAAAAGAAATACTATACCATCTATACTGTACTGTACTATGTTATACTACAGTTGATCCTTGAACAAGGCAGGGGTTGGGGTGCTGAACCCTTGTGCAGTAGAAAATCCAAGTATAACTTTTGATTCCTCCAAAGCTTAACTACTAATGGCCTCATGTTGACTGGAAGACTTACTGATAAGATAAACAGTCGATTAACACATATTTATATGTTATATGTATTATAAACTGTATTCTTACAATAAACTAAGCTAGAGAGCAAATGTTAAGAAAATCATAAAGAAGAGAAAATACCTTTACAATTCATGAAGTGGAAGTGGATCGTCATAAAGGACTTCATCCTGGTCATCTTCACTCTGAGTAGGCTGAGAATGATGAAAAAGAGCCTTTGGTCTTACTGTCTTTGGGGTGGCAGAGGTAGAGGAGAGTCTAAGTGGATCTGCGTAGTTCAAACCTGTGTTGTTCAAGGGTCCACTGCGTACTATGAGATAGAATGCAACTGGGAGATTTTACAAAGCCATACACATGAGCCTTTGGCACAGGGAGGCAGTCTTTTTCATTCATAGTCAGACTTTTTTTTTTTTTTTTTTGAGATGCAGTTTTGCTCTTGTTGCCCAGGCTGGAGTGCAGTGGCACGATCTTGGCTCACTACAACCTCCGCCTCCCAGGTTCAAGCGATTCTCCTGCCTCCTGCCTCAGCCTCCCAAATAGCTGGGATTACAGGCATGCACCACCATGCCTGGCTAATTTTGTATTTTTAGTAGAGATGGGGTTTTGCCATGTTGGACAGGCTGTTTTCGAACTCCTGACCTCAAGTGATCCACCCGCCTCGGCCTCCCAAAGTGCTGGGATTACAGGCGTGAGTCACCGCGCCCCATAGTCAGACTCTTATTCATTTTAGTGTTAGGTCAGTGCAAAACTAATGGCGTAAACTGCAATTACTTTTGTACCAACCTAATAGTAAATAAATAATGTTGACTTGCCACCTACTCATTGTCAGTCACTGCACTAATCAAAGTGGGTGTTCATCTAAAAGCTGTGGAGATAAATGGACATGAAAATCTCACATTTGGCTGGGAATGGTGGCTCACGCCTGTAATCCAAGCACTTTGGGGGCCAAGGCGGGCGGATCACCTGAGGTCAGGAGTTCCAGACCAGCCTGACCAACATGGCGAAACACTGTCTTTAAAAATAAATAAATAAATAAATAAAAAATAAAATAAATAAAATCTCACATTTATGCATAACTGGGTGGCCGTTAGCCTTTTAGCATAAAGGAGCTTTTAAAATTAAAATAATTTATTTTGCCATGTAATGACATCTTGGTCAATGGGACATTTACATTTTAAGAAAAGAGAATATGTTGCCTTTTTGAAAATTGTCTTTCAACACCTACATTATACTGTCAAGTATTTCCACAAAGTCTCTGTTAACTTAAAAAAAATCAGAAATTCACAAATTTGAAAAATAAGACTTTATTTCTTGTAAAAGATTATAGTCTGCAAGGTAGTCATCCCACAGGCTGGGAAGTGCTGCCTCCAGTAGAGACCTGGAAACAGGTACTTTGAAGGAGGAGGTGTTGGAGTAGGAGTTTTATGCTGAATATGGCTAAACATACATATTCAACAGGTTATGAATATTTATGAATATTTCATAAATATTTCAACAGATTTGTGAATATTTATGATCTCAGTCCTGACATACGCCTATTGAACAAATGTTCATGTAACATAGAACCCCCTGTTCACCTTGGGGTGGAGACTTAACATTCAGTGTATTACAATTAGACCCTATATGCAAAAGGACACAAAGACACTCAAGTGAACAGCCTCTGTAAACTGACCAGGACTGGTCCATGGTTGATGGTCTTATTAAGCAAAGGTTACTAAAATCACTGTCTTGTCCAATCAAAGCTATAGTTACGGCTGGTGGAACAGGGGCCGGGGGTTGGTCAGTCAGTGTCGGATGGTTGGTGAGCTGCAAATTTTTTTTTTTTTTTTTTGATACAGGCTCTGTCCCTGTCACCCAGGCTGGAGTGCAGTGGTATGATCTCAGCTAACTGCAGCCTCCATCTCCCAGGCTTAAGCTGTCCTCCCACCTCAGCCTCCTGAGTAGCTGGGACCACAGGCATGCACCACCACGCCAAGGCTAGTTTTTGTATTTTTAGAAGAGATGGGATTTTGCCATCTTGCCTAGACTGGTCTCAAACTTCTGGAGTCAAAGCCATCTGCTCACCTTGGCCTCCCAAAGTGTTGGGATTACAAGTGTGAGCCACCACGTCAGCCCCAAATTGTTTTAACATTGCTTATCTCGAGGCCAGTGCTTGTTTAGCTGCTAGAGAAGAAGAAAAACCTTGTAGCAGTGAGAACACAGCGTATTCTTTAAGTGCAGGGGTATGTGACTTAACCCAGGACTCGAATGGCCTTAGGTAATGTTTGTAATTTGGTGTCTTATGGCCATAAATTATCAGGGACACAGATGAAGCTGGAAACCATCATTCTCAACAAACTAATTCAAGAACAGAAAATCAAACACCGCATGTTCTCACTCTTAAGCAGGAGTTGAACAATGAGAACACATGGACACAGGGAGGGGAACACCATATACTGGGGCCTGTTGCGGGTGGGGAGCTAGGGAAAGGATAGCATTGGGAGAAATACCTAATGCAGATGATGGATTGATGGGTGCAGCAAACCACCATGGCACGTGTATACGTATGTAGCAAACCTGCACATTTGCACATGTGTATCCCAGAACACGTGTGTATAACACAAAAATATTAAAAAAAGAAAAATCTAGAAAAGGTAAAAAAAAAAAAAAATCTGTTCTGTCTTATGATCTGTATTTCAGCATTAATTCTGGTCAGTTGTGTCTAGACCCCAGAAGGAAGAAGGAAAACAAGGTGTGTTCGGCCTCGTCCCATCATGACTGGGAGCTCAGTTTTAAGGTTTCTCTGGGGTCCCCTTGACCAAGAGGGGGGTCTGTTCGGTTTAGGAGGTTAGAATTTTATGTTTAGTTTACATCTCCAAATATATTATACTAGATTGCTTATTTTTAAAGCTTGTTTTTACTTCAGAAAGTTTACTTGTTTAAACTTTCATTACCTAATGTAGGTACACTGACCATTGCCACAGGCCTTTGGACTATATTTAAACACTTTTGATTTACAAATCATTAGACTTTCCTGTATAGAGCAGTTGAAAAAATGGCAAAGCCTTCATCTGACAAATAGGGGCTCACTAACCAGCACAACTTGCCTGTTTCCATAGTAGGTCCTGATCTTTGCCAGTAATTGTATGACCTTGTTCAAAGAGGCAAGGAAGTCATCTATGGAAAGAGCCTTGGGGCCCCTAAGCCTGCCCTCTGTCTGTGTGATAACAGACATCGGGAGGTGAGAGCTTGTACTCTGCTGTTGTCAAATGTCGGATTTAAGGCCAAGAAGCATAGTTGCTGGAGCGCAGACAGTGGTGAGAAGACACACACTCTCTCTCCTGCTGCCTCACAGAGAAACCAATATTCACGGTCATTGAAATGGTTCCCAGCAGAGCTGACGTTCCTAAGTGGAAGCCATGGAGTACTTGCCCTGGAATCACCTCCGAAGTCTGTTAAAAATAGACTCCCCGGCCACACCCTAGGTCTACTGATTCAGAATCTCTGAGGATGGCACCCTGGAATCAACATTTTAAGCAAGCTCCCAGGTGATTCCATGCTCACTGAAGTGTGACTTCCACTCTGTAAAGGGAAAAGCTTCCTGGGACTGATAGGTCCACCCCTGGTTTGAATGGCAGACAAGTGCAGGCATGACCACGTGGGAGCACGTGGGAGCCCAGGGCCTGCCTCCCCCTCAGCTGCTCCAGTACTTTGGCTGATTAGCCAGACCTTGCCTGACATGCCAGGAGCCACTTCCTCTTTCTTAGAAACAAGCTGATCTGTGTGACATTTCCTGATTCGAACTCAAAATCTTAGGAGAAAAGTCTGTTTCATTTTAGCAGAAAAATTTTCAGTTTAGAGCAAGGAGAAGAAGTAAAAACCTGTTCCCTAAATAAATAAATAACCCTTTATTATAATATCACACAATTTTATCAGTTTGGGTATGATTATACCTAAATGCAAAGAGTTGAATAGGGCTGAGGATGGTGGTACATGCCTGTAATCCCAGCACTTTGGGAGGCCAAGGCAGATGGATCCCTTGAACCCAGGAGTTTGAGGCCAACCTGGGCAACTTGGCAAAACCCCATCTGTACAAAAAACACAAAAATGAGCTGGGTGTGGTGGCGTGTGCCTGTAGTCCCAGCTACTGGGGAGGTCAAGGTGGGAGGATCCCTTGAGCCCAGGAGGTGGAGGCTGCAGTGAGCCGAGATGGCGCCACTGCACTCCAGCCTGGGCAATAATAAGCAGGACCCTCTCTAAAAAACAAAGAGAGAGAGAGAGAGAGAGAGAGAGAGAGGACCTCTTACTGAGCTTTTCTCCCTAACTCCCTTATATTTATGAGTCTATGTTAATTATTCAAGAATTGTTGGCCAGGTGGGGTGACTCACGCCTGTAATTCCAGCACTTTGGGAGGTCAAGGCGGGTAGATCCCTTGAGGTCAGGAGTTTGAGACTAGCTTGGCCAACATGGTGAAACCCCGTCTCTACTAAAGATACAAAAAATTAGCTGGGTGTGGTGGTGCACGCCTGTAATCCCAGCTACCCAGGAGGTTGAGGCAAGAGAAGCGCTTGAACCCAGGAGGAGGAGACTGCAGTGAGCTGAGATTGTGCCACTGCACTCCAGCCTGGGAGATAGAGTGAGACTCCCTCTCGAAAAAAAAAGAATTGTTACCAATGGAATAAGACACAAAAAATAATAATGAAACAATCATGCCTGATGAAAAAAAAAAGCCCCTAAACCACAAACAATTTCTTCAAGGATAAGAATACTTCATTATAATTCTGCATGAAACCATTCATCTATTTTTGTATTCTAAAGCTTTATGATATTCATCTGAGAGTTTCAAGATCCATAACAATAAGAGGCAGGTTCTGAAACTTCATTGTTTTGCTTTCCCAGATGGGAAAATAGAGGCACTGAAGGGCTGAGAGCCAGGTCAGAAGCAGATTAAAATCAATGCCAGTTGGCTGTGTCAGGTGGGCCTCCTGCTCTGTCGACAGCAAGCTTCCGGGCACCAGTGGAAGCCCACTCTCCACTGACTCAGCTATGGGGAGAAGTCAAGCGAGACCATTTCCTTCCTTCCCACTTAGAATGTCTTATAAATATTTCCATACTTGCAGAAACTATTAAAAGAATAGGGTAATGTACATTGGGTACCCAGCATCTAGATCCAACATTGCTAACATTTTGCCATTTTTGTGTGGCAAAAACTGCACCAACAGATACATGTTTATATGGAGAAATGTATTATGCATTCATTTTCTGAATGAATGTATATTTTCTCCATATAAACATGTATCTGCTGGTGCAGTCGAACTGTCTAAAAATACATTGCAGATACCATGACCCTTGACTCTTAAATGTGACTTTTTAAGGTATGGACACTCTCTACCTCATCGTTTTTTTTTAAAAAAAAGAGACAGGGTTTTGCTCTGTCACCCAGGCTGGAATGCAGCACTGTGATTACTGCTTACTGCAGACTCAACCTTTTGAGCTCAAGTGATCCTCCTGCCTCAGCATCCTGAGTAGCTAGGACTACAGGTGCATGCCACCATGCCTGGCCAATTAGAATTTTTTTTTTTTTTTTTTAAGTAGAGAAGGAGTCTCACTGTTTCCCAGGCTGGTCTTGAAATCCTGGCCTCAAGCGATCCTCCTGCCTTGACCTCTCAAAGTGCTGAGATTATAGGCATAAGCCACTGCGCCTGGCTCCTCATCATCTTTTGATTCATGCACAGAAAGGTGGAGTCCTGCAGCTGGAATCAGACTATATGGACTTAAAGTCCTGCTCTGACACCAGCTGTGTGGTCTCAGAATCATACAGTTTTCTGGGTCCTAGTTCTTGCCCCTGCAATTGAGGGCATTCCGACTAGATTGGTGGTTCTCAATTCTGGCTACACAGTAGAATAACCTGGGAATTTTAAATTACTTGCTCTAACGTGCAGCCTGGGCATGGCCAGTTTAGAGCTGCACAGGTGATTCTAATATGCAGCCAGGGCAGAGTATCATTGGACTAAGTAACCTCTGGAGATCCTGAGTTCTGTCTTTCTGTGGTTCTGAGTAGCAATGTGGCTTTGCTCTTGGACCAGGCCCCTTGCTCTGCCCACCTCACAAGGCTTAATGATGTTCTTTGTGCTTGCTGCCCATAGTTCCCGTGCATGTGTGGAATGCTTCATTCAAAAACCATGATGCTGGATGGAAGCTGCAGTGAGTCTGAGGCCAACAGCCTGGCTGGGTACCCCAGAAGCCACATCCTGACAGAAGAAGAAAGGCAAGACAAAATAGTGGTCCACCTGGGCCTGAGCGGTGATGCCAATGCTGCCAGAAAGAAGGGGCTTCTGAAGGGCCAGATGGGTTTTCGTATCTTCCAGAACACCCATGCCATTGACAAATACTCCAGGTTGATATTCCCTGCTTCCTACATATTTTTCAACTTAATTTATTGGTCAGTGTTTTCCTAGGGGCTCCAAGGCTGTTCCTAGAAGAGGGCATAGACATGGAGGGGCCTGGCCAGTCATGGACAGATGGATTTGTTGACCACACACCCCCTTACCAGACAGAGCAGCAGCTGCTGGACCACCCCTGAGCAGCACCCATCTCTCAGACGAGCTAGGAGCCCTCCAGCTGCCCTGACCCCGGACCTCGTAGGGTTACTCCTTGTTCATGCTGTGTCTCGCGTCACACTTCACGTCTCTCTGGGACCACCGTCTTCTGTTCTTGTGTGTGAACTAGTTCACAAGAACTCCCCTCCTATAAACAAGGACTCAAATGCCTCCCAGACATTCTTAGATCCTCAGGATGCCTAGGATTCAGTTATGGAGGGTAAAGAAAAAACTGAAGGGCAAGCGTAGGGGCATTCTGGATAGGAGGCAGGAAATTAGGAACAAACCCCCCCTGTAAACCCATACAACTGGATCAAGTGCCTATCTAGAAGGAAAAGAGCTCAGATCCCAGACAGGCAATGATTTGGTCTATGGGAGTATGGCAACCCACAGGATTTTGCAATATTAGAGGAGATTATTCATTTAACCATCCATTCAACCATTTACTAAATATTGAGGTCCCACTCTGCACCAGGTACTGTGGAAATGAAAAAAAGAGTCTCTTTCCTTAGAGCTCTTCTCTAAGCCGTGCTCATTCTACATGTGGCGTGATATGCTCCTGCTCTTTGCCCTCCCCTCAACCCCCTTTCCCCACAGACCCATTCTGTTTGCTGTTGCTTTTACTCTTAGGCATATAAGGCAGGGTCCAGGAGAGACAAGGTACAGAACTTTCAACTGCTCCTTCTCCAGTGGAGTTATGCAGATAGCACTGATTTTGCCCAGCAATGATGCCTGGCGACGTGCATGGAGTATTGCCAGCCAGGGAAACTCACCCAAGCTCACCAAAATGTACAGTTTTTTTTTATTGGTGTTGGCCATGGATTTATGGCTCATTGCCCACATGGCTGACTTCAGTCTTTAGCCCCTCCAGAAGTTGAGCTGGTACCTTGAGGTCCAGGGCACCCATCATGAATCACATTGTTGGCATAGACTATCTGGTGTGGTCCAAGGCCCCAGTACACAAGGACATCCCAAGGGCATAGAGGTCCCCTTCCAGGGGTTGGGACCAAGGTTCAAACAACCTTTATTTGGGCAAGGTTAGTCCTTTACTACACAGCAACTCTTGTCAATTCCTTATCATTAATGTTAATTGCAGTGTTACTATTATATATTCAGGCAATAAACATTTTAAAGTATCTCTGCACTAAGTATAGTGGGGTCCAAATGAAGAATAAGAATAGTCAAAGCACTCAGAGAAGGAACTAGTAGAGGAAATGCCACACAGATATCTATAACGTAAGGTTAAGAGTGTTTAGTGCCTCAGTAATGGTTCAATGTGAGATGAGAATTCCGAGGAAGGAAAAACAGTCCCACTGGGGGAGATGGGCCTCATGGAGAAAGCAGCCCTGAGATGCTCCTTGAAGGTCAGGATTTTAAGATGAAATTTTAAAGATTCTAGGCAGAATACATCCTAGATCCAGGCTAATATGGTAGCCACTAGCCACATGCCTATTTAAATTTAAATTAGCTAAAATGAAAATATTAGCCGGGCGTGGTGGTGTGTGCCTGGGGTTCTGGCTACTCAGGAGGCTGAGGTGGGAGGAATGCTTGAGCCCAGGAGTTCCAGGCTGCTGTGAGCTGTGATCAAGCTACTGCAGTCCCGCCTAAGCGACAGAGCGAGGCCCTAGCTCTACAATAATAACAATTATGATTTAGATTAGTTGAAGTTGAATAAAATTGAAAACTCAGTTCCTTGGTTATACCACCCACACCCGAGTGTGTTCAGTAAGCACAGTTTCTAGTAGCTGCTGCATTGGGCTGTGCAGACCTAAAGACCAGAAAGCTCTACCAGCCAAGAGACAGCCTGAGCGGACGCATGGGGGAGAACAGGAAGGTTTGCCATTGCAGAGGATAGGGTTTATGGGCATGTCATTCATTTTGACAGGATCCCAGGCTGTGGGAAAAGGAAGTGAGAGAACAGCTTTTTTCCACAACACTAGGGGTCAAGGCAGGTCCCCACCACGCCGGTGCCTATGAGGACAGCTTCACCCCTATGGAGTTGTTGGACCCAAGACCACTAGATTTCCCAGCCTCATAGACTAATGAAGAACAAAAGTGCATAAACACAGGTGATTGGGTGGTACACGGCATGTGGACTTGTTTAGAAACCTTTCATCTCTTGAGACTCTCCCAGGCCACAGTGTTGCTCAAAGAATGATAATTTTATGGTCATTAAATACGTCATATTACTTTGGGTCTTATTTAATTCCAACACTACTCCGCTTCTGACTGCATTGTTTTCATAAATTGTGGTTCTTATAATGTGGTTGCCTGTTCACAGATTAAAACAAATAAAGATGTATTTTTGCTAGCTTCTATGTTAAACTGGTAGTTAATTCTATAGCAGACATATTTAGGATCATAAACTGTGTTTTATCACGCGGGGCCATGATACAATGACACCGTTGTATTTAGCATTGCCTTATTACAGTATAATAGTCTGACACTACTTGAGAAAAGTAGAAAATTTAAAGAGGTAAAGTGGAGACAACATAGGAAGGAGTAGAAAACAGGAACCTAAGGAAATAGTGAGAACCTGGGATGATTCACCCTGGAGGCAGGAAGACAAAGGAGCAAACACAATTGTTATTTGTTATCAGGGATGCATGAATGCTACTTTACTCCACTGAACCTAAGACATTGTGAAATGTAAGATGCACCCATATTTTATGTACTGAGAAAAAATACTAATAATCAAATTCTGGAATGCCAATGATTATAATATGAATTCTGATTTCACCAATGTGAAACTGTGAAAAAATATTAATGTTATAATAAAAGAAATGGGTTTTATACAAAAACTGGTGATTGGACATACTTCATTGACACCAGGAAGCCAACATTTATTTAGCACTTGTCTTTGAGGTCTTGTGCCGAGGTGAAGGATGGTGGTGACAGGTAAAGAAATGAATGGGAAACACTCTTCAGTCATTAAGAAGTTTCTACTCTGATGGATGTGGTTCAAAGGAGGGAAGATCATAGAATTTGAGGAGTGTTTTCCGGCAAATTTTGAGCAATGAATAAACACAGCTTTAACTACTAGAAAAGGGAAGGAAGGGATGATAACTTGGCAGAAGGAAAGCTCAGGTGTGTTAGGGGTCAGTGAACAGACACACTGTGGAATGTACAAAAGATGGAAGATGGGAAAAGTAAGTCGGACAAAAAGGGCTTTGAGCAGGGAGGTAATAATCTTTTGGAAAATCAATTTGCCATCAGAACATACACACGTGTATTTTTTGAACCATTTTAGTTGCCAGTGACAGAAATTCAACTAAAATTGGTACAAATGAAAAGGAGATATATTGGAAGGATACTCCAAGAGCTCATAGAATGAAAGAGGATTTGAAGGAAGCAGGGAAGCTCTGGGGACTTAAGGGTCTGCAACTGGGTTTCAACATGTCCCTTCAGGGTCATGCCTCCATCCAACACTCTGTCTTCATTCTCACCCACTGCAGACAAGTTTCCTCCACCTGGTGCAGGTGGGTAGCGGGGTGGGTATGCGGAGTGGCCTTGACAGTCTTAGGCCCACAGCTTTCTAGTTCAATTACCCGTTGTCAAGGGTCTTTCTATGCTCATCCACCTAGAATAAACCTGGGGAACGAATTTGACTGGGCTGGGCTGGGCCATATAAGTCTGAAGATGATCAGAGCTCTGTGCTGTGTTTAAATTGAGAAAGCTAGAACTCTCCAAAAACACTTTTGTTTGGTTCCATCTTTTTGCAAACATCTGTTGAAGGAAGGCCATGATTTGAAAAATGAAAGGCTGCTTAGTTTGAGGAAATCAGTGAAGAAGGAAAATAACCTTAATAATACTGGAGAAAGTTCACACTAAGCTCAGTAACGTGCGAGGGCCACAGCCTATGCATTGATATGCACAGAGACTGGAAGTAGGAGAAAGAGCTGACATGCGTGGAGGATGAGGAGTTTGCTTGACAAGGAACCAGAAATGTCAAATAAAAAGCAGTAAATGTTGGTGTGAGACTGAGAGGGAGATAAAGATTTGTAACCATATCCTAGATAGGCTGAACAAAGCTATGAAACGGACCAGACTCCTGAAGAAGAAGAAACAGTCTTACAGTCGGTCACACAGACCAGCTTTATCCAATCAAGAGCTCAGGAGTATATATTCAGGTGGGAAGCGGAGTGTGGTAGAAGCTGGGAGGAGGGAGTTTTTCAGTGGGAGGAGGTGGGGGCTGGGAGCAAATAAAAACCATAAACATGAGAAGGGTAAAGATTGAACAGATGAGGCAAGGTGTAGGCAGGAGGCTTGGTGGCCACAAACACCAGGTAGACAGCCATCCTTGGTTGCCTCAACCACAGTGATTTAAGAAGGTAAAAGGAAAAATGTTCAGAGAAATACGTTACTTGTTATAGAAAGACTATTACAGATTCTTATATTTTTGAAAACTTAAAACATAACATGGTAGCATACCCAGCCTGAATAAGGGCTATGTTCTCAACGGTCGGTTCCGCAAACGATTCCACTGGAAATTGGGGCGTGGCACAAGACAACATTTTATAACTGGCTCATCAGATCCAGTCGTCACAGAAGAGAGAGAACAGCCATTAAAGTCACCATATTAGGTAAGGGGCCAAGTGTAGAGGGCATTCTCTGCTCAGCACCATGCTAAACGCCAGATGTGGGGGTTCCTAATTCAGTTCTCACATCAACCCTGATGTGGCAGGAAGGACTTTCCCCCTACTCCATACTTGCTAAGCTGTGGGGCCTTCCACAACTGTATTCAACACATCTAGGTAGGTGGGCCTTGCATGAAACAATCCATTTCTCATAGTATTTTCAAGAAAAAAGGTGATTCATTCCCCTACATATATGGACAGAGAAGTGGTTAGAAAGAACAGACAGAAAATCTGGGTGACGCTAAACACATATACATGGTTATCTCTACACGCAGGTGAGAACTTGGGGAGTTAGACTAGGACATCCAGTTAGCTCTTTGAGGCAGCAAGCTGACTTTCAGATGTGCACATACATATTCAAGGCAGCCAGGGGAGAGGCATCATGGGTTTCCAGCACTGACTCTGCTAAAAGGCACTATTCATTTAATGGGCGCTCAAGGAGAATCCACAGTCCCTGCCACCATCGCCACTTGAAAACGTCTTGTCTTTTTCATTCCATTGCAAAAGAATAGATGACTGGGGCCTGGGGATTAGCGCCGGTTTGGAAGCAACTGACTCCCCCACTCCCCACTAATCACTAGGCAATGGTACTCGGTAAGGAAGGCTGTGGGCCTTACATGTGTCTGAGGACAAGTGCGCCGGACTGCTCTCATCTAGAGTTAGTCTGTGCTAGGAGGGTTTCATGGCCCAGCCTGCCCAGCATCCAGAGCCATCTGGAGCCTGCCCACATCTGTGGCATAGGAACGGTTCCCCATTAGCAGACTGGATAAAGCACTCAGTCCTGACCGTTGGACCTTTAGATGCCATTAAAAAAATGACGTTTGGGCCAGCCATCGATAACATTAGGTTTCAGATTTATTTTAAAAAGCTAAATTGAAAAATAAACCTTTGCTGTAGTACACTGCTGTTTAAACTGGCCAGGTTCACGGTGGTGAATGCGTTTCTCCACCTTGTCCATTTAGCCCATGTCTCAAATTTTAATGTGCATATGGGTAACTTTGTCAACACTTACTATTGTCTGTCTTTTATTTTAGCCACCCTAATGGGTGTGAAGTGGTATCTCATTATGGTTTCAATTTGCATTTTCCTGATTGTTAGTGATGCTGAGCATCTTCTCATAAGCTTATTGGCTGTTTGTATATTTTCTTTGAAGAAATATCTATTCAGATTGCCCATTTTTAAGCTTGGGTTGTAGGGACTCTTTATGTATTCTAAATACAATTATCAGATATTTATCAGATATATGCTTTGTTAATATTTTCTCCCAGTCAGTTGGTTGTCTTTTCACTGTCTTGATGGTGTCTGTCGAAGCAGCAAAATTTTAAATTTCAACGAAGTCCAGCTTATCTGTTGTTTCTTTGGTTAATTGTGCTTTTGGTGTCACACCAATGCCAGGCATACATTTAATCTTATAAAATACCATAGGTGTTACGTGAGTTGTGCATGTCTTAGCACAGAAGCACGCCTATCAAGGTAGTTATGAATGAGGCTCAGAAGTGGTGAATATACAACTACAGCCTTAGTGAGGTTCAGGTGAAGACTTTGTGGAAGAAGTTGCCAAGATGAAGCAAAAAAAATACAAGTTCATGCAGTTTTTAAAAGTTATCTACCAATTACAATCAAAGGAAGAAAATAGGCTTGGTGTGAAAATTCATGTTTACAGTTTGGGGGGGGGGGGGGAGACAAATTGTTCCTGGTGGCCTGTTGATGTCTCCATCTCACAGTGGAGAAAATTCCTGGAGTCTGTTTCCTTATGGACTCCTACCTCACCTAACTCATAGGGTTGTTGTGAGACGAAAATGAGTGAAAGCATGGGAATGCATTTGTCAGCTTAATGTCCTGTGTAAGTGCAAAGTGGTGGCGTTGTCTATGATAAATTCACACAGTTTTCCCTTGAGCAATGGTTGTAGAACTTTGTCTTAGTCTGTTCAGGCTGCTGTAACAGAATACCATCCATTGGGTGGTGTAAACAATGAACAAGTGTTTCTCATAGTCCTGGAGGCTGGGGGAGTCCAGGATCAAGGCCCTGGCTGATTCAGTGTGTGGTGAAGGCTCTCCTCTTGGTTAGCAGTATCCTCGCTTGGAGGAAAGCAGAGAGAGATCATCTCTCCACGTCTCTTCTTATAAGGGCATTAATCCCATCTGTGAGGACTTCATCCTCATGACTTAATCACCTCCCAAAGGGCCATGCCTCCAAATACCATTACATTGGGAATTTAGGTTTCAGCCTAGAATTTGGTTGGGGGCATACACCAACGTTCAGCCCATTGCAAAAATGTTACCCACGTAATGCATGATTCTAAGCATTTTACATTAACTTTTTTGCCTCCTTAAGAAGTAAGTATTGCTATCATTCTAGTTTTACAATGAAGTACTTGAGGTGTGGGACAGGTTCCCCTCCCAGAGTCCATGCAGGTATAAGCTGGCCAAGCTGGGATTTGAACACAGATAGAGCTGGCTAGAGTCTGAGCTGCTACTGCTGCACAGTCTGTCTTTCTAAGAAGATGTCGTCATACCCTGCTTTATAGTAACGCTCTCCATCCCCAGCCTTTGCTTACTTGTGGGAGGGTTGCTATCTTCAAATTCTTTGGAGTGTTACTCACTAGACATAACAGAAGACGCTGAAAATTTGCCTAAAATTTAAATGCTTTTCCGTCTTCTAGATGTTTGTAGTGAGATGGCTGGGTAAGCCATATGCTTTGCGCACACTATAGCAATCTTTGTATTTATGGGACAATCAGAATCACCAACCTGATAGAGCAGATCCCATGATCTCCTGTATGAGGCTGTCTTTCCCAGGACGTGCAGCATGGTGTCCAACTGAGGTGGGAAATGCCCTTTGGCTTTGACTGCTAAGAAATAAGCATTCCTATATCCAAGGTCAATTACTCTGATCTCTCTGTCCTCGCTGCCTGGACAGTTTGGCCTCGCTCCTTATCGATCTCTCTGGTGCCTCAGGCTTTGCCTCCTGTTGCCTGAGAGGCTGTGGTAACGGAGCTGGACAGGTACCTTGCATGACTGGGTGGGGACACGTGGGGATGAAGAGAGCAGTATTTCTTTCTTTTCTATTTTAAAACAACTAGGGGCCACTAGTTAACACCTGTAAATAGACCAGAAAGCAAAACATTTTTTAAGCAAAATAATTCTGGTTTTCTAAAAATTGCATGGCCCTATTACTGAGGTTTCAGAGCATGAGCTGCAGAAATTCTAAATTAGGTGAAATTTCACTCAGCAACTCCAGAAACTACTGAATATTCAACTCAAGAAGAACCAACTGAGAAAACCACCTGTGTTGCCAACTTTAGCATTTTCTATAGAACAATTAAAAGCAGAAGTCACAGTCCCGAAGACCACATCACTGGAGATCGGCTGGCTCCATCTCCAGCATTGACTGAAAGGGACAGGAAATTACTAGCTGTACCTAAATGGTACTAATAAAAAACAAGAAGCTCCTACAACTTTATAGCCACTTGGGGAAACCAAACAAACTTGAATAACTCATCTGAATGAGTTTTCTGTTAGTAAAAGAGGTAGATTAACTTAGGGGAGCCCCAACATCTATCCCACCTGAAATAGTCGCGATTCTGAAAGATGCCTAAGGTAGGTTTATGCCACCAATGATCAGCTGCAACC
Organism: Ateles fusciceps; assembly: GCA_036589455.1. Taxonomy (NCBI): domain Eukaryota; kingdom Metazoa; phylum Chordata; class Mammalia; order Primates; family Atelidae; genus Ateles; species Ateles fusciceps. Next base: position 42,042,213 of record JAZHEH010000065.1, read on the forward strand.
CCCGCAAACCTGTGATTTATATTCATATCCAAGCTGCCCTGGATGTTCTCCTGGGCCCAGGGTATGCAGCAAGGTTCATGGTGACTTCAGAAGCCCCTAGGGAAGACTCATAGGGCAGAAATCCACAAAAATTAGTTCTACTTGCACATAAAGAACCCTGTGTTTTCTCTTTCTCTTAAAGCAAGGAACCAGATAATCTGAAAAAAAAAAATGAAGATGAATGAAGACACTCTGCAGCTTATTATTTTGTTTTTATTTTTCAATAGATTAAAACAGAGAGTGGAATTTATATTGACTTAGTTTAAGAAATTATATGCAATCAAAGTTACTCTGTGAGTCAAGACAGTCACATGCTGAAAAAAGTTAAATAGGAATACATTAAATTGCACAACTTATGTTGTGCTATGTTGTTCTTTCCTGTTGTATCTTTACCCATGAGTTCAATTTAAGTGTGTTGTGTATTTTATCATAACATTAAATCACACTCTTTCTTTTCTTCAAGAGTTGACAGTTCCTAATATGGCTTCTCATTCAAAGAATTATTCTTGTCATCCCCCCCAAACCTCCATTCCATTCCAATGAATCAGCTCCTCTAATTAGCAGGGAAGAATCTGGAATTAATTAACTATAAAATCTGAGTTGTCATCAAAATGTCTTGTTGGGCAACATGGTAAATAAGAAGAATGTGTCACAAATAAAATCATTTTACAGATCAGCCATTTCAGGAAGGGGGCCCCAGGAAGGCAGAGCTCATGAAAAAGCCCAGGCCTGGGGATCAAAGCACAAGTCTTCCCTGTCTATTAATCACGTGTCCTGGGGCAAATGAGTTTATGTTTCAGGGCCTTGGGTATCTCCTCACGGAAGTGGAGGTAGTAACGGGCTATGCCTGCTTCAAGGGCTTGTTCTCAGGGCCAAGTGAAATCACACATGTGGAAATGTTTTGTAAATACTCAAGCACCATTCAACTGCAAACTATCATTATTCCCCTGCCGTTGGATTTGCTTGGGGAGACAACCAAAGAAGTCCCTGAATTTGTATTCAGTCCTCAGACAACAAGCTGAGGACCCCATGTCCACAGCCTCTTCCATCCTAGCAGCCCCCATGAAGGGCTGCTCACTGCCACCCTGGCTTTAAGCCCAGATGCAATCTCACGGCATTTCCTCTTTCACCACAACATCTGCCCTTAGTGACTTCCCTGAAGCCTGATGAGCATATCAAACTTGATCAACAAGATGCCTGGGGACTTCTTGTGAGTCTGTATTTGAGCCTAGAAGCCAATGGGTTTCAATCAAAGGCAGACTTGGAAATGAAGAAAAGGTTGCCTTAAACAATTTTACTATGATTCCAGCAGAGGGAGACAGGACTGCACTTTCCCACAGGATACACATTTTCATATAGAGGATTACAATATGAATAGCCTTCCCTCCCTCCCTTCCCTTCTTCCCTTCCCTCCTTCCCCTTCCTCCCTCCTTCCTTCCTTCTGAGGCGGGCAGATCACGAGGTCAGGAGGTCAAGACCATCCTGGCCAACATGGTGAAACCCCATCTCTACTAAAATACAAAAGCCAGGCATGGTGGCGCGTACCTGTAGTCCCAGCTACTCAGGAGGCTGAGGCAGGAGAATCGCTTGAACCCAGGAGGCAGAGGTTGCAGTGAGCCGAGATGGCACCACTGCACTCCAGCCTGGCAACAGAGCAAGACTCTCCCCCTCCCTCCCCTCCCTCCCCCCCACTTCCTTCCTTCCTTCCTCTTCCCCTCCATCAAATCATGGTAGTCATGATTTGAATGTCCCTTGGTGGAAGAAATACATGGCTGAAGGCCATGTTACAAATTCAGCTATGCATCCAAAATGAGTTTGTGTCTATTGATCACAAGAGCCACTAAGGCATTTGGAAATAGCAGCCAAGGCATGTTATACATTCTTACTGACTCTTCATTGATAGTTCATATTTATAACCTCTAATTTAAACTAGAGATTGCATTTTATTTTATTTATTTTCTTTTTTTCTTTAAAAAAAAAAAAATGTCCCCCGAGGGGGTGCACCGTTCCTGGAAGTACTGCAATACCAGGTCGATACGTGGAGTGGACGGAGCAAGCTCCTATTCCATCTCCCCTGCTCCAAAATCCATTTAATATATTGTCCTCGGATAGAGGACGTATCAGATATTAAACTCATAAGAACAGATACTACGCTTGATCTTAGCCAAAAGGCCGAGAAGCGATGAGATTGCATTTTAAAAACCACTCCTGGCTCCTGGTGGAAAGAGCTAGCAAAAATAAGAAGTAGGGGCTGCCTCACTGGAAGGAGACGAAAGTGCCCAACTTCCTAAGAAGGATTTTGGTCAAGTATTTAATGGATTGCTTAGAGAACTGCCAGATAATTGGTCTGAGGAGCTGGAAGCCATTTATTATTTGTGGGTTTTTTTTGAGCCAGGCCTTTAAGCAGGAGACGTTTGTTATTTAATCATCAATGAGAAATAGGCTATGTGCGGTGGCTCACACCTGTAATCCCAGCACTTTGGAGGCCGAGGCGGGTGGATCTCTTGAGGTCAGGAGTTTGAGACCAGCTTGGCCAACATGGTGAAACCCCGTCTCTGTTAAAAATACAAAAAAATTAGCTGGGGTGTGGTGGCGGGCACCTGTAAACCCAGCTACCTGGGAGACTGAGGCAGGAGAATCGCTTGAACCCAGGAGGTGGAGATTGCAGTGAGTCGAGATTGTGCCATTGCACTCCAGCCTGGGCAACAAGAGCAAAACTTCGTCTCAAAAACAGAAAACAGTGAGAAATAAGAACTCAAAAAGAAATGTAATTTTCATCCAATAGTGTACAAAGTATTATACTGGGTGCTTAGTGTAATAAAATGATGACTAAGATACAGTGATGCCAGTTAGATTGTCCTTTGAGAAGAGCACTAACACAGTATATGTGAAACAGTAGCCAACCATTTTAGGCAGCAGATAATTAAACCCTAAAGTCATGTGGTATAGAATAAATGCCACTGGGACATAGACAGAGAGCTCCCAGTGAGCTACCGTGGTCAGGAGAGGTTATTTTATGGAGGAGATGAGCTTCACATAATGGTTTAAGTTTAGATAGACTTTTCAAGGTGAGAAAAATTGGGGCAATTATGGTATTGCATTTTTTAAAATTAAATCAATGCTAATCAGAAATACTTTTTATTTCAATCCTTGTTGAAATTTTTCCAAAAATGTATGAATATATGGACATCTAAATTGTTTCCTATATTTTTAAAATACTTCAGAATTAAACTAAGAAAAATTGAATGTATTTATACATTTCCTTTTTAGAAAATAAAAGCGTTAGGCATTTGATGGGTTAATTTATTCATTCATTAAATATTTATTGAATATCTACTGTAAGCCAGGTAAGGTTCTAAGTGGTGAGGAAAATAAGCATGTCTCATTGATTATTAAAATCTTGGGGAGATCAACAATAAACAGGTAGTTAGACATGCTTCAAAGGAAAAGAACTAGTTGAAGTGACAGCAAATAACAGTTGTAAAATCTACTTAGGTAGAACAGTCAGGGAGAGCTGCAGTTGAGATTTAAAGAATAAGCAGAGCCAGGCCTGCAAAGTGGGGAGCAGAGCTCCAGGCAGCCCCCCCCCAGGGCTAGTGCCCAGGTATAGCACCATATGTAGGTTGTGTGTATATGTATATAAAATCATATATTTTGCCAGGCGCGGTGGCTCACACCTGTAATCCCAGCACTTTGGGAGGCCGAGGCGGGTGGATCATGAGGTCCGGAGATCAAGACCAGCCTGGCTAACACGGTGAAACCCTGTCTCTACTAAAAATACAAAAATATAGCTGAGTGTGGTGGTGGGCACCTGTAATCCCAGCTACTCGGGAGGCTGAGGCAGGAGAATCGCTTAAACCCTGGATGCGGAGGTTGCAGTGAGCTGAGATGGCACCACTGCACTCCAGCCTGGGCGACAGAACAAGACTCCGTCTCAAAAAAAAAAAAAAAAATCATATATTTTATATATACTGTATATATTATTTCATTTGCTTAAGTGTTTCGAGGAATTGCTTATGTGATGGTAGGGGCTGGCAAGTGTGAAATCTGGAGGCCAGGCCAATAGGCTGCAACACTTGGGCTACTGCTGCAGTCTTAAGGCAGAATTTCCTTTTCCAGGAAACGTCCTGGAAAAGGAAATTTTGTTTTGCATTTAAGGCTTTCCAGCTGATTGGCTAAGGCCCACACATGTAACTGAGGGTAAGCTCCTTCCACGTGAAGTCAACTGATTGTAGACGCTAACCACATCCTCACAATACACCTTCACAGCTAGATCTAGATTAGTGTTTGATTAAATAACAGGGGACTATGACCTAGCCAAGGTGACACATTAAACCAACCATCCCAGTAGGGAACCATCACATCCAGCACAGCGTCTGGAGTACTGTGAGACACGACAAGAAAGTCAGATAAATTTGGGAAGCTGCGTAGAGGTCTTGAGGCTAAGATAGAGTTTAGCGTTTATTCCAAGTGCATTGGCAAACCACAGAAATGTATCAGCAGGGAATGGAGATTCATGCATCTTAGAACCTATTTTTCATTCTCTTATTCAGTGGGACCCAAATTTTAAAATAAGCCACCCTGGCTACTCTCTGGGGAATAAAATAAAGAGTATATTTTAGGGAGAATAAATAGGGAGCCTAGTCAAGATCGAGTGGAGAGGCAGAAACCACACCAGTGACTCGAACGGGGAACGTGTGATAGAAAGAGTTGTTAACTATGCACAAGGTGGATAACTTTTAAAAGGTGTAGAAGAGGCAGCAACTGCCGAGAACACCCTAGGCTGAGGGAAGAACAAGAAAGGAACTTGGAAATCTAGAGGCAGTCCTGTAAGGTCTGTGATCAATGCTCTGATGAGGTGAGACTCCTGCAGGAACATGCTATTCACCACTGGGGGGAAGAAGAAACTTGCAGGGGGCTGCTTGCTGAAACCATGAGGCCTCAGCTGCTTTGAAGAACACCACAGGAAGTAGCTGCACACTGTGCCCCCTCCTGCCACTCAAAAAAAAAAACCAGAAAAAAAAAAGAGAAGCGGATTCTCTTCTCCCTCTTCCAGCCTTGTAGACTTTGTCCTGCACCCTCTACTGGCAGAGCCTAGCATTGTGTTGACCGGCAAAGCAGAAACGTGGTTTAGAGTCAGCTCAAGTATCATACAGTAGAGCAAAGAAAGATGGGCTCGAGAATAAGAACAAATAAGTGGATAACTGGCACTGGGATCAAGGGAGGACTTCGTGGCCAGGTGTGGTGGCTCGTGTCTGTAATCCTAGCACTTTGAGAGGCCAAACTAGGAGGGCTGCTTGAGACTAGGAGTTCAAGACCCATCTGGGCGCATAATGAGACCCTATTTCTACAAAAAATATAACAAATTAGCTCTGCTCCCCCACTTTGCAGGCCTGACTCTGTTCATTCTTTAAATCTCAACCGCAGCTCTCCCTGACTGTTCTACCTAAGTAGATTTTACAACTGTTATTTGCTGTCACTTCAACTTGTTCTTTTCCTTTGAAGCATGTCTAACTACCTGTTTATTGTTGATCTCCCCCAAGATTTTAATAATCAATGAGATAGGTTTATTTTCCTCACCACTTAGAACCTTACCTAGCTTACAGTAGTAAACATGCTTGTAGTCCCAACTACTCAGGAGGCTGAAGTGGGAGAATTGCTTAAGCCCAGGAGATTGAGGCTGCAGTGAGCAGTGATCACACGACTGCATTCCAGTCTGGACTCTGTCTCAAAAAATAGTTTATTTATTATTTTTATAATAAATAACTTTAAAAGGGTGGACTTAGAGCTGAAGCTTTTAGGAAGCTATTGCTGTGGTCAAGGAGAGAGTTGATGGGGGCTGGATCAGAGTAACAGCAACATAGTTGGAGAAGTAGACTCATTCAAGTTATCTGTTGGAGGTAGGTGCTCAAAAAGTGTTAAGTTGGCATCTTTATTCATTAGAAGAGAATATTGAAAATATGAAAATTCTGTGGTATGACTCAGGCTCTTAACGTTACACAAATAATTCCAAACATGAAGTCTTATTGGCAGTATTTATTTGTGTAGTAAAAGAAATAAAAAAAAAGTAGAAATAAATGGAGAGATATTCCATTTTCATGGTAGAAAGCCTCAATATCTTTAAGATGTCAGTTCTTCCCAACTTTATCTATAGATTCATTGCAATTCCAATGAAAGTCTCAGTGAGTTACTTTGTGAATATTGACAGATTCTAACATTTTATACAGAAACAAAAAAATAGAACGATCTATACAATATGAAGGAGGAAGAATAAAACTGGACTACATATATTAACCAACTCAAAGACTTGTTATAAAGCTACAGTAATTAAGACAGTGTAGTCCTGATGAAAGAGTAGACAATAGATCAATGGAACAGAGCAGATAACTTAGAAATCGATAGACAAATATAATCAACTGATCTTTGATAAGTGATCAAGGTAACTCAATGAAGAAAGGACAGTTTTTTCAACAAATGATGCTGGAATAAGTGGACTGCCACATGCAAGAAAAAAATCTAGACATAGAAGGTATTTGGAAAAAATGGTGGATAGCAGGCAGGACCACACTGCAGCTCCCCACTTGGACAGACAGAACAGCTTGTGGAGACTTGCGTTGTGAAGCTTTGCTCCAGAACTACTGCAGGAATATACCAGGAAAGCAGAGATAATCTACAGACCCTTTGAAGGAAGCGGATTGCTCTTTCAAGACCTAGGAGACAGCCCAAATACTGCAAGTGCCCATATTGTGAAAATGGGAAAGGGGGAATCATCCACCCCCAAACACACACATCACTGGGGGAACCTGAAGGTCCACATCACGGGAAAAGGATTTGACTTTACCTGGAGCTGAGACAATTTAGGGAGCCAAGTGAAATACAAGGGTAGAGGAAGCAGTGGGAAAAGCGCTGTGGACTCTCTAGGTCTCCAGGGAAGTCATTTCTGACTTGTGTCACAGGGGTCCTTGGGGAGGGCTGCCAGAGGAATTGGGAAAATACCACAGGGAGAAGGAAACCTCCCAGTGAACTTTATAACAATTCCAACCAAATGAGAAGTTTTCTGGCCAGAACTTGGGTGAGGGCATGAATCTAGGGTACGTATGCCACAGGCAGGGAGGCGTGAAAGCCCTGCTTCCTTTCTCAGCCAGGAGGCTGGTAGCCTGGAGCAAGTTCTCAGCCCTGCTCACCCATTGCCTAGAAAGAGACTCAGTGTTGTTTGAGGGGGGGCATGGTGGGAGTGAGACTGGCCTTTTGGGTTGCGTGGGAGTGGGGTGAGGCCTGTAACTGCTGGCTTTCCAGGCTTCTCTGACAACTTGCATGACACAGCAGAGGCATCCATAACCCTCCTGAGAACATAACTCCATTGACCTGGGGAACCACACCCCCATCTCCCACAGCAGCCACTGCAAACCCTGCCCAAGGAGAGTCTGAGCTCAGATATGCCTAACCCTGCCCCAATCTCATGGGCCTTCCCCTCCCTACCCTGGAAGCTGAAGACAAAGGTTATATTCTCTTGGGAGTTCTAGGGCCTCACCCACCGCCTGGTCCTCCTGTATACTACCACAGCTAATGCTCTATGGAAAGTGCCACCTCCTGGCAGGAGGCCAACCAGCACAAAACTGTTGCATTAAACAACTACAACTAAGGATCCTCACAGAGTCCATTTCACTCTCTGCCACCTCCACTGGAGCAGGTGCTGGTATCCATGGCTGAGAGACCTCAAGACAGCTCACATCACAGGACTCTGTGCAGACACCTCCCGAGTACCAGCCCAGAGCCTGGTAGCCCTGCTGGGTGGCTAGATTTGGAAGAGAATAACAATCACTACAGTTCTGCTCTTAGGAAGCCATATCCCTAGGAAAAGGGGGAGAGTGCTACATCAAAGGAGCACCCTGTGGGACAAAAGAATCTGAGCAGCAGCCTTCAGCCTCAAATCTTCCCTCCAACAGAGCCTACCCAAATGGGAACCAGGAAAACAATTCTGGCAATATGACACAACAAGGTTCTTTAACACCCCCCCCCCAAAAATCACACTAGCCCACCAGCAATGGATCCAAACCAAGAAGAAATCCCTTAATTGCCAGAAAAAGAATTCAGTAGATTGATTATTAAGCTAATCAAGGAGGCACCAGAGAAAGGTGAAGTCCAACTTTAAAAAAAAGTGATACAAGATATGAGGGGAGAAATCGTCAGTGAAATAGATAGCATAAATAAAAAAAAAAAAATCACAACTTCAGGAAATAAAGGACACACTTAAAGAAATACAAAATGTACTACAGAGCCTCAGCATAGCATCGAACAAGCAGAAGAAAGAACTTCAGAGCTCAAAGACAAGATTTTTGAAATAACCCAATCCAATGCAGATAAAAAAAAAAGAATTTTAAAAAATGAACAAAAGCCTCCAGGAAGTTTGGGATTATGTTAAATGACCAATCTGAGAATAATTGGCATTCCTGAGGAAGAAGAGAAATCTAAATGTTTGGAAAATATATTTGGGGAATAATTGAGGAAAACGTCCCTGGCCTTGCTAGATATCTAGACATCCAAATGTAAGAAGCCCAAAGAATACGCAGCAAAGTCATCACAAAAAGATCACTGCAGAGGCACATAGTCATCAGGTTATCTAAAGTCAAGATGAGGGAAAGAATCTTAAATGCTGTGAGGCAAAAGCACCAGGAGAGGGGAAACCTATCAGATTAGCAGCAGATTTCTCAGCAGACTCTACAAGCTAGAATAGATTGGGGCCCTATCTTCATCCTGCTTAAACAAAACAATTATCAGCCAAGAATTTTGTATCCAGTGAAACTAAGCTTCATAAATGAAGGAAAGACGCAGTCTTTTTCAGACAAACAAATGCTGAGAGAATTTGCCAATACCAAGCCAGCACTACAAGAACTGCTAAAAGAAGCTCTAAATATTGAAAGAAATCCTGGAAACACATCAAAACAGAACCTCTTTAAAGCATGAATCTCACAGGACCTATAAAACAAAAATACAATAAATAAATAAACAAATAAATCAAGGTATTCAGGCAACAAATAGCACGGTGAATGAAATAGCACCTCACATCTCAATACTAACATTGAATATAAATGGCCGAAAGACTCTCTTTAAAAGATGCAGAATTGCAGAATGGATAAGAATTCACCAACCAAGTATTTGCTCCCTTCAAGAGCCTCACTTAATACATAAGGACTCACATAAACTTAAGGTAAAGGGGTGGAAAAAGACATTTCATGTAAATTGACACCAAAAGCAAGCAGGAGTAGCTATTTTCATATCAGACAAAACAAACTTTAAAGCAATAGCAGTTAAAAAAGACAAAGAGGGACATTACATAATGAGAAAAGGCCTTGTCCAAAAAGAAAATATCACAATTCTAAATATATATGCCCCTAACACTGCAGCTCCCAAATTCACAGAACAATTATGAGACAGACAGCCACACAGTACTAGCGGAGAACTTCAATACTCCACGGACAGCACTTGGCAGGTCGTTATGACAGAAAGTCAACAAAGAAACAATGGATTCGAACTACACCCTAGAACAAATGGGGTTAACAGCTATTTACAGAACATTCTATCCAACAACTGAAGAATATACATTCTATTCATCAGCACATGAAATATTCTTCAGGATAGATCTAATGATAGACCACAAAACAACTCTCAACAAATTTAAGAAAATTGAAATTATATCAAGTACTCTCTCAGACCACAGTGGAATAAAACTGGAAATCAACTCCAAAAGGAACCTTCAAAACCATGCAAATACGTGGAAATTAAATAACCTGCTCCCGAATGATCATTGGATCAATAAGAAATCAAAATGGAAATTCAAAAATTCTTTGAATTGAATAATAGTGACACAGCCTATTAAAACCTCTGGGATACATCAAAGGTGGTGGTAAGAGGAAACTTTGCAAGTCTTAAATGCCTACATCAAAACGTCTGAAGGAGTACAAATAGACAATTTAAGGTCAAACCTCAGGGAACTAGGGAAACAAGAACAAACCAAACCCAAACCCAGCAGAAGAAAAGAAATAACCAAGATCAGAGCAGAACTGAATGAAATAGAAACAAACAAACAAAAATACAAAAGATAAATGAAACAAAAAGCTGGTTCTTTGAAAAGATAAATAAAATTGATAGGCCATTAACAAGATTAACCAAGAAAGAAGAGAGAGATCCAAATAAGCTCAATTGGAAACGAAATGGGAGATATTGCAACCAACACCACAGACATACAAAAGATCATTCAAGACTACTATGAACTCCTTTACACGTACAAACTACAAAATCTAGAGGAGATGTATAAATTCCTGGAAATATACAACCCTCCTATCTTAAATCAGGAAGAATTAGAAACCCCAAACAGGCCAATAACAAGCAACGAGATTGAAATGGTAATAAAAAAAATTACCAACAAAAAAAAGTCCAGGACCGGATGGATTCACAGCTGAATTCTGCCAGACATTCAAAGAACAATTGGTACCAATCCTATCGACACTTCCACAAGATAGAGAAAAGGGAATCCTCCATAAATCATTCTATGAAGCTAGTATCACCCTAATACCAAAACCAGGAAAGGACATAACAAAAAAGAAAGAAAGAAAGAAAGAAAGAAAACTACACACCAATATCCCTGACGAACATAAATGCAAAAATCCTTAACAAAATACTAGCTAACCAAATCCAACAGCATATCAAAAAGATAATCCACCATAAGCAAGTGGGTAGCATACCAGGGATGCAGGGATGCTTTAACATACACAAGTCAATAAATGTGATATGCCACATAAACAGAATTTAAAACAAAAATCACATGATCATCTCAATAGATGCAGAAAAAGCATTTGACAACATCTAGCATCCTTTATAATTAAGACCCTCAGAAAAATCAGCATACAAGGGCCATACCTCAATGTAATAAAAGCCATCTGTGATAAACCCACAGCCAACATAATACTGAATGGGGGGAAAAATTGAAAGCATTCCCTCTGAGAACTGGAACAAACAAGGATACCCATTCTCACCACTTCTATTCAACATAGTACTAGAAGTCCTAGCCAAAGCAGTCGCAAAAGAGAAAGTAATAAAGGGCATCCAAATCGGTAAAGAGGGAGTCAAAGTGTCACTGTTTGCTGATGATATGATCATATACCTAGAAAATGCTAAAGACTCCTCCTGAAAGGCTCCTAAAACTGATGAGTGAATTAAGCAAAGTATCAGGATACAAAATTAATGGGCACATATCAGTAGCTCTGCTATATACCAACAGCGACCAAGCTGAGAATCAAATCACGACTCAACCCCTTTTACAATAGCTGCAAAACACACACACACACACATGCACACACATACACGCACACACAAAACTTAGGAATATACCTAACCAAGGAGGTGAAAGACCTCTACAAAGAAAACTACAAAACACTACTGAAAGAAATCATAGACAATAGAAACAAACAGAAACACAACGCATGCTCATGAATGGGAGAATCAATATTGTGAAAATGACCATACTGCTAAAAGCAGTCTACAAGTTCAATGCAAATTCATCAAAATATCACCAACATTCTTCACAGAACTAGAAAAACCGATCCTAAAATTCATGTGGAACCAAAACAGAATCCACATAGACAAAGCAAGACTAAGCAAAAAACAAATCTGGAGGCATCACATTACCTGACTTCAAACTATACTCTAAGGCCACAGTCACCAAAACAGCATGGTACTGGTATAAAAATAGGCACACAGACCAATGAAAACAGAACAGATAACCCAGATATAAACCCAGATACTTACAGCCAACTGATCTTTGACAAAGCAAACAAAAACATAAAGTGGGGATAGAGGGAGCGGGCAAGATGGCTGAATAGGAACAGCTCCACTGCATAGCTCCCAGCAAGAGCAATGCAGAAGGCATGTGATCTCCACATTTCCAACTGAGGCACTTGGCTCATCTCATTGGACTGGTTAGACAGTGAGTGTAGCCCAAGGAGGGCGAGCCAAAGCAGGGTGGGATGTCACCTCACCTGGGAAGTGCAAGGGGCCAGAGAACTCCCTCTCCTAGCCAAGGGAAGACATTAAGGACTTTTCCCCCGCACTCTGGCACTCTGGCTTAGATACTGTGCTTTTCCCAAGGTCTTCACAACCCACAGACCAGGAGATTCCCTCCAGTGCCTACACCAGTACCCCGGGTTTCCAGCTCAAAACTGGGCAGCCCTTTGGGAAGACACCAAGCTAGCTGCAGTAGTTTTTTTTTTCATACCCCAGTGGCGCCTGGAACACCAAGCTTGACACAACCACCTGGGAACACCAGCTTGAACTCGGGGGAGGGGCATCCACCATTGCTGAGGTTTGGGTAGGTGGTTGTAACCTTGTCTGTGTAAACAAAGTCACTAGGCTCCCTCTGCACTGGGCAGGGCATATCTGAAAAAAGGCAGCAGCCTATCGGGGACTTACAAATAAAGCCCTCACCTTCCTGGGACAGAGCACCTGGGAAAAGGGGTGGCTGTGGGTACAGCTTCAGCAGACCTAAATGTCCCTGCCCGCAGCTCTGAAGGGAGCAACAGATCTCTGATACAGGACAGACTGTCTCCTCCAGTGGCTCCCTGACCCCTGTGTATCCTGATGGGGAAACACCGCCCAGCAGGGACTGACAGACACCTCATACAGGAGAGCTCTGGTTGGCATCTGGCGGGTACCCTTCTGTGACAAAGCTAACAGAGGAAGGAACAGGCAGCAATCTTTGCTGTTTTGCAGCCCCCCGCTGGAGATTCCCAGGCAAGCAGGGTCTGGAGTGGACCTCCAGCAAACTCCAGGAGACCTGCAGCAGAGGGGCACTGGCACAAGACTAGGATGCCCTCTCTCACCACTCCTATTCAACATAGTATTGGAAATTCTGGCCAGGGCAATCATGCCAGAAAAAGAAATAAAGGGTATTCAATTAGGAAAAGAGGAAGTCAAGTTGTCTCTATTTGCAGACAACATGATTGAATACTTAGAAGGCCCCACTGTCTCAGTGCAAAATCTCCTTAAGCTGGTAAGCAACTTCAGCAAAGTCTCACGATACAAAATCAATGCACAAAAATCACAAACATTCCTATACACCAATAACAGAAACACAGAGAGCCAAATCATGAGTGAACTCCCATTCACAATTGCTACAAAGAAAATAAAATACCTAGGAATACAACCAACAAGGGATGTGAAGGACCTCTTCAAGGAGAACTACAAACCACGGCTCAAGGAAATAAGAGAGGACACAAACAGATGGAGAAACATTCCATGATCATGGTTAGAAGGAATCAATATTGTGAAAATTGCCATACTGCTCAAAGTAATTTATAGATTTAATGCTATCCCCATCAAGATACCAGTGACTTTCTTCACAGAACTGTAAAATACCACCTTTACTTTCATATGGAACCAAAAAAGAGCCTGCATAGTCAAGACAATCCTAAGCGAAAAAAAAAAAAAAAAAAGGTGGAGGCATCACACTACCTGACTTCAAACTATACTACAGGGCTACGGTAATCAAAACAGCATGGTACTGGTACCAAAACAGAGATATAGACCAATGGAACAGAACAGAGGCCTCAGAAATAATGCCACACAACTACAACCATCTGATCTTTGACAAACCCTACAAAAATGAGCAACAGGGAAATGATTCCCTATTGAATAAATAGTGTTGGGAAAACGGGCTAGTCATATGCAGCAAGCTGAAACTGGATGCCTTCCTTACACCTTATACAAAAATTAACTCCAGATGGATTAAAGATTTAAACATAGGACCTAACACCATAAAAACCCTAGAAGAAAACCTAGGCAATACCATTCAGGACATACGCATGTCATGAAGTCAGGAAAAAGACTTCATTACTAAAACACCAAAAGCAATAGCAACAAAAACCAAAATAGACAATTGGGATCTAATTTAACTAAAGAGCTTCTGCACAGCAAAGGAAACAATCATTATAGTGAACTGGCAACCAACAGAATGGGAAAAAATTTTTGTGATCTACTCATCTGACAAAGGGCTAATATCCAGAATCTACAAAGAACTTGAACAAATTTGCAAGAAAAAAACAAAAAACCCAATCAAAAAGTGGGCAAAGTATGTGAACAGACACTTCTCAAAAGAAGACATTTATACAGCTAACAAATGTGTGAAAAAAGCTCATCATCACTGGTTATTAGAGAAATGCAAATCAAAACCACATTGAGATACTATCTCACACCAGTTAGAATGGCGATCATTAAAAAATCAGGAGACAACAGATGCTGGAGAGGATTTGGAGAAATAGGAACGCTTTTACACTGTTGGTGGGGGTGTAAATTATTTCAACCATTGTGTAAGATAGTGTGGCAACTCCTCAAGTATCTAGAACTAGAAATACCATTTGACCCAGCAGTCCCATTACTGGGTATATATTCAAAGGATTATAAATAAGACACATGCACATGTATGTTTATTGTAGCACTGTTCACAATAGCAAAGACTTGGTACCAACCCAAATTCCCATCAATAATAGACAGGAAAAGAAAAGGCAGCACATATACACCATGGAATATTATACAGCCATAAAAAAGGATGAGTTCATGTCCTTTGTAAGGACATGGATAAAACTGGAAACCATCATTTCCAGCAAACTGACACAAGAACAGAAAACCAAACACCATATGTTCTTACTCATAAGTGGGTGTTGAACAATGAGAACACATGGACACAGGGAGGGGAACACCACACACTGGGGCCTGTTGAGGGGTGGCAGACTAGGGGAGGATTAGCAGGGGATGGGGGAATAGAGGAGGGATAGCATTAAAAGAAATACCTAATGTAAATGACGGGGTGATGTATGCAGCAAACCACCACGGCACCTGTATACCTATGTAACAAACCTGCACATTCTGCACATGTACCCCAGAACTTGAAAGTATATAAAAAAAACATGAAGTGGGGAAAGGACACCCCATTCAACAAATGGTGCTGTGCTAATTGGCAAGCCAAATGCAAGAGAATGAAACTGGGTCCTCATCTCTCACCTTATACAAAAATCAACTCAAGATTTATCAAGGACTTAAATCTAAGACCTGAAGCTATAAAAATTCTAGAATATAACATCCAAAAAACTCTTCTATATATTGGCTTAGGCAAAGACTTCATGACCAAGAACCCAAAAGCAAATGTGACAAAAACAAACATAAACAGGTGGGACTTAATTAAACTAAAGAGCCTCTGCACAAAAGGAACACTCAGCAGAGTAAACAGGCAACCCACAGAGTGGGAGAAAATCTTCACAACCTATATATCAGACAAAGGACTAATATCCAGAATCTACAACAAACTCAAACAAATTACAAGAAAAAAAATTCCATCAAAAAGTAGGCTAAGGACATGAATAAACGATTCTCAAAAAAAGGTATATAAATGGCCAACAAACATATGAAAAAATGCTCAATATCACTAATGATCAGAGAAATGCAAATCAAAACCACAATGCGGGCTGGGTGCAGTGACTCATACCTGTAATCCCAGCACTTTGGGAGGCTGAGGCGGGCAGATCACCTGAGGTCAGGAGTTCGAGACCAGCCTGGCCAACATGGTGAAACCCCGTCTCCACTAAAACTACAAAAATTAGCCAAGAGTGGTACGCACACGTGTAATCCCAGCTACTACTCAGGAGGCTGAGGTGGGAGAATCGCTTGAACTCAGGAGGCAGAGATTGCAGTGATTCGAGATGGTGCCACTGTACTCCAGCCTTGGTGACAGAGCAAGACTCCATCTCAAAACAAACAAACAACCGCACAATGCAAAACCACCTTACTCCTACAAGAATGGTCATAATTTTTTTAAAAAATTAGTTTTCTTAACATCTCTTTCTTGAAAAAAAAAAATTAGTTACTAGTGTGAATGCAGTGAAAAAGGAACACTTCTACACTGCTGGTGGGAAGGTAAACTAGTACAGCCACTATGGAAAACAGTGTGGACATTCCTTAGAGAACTAAAAGTAGAACTAACGTTTGATCCAGCAATCCTGCTACTGAGTATCTACTCAGAGGAAAAGAAGTCATTATATGAAAAAGACACCTGCACACGCATGTTTACAGCAGCACAATTTGCAATTGCAAAAATGTGAAACCAGACTGAATGCCCAACAAACAACAGGTGAATAAAGAGACTGTGATACATACATATATACACACACACAACGGAATACTATTCAGCCATAAAAAGGAATGAATTGATGACATTCACAGCAACCTGGATGGAACTGGAGAATATTATTCTAAGTGAAGTAATATTCTCCATGAAGCAACTTGGGAATGGAAAACCATAAAACATTGTGTGTTCTCACCCATAAGTGGGAGTTAAGCTATGAGGATGCAAAGGCATAAGAATTTCACAGTGGACTTTGAGGACTCAGGGGAAAGGATGGGAGGAAGGTGAGAGATAAAAGACTACAAACTGGGTTCGGTGTATACTGTTTGGGTGATGGGTGCACCAAAATCTCACAGATCACCGCTAGAGAACTTACTCATGTAACCAAATACCACATGTTCCTCAAAAACCTGTGAAATTAAAAAAAAAAAATCTAGACATGGACATTGATTTCTGCCAGGTGTCAGACATCAAGTTTGTGGTGATGCTTGTGATGGGCAAAATTAAGCCTCGCTATCAGAAGGTCATAGTTTAAGATCATAGTCTAATGGTCTATTGATCCTTGGCACCACAGCTGTGGCTGGAGTGGTTGAACACTGTGCTGCATGTGTTCAGAACACAAAATTCAGACTGTAAAAAATTTAACTCAAGCTAATTGAGCTTATTGTCCATCTAGATTTCTCATCACTTATGAAAATTTCAGTATAGATGGTGGGCAGTCTCCAAAAAGCCTATTGTCATCATCATATTAAATAAGTAAAGCGCTTTCAGACATCAAGTGTCACCAACACGAGCTGGTTTTTGGCACTGGTAACTCAGCAGGGAAAGAGAGAGAGGGAAATGACAAAAAGAGCACATTACAGATGGGCATTAAAAAACCTAGAGATCAAGGAATCTGACCTGAATTAAACGAGCAGATGCAGAACGGGGGTGGTCCCTTTGGAAGCACACTATAAATACCACAGCCTTCCCGACAGGACTGATACTGACAATCTGACTGACGTTTTGTTCCCCTCTTTGTTTTATTTGGATGTTCTGACGAATCCGAGTGTTTGGCTCCAGATATGCAGTGGGTCAAGGAGAAAAGGAGCCCCTTTACAGGAATCGAATTCGGGATCCAAGTCATGGCTACCTGACTTGCGATGGAGAAGCAAAACTGGAGTTCAGCACCTCGCTCATCGTTCCCCAAATTTATTCTTTGTTTTTATCGCAATAGAATTTAGGTAGGTGTAAGATGACTCATCGAGAGACTGCATGTCTACATTTGGACTCCTCACGGTTAGGAGAGACCACCAGGCCAAGTGCTTGCCAATGAAACGTGAACTGAAGTGATGGGTGCAGCTCCTATGTCACTTGGTTAAAGAAAACTGCTTGCCTTTCATGTTTTCGCTTTGCCTATTGGCAGCCAGACTTTAACTGGGTACACAAAGACCACCCCCTGAGAAAGGGCAGCAAGTCGAAAGGCACTTTGCCCTGGAGCAGATTCCCCGTCAGCCTGGACCACTCACCTCTAAGCTGTTCCATGACAAAGAAACACTATTCTATCTCGCTTATCGATCTTTCCATGGCCTGATTACAGCAGCAGTTTCAATTGTGGGCTGGGCAACATAGTGAGAAAAGCAGCAGCTGCATCAGGACCTGAAAAGTGGCTCTTCGGGTCATTGTTTCATCAAATTCCTTTCCTTTGCCTTTTTATTTGTCCCTCATCCCCTATCTGGAAAGGACCAGCCCAATGCTGGGAGATTGTGTTTAGGCACTGGGCTCAGAGCCAGAAGCAAAATCGGTGCACCTGTATGGTCATCCCTTGGTAACAAGGGGATCGGTTCCAGGACCCTGAGGATTCCAAAATCCACGATGCTCAAGTCCCTTCGGAAAATGGGGTAGTATTTGCATATAACCTATACACATTCTCCTGTATACTTGAAATCATCTCTAGATTACTTCTAATATCTAATACAATGTAAATACTAGCAAATAGTTGTCATACTGTGTTAGTTTTTTGAATGTGTGTTCTTTACTTGCTTTTCAATCCTCAGATGTTTTTGATCTGCACTTGGTTGAATCCACAGATGTGAAACTCATGGATGCAGAGGACTGACTGTGGCTAGAAAGGTGCTGCAGGGAGCACTTGGAAACAGCTGATGAACCTGCAGCCACTGTCTGGGAGCAGCTGGGGTATGCTGCCTCAGTTCACCCATCAATCAGTGAGCGCCTTGCGTGTGGCGTTGGCTCGCTCTGAGGGCTTGGGGGGGGGGCGTTTGATGGCCGTGAGAAAGGAAGCTGGAGTCAGGTACTGCTTGGTCCTTCCTCTGCTGATGCAATTATTGCCCCGGAGACCCTGCATTGGTGCAGGGAAGGCCATGATGGCTGAGGAATAAAAGAGGCGTGAGAAGAGAGAGAAGGCTGGTATACTGAATAAAGGAAAAGAAGAGTTTTGTCAAAAAATAGTGTCTTTTAAAATGGGTCTGGAAGTGTTATGCTTTAGTGAGTCAGTCTGGATCCTTGATGAGCTCTGATGCTGGCCCTGGCTGGTTCTCTCAGGCTGCACCTCTGCTGTACAGCTCCCTCCTACATCCTTGTCCTGTAAAGAGGGCACAGAAACTCTCCGCAGTAGAGCCACATGATGTTGGTGGGGAAATAAAGTTGATTAAGAACATTTACAAGCAGCAAAGTAGTAAAATGCCATGGCTTTCTGAGCTCTCGTGATGGCAGTAAGAGGGATGCATGGTTGGCTCAAGCCCAAAGCAGGAAGGGCTCTAAGACAGGGCCCCTCCCTTCAAGGTGCTGCCATAGGAGCTTCCGGATGGAGGAAGTGGCCTTGTTGCAAAGGCTTAGCAGCTGGACCGCCTGTGCTGCCATCAAGCTGACTCAGGACCTGCTGAGCCAGCTCTCTGCTTAGCTAAGAGAGGGTAGGAAATGCGTGTTTGAGGCCTTCTGGTTTGCTCTCTTTGGTTATGCCCAGGCTCCTGGTTCCTGGAGCTAGTCCAGGATCCTCTAAACAAGAAAGAAAGGCATTTTCCAATCTGGGCATTAGGAGCCATTTAATGCCCTTTCTACCTCCCCAATGTAATGCCTTAGGGTCCTATTCATTTTGATGTACTCAGCCCCAGAGTATCTCCCTTTGCCAATTTGGTTCTTTAAATCAGCAAGTCACTAGGAATTAAGTATGTAACCATGCCTTATTATGTTGACCTCTGGAGACATCACATATTCTGCTTTTATTTCTATAGGTTGAATGTTTTTGATGTCTATTAATTGAAAGTACATTAAAGGATGATTTACACAAGAGGATATAATCATGACTCTCACATAACTATAAAATGAATGACATTGAAGATTTTATTTAACTCATTATTTAGTTAAGGGACCAGTAAGATGTTACAACTGCTTCAAATAAGGACTTGATTTATAGAGATTTATACTCTCCACAGCACAAAAGGAATAATTTGCATAGCTATGGACAGGAAGGATATGTTACTACCAGTTTTCTATATGTTAACATCTACTTTTACAAAATTGTAAAATAACCTAAAGACACTCAAAGGTATACATCCCTACAGGATCAGATAATCCCTGGAGGACCCACTGGACAAGGCTCAGCATTCTACTGAAAGAACACCCAGTAATCTATTTTGCTCATTTCAAAATCTGACAATTTTTCCCGATCATCTTCCTTCTCCTTTTTATTATATATAACTCTAAAGATTATTCTTGATCACAAAAAAGGCTGGGCTCCTTAGGTTTGGCTGATCACTTCTACAGTGCATCCAGAGAGTTACGCATCATAGAGGCCTCCTTTGAAGTTTGCTTTGTAAAATTTAGAGCCGTACAGTGTTGAATGATTCCACATTAGCTTCTGCCTAGAAGTTATCATAAGGAATCTCAGACTGGACTTGTAAAAGTGTCTATTAGTTTCTATCTTGCTAAGATGAGGAGACCAAGCCCTAGAAACTCCACCAAATTCTACCTGCAGATTTGAGTGAATTCCTTTCTTCCAGAGGTTTCAGAAAAATACCCCAAGTACTTGCCTGGAAGTGACTTTCCTTACTAACTCTAAGACTGGATGCTATAAACTGGACCTACGCCAAGTTTCCTGGGAGGACTTTGTAGGTGTTGGTTCCGCGAGTACAGCCAAGCTTTATTCCTTAAAATGGCTTGTCTGTTTTCAGGGACTCCTTCAAAAAAAAAAAAAAAAAAAGAAAAATGGCTTGTCACACCTCATTAAGTGAATATTATTCTCAAATTGGGCATTCAAGGCAAGGCTTTCATTGCATAATTGATGCTTCCAGTTGTATTTTTTTTGGCAAAAAGGAGGACAGATTCTTACTAAACCTATGCAAACAACTATATCGCCAAGAGATGTAAAGAGACTGGGTAAGAGTTTCTGAATTCATAGAAGGAGAATTGTGTGAGTGAGAATCATATATCACTTACAAATGCTTCACTTTAGTTTATAAAAGCAGAATT
Organism: Ateles fusciceps; assembly: GCA_036589455.1. NCBI lineage: Eukaryota > Metazoa > Chordata > Mammalia > Primates > Atelidae > Ateles > Ateles fusciceps. The sequence goes on from JAZHEH010000065.1 coordinate 42,062,887, forward strand.
TACAAACTTATTGTGAATTACAGAGAGCATAAGAAGAGAAAAAGAAAAGGCTTCTTATGATCCAGGAACAGAACCTTAAAACAACTACATTTCAAATAACCTTAACAAAATTTCCCTCATCAATTCGTTCAGTCCTGTGTAATTAATTCTCATTCTGTTGGATCTTGGGTTAGCAGTTTTGTGAAACTGCATTTCAACTACAGAGTTCTGGGAATCCTGACTCGGTTTACCAGAACAGTCTGAAAGTTATCAAAGGCATGTCAGCTCAGCTTTGAAGAGTCAATGGTTCGGAGTACCTAGTGCGGTCTCTTCCACAAAGCTCTGAGACTGTCTTTTGATGAAGACACAAACTCCAGCCTGTAGATTATAGCAGTCTTAGAGTAAGCATCAAAGCAAAAGAAAAACTGTCTGCAAATAATACAGACTTGAGGCTACAGTTAATTTATTACCGGTATTTTTCAAATGTGGAAAGTGCAGTGAGGTTCATGATAAGAATATGCAACTGATGAGAAAATTTACTTGTTTCTGTGCCAAACAAACATAAAAAAGCCTCTTCCCCAGTTGCCCTCCCAATCTCAGCCACATATACAGCCCACGCAGGTACTGAGCCCTGGGGTTTCAGGGATTCAGCCACAGGAAGTGGGGGCAGGGGAGCTGTCCAAATCCAGCCCTCAGCTAAAGCAAATAATAATGGCTGGAAGCTTAAAATAGATCCAGGGAGGAGCTCATTAACATGAACATAGGAAGCAATTCCGCACCTCTGGTCTTACTCCTTTTGGAAATTGCTTTGGTCCATTTTTACTTCCTTTTATTCAATGCACCAGAACATACAGAATTTTACCAACATTTTCACCACATTTGACGATGCACTAATTTAGATTGGCCAAAATAATTGTTCCACTGGGACAGGAATTCAACTTCAGTTCAGAAAATCCCTGACATCTGACGTAGGAGGATTTATAGGTTTAGTGGAAATTGCTTTCTCCTGCTCTCCAGATTGCATCCTGTGGGTTGATTTTTTTTGCGTGAGTAAACATCCTTCTAATAATGAACAGACCAATGATGTCTTAAGAGAGAAAAAGAACAACCTTTTCCTTTTTGCTGTTTCTGGAGAGAGCTGTTTGGATTTGGAAACCCATCTTGGCTGTCCCAAATATGAAATTTGGCATCTTTCTTTTGTGGTGGGGATGGGTTTTGGCCACTGAAAGCAGAGTGCACTGGCCCGGAAGAGAAGTCCACGAGATGTCTAAGAAAGGCAGGTGAGTGGACATTTAGGGATAGAGGATTTAGGAGAAGAGGGTGTGCAAAGTGAGCTTACAGTATTGTCCTGGAAACAGCATCATTTCCAGCGTTTGGTGTTTTGTGTGGATGCCTTTTTCTTCCCTTTCCCTTTGTTCTCCTGCTGCTCCCCTTTAGAAAGTTAGAATTATGTTTTCTTTTAAAATGATGCTGGATTAGACCATTTTATCAGTGCATATTTTTTAATTCCTTATGAATTGCCCTGGGTGAAAGGTAGATTCTGGAAAATGGAATAGATGCACTTTTTTCTTTTTTTTTAAATCAAGGGCAGTTGTTTGATGTCTGCATCCTAGGGTTAGAACAAATCTGCGAATTCTCAAATAACCAACAGGACTTCTATTTTGTGAGAATGATTCTGCTGTAATTATTTCTGTTAGATTTGTGAATCACTTTTTAATATTTTAAAAGAAAACAAAGCAGTTTTCTTCAAGCTGTATGGCTACAAGGATAATCATTAGATGGTCCCTATCTGTATATTGGGAGGGCCAGGGACAGAGCTGCCTGCAGGCAAGCGCTTGCCTGTGGTCAACACTGAAGGTGCACGCCACCCTGTCCATGCCAATACTTGCAGAGGGAGCTTGGACAGGGAACCAGGCTCCCCACCAGCTCCTTAGCACTCAGCCTCACCTGGGCCATTCTGACGGCAGCACTGGCAATGTCTGTCTGGAGCGCACGCCTGCTTACCCGGCATCAGTCAGCAATATAGGAGACTTGGAGACAACCTAATCCAGTGCTCTCTCTGTACTGATGAGGAAATGGAAACCGTAGGGCATTCTTGATTCTTGGTCCTTTATTAGCCTTAGCTTCACATTGAACTTCAGCTTTCTTTGAGTGTAAATATAAATAGTCTGAGAGATCCGTGAGTATGAAAAGAAATCTAGCTTTTGGGAGTTTGGGGTTAGGAGGAAGGCTGTGTGTCTTAGCGCCTCGGTGCCCTCCCTCCGGGGCTGGAGGGAGCCCTCCACACATGGGCTCCCAAACAGCCAGCTGTAGCTCACAGCATTTGTTTCAAGCTGTTCTTAACACCACCACAAAACTAGGAGCTGAAATACCCAGTGGTCATGGTGAGCCCTGGGGTACTAAGGGAGGCCACCGTGCCCTGTTACCGCAGAGTCAGACATTGCATGGGCCAACAATGGAACCTGTGGAGTTGTGCAGCCATAGAGATGATTTCATCCAAATGCGCTTGTAGGGATTAAAAGCAACAACAACAACAAACGCTATTGGTCGTCATCAAAAACTTTTCCCAGGCCAGAGTTAGAGTGGCAACCTATTAGCAAATATTGGTGACTAAGAAGTCTAAGACAGTGAAATAGACTTTCTTTTAAATAATTTTATTTAAAAATTTTTAATTGACAGATTATGATTGTATATATTAATGGGGTACATACAAAATGATGTAAGGATATATGCATACAATGTGAAATGATTAAGTCTAATTAACATATCCGTGACCTCAAATACTATTTTTTTGTGGTGAGAACATTTGAAATTTACTCTGCAATTTTGCGATATACGATACACTATTTTTAACTCTGGTCACCATGCTGTGCAATATGTCTCAAACAACTATGCCTCCTGTCTAACTGAAACTACCTCTTGGCCAACATCTCATCCCTTCAGTCTCCCAGCCTCTGCCAACCATCATTCTGCTCTCTGTAATATGATTTCTATTGTTTTCGATTTCACATACAAGGGAGGTCACACGGTTTTTGTGTTTGTTGCTTGGCTTATTTCACTAAACATAATGTCCTCCAGGTTCACCCATGCTGTTGCAAATGACAGAACTTCTTTTCCTAAGGTTGAGTAGTGTTCCATTGTATACGACATTTTCTTTATCCATGCCTCCACTGATGGACACTTAGGTTGTTTCTATAACTTGGTTATTATGAATAATGCTGCAGTGAAAGTGAGAGTGCAGACATCTCTTCATCAAACTGATTTCAAGTCATTCGGATACATACCTAGACATGGGATTGCTGATCATATGGTAATTCTGTTTTTAGTTTTTTGAGGAACCTCCATACAACTGTTTTCCATAATGGCTGTGTTAATTTATGTTCCCATCAACAGTGTTACAAGGGTTTTCTTTTCTCCACATCCTCACCAAGGCTTGTTATCGTTCATCTTTTTAAGTTTGTTTTGTTTTTGTTTGTTTGTTTTAGAGACAGGGTCTTGCTCTGTTACCTAGGCTGGATTGTAATGGTTTCAAGAAATCCTCCCACCTCAGCCTCTTGAGTAGCTGGGACTACAGGTGCGCTACCATGCCTGGGTAATTACAAAATTTTTTTTTTCAATAGACAGGGTCTCACTATGTTGCCCAGGCTGGTCTAGAACTCCTGGCTTCAAGTGACCCTCCCACCTTGGCCTCCGTAAGTGCCAGGATTATAGGCGTGAGCCACCATGCCTGGCCATCTTTTGATAATAGTCATTCTGACTGGTGTGAGATGATATCTCACTGTGGTTCAAATGTGCATTTCCCTAATGACTAATGATGTTGAGCATTTTTTCATATATCTGTTGGCCACTTGTAGCTCTTCTTTTGAAAAATGACTATTCAAGTCCTTTGCTCATTTTTAATCAGGTTACTTGTTTTCTTGCTATCCAGTTATTTGAGTTTCTTATGTATTTTCGATACGAACCCCTTATCAGATGTGTATGCCTTGCAAATATTTTCTTCCAATCTGCAGGTTGTCTCTTCACTGCATTAATTGTGTATTTTGTTGTGCAGAAGCTTTCTAGTTTGATGTAATCTGTCTATTTGCTTTTGTTGCCCGAGCTTTTGGAGTCAAATGCAAAAAATTCACTGCCTAGACCAATGTTGTGTAACTTTTTTCCTTGTGTTTTCCTCTATCAATCAGTTTTACAGTTTCAGGTCTTACATTTAAGTATTTAATCCATTTTGAGTTGATTCTTGTAAATGGTGTGAGATAGAAGGTCTGATTTCATTCTTCTGCACGTGGATATCCAGTTTTCTCAACATATTTATTGGAGAGATTTATTTTTTTGTTTTTTTTCATTGTGTGTTTTTGGGAACTTTGTCGCAAACCAATTGACTGTAAATGTATGGGTTTATTATTAGGCTCTCACTTCTGTTTCACTGGTTGATGCGTCCATCTTTATTCCAGTTCCATGATGTTTTAATTATGATAGCTTTGTAGTATAGCTTGAAATCAGGTAGTGTGATGCCTCCAGCTTAGTTCCTTTTGCTCAAGATCATTTTGGCTATTTGGGATCTTTTGTGGTACCATATGAATGTTAGGATTTTTTTTATGTCTATGAAAAATGACTTGGAGTTTTGACAGGGATTGCACTGAATCTATAGATCACTTTGGGAGTATGGACATTTTAACAAGATCAATTCTTTCAGTCCATAATATATCTTTCTATTTATTTGTGTCTTTTTAATTTCTTTCATGCGTGTTTTATAGTTTTCATTGTACAAATTTTTCACTTCTTAAGTCAAATGTATTCATTAGTCTTTTTTGTAACTACTGTATATTGGATTTTTAGAAATTTCTTTTTTAGATAGTTTATTGCTAGTGTATAGAAACACTACTGACTTTTGCATGTTGAATTGTATCTGCAGCTTTACTGTATTTGTTCATTAGTTCTGACAGTTTTTTTGGTGAAGTCTTTAGGGTTTTCTATATATAAGATCCTGTCATCAGCAAGCAGCAACGATTTCACTTCTGTCTTTCCTATTTGTATGCCTTTTCTTTCTTTCCCTTGTCTAACTGCTTTGGCAAGGACTTCTGGTACTATGGTTGAATAGAAGTGGTGAGAGTGAGTCTTGTTACTGAGCTTAGAGAATGAAATAAAATTTCTTTGTAATTTTACTTTTAAAAACTTTCATTTTTTGGCCGGTGTGGTGGCTCACGCCTGTAATCCCAACACTTTGGGAGGCCGAGGTATGCAGATCACCTGAGGTCAAGAGATCGAGACCATCCTGGCCAACATGGTGAAACCCTGTCTCTACTAAAAATACAAAAATTAGTTGAGCGTGGTCCGCATGCCTGTAATCCCAGCTACTTGGGAGGCTGAGGCAGGAGAATCACTTGAATCCAGGAGGCGGAGGTTGCAGTGAGCCGAGATCACGCCACTGCACTCCAGTCTGGCAACAGAGCAAGACTCTGTCTCAAAAATAAAAATAAAAACTTTCATATTTTTAGTTATGAAAGACACATATAACAATTATTTAAATTTACCAAAAAAAGAGAAAAAATTAAAAAAACACACAAGTATTACCCATAATCTCCAAACCCAGAAGTAACCTTGTTAACATTTTTGTGTATTTTCTTGTCTTTTTTGGTAAGCATATACCGAATACTAAGTAGCTTGGAATTATGCTATGCATATAGTTTGTTTTTTTGTTTTTTTTTTTAAAGACGGGGTTTTACCATGTTGATCAGGCTGGTCTTGAACTCCCAACCTCAGGTGATCTGCCTGCCTTGGTCTCCAAAGTGCTTGGATTACAGGCATGAGCCACCACGCCCGGCCTATGCATATAGTTTTATAACCTTATTGTATTTAATATAATATTATCTTCATGTTTACTTATTTTAAAAGTCAACAGAATTATCATTTGATTGACTGCATAATAATGCAAATATGTAAATTAATGCACAGTGTGCCACCATTTCAGGGTTTTCCTCTATACAGACATTCGGTTGCTTCCTCTTGGTTATTACAAATATTCTGTATGTAAGTCTTTGTATATAAAAAGAGTTACTCACATACATAATTACTTAATTAGGATAGACTCCTGGAAGTATTCTGGATCAAATGGCACAAGAACATTGAAAGCTCCAGATATATTTGCCCATGTGGGCAAATCTCTTTCCAGAATGGAAGGTAGACCCAACTTATAACCCACAAGCCAGGTTAAACTTTATTTTTTGTAGCCTGAACTTTTAAAGGGCTCACTTAATTTCATCCAGATTCTAAATCCATAAGCTGCTGGTAATTTGTATCCAGGCTTCTTTACATGGTCATGCTAATAAAAGAGCTTATGTAAACATGGGCATACCAGGGAGTGAGTCCAGTGAGGTGCCGTGGGTGCAAAACTGAAGGAGGTGTTTGTGCACCCCACAGTGTGAGTGGCTCTTTAAATGTTACTCCCTACGCACATTACCTGTCTCACTCTAGTCTCCACCCCAGCAAATAATTCGTGTTTTCCCAGAATCTCCATGGGAGGCACATCCAGATAAGGCCCACCTTCACCAAACATGCAGAATCAAGATCAGAATACCAGGGCATTGGGCAATGTTTCTAGAATAAATCAAAACTTACTGTCTCAGGTCAGGTGTGGTGGCTCATGCCTGTAATCCCAGAACTTTGGAAGGCTGAGACAAGAGGATAACTTGAGCCCAGAAGTTTGAGGCTAGCCTGGGCAACAAAGTGAGATCCTGTTTCTATAAAAAATACAAAAAAATGTAGCCGGGCATGGCGATGTGTGCCTGTAGTCAAAGCTACTCGGGGACGCTGAAGTGGGAGGATGGCTTGAGCCTGGGATGTTGAGGCTGCAGTGAACCGTGATCATGCCACTGCACTCTAGCCTGGGCCCATCTGACCCTGTCTCAAAAAACCCCCAAAACTTACTGTCTGTCCTCTCCTCCTCTCTTCCCTGGGAGAATGGAAACATAACCTGTCTACACTCCAGGCCCCTGGACAATGCCAGCTCAGGCTATGGGAGGGCAAACTGATCCTACCAGTTGCTGGAAGTACATTATCATACATTCTTTGTTGTGCTGAAGAATTTGCGTTTCATTCTGAAGGTAAAGAGGAGGTGAATGGTCTCAGCAGATTTCCATTTCAGAGAGACGATGCTTGCTTGCTCAGCAGCATGATGGAGTGCCAGGAGTGGGGCTACAGGGAAAACAGAGAAAGTAATCCAGAGTCTATGATCAGAGGCTGAGGCCAGGTAAGAGCTGGTGCAGACTCATTCATAGTTGTATGAACAGAATGGGGATGGGGGAGGAATGGCTATGAGAGCCTTCCAAGGAGCTAGAATGGTCAGAATCTGATTGGCTTCAGGGTGAGAGAGAAGTTTAGGGTGAATGTCCAGCAGGTATTTGGATTGTATGACTGGATTGATGGTGGTGCCAGGAAGCAGAGCAGGTGGAGGAGTAGGTTTGGGGGTGAAGGTGATGAGTTTGGTATGAACATATGGATCGAGGTGTGCTTGCAAGATACCAACAGACAGCTGTCCAGTCGGCAGGAAGGGAAGTCTGCAGCTCAAGAAGGAAACTGGCCTGGAAAACTAGATTTAAAGGGAGTCCCCATAGGTGGCAATAGATGAGGTGGCCAGAGACAGCATGTAGCATGAAATAAGGACTGGATCAAGGACAGACCTTGGGGGAAGAGCAGCATTTAAGCAGAAGATAAAGGAAGGGGACCCAATGAAGGAAACCATGAAATGAGCAACCAGAGAAATGGAAACAGAACTGGAACACAGAGGTGTCGAGGATGCTAAGAGGCTATTTTTTCCACAGTTATCAAGTGCTAATGGCAGGGCAGGCACTACACTGGGCAATGAGCTCTTCACCAATCAGTAAACGAGATGTGGGCTGTGCCGTCAGAGGCTTTCAGACTATGAAGGCCTTCCAGCGAGGTGTCAAGGGTTTTAAGAGGGAGGGAGTAGTCAGTAGGGTCAGATCACTCCAAGGTCAAAATCAGCTAGGTAGAGGGCTGAGAAGTGAGCCCTGGATATGGCAGCTAAGTGCCATTAATGATCCTCCCAAGAAGAGACAGGTGTCAGTGGGTTGAGGAGAGGAGAAGAGAAAATGCAGGGAATCTAGATAGTATTTGCAAGAAACTTGGAGTGAACTGAAAGACTGAGATGGGATGAAGATGGAGACAGGAGAGATGTAGGGTAGAAGGGCCTTGGAGGGTTCAAAGGATGAAGAGAGGCCGGGGCGGCAACAGTGTGACATGAGGTGTTGCTGTCGAATCCCTGTCATGCGTGACAAAGAGAAAGCTGTGGGATTATGGACTGGGGCTCTGATCGCCCTAAACGCCTTGACATTTGATTTTCTCTTAACTTAGTAGTGCTCTGTCTTCATCTTGGCCCTCTGCTCCCCCGGAGAGTCTGCTTGAACTTTGGAGTCTTCACTTGATGCTTCCTGGTCCTTGTCTCTCTGCTGATAACAACCTGCCCCTCCTCCTTGCAGCCTCCTGAGGCCTCTGCACCTGCTGCTCCCATGCTCACAACACCCTGCTCTTTCTTATTTCTCTGGCCCATTTCTTTTCTTCCTCCAATATTTAGCAGAAGTGTCACCTCCTCTGAGAAGCCTTCCTTGGTCCTCGCTCAACCCCTGGCTCTCAAGTCTCAATTAGGTGACTTACTTCTGAGTTTCTGCAGCTCTTCTCTCCAAGGACTAATCACTCAGCATTTTTTTTTTTTTTTTAATCTCGTCTGTCTCTGCTTCTAGACTGTGAGCCCTTTAAGGGCTCAACCTGCACCGTTTATCCTGGTTTCCCCATATTCAAATACAGTGGTGAATGCTCATGAAATATTGGGCATGAATAAATGAGTGAATCCTGACCCTTGCTATTTCCTGTACTTCATTCATTCATTGATTCAACAAATATTTATTGAGGGCACTGTACTCCAGGCACTGTGCCCATGACTTGGGAGGCAGTGGTAAACCAAAGAGACCTTCTCCTCCCCTTGAGGTGCTGACAGTCTAGTAGGGGGAGACAGACCTTAATCAGACCATTTTTTCAGAATGCAAAAATCAAAAATTTTGCAGAAGGCTGGGCATGATGGCTCACACCTGTAATCCCAGCACTTTGGGAGGCCAAGGCAGGAGGATTGCTTGAGCCTGAGAGTTCGAGACCAGCATCGGCAACTTAGCCGAGACCCTGTTTCTACAAAAACAAACAAAATTAGCCATGTGTGATGGCACACACCTGTGGTCCTAGCTACTTGGGAGGCTGAGGTGGGAGGATCACTTGCGCCTGGGAGGTTGAGGCTGCAGTGAACTGAGATTGCAACACTGCCCTCCAGCCTGGGTGACAGTGAGACCCATCTCAAAAAAAAAAATTTTTTTTTTTTTTTTTTTTTTGCAGATTATCAGTCCTTCAAGGACCTTAGAAACTCCATCATTTTAAAGATGAAAAGAACAAGGCCCAGGAAGGTGTACAACCTTGTGCCGTGGTCACATAACATACCCACAGAGCCCCACAGCCCCCACGTTTCCACTTCTGGTGCTCTCTCTCCTCTCACCCTTGTAAAATGAAAGAAAGTTATATTGATGGACATAAAACTCAGGTTGAACCAAGTGAAAATGTTTTTGTACATCAAAATCAGTTGAATGTCAGCCATTTCACATGGTTCAAATTAACATTTTCTTGCTTAATTCTTACAGCAAGCCAGTAAAGTTAGTATTGTTGCCCCCATTTTATAGGAAACTGAGACACAGAAAGATCAAGTAAGTTGTCGAAGGTTAACAGCTAGTTTGGGGCTCCCCCTGGGATTGAAACTGAAGTCTGGCCGAGGCCAAGTCTGCACTCCTTCCAATACTGTAAGCGGCCTCATCAAATAAATCAAACCTCAGACAAGCAGTGGTGGCTCTTGGGATTGCGGGGATAGCATTGAGAAGACCTCGTGTGTGTCTTGACTCACCCCCTGCTGAAGGCCTGGTCTCTGCTCCACTCCCCCAGGCCAGAGGGCAGGAGGTGAAGTGAAGTAGAGATGTTTTATCCGCAGTTTCGCATTCTGAAATGTATTGCAGGCTGTCTCCTTGATAAACATCCATTTTTGTTTGTTTGTTTTGGTTTTGTTTTTAAGCAGCTGAGACAATTAGCTATGGGAATTTCAAAACGCATTTAGCAAGAGTCTAAAATGCTGGCATCAGGTCAAATAGATATCTACAAGTTAGAAAGTAGTACGTTCTATAAGAAATGAGAATTCTAACAAAGAGAATAGGTAACAAAATTTAGAGCTTTAAATTAAAAAAAAAAAAAAGAAAGTAACCCACTGTCTTCAAGTGGGAAGGCATATGGTATTCCCAGGCACAGGATTTGAAACATATGTACAAGGGATAAAAAGGGATGATCTAGGCTGAGTTTTTTTTTTAAGCCCGCACCTTGGACGATAGGCTGAGATTTTATCTAAGAAGCAGGTAGACAAACATATTCTTGATGTGTTCTTTTTACTCTGTGGCAAGGCAGTAGCAGACCAGGGCTGTCTGTGTGTTAGAAGCCTACCAAGTTGGTGGAAACAGAAGTCAGTATAGGTGGCAAGAAGACAACTTGATCAAATACCCCGAGACCGTACAGAAGCTGATAGGTCAAAGCTGGGCTGGCCCCCCCCATACCCCAGACAGCCCTCACAGCCCTTTGGCTGCAGGCAACAGCTCAGATCTCCCTCAGATGTGCAGGCCTCAGAGGTCAAGGAGTGTTCGTACTCCATCAACCAGGGATTTCCAGAGGACCAGAACCAATAGGCTGCCCACATACACATCCTTATGCCTTTCTCTGCCTGGATCACACATCTGTGAGGGCTGCCAAGTCTGAGATCTGCAGGGCAGGGCAGCCCAGCAGACTGGAAATTCTGGCAGAAGCTGGCGTGTTGCCATCTGGAGTAGGAAGGCAGTCTGGAAGTGAATTCCTCCTTCAGAATTCCTTCATCTTCAAGAAACCTTAGACTTTTCTCTGAAGGCCTGCAACTGACTGGATGGGGGTCCCCCACATGATAGAGGGTAATCCGCTTTATTTAAAGTCCACTGATCTAAGTGTTCCTCACATCTTTTAAAAATATTGTCACAGATATTTAGATTGAGGTTTGACCAGAACCAGTACCATGGTCTAGCCATGTTGACCCGTAAACATTAACCATCACACATTTTAGAGAACGTGATTTGAAAAGCAGATTATTAGTTACCAGAAATCCACTTAGGAAGGAATAAAAGGAAATGAACTATTTGATATTTACAACCAAGGAAAAATACAAAATGTTCAACTCATTGTGTGGAAGAATGCACAGCCCCTAGAACAATTCAATAAATGCAATATAAATAACATGATGGGTGCACGCTCGTTGAGTTAACGATAGTTAAACACACGCGCACACCCCAGTGCTAGTGGGTCTGTGTGGAACCCACACCCCTACTGGTGCACCTCTGTCAGGGGACTGACCTTTCTAGCATCGCCTCCAGCCGCTAGGACTAGAGTTGTGGAGCACCTCTCCCGTCTCAGGGAGCCCGCCGCCTTCTGGAATGGACTTGAAAGGTTTCGAAGCCATCTCGTTGCCTGGTGCCTTATTTCACAGCTGAGGAGACAGACCTGGAGAAAAGCAGCTTGCCATCTCCCACTGGTCAGCAAAACCGGCTCAAGGAAGCGTGCTGGCTTCCTAACTGCCTGCCATCCTCCTCCTGTGCCAGGTCGTGGCCTCAGAGAGCTGTGCAGAAGAGCTCCATTTTAAAAATGAGAAGTCACAACTTTGGCGGAACATTGTAACCACCTGAGATTTGAAGACTATTAATGGCTGGTCCCACCCTTGGAGGTTCTGATTTAATTGGTCTGCTCTGTGGCTCGGGATTTTTAAGCTCCGAGGGTGATTTCAATGTGTAATCAGGGCTGAGCTTTAGATGGTTGAGTGCCACATGTCCACTATTCTGGCAGCAACTGATTCTTTTCCCTCTTCCTAATTTGAAGACCACTCTCTTTGATGGAGAACAGCAAAGTAAAATTGGATTCTGTTAGCAGAATCTCAGCCTTTTCATAATTGTTTATTAACATTACCTCATCTCTGCCAGGCACAGTGGCTCACACTTGTAATCAATCCCAGCATTTTGGGAGGCCGAGGCAGGCAAATCACTTGAACTCAGAAGTTCAAGACCGGCCTGGGAAACATGGCAAAACCCTGACTCCACAAAAAACACAAAAATTCGCTTGGCATGGTGGCACATGCCTGTAATCCCAGCCACTCAGGAGGCTGAGGTGGGAGGATAGCTTGAGCCCAGGCGGTCAAGGCTGCAGCCGGCCAAGATTGTGCCACTGCATTGCAGCCTGGGCGACAGAGTGAGACCCTCTCTCTCTCTCTCACTCAAAAATATTAAAATTTAAAATAATTAAAACCTCACTTCATCTTCTTCAAGCAGTATATTTCCTTCTACTGACTCTCCTAGCTCAGGATGCAACTGGAAAGAATTCTGCTTGTCTTTACCATGTCTCTTGAGTCTCATTTAGATGCTGGCCTCCCTTGACTCATTTCTTACGGGTCCCTTCAATTCTGTGGAATACACCCTTGGGTTTGTGCTTCTCCTTCCATATTTTGTACCTGTCTTTGTAAAGTCCATTCTGCACACTGCTAAGAGATGGGTGACATACAGGCCGGGCATGGTGGCTCACAACTATCATCCCAACACTGAGTGGATTTGAGGTGGAAAAATCCCTTGAACCTAGGATTCAAAGACCAGCTTGGGCAACACCGTGAGACCCCCCACCCGCCGCACTACACAATTTCTTTTTAATTAGCTGGGCATGGTATCACACACCTGTGGTCCTAGCTACTTGGGAGGCTGAGGCAGGAGGATTGCTTTAGCCCAGGAAGTTGAGGCTGCAGTGAGCTATAGTAACACCACTGCACTCCAGCCTTGGGCAACAGAGAGAGATCTTGTTTTTTTTTTTTTTTAAAAAAGTAGAGTCTCTCATCTATTGATCCCACGATGAAGTGAGTGGGATAGTCAGAAGGCCTATCACCACAACAGCACGGTGTGCACCTTCTGAGAAAAGCGGGTAAAGGAGAGAAGCACTGAATTCAGTGGGAAGGAGAAAAGCCCAAGAATGCTTTCAGGAGGAGGTGGTATTTTATCTGGGAGTGCCTAGAGTTGTCTGGGTAAGAAAGGGTAGGAAGAATGGTGGGAAGGGCAGCCCAGACAGTTGGGACATCCGGAGCAAAGCATAGAGATGTAAATGACAACAGCAGGAAGTTGGGGGCAGAGTGGGAGCTGAGAGTGGGTAAGTGAGTGGGAGCCTTATTATGGGCCTTATATGCCCAACTTCCATGGATTTTACTTTGAGGATGAAAGGTTTTTAAGAAGGGAAGTGACATAATTGTGATTTTCATTCCAAGGTGTTGGTGGGATGGTTGGATTAGAGAAGGGCAAGACCAGAGGCAGGAAAGCCTGCTGCCTCCCATATACTAAATAATGACACCTCAGGCAGGGGGAGTGGGGATGGAGGGGCAGGACAGCAGGGGCGGGACGGGGGCGTTGAGAAGGTCAGCCAGGACTGGCCGCCTGACTGCTGTGGGCAGGGCCCCAGATCGCCTTTCATCGTCTTTAGGTACATCAGAAAAATGTACCTCTACAAGCAGATACACCTGTAAGCAGTGGAGCTAGAGCTGGCTGCACGCTGGAGGAGGATGTGAGAGATGGCGGGGAGGGGTGCCAAGGACAGCATCCGGGTGTTTGGCACTACATACAAGGACTTCTTTTCTTGGCTGTTATAAATGCCAAGAAAGCAAGATCATTTTCATTAGCCAGTTTCTGCTTCCTGGTAAACATTAAATTCTCTATCTTCTCAGATGAAATAATCAGCAAGGTGAAGTATAACTTATCAGATGCTTGGCCATTAGCTGAATGAGCCTTCCAGCAGACCTCCCTCCTCACAAACCCCCATCCCTGCTCCAGCTCAGCTTCAAGAGAGTTCTGATACGTCTTTTGGGAAAACCTCCATGCACAGACTAAGAACGAGAACAAGCAGACATCAAGAAGAAGTCTCATAGGCTGGAACTTGTCATTTCATCCAAAATAAAAGTGGGTGTTCAACCAATGTACGCCCTATGTTCAGTTCAAAAAGCTGTCTTGAATGTCATCCTGTATCATCCTAACTTGATACATGCCTATCCTCTCTTCATAACCTCCTGGGGCTCATTCAATAAATATTTATTGTGCACCAACTTTGTGCAATGTCCGTATTAGGTTCTACATGAGGAGACGATAAGCTCAGACCTTCCACATCTAAGCCAGATTCCTGGCAGTGAGCGGCAAATCTTCCAACACGATGCTGTGGTCAGCCTCGCTTCCAACCCTGGAGCAGAACTGCTGGCTCTGACTTCTGGCTCCTTCACCTTTACAAGTTATTTAAAGTCTTTGTGTCTCAGTTTTCTACATATAAAATGGGATGATGACGGGGCCTACCTCATAGAGTTGTTTTGAGGAATAAACGGAGTTAACACGCGTAACAGGAGTTAGCATAGTAACGAGCACACAGGAAGGGCTCAAGCAGTGTTAGTTTTTCCTATGATTTGTTTTGTGTAACACCTGATTTCAAGATGAATAATCATACCCTCTGCTGGTAAAAAAATGTCAATGATGTGAAAAATATTCCATGATATAGTTTGAGTTTAAAAGAAAATTTCAAACAGTGTAATTCTCCGAGAATTAGAATATGCCAGGCACGGTGGCGCGTACCTGTAGTCCCAGCTACTCGGGAGGCTGAGGTGGGAGGATCGCTTGAGCCCAGGAGTTCTGGGCTGTAGTGCGCTATGCCGATCAGGTGTCCGCAGTAAGTTCGGCATCAATATGGTGACCTCCCGGGAGCAGGGGACCACCAGGTTGCCTAAGGAGGGGTGAACCGGCCCAGGTCGGAAACAGAGGAGGTCAAAACTCCTCTGCTCGTCAGTAGTGGGATCGCGCCTGTGAATAGCCACTACACTCCAGCCTGGGCAACATAGCAAGACCCCATCTCTAAAAAATATATATATATATATACAGATGCAGAATGACAGAGGTTACTTCTGAGTTATATTCATCTTCTCCTTTATGATGAATCTATTTTCTAAATTTTTTTACATGGGCATGTAAACAGGAAAAAAGTTATTTAGTAATATTAAACAATAGTGAAAAAGACTATAACTTTATTCTGTTCATCAGTCTTCTCTTGGCTAGAATCCAGGCTTCATGAAGGCAAAGCCAGTGGCATCTCAAAATCCGACAAACCTCGTTTCATCAATGTCTGGTTTCATTTCAGGCCGGCCCAAAGTCAAAGTAAGAGCTGGGCCAAGCTTTTTTCCATTCCAACTTCCTCTTTCATTCCCTCCTCTCTCCGTTTTAGGTGCCCATCTAATCAGCTCATCTTAGAGTGGCTGATTCCTTCCTTCATTCAGCTAATAGGTATTGAGAGTCCACAGGGGTCCAGCCCTGTGCGAGGGACTGAATGCAAAGAGAACTCTGCCTCTGGTGTCCTCCAGCCTCATGCCATCCCTGCTGCCCATCAACTGTGACGGCCCATTACTGGAAATGCATGCCACTTCCCAAGTCTTAGCTCTGCCCACGCCTGCAGAGCGCACACCTGCCTCTGCTCCATTTTGCTACAGATAACATAATCCCTGTGCATCTGTCCTGATGTGTCCCTGTGCATCAATCGAGTCCTGGCAGAAAACAGCATTGCCTTCAAAAGAGCTTAAATCATGGTAATTGAATAAAAGGACAATTCGGAGAGAGATGGACAGAGTTCAGGGATCCAGTCAGGCATGCTGATGCCCCAAGGATGAGGAACAGCAGGAAGCCAGGACTCCCCCTTGACTAG
The DNA here is from genome assembly GCA_036589455.1 of Ateles fusciceps. Lineage (NCBI taxonomy): Eukaryota > Metazoa > Chordata > Mammalia > Primates > Atelidae > Ateles > Ateles fusciceps. The sequence continues at coordinate 42,078,727 of JAZHEH010000065.1, forward strand.
AAGGGGAAATATAATTATTGGAGCTTATTGAAGATACTGTGATTATCTGCAATCACAGAGCAACACAGGCATTGCTAGTCCCTGGCATCTAAGCAGAGAGAATGAAGAATAAATACCCTGACCTCTTTCTTCTTCCTCCTCCTCCTCTCTCATCTCCTGTCAGTGCCCATGTGACTGAAATCATGAGCCACAGAGCAAGGATGCTCAAGTGATGCAGTTCACCTGGCAACGTGTGATTCTCATAATGACGGTTTTATGGTGGATCAAAGTTAAAACGTACTTAAGGGCCTCCTAAAAGAAGGCATCCGCTCCAGGCCTGGGTAGACCAGTGGGGGAGCTGTTTTAGGTCAGACCTCTGCAAATTAAGCCTTCTAAGTAATGAATCCTCCAGTTTCTACTGTAGTACTTGGGAAATGCTCCACAAGAGGTTAAATGAATGCATTGAAGGTTCGCAGGTTTTCCTTCTTCTTTCACATTTTATTCTGGTTAGATTTGAAGCAAATCTGGGAGGGGAGAGGGGGTGCTTGGTTGATTTGAGTACCTAGACTGTCTCTGCAATGTCTTTACTTTTTATGTTCACAGTAGGCCTCAAAGACAAAGACGAGAAGTACACGAAGGTGCCCACAAGCAAGTCAGGTATGGCCAGAGGCACATGCTCACCGTTCTGCAGATGTTTCTTTCCTGAACCTCAACCATAGTGATTTTCAGCAGAGCCCCCTCCACGACCCCTCACCAAGGGTCAGGAAGTGGAGGGTGGGGGACCAGTGCAAGGGGAGCCTGAAAGGAGAAAGCAGGTCGGGGGCGGGGTGCGGCTCCTGGATCAAGCTGGTGAGAGAGGATGTCAGTGGCAATGGGGGCTGGTGTTCCTCCTCTTGATGAGCCTGGCTTCCTCCCTACACCTGTAAGCAGCTCGCTGGTTCAGATTCTTTCCCTGGGCCATCTCCTTTGCAGTCAGCACTGCAGTTTCCTCACTTTAGAAGGACACTTCCTGGTGGGTTGGAAAATGGCAGTGGCTCCTCCCGTTCGTGTACTATTTTCTAGTTTGAGAAGTACTTCCAGATTGGGCACAGTGGCTCATGCCTGTAATCCCAGCACTTTGGGAGGCCGAGGTGGGAAGATTGCTTGCAGGCTAGGGGTTTGAGACCAGCCTGGGCAACATAGTGGGATCCCTGTCTCTACAGTACATTTAAAAATTAACTGGACTCAGTTGCTTGTACCTGTAGTTCTAGCTGTTTGGGAGGTTGAGATGGGAGGATCACTTGAGCCCAGGAGTTTGAGGCTGAAGTGAGCTCATGATAGGTCACTGTACTCCAGCTTGGGTGACAGAACAAGACCCTGTGTCTAAAAATAAATAAATAAATAAATAAAAATATAAAATACCGAGGGGATAACTAAGAATATATATCTGTATATACTTGTATACAAGAAACTCTGGTCAGATAGACAAGAAACCAATAAGAGAAACACCTGGCCAGGTGTGGCGGCTCACACCTGTAATTCCAGCACTTTGGGAGGCTGAGGGCGGTGGATCACTTGAGGCCAGGAGTTTGAGACTAACTTGGCCAACATGGAAAACCCCACATCTCTACTAAAAATATAAAGCTTAGCTGGGCGTGGTGGCGGCTGCCTGTAATCTCAGTTACTTTGTAGGCTGAGGCACGAGAATCACTTGAACCTAGGAGGCGGAGGTTGCAGTGAGTCGAGATCATACCACTGCACTCCTGCCTGGGTGAGAGAATGACACTCTGTCTCAAAGAAATAAAAAAAGCAAAACACCTGTGGATGAGGGCCAGGTAGGGGCAGGGTGGGTGGAAGCAGAAGGGAGATGCTGAGTCTTCACTACATTTCTTTTTTTAAAAAATTGTCAAATGCTAAAAGTATGTTACCAATTGAGAAAAAGTGAAAATAAATACAAATGACCCCAGGTGCAGTTCAGAAGCAGCAGCAGGAATAGCTGCCTTCCATGCGGACAGGATAGTTGGCATTGACCTCGTGGGGAAGGCCGCACTCCCTCCACAGTGGGCCAAGAGAGATCGGGGTGCCAGGTTCGGACCATACTCACTGGCTCTCCTCTCCAGCTCAAAACCCCCCCCAAAAAGCGGAGGCACTTTAAGGGAATGTGGGCTATTAGTAATAAGAGTGGAACCAGCAATTTTAAGTCTTGCTTATACATTCAAATCATCTGGTAAGCTTTAAAAATACCAATTTCCAGACCCTATTCTTAGACCGTTCAAATCAGCATCTCTGAGGTGGAGCCTGGGCATCAGTATTTTTAAAGCCAATGTCTTGGACCTTTTGGGTCAGTTCATTTATCCAGAAAGATGGAGAAGGGAAGAGGGGATGTCCAGTAGCTTAAACGAAGAAATAGCACACCCCATCACACCTATCCAGATCAAGTCAGAATGCAAGTTCTTTTTTATTTGGCTTGGCTGGAATATATGATCGACGTTGTTTCTTCCCCCTTGGCAGCCCCAGTTTTGAAACGAAGCCCTGACATCACCAAATCGCCTCTGACAAAGTCGGAACAGCTTCTGAGGATAGATGATCATGATTTCAGCATGAGGCCTGGTTTCGGAGGTATGGGATGTACACTGGCGGGGTGTCCTCTTCCTTCTTGACCTCTGTCTGTGGGCAGGAAATACAGCCAAGGGACAGCACAGCTTTTGCTCTCCCCTGACCTGGTCTGCCTCGATTGTGCTTGGTGGACAAGACATGGAGCCCACAGAACATTCTGAGCATCTGCCTTGCCCAGCCCTGGGTTCTGCTGAACAGTCTCAGGAGGTATCTGCGGCTGGGTGGCTACTGCCCCGGACAAGGATGGCTCGTGGTGAGGGAGGCCAGCAGCTGGCTGCAGGAAGGGCAGGGGAACACAGGGCAGCCGTAGCCCAGTGCGGCCTCCTAAAAATGCTCTGAAATAACAACCTTGGATTATATTTGTTGTCATCTGGGAGCTGGCAGACAGAGTTCAGGGTGCATATCCTTGGGCAGAGTGTGGTCCACTCGTTTTAATTAAATGAAAGTAGCTTGAGAGAATAATGATTTAGTCCAGAAGAATGGCAAAGCCCTTTGAAGCTTAGCCTGCAGCTGCTGGGTTTCAGCCTTCTTAGCATCAAGAAGTTTTCATCCTTATGGGTTTATTTTCCGGGGGAAAAAAATATTTATTTTAGAAATCATTCATGGCTGGGCATGGTGTCTCATGCCTGAAATCCTAACGCTTTGGGAGGCTGAGGCAGGGCGGATTCGACTGAGCTCAGGAGTTTGAGAAAAGCCTGAGCAACATGGTGAAACGCTGTCTCTACTAAAAATACAAAAATTAGCCAGCTGTGGTGGTGTGCGCCTATAGTCTCAGCTATTCAGGGGGCTGAGGCATGAGAACTGCTTGAACCCAGGGGGCGGAGGTTGCAGTGAGCTGAGATCACACCACTGCACTCCTGCCTGGGCAACAGAGTGAGACTCTGTCTCCAAAAAAATTAAAAAAAAAAAAATCATTCTCATACCTTTTATTTCTTCCAGTCACTTTTGCCCAAGGAATAAATAGGCTGTAGAACAGAGTCTCTATCCAGTCCATAATCCACCATTGTTGAATCCAAACCCACCCTTTTACTCCATAATGATTCAGTGTGCTCCATGCCTGCCCTTCATCCTGACAGCAGGGAAGAAAGGGGGCAGGAATCAATTCCCTTTATTATGCTTCCTTATTCTTTATCAGTATTGAGTCTGCATGGTCCAGAAATAACAAAAAATAGAATGCTTTAAAGCCATCCTTAAACAGGCATCCTGCCTTCCCTGAAGCTACTCTATCATGTTGCAAAGATGCAGATCTGTGGGTTTGACAAATGATCTGAATATGACTTCAGTTCTGAGTGCCTATCACCAAACAACGCCTTTCTCATGGCCAGACAAGAGACACTGGCTTCCAGGATGAAAGAAGGTGCAAAACCAGAAGGCAAATCTAGAGAATAATGTGGGTGAGCTCGTGCTAAGAAGTCAGTTACTCTTAGATCAGACCCAGCCTTTGACCTAGGCCTTCATCATACCTTCAGAGGAGCATATATAACCAAGAAAGGATGTTTCCAGACTTTCAGTGGAATATTTCAGAAAGCCAGCCTATGATTCCATGTTTTGATCTCTGGTTTGACTTCAGGGTGGCGTGACCAAACCTCCAAGTCTAACATTTAAGTAAAAATAGTGAATGCTCTTGTCATGCTCTGTCCCCCAGGCCCTGCCATTCCTGTTGGTGTGGATGTGCAGGTGGAGAGTTTGGATAGCATCTCAGAGGTTGACATGGTAAGTGCTTCTCTGACCAGAGCCACGGCAGGGGGTTTCACAAAGCCTGCCCTGGGCCAGGAGTTCCACGCACCTGAATTCAATTAGTCTGGCAACTAACTGCCCTGGGCAGTGGGAATCCCCCACACTCTTTTTACAGATGGCTCAAGATTTGCCCACAGCCATCCAAGTGGTATGAAACAGAGCCAGATAACAAGCTTGACCTTTCCCACTCCAGTGCCCAGGCTCTTGCCACTGGGATGCATTTTCTGGACAAAGGCTCTCAAATGTAAGCAGCAGGGAGCAAGTTTGCAGCGCCAAGTAGTCAGACACATCTTACTCCTGTGGATTCTGTACCTGGTGGTGGAAATGCAAAAGAAGCAAGTGTCCTCTCCCCCCCCCCCGCTGCCCCTTTTTGGTGGGTACAGATAAAAAGTGCCACATCCTCCAAGTCCTTGACTTACAGGACGTTTTAGGGACCTATCTTAGTTTGGGTCCCCCCAAGAAGCAGACCTGAGAGAAGCATTCACAAGTGTAAGTAGTTTATTTGGGAGGCCATCCTGGGAAACACCAGAACAGAGTGGGGAAGGGACAGAGGAAGAGAAGGAAGCAAAGAGGACTGTGCTATCAAACCAGTTACTATGGAACTGGTATAAAACTCAGTCATAGAAACATAGAAATCAGTGCCACTGGAGTACTCTGGGAATCAGTGAAGAGCACACTTCAGGGTTATCCAACTCAGGGGTGCAGGAGCTGGGGTATTTATCCACCGCCTTCTCTCTGGTTGAGTGCTCCTTGCAGGCATTAACTTTCTGGCACTTGTGGCTTGAGTTACACATGGCGACAGTAGCAGCCTCTCGAGTGTATAGTGAATGCCAGGAGCTTGGGGCAGGGCCAGGCACACTCACACTGTCTTCTCCAGGCTTCTGGCTGAGTTCCTCCCCCCGCAGCGTTCTCTTCCTCCTACTGCAGCAAACTCCAGGGACTCACAAGACCTCACTTGACCCAGTTCCATTCCCCAGGCAGGTAATAGCTCCACAGGGACTACAGAATCCACACCTCAGTGGGTTTGTGTGTGTCTGGGGTTCCTTCTGTGCCCCTCTGCCCCGCAGGACTTTACGATGACCCTCTACCTGAGGCACTACTGGAAGGACGAGAGGCTGTCTTTTCCAAGCACCAACAACCTCAGCATGACATTTGATGGCCGGCTGGTGAAGAAGATCTGGGTCCCTGACATGTTTTCGTGCACTCCAAACGCTCCTTCATTCATGACACCACCACAGACAACGTCATGTTGCGGGTCCAGCCAGATGGGAAAGTGCTCTACAGTCTCAGGTAGGAAGAAAGGCAGATCGTTCATCTTAACCAAGAAAAGCACTGGTTTCACAACAGTAATTTGGGTTTTTGGCTCTGAATGTCTACTTTCTAACTTTTCAGTAGCTGCCAGCTTCTCAACATCAACTTTATAAGTGAGTAGAAATCTAAAAGGTATATTCAGCCTTGAAAATACATTTGGGGCAATTTCTCAAGCTGATACTATTCTATATGTTATATTTCAATAATAAAAAAGTTTATTTCTCTAGTAGGAGTCAGAGAAATAGAAAACGTGTTCTCAAGGACTTACCTCCTACAATGTCTCTGATTCCCACTTTTTGGGAACATTTTAGAACTTTGGTTTTAAAAAAAAGTTCTTTTGCTTCATCTGGCCACCATAGGCACATTTTCCCTCCTTTCTCTCCATAGTGTCCTACTTGAGAGACTATGGGGACCCCTGGCTACTTGATGACTTGAAGTGCCATTCTGAACATCGCTTTTAAAATATAAAGAATAAAATCTTCTCACCAATTCAGATACTTCAGAAATGTTTACTTGCTAATTAAGCACTGGCCCCGGGAAGCTTTCCTTAAACACAGCTCTACAGTGTGGTTTTCAGGCTGCACAGGAGCTTTAGAAACTCATGGTATTCACCTCCCTAGGAGGCACGTGGAGGTGAGCAGCAGGCCTTCACAGAGAAGGGATGTTTTCACTTGCTGTGGGGTACTGCTATTGTGCTGTGTGGAGGTGCATTCCAGTTTCATGGACTTTGCTTTGGCTTCCGTGTTGATGAATGGTAAAGATGCATCCACACATCAATGTATAAGTAGAGGGTTCATGGATGGTTACACAGTAGACCTACAGAATCAGAGATTGCAATGTTGAAGCTGAATTTCTGTCCCCATTGCCCAAAGGAGTATTTATTATGATCCCTCCATATTCATTCTGGCCTGAAACCTAAGTAATTAGGTACCTAACACAGAGTGGGGTTACAGGGTTTTCATCTTTAAGGTTTAAAATGCTTCCTCCTGTAAGAAGTACTCAGGCGGGTCCAGGATGTGCAACGCTTCCCTAAACCATGTTGAACTGGTTCTCCCTGAGGTCCGCATTTCTGAGGCAGATTTTCTTTTATCTTTTTCTTTCTTTTACTTTCCTTTCCTTTCTTTTTCTTTTTTTTTCTTCCCTTCCCTTCTGTTTACTTCCCTTGCCTTCCCTTTCTTTCTTTCTCTCTCTCTTTCTCTTTTCTTTTCTTTCTTCTTTCTTTCTTTCTTTCTTCTCTCTTCTCTCTCTTCTCCGTTTCTTTCTTTTTTTTTTTTCAGAGTTTTGTTCTGTTGCCCAGGCTGGAGTACTGTGGTGTGATCATGGCTTTACTGCACCCTCAACTTCCCAGACCCAAGCAGTAATGTGACTTCTGCCTCCCAAGTGGCTGGGACCAAAGGCATGTGCCACTATATCCAGATACTTTTCTAAAAAATCATTTTTGTAAAAACAGAATGTCCCTATGTTGCTCAGGCTGGTCTTGAACTCCTGAGCTCAAGCCATCCTCCCACCTTAGCCTCCAAAGTGCTGGGATTACAGGTATGAGCTACCACACCTGGCCTCCTGAGGCAGGTTTTCAAGGCATCTTAACGCTTAAAAAACTACCAATACAACAACACAACTCAGTGGCACCACCAGGGCTACAGAGTATTAGACCATAACATATGTGATCACTGGTATGCTAGTAAATGCTTAACAGTGGGTTACCTGGGGGGGGGGGAAGTATGTATACCTATATGTATATAAGTTTATTATAAACATCACTGATATAAAGGATATATAATGCTCTTTATTATAAATTCCATAAATTTATAACTTGAGCATCATTTCCTAGTTCTGGGAAAAACCACTATAAGTTTTTATAATTCTGTCAACAAATGAATGTAGATCTGATGAATGTTGGTTGATATTTTCTTTTCCACTAATAAGACAAAAGCAAAACAATGAAGAACTGTATAGAAAATTTACTCATTCATCAAAGACACAAGCAACTTCTTTGCTGAATTGAATAATAACTTTTAAATATTGAAATATGTCCTCAATAGTTTATACTACTCACAATGTAATGGTAATAGGCATAACACCCTTTTAGGCTTAATCTGCCTTAAGTCTAGACAATCAACAAAACAATAAATCAAGCCCTGATTTGTAGTGTTGCTGATTTCTGTAGTGTAAATACTCCCATCCTGACTGATTTCAAGCTCCCAACCTGATGTCACTAAATCCAGAACTAGGAAGAAATTCATGACCACCATTATGCAGTATTTCTACCGCGCAGATGCAGTGAGTGTAACGGCTTCAAGAATATAGATAATAAGGAAATGTAGTGAAATAATTAGGAAGTGATATTTATTACTTTTGTTTTTACAAGATAAGTCTGCTAATAGTGAATTCTCTCAGCTTTTGTTTGTCTGGAAAAGACTTCATCTCTCCTTCATATTCAAAGGAAAATTTGGTTGGATACAATATTCTTGCAGTTTTTTTCTTTGAGCACTTTGAAAATGTTCTTCTACTTCCTCCTGGCCAGAATGGTTTCCACTGGGAAGTCTGTTGCCAGACAAATTGGAGCTTTTTTTTATTTTTATTTTTAAAACTAGTCAAGTGCAGTAGTGAGAAGAGGGAAAAGAGTAGAACAAGGAGTTCAATCTCTAACTGTGAACAATCAATTGAGATTTCTCACTACCTTCAGACCAGCCAAACTGGAGGTTTTTAATGTTATTTGCCTTATTTATCTTGCTGCTTTTAGGATCCTCTCTTTGTTCTTGACCTTTGAGATGAATTACTATATGTCTGGAGGTAGTCTTAATTGCATTGATTCTGTTTGGTGTTCTCAGACCTTCCTATACCTGTATATTTAACTCTTTCTTGAGTTTTGGAAAGTTTCCTGTTATAACTCCTTTGAATACACTTTCCACCCCTTGCTCTTGCTCAACTCTTTCTTGAACACCAATAATTCTTAGATTAGGTCCTTTGAGGTAATTTTCCATATCTTGTAAGCAAACTTCATTCCTTTTTATTCTTTTTTTTATTTTTTCTCATCTGACTGTAATTTCAAGTAGCCAGTCTTCTAACTCACGGATTCTTTCCTCTGCTTGGTTCACTCTGCTGCTGAGAGCCTTTAAAGAGTTCTTCAGTTCAGCAAATGTATTTCTCAGTTCCAGGATTTCTGTTTGATTTTTGTTGTTGTTGTTGTTATTTCAATCTCTTTGTTAAATTTCTCTGGTAAATTTCTGAATTGCTTTTTTTGTTATTTTGGATATAACTACATTTCCTTAAAATTGCTCTTTTGGATTCTTGTCAGAGAGGTTACAAATCATGGTCTTGTTGGGGTCCCCCTTTTGGGGAGGTCATAGTTCCTGTTTGCTGTTGTTTCTTGTTGGTATACATCGATGCCTTTGCATTGAAGGATTAGTTATTTATTCCAGTTTTCTCTGTCCAGTTAGTTTTGTTTTTCCTTGTCTTTTTTTTTTTTTCTCTGATGTCACTCAGAGGAATGGTTTTGTTTTTTATTGACTATATTTGCTTAGTGAATCTGTCACTAGATTGCTGCCTCCTTTTCGGCTCTAGGTGGCACCTACAGCCCAGGTTCGCCTTGCTCCAGTAACTGGTCTGTCTGTGCACTGCCTGTCCTGAATGGGAGAGGTCCTGAAGGGATTATCCCTGCAATGTGTGAAGGCTGGTGAGGGATTCGTGCCCAGGGGACCTGCAGAATGTTTTTCCTGCAGTACTACTGAACAGCCGCTTTGATTTGCCATCTCCTTTGGTCAAGTTACAGAGCATAGCGTCCAGGCTGGAGATGGTAGTTCTGCCTCCCCTTTGTCTCTGCCTGTTCTCAGGTCTGTTTCTCCCTTCAGGCAATCATGATGCTTCCCGTGGGTTAAGGCAAGGACAAGTCTCCTGCCAGGGAACCCAAGAAGGTAGAGAAGCTGATTGATCACCTCAATTTCACTTTTTCCAGTGCAGAAATCATGAGTTGTGGGAGATTTTCCATGCATTTGGTGGCAGGTAGAATGGGAGAGAAGAACATCAGGGATGTGTAAGTCCAGTTCTCCTGCTGTCAGCTGTTTTTCTGTTTCTCTGTGGCCTAGGGGACTGTCTCATCCTCATCCACGAGCTCTGGATTGTTGCTGGTGAAAATCTCGGTGTTACATTTGTTTTTGGTTTTCTGTGGTAGGGAGTGAAGCAGCTTGCCTCTGGGCCACTGTTTTGGAACTGGAAGCTATTATTTATGTTTTTAATGTGACATTTAATTTTAATGTTTAATAGTGACTGTGGTTAACAACTGTCTCACAAGCTTCCTGAAAATCTAGCAATCAGCTCCCAAAAGCCTGTAGAAGTCTAGTCCAGTGCACCACTGGATGTAAGTGCAAGAATTGGGTAGAAAATCTTTTATATGTTCAGAATAAAAATCCTCAGGGAGCCTCACTCACCAGGAAAACACCTCCTTTCCCTCTCTGTGCCTAAAAACAGATGAGTTGATTTCTCATTGCAAATAAAGTTATGAGTTTGTTTGATTTAGATGAAAAAAAAAAGAGAGAGATCTAAGTTACTGAAGACCACCACTTTGAAATTTATTTTAAGGAAAACATGTCAACTCTGTCAGCAACTGGCCAGCTCCTAAAATATATACTAATTTACCATCTCCTCACTTCATTCACTCATTGATTACTTCAGCAGGTTCTTATTAGCCTCCTGGTTGCCACAGTGGCCCGTGGAGTTGTATGAATGAAAGCCGTGCCAGGTTCTAACTCAAACACCGGGAACATAAAGACAGGGATAGAGGTCACTGTCCCTCTTGGGACTGCAGGCTATGGAGGAGACAGGCACAGAACCCAGTGGTTAGGACGCAAATGGGGAATGCAGCAGGGCAGGGGGAGGAGGTAGATAACAGGATGATGAGAACAGTTTTCCTAGATATCAGCATAGAATAAAAACTGAAATCCACAAGTGCGATGCTCTGTTATGCTTGGTAGATTTAACTGAGGTAATATTGAAAAACCAATTCCATGACTTTTGAATCCCTAGTCAACTTCAAGATATAAAAGAGTCAATGAGGCCAAGCGTGGTAGCTCAGGCCTGTAATCCCAGCACTTTGGAAGGCTGAAGCCGGTGGATCATCTGAAGTCAGCGGTTTGAGACCAGCCTGGCCAATGTGGCAAATCCCCATCTCTACTGAAAATACAAAAATTAGCCAGTCATGGTGGCACATGTCTATAGTCCCAGCTACACAGGAGGCTGAGGCAGAAGAATTGCTTGAACCCAGGAGGCAGAGGTTGCAGTGAGCCGAGATCGCTCCACTGCGCTCCAGCCTGGGCGACAGAGCAAGCCTCTGTCTGAAAAAAGAAAAAAAGAAGAAGAAGAGGAGTCAATGACCACGGGAGAATGGAAAGATTTATGAAGTTTTCTCAGGAGAGCTTTGCGGGCATGCTGTGAGTGGGCCTTCACTGGAACCTCTCACAGAGCTTGCAGTGTGGGGTGCCTGCAGTTTGGGACACTGTGCATTTAGGTGGGAGAGAAGAGTTATCTGACCACCCTGGGGGGCAGACCCAGAAGTTTTTGCCATGGTGGGATCAGTCTGTATTGATCTGTGAGTGTATGTGCAGTGGATGGTGGGTGAACCAAGAGCTGGAGAATGGAAACCTGCAGTGTGGAGGTGCCCAGTCATGGGAGTGAGGAAGCCAGGAAAGAAAGTAGTTTCCGGGCCGGGCTCGGTGGCTCAAGCCTGTAATCCCAGCACTTTGGTAGGCCGAGGCAGGCAGATCACTTGAGATTGGGGGTTTGAGACCAGCCTGACTAATGTATGGAGAAACCACGTCTCCACTAAAAAAAAAACAACAACATTAGCCTGGCATGGTGGTGCATGCCTGTAATGCCAGCTACTTGGGAGACTGAGGCAGGAGAATTGTTGAACCCAGGAGGTGGAGTTTGCAGTGAGCTGAGATCACGCCACTGCACTCCACCCTGGGCAACAAGAACCAAAGTCCGTCTCAAAAAAAAAAAAAAAAGTATCAGCTTCCACCAGGTGGCAGGCCCAGAGAGCAGGAGCCGCCCAGCCACAGAACTGTCCTATGCCCACCCTCCCTGTCTCCTCGCACTTCCACCTGTGTGGGAGGAGATCGGAGATGGGCAGAAACTGACCACTCAAATGCCAACTTTTTATCTTAGTTGAGGAGGGACAGCAGAAGTCTTCATTTGAATGAACTTTGAAGCTGATGAATACCTCAGACTGAAACTCTTGATTTCTGAATTAAGGTGTGGTTTGTGACTTAAGAGGGTTTTGACTATTACAAGAGAGTGAGCAGAAGAGCCACGGGACCGGCCAAGTTTCCATCCAGGGCAGGGAAGAGCCTCTCCAATGAATCAATTTAAAGGAACTTGTGGAAACAAGAATGAACATTTGTGATGACATCACAAATGGTTGTTTTATGTGGAGGTTATACAGAGAGAAGCATCCAGTCAGGGTGGGAAGGCCCATTCTGATGATGTCTGTAATTCTGAAAACATCTGTTCCTGTACCAACTAACAGAAAGAGAAGGGGTATTCAGTGCCCTGGTTCGTAGCAAAACATTTCCTGCATTGGGCATTCCATGTCCCTAAAGTTAGCTCCAGATGTCCCCAAAGTTAGTTCTTAGCTGATTTCCTGTTGGTGATGCCAGTGGGCATCGTTATGTGATGATGTACCCACAGAAATGGAAGCCCACCCATTGGGCATCGAGTCAGCTGCCAGCCTGACCCCTGCCCTGACCCGCATACTCTAACATGCCCTGTTTATCAGGATTTCCAGGGAACATAAGACCACCCAGCTGCTGGCCATCAAAAATGCCTCATACATAGAATACAACCATCCCATCCTCAAAGCAGAGGAAAAAATGAGGGAAATATTTGAATGACTCCATTTCGAGAATGCTCTTTTCCTTGAAATTTCCATTTAAATTAAAAGTGACTTTTTTTCTTTTTGACCATGAATTAGCCATATAATTTCCACAGCTTTTACGTAGCAAAATATTGCGTAGTTGAAGGAAAAGTAGTACATTCAGCACCAGCGAACACGTGTTAATCATGTCCTGCTGTGAAATTCCCCATTGGATAAGAGGCCTTTCACCTACGAAGAATGATCTGTATGTGTTTGGCTTTTAATACAGAAGCCTCTTTTCTTGTGTAAACTCTGAAATAAAATCACTCAATGCCAGCAAGTGCTTGCCTGTTAACACAAGAAGACTTTCAGTGTTTTTCCATTACTTTGATCTCCAAGGAATTATCCACTAACAACATATATGTCCACTAGTAGATACAATTATCAATCCAAAAATATCAACATTGTTAAAGAAAGTGTCAAGCTCGGCAACTGGCATGACTGTACACAGTATTGTATACAATATTGAATATCAATAAAATAAATAAAAGAACTGGAATTTATCTGAAACAGGAGAACAGTATATGCTCCCAGGGCTTCTTTTAAAAAACCGCATCGGCTGGGTGCGGTGGTTCATGCCTGTAATCTCAGCACTTTGGGAAGCCAAGGCGGGCGGATCACAAGGTCAGGAGATGGAGACCATCCTGGCCAACATGGTGAAACCCCGTCTCTACTAAAAATACAAAAAAATTAGCTGGGCGTGGTGGTGCGTGCCTGTAGTCCCAGCTACTCGGGAGGCTGAGGCAGGAGAATGCTTGAACCCGGGAGGCAGAGATTGCAGTGAGCCGAGATGGCGCCACCGCACTCCAGCCTGGGCAACAGTGTGAGACTCTGTCTCAAAAAAAGAAAAAACCCATATCATGTTTTTATTTCACATTGTTATATTGATTGAGACCATTGCTTCTTTAAAATGATTGAATGTGATAGGAGTTAGCAGAGACGTTCTATTTGCCTCACACTGACCCTTGGGTTAAACATAAATGCCTAAGAGTACTCCAGTGAGGGTATCACTCATAAGCCACGTGTCTAAATCCTGACACATTGCTTATGCAGTATGAGAAGGAGGCAGTTATCATACTGGAAGGAAGCAGAGGCCTTTTCTGCTTGTTTTGTCATTTTGCACTTGTTTTTTGCAGGCTCCGAATAAATCAATTTTGTCTTTGTGGCCCTAGGGTTACAGTAACTGCAATGTGCAACATGGACTTCAGCCGATTTCCCTTGGACACACAAACGTGCTCTCTTGAAATTGAAAGCTGTGAGTAGACTTGTGCTCAGGGATCAGAACACAGCTCCTGATAATTCTGAACACCTCTAACTCTCAACTGCAGGAACAGTGTGTATTCCTTATTCGTGACAATACTTTTAAAGTAATTTTTTAGATTGAAGCTAGGTCTGGGTAATTTTAAGTATCAGGAGCAACTTTGGGACTAAAACCTTCCATTGCCATAACTGATCTTTTAATGCCCTGTGGCAATGGTTTTAAACTTTGTTCTATTGAATCAGGGTAACTGCTTGAGGAGGGGAAGTAGAGGGCTAAGTGAATATGGGTCTCCTTCCAAGCCCTTTGCTCAGTACACACACACACACAAGCGCGCACACACACACACACACATGCAAATTCATCCAGAAAGCTCATTTTTTACGTGTTGTATTGTCCTTCTAAATGTGATTTCTGCTGAAGAAAGATTTCCTGGCCAAAACAAGTTTGACAATAGTTGCCCCCTAGGGAACTGCCACTGTGAGTTCCCATGGTGGCTGAGACTCTCAGGCACAACAAGGGATTTCAGGAAGCTTGCACACACGCAGATATCCTGGAAAAGCTAAAAACCTGGCCCTATGACACCATCAGTGCAGGCAGCAAAAGAAAAAAACACGCAAATTAGACTACTTGAAAATTGTTAATTTTGTGCATCGACATTATCAAAAGAGTAAAAGGGCAACCCACGAATGGGAGAATATTTTGGCAAGTCATCTATCTGATAAGGGATTGATATCCGGAATATAAAGAGAACAACTAAAACTCAACAACAACAACAGCAAAACAGATAACTTGCTTAAAAAATGGACAAAGGACTTGAATAGACATTTCTCCAAAGAAGCTACACAAATGGCCAGGAAGCACATGAAAAGATGTTCAACATCACCAATCATTAGGAAACTGCAAACCAAAACTACAATGAGTTACACTTACTGGATGAATACTGTCACAAAACAGAAAACAATGCTGGGAGGGTGTGAATAAATTAGAACGCTTATGCTTTGTGGGTAGGAATGTAAAATGGTGCAGCCACTGTGGAGAGCAGCTCCTCAAAAATTAAAGCAATGACTGGGCATTGTTGCTCACACCTGTAATCCTAGCACTGTGGGTGGCCTGGGTAACAGGATCACTTAAGCCCAGAAGTTGAAGACCAGCTTGGGCAACATAGCAAGACCCTGTCTCTACAAAAAATACAAATATATGTCGGGTGAGGTGGCTGGCACCTGTGGTCCCAGCTTCTCTGGAGGCTGAGGCAGGTGGATCACTTGAGCCCAAGAGCCCGAGGCTGCAGTGAGCCATGACTGTACCACTGCACTCCAGCCTGGGTAAGAAAGCAAGACCCCCATCTCTTAAAAAAAAAAAAATTAAAACGAGAACATATGATCCAGCAAATCCATTTCTGGATATATAACCGAAAGAATTGAAAGCAAGGTCTTGAAAAGGTACTTGTATACTCAATATAGCAGTTTTATTCACAATTGCTAAAACATGCAACAACCCAAGTGTCCATCAATGAATGAATGGATACACAGAATGTGGTAATGCATACAGTGGAAGTGTTCAGCCTTAAAAAACAAGGATTTTGAAACTTGAGGACAGTATGCTAAGTGAAATCAGCCATTGCAAAAGACAAATACTGTATGATTTCACTTTTAAGAGGTACTTAGCGTAGTCAAAATTATAGAGACAGAAAGTAGAATGGTGGTTGCCAGAGGCTGGGAGGAGGGGAAGTGAGGATGAGGGGTTATTGTTAAATGGGTACAGAGTTTCAGTTTGGAAAGATGAAAAGAGTTCCAGAGACAGACGGTGGTACGACCATCATAATGGTTATATTTATGCAGTAATGTAGTACAACATAAATACTACATGAAAATTTAAAAATGCTGTGCATCAAAACATTATCAACAGAGTAAAATGCAACCCACAATGGGAGAATATATACTGACAAATGATATATCCAACCATAATAATGGTTGTATTTGTGTAGTAATTTTCATGTAGTAAAAATTTCATTGTATGTATCATGCATCATAATTACAACACTAAGAATGAAGTGGAATACCACTGAAGTCTACACTAAAGAATGGTTAAGATGGTAAATTTTGTGTTATGTGTATTTTAACACAACCCACACAGACACACACACACAGATACAGAGACACACACACACGGACACACACACACACACACACCAGAAACCAGACCACAGAAAGATCCAGGCTGAGGCAGTGTAAAATGACCCACATGCATCTCTGCCCTCCTCTACATGTTCGCTCCGTTCTCCTCCCTGCCAAAACACTTCCTCTGACAGCACCGTGGACACCCTCATGAGTCCTACACTTCTCCTGAATGCTGCACTCCCTGGCAGTGTGAAAGCCCTAGTGAGGATTCTCACCGGTCCAGGGCATGTTGTAAGCCTGTAAGCCAACCTGGGCTTGTGGCAGTAGGTCAGGTGTCCCCCTGGCTCCAGTCGCCTAGAACCAAGGAGTGCAGGGCTGTTGACGTCACACACCACTGGGGCCAAAGGGACAGCTGTGTAGGGCAGTGAATGTGGGGAAAGGGTGTAATAAAACCCAGGACCAAGGGAGTGGCTACTTATCGCACGGTGGCTTTACCCCTGCCTTGTCATCCAGCCTTGTCATCAAGCCCTCACAAGACCCTAGTGAGCAGGTTATCATCATCATACAAAGGAAGGACAGAGCTTGGTGGCAGAGCCACCCTGAAATTATGAGTTCACTGGCTCCAGAACTTAGTTTTCCCCACTATGCCTGGGCAGCTTCTGCCTCCATCTGCAATGTAGCCTTCTTTCAGGTTGTATTGTCCATGGCTCCGCCAAATAAACAGACCCAGTAAGATATACAGAGTAAAGATCTATTGCAAGGAAGTAGCTCGTGGGATTGTGGGGGCTGGCTGAGTCCCACATCTACAGGCGGACCATCAGGAGAGCAGGAGGGACACCCTGTGGCAGGAGCAGATGCCGGAGTAGACAGATGGAATTTCTTCTTCCAAGAAGCCTCGGCTCTGCTCCTAAGGCCTTTCACCTGATGGAATCAGGCCCACCCAGATTATCCAGGAAAATCCCCTTTAAAGTCCGCTGGTTTTAGACATTAGTCACATCTACAAAACACTTTTACAGATGAGTGTTTGATTGCATAATTGGGTACCATAGCAAAGCCAAGTTAACACATGAAACCGACCATCACACAGGTCAAGGGTTAGAAAACAGGAATAAAATAGTTCTTGGAAGGAACCGTTTACACATAAGCAGACTGGACTGGCCGTGCCATGAAGCTTTTCCTCAGTTATGCTCAGGCTGTAGGTAGGTTTGTTCACTGGGAGTTCACCGGAAGCTGGTGAGGGAAGGGGAAATGGTAGCACCAGAAAGGGCGATGATCATGGAGTCACTTCAACTTTACCCTGAGTAGGAGTGACTGGAGTCTTACAGAGAAGGAACTTGTTCCACTCCGGTCTCTTTATGGATATTTTCTTGCTAAAATGCGGCCTTTATTACCTGATAGTGTTTATAGGTGTTTGCCATCAATTGATGAATCGCTGCACTTTGAAAGAAGAAAAGGAAAAGGCTAAATCACTCCCAGTTTATAAGGCTGAGTCATATGAAATGTTGCCAATATTTAACCATTTCTAACCTACAAAAAGAGCAATTTCATTTGATTTAACCTAATAAATGGCAGGCTGAATTGTAGGGTGAACCTTTTGCAGGAGTTATGAGCATTTGGGGTTAAGAACTTTGCTCTGATGACTTTTGGAAGAGTGGAGAGAATTCGATGTGTCTTTTGGGATATTGCTTTGCTTTGTTTAGACTGTGGTTTGTTTTTCAAACTATCATACCACAATCCCAGTAGTCAGTGCAGGAAGTCAGAACACAGGTTCCACATAGCCCCACAGACCATCCTGTCTTGCCACCACTTTGTGTCTGATGCTGGCTCCTGTCTTTCAGATGCCTATACAGAAGATGACCTCATGCTGTACTGGAAAAAAGGCAATGACTCCTTAAAGACAGATGAACGAATCTCACTCTCCCAGTTCCTCATTCAGGAATTCCACACCACCACCAAACTGGCTTTCTACAGCAGCACAGGTAAGTGTGGGGTGAGGGCTGAGAGTCTGGGCAGCTTCAGCTTGGCCTCAGAGGTTCACCCTCTATTATAGGAAAGGCTTGAATTGGTTGTCAAGTGAACAGTGTCACTTACATTTGAAACTAAAGACAGAGGCTGGGTGCAGTGGCTTATGCCTGTTATCCCAGGACTTTGGGAGGCCAAGGTGGGTGGATGGCTTGAGCTCAGGAGTTCAAGACCAGCCTGGCCAACATGGCGAGACTCAGTCTCTACTAAAAATACAAAAATTAGCTGAGCGTGTTGGCTCATGCCTGTAGTTCCAGCTACCTGGAAGGCTGAGGTGGGAGATCCCTTGAGCCCTAGAGTAAGAGGTTACAGTGAGCCGAGATCACGCCACGGCACTCCAGCCTGGGTGACAGAGTGAGACCCTGTCTCAGAAAAAAAAAAGAAAGAAAGAAAAGAAAAGAAACTAAAGACAGAAATCCTAAGTGAAGTCTAGTGGGTGGCAAGCTGTAGGTGGAAGTGATTTTTTTTTTTGATACCACCAATGCATCAGAGTAATAACCTAAAAAAATCAGTAAGGACTTAAAACATAAGCCTCGTGAGTAGGTTTATTTGAGACAATCGCATTGCCAGCTTAGCAACTGGCATCTCAGCCATGACATGCTGATCCGAGCCCCCTCCTTGACAGCAAGAAACAAATACAATTCCGGTCTGTCGTTTTCCATTTACATTCTCCCTGCTCCAGCCAGCCCCTTGGGGTTGCTCCACTCTTGACCAGCCTGCTCTTGCTACGCTGCTTGCATAGCCCCTCCTGGTGACTCTCTTCTAAGTCTCAGTGCAGGAACCACAGGTCAGTTCCCTGTGGACCCAGTTGTTCTTTTTTTGAACCAAGGGTCAGGTCAGGCTCACACCCTCCTGTTGCCTGAGGTCATGCTCCGGGACATCTTTCCTGGGAGCTTGCCTGCACTACTTAAATAGCTGAGGTTAACTTGCTCCATTTCTTGCCTCTTTTTTAAAAAAAAATTTCAGCCCAGGCGAGGTGGCTCACTTTGGGAGGCTGAGGTGGTGGGTCACCTGAGGTCAGGAGTTCGAGACCAGCCTGACCAACATGGAGAAACCCCGTCTCTACTAAAAATACAAAATTAGCCAGGTGTGGCGGCGTATGCCTGTAATCCCCAGCTACTCGGGAGGCTGAGGCAGGAGAATCGCTTGAACCCAGAAGGTGGAGGTTGTGGTAAGCCAAAATCACGCTACTGCTCTCCAGCCTGGGCAACGAGAGTGAAACTCTGTCTCAAAAAAAACAAAAAAAAAAATTTGGTAGTTTTATTGATACAAGTGGGTTTTGATTACATGAATGAATTGTTTAGTGGTGAAGTCTAAGATTTTAGTACATCTGTCACTGAGTGGTGTACATTATACCCAACAGGTAGTTTTTCATCCCTCACTCTCCTCCTACCCACCCCACTTCTGAGTCTCCAGTGCGTACTATACCACTCCATGCCTTTGTGTTCCCGTAGCTTAGCTCCCACTTATAAGTGAGAACATGTTGAATTTGCTTTTCAGTTCCTGAGTTATTTCACCTAGAATAATGGCCTCCAGTTCTATCCAAGTTACTGCAAAAGACATTATTTCATCGTTTTTTATGGGCGAGTGGTATTCCATGGTGGGGATATTCCATGGTGTGTACATACCATATTCTCTTTATCTGCTCATCTGTGGATTCGCACTCAGGTTGATTCCATATCTTTGCAATTGTGAATTGTGCTTCTTGCCTTCTTTTCACCAGTCACCTTTCAGGACCATTTTGCTCAAATCTTCATGCAGTTTCTGTGGCTAAAATCTTGCACAATTGACACATAGAGAGCGCGTTCTTTTAAGTACCCCCAGGGTCTTTCTAATCTGTAAGAGAGAGCACCGACGTAGCGCTGCAGTCCAGCACATCTTATCTCCTTATCCATCACCAAAAGTGTTGGTTCCTTGGAGGACCCCTGCTCTTTTGACCCTCAGCATTCTGACAGTCCCTCTGCAGTAGCTTGCTGGTAACCAGAGGCATGTCCCATGCGTTGTAATGACCCGGGGATGCCAAGTTTCCAAGTTCATATCGCCAAGTCCCCATCCGTTTTGCTTTCAGTCCTAGGCATCTCACGCATATAAGGCCTTTTCCTTTTCTTTCAGTCATCCTCACTTTCTCTTCAACTCCTCCAGGTATGTTTTCCTTGTAAGGAACACAAAAGAAAAGCTACAATGTAGCTGGACCTGTGATTGTTCACTCTGTTCCTAAATGCAATGTTGTGTTTAACTTTCTTTTTTAACTTAAAGCATATTTCTCCCCATAAAGAAACCCAAAGAGATTGTTTAAATCAGTGCTTCTCAAACTTTGACGTGCATAGGAACTGTGTGGGGAATATATGTGTGTGTGTGTGTGTGTGTGTGTATATATATATATATATATATTTTTTTTTTTTTTTTTTCTAATAGAGACAGGGTCTTACTCTGTGGCTTAGGCTGGAGTACAGTGGGGCGATCATAGCTCACTGTAACCTCCAACTCCTGGGCTCAAGCGATCCTCTTGTCTTGGCCTCCCAAAGTGTTGGGCTTATAGGTGTGAGCCACTGTGCCCAGCAGAGAATATTGTTTAATGGACATTCCAATTAAGTAGGTCTGGGGTGGGAATCTGCATTTATAACAAGCTCCCCAGGTGACGGTGAGGTTGCTGGGCCCTAGACCAGGTAATAGGAGTAACAGGAGTTTAAATGAGCTAGGTGTAGTGGTGGTTCATACCTGTAATCTCAGCACGTGGAGGCTGGAGTGGGTGGATCACTTGAAGCTAGGAGTTTGAGACCAGCCTGGTGAACATAGCAAGACCCAGTCTCAACTAAAAAAAATTTAAAATTAGCCGGGTGTAGTGGTACTAGCTACCCGGGAGGGTGAGGCGGGAGGATTGCTTGCACCCAGGAGTTCGAGGCTGCAGTGAGCCAAGATCGCACCACTGCACTCCAGCCTGGTGACAGAGCAAGACCCTGTCTCAAAAAAAAAAAAGTTTAAATGATCTTATGATCTTTGCAAGGGGTTCCCTTTGTGAACAAGATAAGGGCCAAAGGTTTCTTGAGATAGTTTCACCCAGGCAGTGTGTATTACTGTATAATCACTTTGTTCCATGATTTCTCTCACTTTCACCTTTTATAGGCGTGGTAAGATTCCACTGGAGTGTCTAAAGCTCTTACAATTTCATGAATAAAATGTGTTTTATGAAGGAGCCATGATGTGTACTGTCTTTAATTCCTGTGTCCCCCAGGCTGGTACAACCGTCTGTACATTAATTTCACGTTGCGTCGCCACATCTTCTTCTTCTTGCTCCAAACTTATTTCCCCCGCCACTCTGATGGTCATGCTGTCCTGGGTGTCCTTCTGGATCGACCGCAGAGCTGTGCCTGCCAGAGTCCCCTTAGGTAAGGAATATCTCAAGTACATATTCCAAGCATCTGAAAATATAGGTATTAATAATTCTTTCCAGATAAAACCATTCTTTTCAAATTGGTCCTATACCCCTTTTGGTGTTATGACTTGGAAACATTCAAGAGTTATTTATTGTAGGTAAAATCCCATAATTAGGAATCTATGTAGCAAAATGCTTTCCAGGACTCTACAGGTGCCCATCCAAACAGCCCACCGTTAGTCTTGTTGAAGCCATGTTCCAGGATGGGTGAGCCTGGTCTTCAGGTGCCTTCTTTGCTCACTTGCAAAATGAATCATATCCTACAACAGCGTTTCTCAAATGGTGGCTCAAGGGATCTTTGTGATAGAATCTCTGTGGGAAATTGTTAAAAATGAAGGGTCCTGGGTTTCATCTGCATCTATAGAATGAGAATCATTAAGTGAGGACCAGGAACCTGCATTTTTAACAAGCTCTCCCAGTAATTATTCTATGTACTCAAGTCTGAGAATCCCTACTCTATAAGCATTCCACTTATGGCTATTTGCCATCAGCTCTTTTCTCACCTTAAATGTTGTACCCATTTATACACACCACCATCGCTCAAACAGTTCAGGGTCTGCAGGGAGAATGCGACCCACCAGGTTTTAGTGAAACTGGACTGGAGCCGGCCCTTAAGATGACCCCAATCCTCTGTGATTTGATGTTTGCCAAACAAATGTTCTGAGCTTAATTTGAAATCCTGGGCAAATTTCCATGGACAGATGCCGTGTCCTCTAACAGTTGTTCCATAGCTTGAACAGTTACTGTGCTGAGAAGACAAACACTCTAGTTTTAAAATCTGTTTCCTACAAATGAAGTTAACGTCATCATCCTTAGTGAAATTGACCCATGAGTCCTCAAGTGGACATTGCTGAATGGGCAGCCAGGTCCAGCATGGCGGTGGCTGCTGGGGGTACCCTGACAGCTGTTGACACAGGCCCAGGACAACAGGACTGCCCAACAAAAGCCAGGACATGATATTAAAATAAATCTCATGGGCTTTTTCCCCTTGATGGAGCAGTAGTTTTAAGAAACATATATACCTGTT
Source organism: Ateles fusciceps (assembly GCA_036589455.1). Taxonomy (NCBI): domain Eukaryota; kingdom Metazoa; phylum Chordata; class Mammalia; order Primates; family Atelidae; genus Ateles; species Ateles fusciceps. Next base: position 42,101,119 of record JAZHEH010000065.1, read on the forward strand.
CATGTATGCAACCTCTTATTTTGTAAAAATTGAATTGAAATAAATGTTTTAATACCAAAATGTCTGGGGTTCTTTGCAGAAGAATAGTGACACAGGTCCTATGATGAATACACAGGATATGCAGAGGGGTGAAAGGGTGGGGATGCAGGGGGAGAGAAACAGGAAGAGCTTCATGAAAAGCTAAATCTTGAAAGATGTGTAGGTGTTTGCTAGACAGTGGAGCGGGGGATAGAGATATTCTAGGCTGAGGGAGTAGCGGGGGACAAATGAGCAGAGGCACGAAACCATCCCATGTTTGGCGAAAGACAAGCAAACACTTGTTTCTCGTTCATGTGTTTGTAGGTATCACGACGGTGCTGACCATGTCCACCATCATCACGGGTGTGAACGCCTCCATGCCGCGCGTCTCCTATATCAAGGCTGTAGACATCTACCTCTGGGTCAGCTTTGTGTTCGTGTTCCTCTCCGTGCTAGAGTACGCGGCTGTCAACTACCTAACCACTGTGCAGGAGCGGAAGGAACAGAAGCTGCGGGAGAAGGTGACTTGGCCATGTGCTTCTAGTGCCTGGTCAGGATGGAGCCTGATCTATCTCTGGAACCTCGGGCAGGGCAGACCTTCTCTGTAAAACAGGGTCATGATACCCCCCTCCTCTGACTGCTTCACAGGGTTGTTGTGAAGAGCAAAGAAATTGGTGTATTTCAAGTCATTGTGAAATTGACTTTGGGTGACATCTTTCATTCATTGAAACATTTATTTTGCACCTACCACATACTTGGGCCAGGTCTTAGTTACATCTTAGGGAACATTTTGGTGATGTTCATAATTTAGTGAGGGACTCCCAGGAGAAAAATAAATGACAGTTTAACATGGTGAACAAATTATTTATGAACATAAAGGTGTGACAAAAGAACTGTCCGGGGAAGAACAATTCTCGTTCTAGGAAATCTTCCCCGCATAGGTAGCCTCATGCATCCTCCACCACTTCCCAGCTTATCTTCCCTCCCACCTGACTTCCTTTCCTCCTCCAGTGTGCAGCTCAACGGTCATCTCCCCCAGCAAACTCTAACCGTGTGGTAGTAATCTATCCCCCACAATGCCAATCCCCATCCCATGACAAACGCACATGTTCATGCACATTCTTGTAGTAACGTCATCTGTAAACATTTTTATCAAGGGTTCATAACAGCTTGTCCTCTCGTGGAGAACAGGGTGATCTATGAATCATGAGCATTCTTGTTGGTCTTTGGTACGGCATTGCGATATTTCCTAAGAGTCAGTATGTAGATTTTAGATCGGCAAAAATGGATACCTACCCTCATCCCGAACTAGGAATACAAGAAACTAGAAAAAGGCAACGCCCTCCACTATGCATTTTCTTTTGAAGGGTTTCTGAGAGCAATGCTGAGTTCACAGCCCAATGTGTGTTTGCTGTGTCTGCAGCTTCCCTGCACCAGTGGGTTACCTCCGGCCCGCACCGTGATGCTGGACGGCACCTACAGTGATGGGGAGGTGAACGACCTGGACAGCTACATGCCAGAGAACGGAGAGAAGCCCGACAGGATGATGGTGCAGCTGACCCTGGCCTCAGAGAGGAGCTCCCCCGCAGAGGAAAAGTCAGAGAAGCAGCTACGTGAGCATGAGAATCGACACCCACGCCATTGATAAATACTCCAGGATAATCTTTCCAGCGGCATACATTTTATTCAATTTAATATACTGGTCTATTTTCTCCTAGATGCCTGTAATTCTATAAATTTCACATTTCCATGGCATCCACTACAGAAATATCTGTATAATGAAAAAGAATTTAAGAATATGGTTTAAAAAAAAACCCCAAGATCCACCCATGTTTTCGCTATCCCTTCTGCAGCTTTCCAAAGCTACACTGACAAGACACTTACTGGTTTAATTTGCACTTATTAACCACCTGTTGAATATGCAGCATTATATTAGGTGCTGCTGGCATATGACACTGTAGCAACCGATGTTAGTTGTTACCCAGATCCCCCTGGAAAAGCACACTACCAGTGTCGTGGGCACGTTTAGTTCCACCTGTTAGATCCTCGATGCTATTCACTGAATGGTTTCCTTTCCTCGAGTGTCATTATATTCTTCAGGCCAGGTGGACTTGGAAGCACCTACAGGCCATTTGCATGAAACTCACATGCACCTAAATCCCCACTTTGACAGAAACTCATGCTTCAGTTTATACCCTATTACCTATTTTGTATGCATCTCCGCATGTTTATTTTAATAAAAGGCAATAATAATATTCACATTATTTTTCTTTACATGCTGTGGTTCACAAGTTTTACTCCTTCACAAGAAACGCTCTTTAGACTGGTGCAATTGCTTCTGATTTTGGTGAAAGTTTCCCTGGTAGGGAAACTCTGATGATAAGACTACATGCATGTATTTTGTCTGTTGTGTCATAGAGGTAACTAGGCTAGGAAATGTGTGTTTAAATGTTCCCTGTTTTATATAATCACCACTTCATGTATCTTCTTCTTGGAGCATGTTCTTGTTCAAAGAGAAGTTCTTTCTCAGTGATGTGATATCTTCCCTGAGGAACTTGGGTAGAGAATGATTTCTTCTGCATAAACATTTCAAGGAAATACATAATTTGGGACTACTTGTAACTCATTAGAATGAGAAATAATCACATGGTTTCTTAAGAGAAAAAGAATATTAGAAAGCAAAATAAATGGGAAGACATGACTGGACATCTGCATTTATATTTGAAATACAGCATTTTCTATGAACCAGAAAAATACCATCACCTAGACCACACAGCCCAGATACCAGGCAGAAGGATGGCCCAATGGGGTCATTAGGGCATGGGGTAAAGGAGAGGGTTCTAATTTGATGTATCATTTAAAAACAGTTATTTATATTATATGTCTACCATAAAGATCAACCCCCCACCAAACTTACCCAAACAGCATTTGTTTTATTTGAAACTCACTTTAATAAAGTGACTTATATACACAGTAATGTCATCTTCATTTCAAAGTTAATTCGACTCATCACCAATACTAAATATTATATTTCTACACATGCAGGACTATATTCTAATTTGAAAAAACCTATTTGCATAAACCCTAATTACAATGTAATCTCCCATTATCCCCAATAAAAGCTCACCAAAAGAAAGCTTTTTGGCAAACCTGAATAAACTTAAAGGGATGTAGATGAAATAGTTAAATGTTAACTATTTAAATTTTTCATTCTCACTTTAGTTTTTTGAGACAGGCTCTCCTTTTGTCACCCAGGCTGGAGTGCAGTGGTGCCTTCTCAGCTCACTGCAACCTCTACCTCCCAGGCTCAAATGATCCTCCCACCTCAGCCTCCTGCGTAGCTGGAACTATAGGCATGCTCCACCATACTCAGCTAATTTTTAAAAGTTTTTGTAGAGACAAGGTCTCATATATTGCCCAGGCTGGTCTCAAACTCCTGAGCTCAATCAGTCCTCCTACCCCAGCCTCCCAAAGTACTGGGATTACAGGCGTGATCCACCATGCCTGACTCCTAAATGTTAACTTTCAATATTTAAAAATGTTATTTTAAGAACACTGGTTTTTTCCATGATTGTTTTATAGAACAATTGCAATCAAACTCTTTACAAAGATCTTTGCTGCTGTTTCGTCCTCATCATCACTAGGGCCACTGTGAGTCATCTGGAACGTATCCAGGGCACACCTTCTGAACTTCCAGCTATTTGTATGGGATACTCCACCATCTGAAACAGCCTATGGGATACTCTGAGTCTGCTAAAGTTGCCACAGCAAAGTACCACAGACTGGGTGGCTTAGACAACAGAAATTTATTTTCTCACAGTTTAGGAGACTGAAGTCTAAGACCAAGGTGTTGGCAGACTTGGTTTCCCTGGAAGCCTCTTTTCCTGGCTTGTCGATGGCCGTCTGTCATGTGTGTGTCCTAATTTCTTCTTCTTATGAAGACACTGGTCATACTGGAATAGGGCCCATGTCAATGACCTGATTTAACCGGAATTACCTTTGTAAAGGCCTATCTCCAAATACAGCTATGCTGGGAGTTAGGGCTTCAATATATGAATTTGGGGGCTATAGGGAAACATAATTCATTCCATAACAGACACCAATGGAAATTATCAATTTGCTTAATAGTACATCTAATGCATCTTTTAGATGCTTGTTCTAATTTTTGCAACATAATCATATGCAGCATTGTTTTTAAAGTGATATTTAAAAGACTTATTTACATGATAGTCACACCAATGATTGTGAAGAATTAGTGATTAAATTCATGTTAAATGTCTTTGTTATCTTTTCTAGCAATTCCGGGTGACCAACATGAGAATCTAAAACTAGAATCAATTGAATAATTTCCATGCTAATGTGTTTTCTTAAGGCAATACTTTTCTGTGAAAGTCATGTAATTGACAAAGAGCTCTGAAATATGACTTCATAAGGACCCAAATATACAGCAACTCCCTCTTTTTTGAAGGATAATTTTGGAGAAAACCACATAATATACCTGATCATCTATAGTACTTCATAGATTTTACTGGCATGAATAGGAATATTTGGTTAATAATATTGTCTGGTTAATGGGCAGGTACCATGTGTCATATTGAATATTTTTTTTAATTGTTAAAATTTTTTGTAGAGACAAGATCTATGTTGCTCAGGCCAGTCTCAAGTGAACTCCTGACCTCGAGCAATCTTTCTCGGCCTCGGCCTCCCAAAGTGCTGGGATTATAGGCGTGAGCCACCGTGCCTGGCTTGAATAATTAATTTTTAAAGAGTTAAAATATATTTGACTAAAACTATATAAAACATAATGTATTCTCTGTCTGGTAGTTCAGAAGGCGCTGTAGGATTCTGAAGGTTTCTTATTGTGACACAATGTGGACATCGTCTGGATGTGCAGAGGGGTTAGGCAGTAAAGAACTGGAGTTTCGATATTCTTTAGTTTCTTTCATAATTCATACTTTATAGGGAAGGGTGATGATGCTAGGTCTTAGAATAAAAATGGCTTACACTTTAGTGACAATGAAACCTCACATTTGTAAACCCAGTTTTACAAAAAATACTTTCACATTCTGTTGCATTTGAACCTGAATGTGGAAATTCTAAAGGCTGAGAGAGACTGATGGAACACGCAGAGCACATGGTTAATAAATGAAAGACTGGGTTTTTTTTTTTTTTTTTTTGAGACAGAGTTTTGCTCTGTCACCCAGGCTGGAATGCAGTGGTGCCATCTCGGCTCACTGCAACCTCCACCTCCCGGGTTCAAGCAATACTCCTGCCTCAGCCTCCCAGGTAGCTGAGATTATAGGCACCTGCCAGCATGTCTGGCTAATTTTTTTTTTTTTTGGTATATTTAATAGAGAAGGGGTTTCACTATGTTGGCCAGGCTGGCCTCAAACTCCTGACCTCACAGATCCACCCACCTCGGCCTCCCAAAGTGCTGGGATTATAGGGGTGAGCCACCGCACCAACTTTAAGTGAAAGACTCTTAACTCAATGTTCATTCCCAGATAATCAGTACTGGACAAGCAAACTGTCATACACAATACATAAACACGGCTATAGGAAAATCTTTTAGCCAATCATTGGTTTTTTTTTTTTTTTTTTGAGAGAAAGTCTCACTCTGTCGCCCAGGCTGGAGTGCAGTGGCACGATCTTGGCTCACTGCAACCTCCGCCTCCCAGGTTCAGGCAATTCTCCTGCCTCAGCCTCCTGAGTAGCTGGGATTACAGGCGTGTGCCACCATGCCCAGCTAATTTTTTATATTTTTAGTAGAGACAAGGTTTCACCATGTTGGTCAGGCTGGTCTTGAACTCCTGACCTTGTGATCCAGCCACCTCAGCCTCCCAAAGTGCTGGGATTATAGGCGTGAGCCACCACTCCCGGCCTCATTGGTATATTTTTATTCATTCATTCATTCATTCATTCCTCCATTCATTCATTCATATATTCATCAAGTAATACTGAACACCTATTATGTCATAGGCAACATTTTAAACTAGTGCTTCTCAAACTATCTTTGGTGAAGGTTCAGCTTGCTTCATTTTTGAAAATGTCCTACACTAAAATTAACTCCAGATGGATTAAAGAAACGTAAGACCTAACACCATAAAAACCCTAGAAGAAAACCTAGGCAAAACCATTCAGGACATAGGTATAGGCAAAGACTTCATGACTAAAACACCAAAAGCATTAGCAACAAAAGTCAAAACAGACAAATGGGATCTAGTTAAACTCCAGAGCTTCTGTACAGCAAAAGAAATAATCATTTGAGTGAACTGACAACCAACAGAATGGAAAAAAATTTTTGCAATCTACCCATCTGACAAAGGGCTAATATCCAGAATCTACAAAGAACTAAAACAGATTTACAAGAAAAAAACAAACAAGTCCATTCAAAAGTGGGCAAAGGATATGAACAGACACTTTTCAAAAGAAGGCATATATGATGCCAACGAACATATGAAAAAATGCTCATCATCACTGGTCATTAAAGAAATGCAAATCAAAACCACATTGAGATACCACCTCACACCAGTTAGACTGGCGATCATTAAAAAATCTGGAGATAACAGATGCTGGAGAGGATTTGGAGAAATAAGAACACTTTTACACTGTTGGTGGGAGTGTAAATTAGTTCAACCATTGTGGAAGACAGTGTGGCGATTCCTCAAGGACCTAGAAATAGAAATTCCGTTTGACCCAGCAATCCCATTACTGGGTATATACCCAAAGGATTATAAATCATTCTATTATAAAGATGCATGCATACACGTATGTTCATTGCAGCACAGTTTACAATAGCAAAGACCTGGAACCAACCCAAATGCCCATCAATGATAGACTGGACAAGGAAAATGTGGCATATATACACCATGGAATACTATGAAGTCATAAAAAACAATGAGTTCATGTCCTCTGTAGGGACATGGTTGAATCTGGAAACCATCATTCTCAGCAAACTGACACAAGAACAGAAAATCAAACACTGCATGTTCTCACTCATAGGCAGGAGTTGAACAATGAGAACACATGGACACAGAGAGGGAAGCATCACATACTGGGGTCTGTTAGTCGGGGTAGGGGAGGGGAGGGTTAGTGGAGGTGGGAAGGTTGGGGGAGGGGATAACATGGGGAGAAATGCCAGATATTGGTGATGGGGTGATGGAGGCAGCAAACCACCTTGCCATGTATGTACCTGTGCAACAATCCTGCATGATCTGCTCATGTACCCCAGAACCTAAAGTACAAAAAAAAAAAAAATCTCCAGTCCATCAGCTTTTTGTATGATGAGTTTTTTGAGCATGGAGAGTCCCTGACATAACCCAGTTCTGTGCCTGCATCCCCTCCTCCAGAACCATGGAGCCCACTACTGTGTGTGGCTGAAATCACAACAATCACAATAATCCATGTATAGAAAGAACAATTTCATTGTGATGTTATCAAGAAAATTGCTACAACTAAATTTCAGGGCTTGCTATGTATGGGACATTTCAGTACCTACAGTAATAAGAAAGTACATTCACTAATCCACACATCAGCAATGTTAAAGTAAAACCATTTAGCTCACTTCAGTATTATCACAACTCTTAAAATAAGTGGATGTGTTTTCAATTCCATAAATTAACTATGGAATTGAAATTTAACTTCAATCTATTTCCTTTCAATTATTTCAAATATTAGTATTTGTGTGGAAGGAGACATCCTTACTTTTCTTGAGACCAGAGTATTTTACAAATGCCCTCTAGTTTACTTCAAAAACAATTAACAGATCCTTATTGGTGAGTTCAGCGGGTTCCTGCAAGTAGCATTTATAGCTCTGTACACACTCAGCGTCTATTGTGATGAAACACATGCATTTGTAGGCTACTTGACTGGCAGGCGGGCCTTGGCCATGAGAACTGAATGAAGATAACTGAGTCTCTTTGAGAATCAAAGCCATGCCTAAGTGAGGTTAACTTATATGAAGTGTTCAACCACACAACTATACCTTATATCTGTAATGGGAAGTGGAAGATAGGGAAGGGTTTAGCTTTTTCATTTTTCATGATTTGCAAGCTTCAACACTCTGTTTAAAACAGCATAATTTTAGCTGGGCACAGTGGCTCCCACCTGTAATCCCAGCACTTTGCGAGGCTGAAGTGGAAGGATCACTTGAACCCAGGAGTTCACAACCAGCCTGGACAATATGGCGAGACCTTGTCTCTACAAAAAATACAAAAATTAGCTTCAGCTGGGCATGGGGTCACATGCCTATAGTCCCAGCTACTCTGGACACAGGCAGGAGGATTACTTGAGCCCAGGAGGTCAAGGCTGCAGTGAGCCATGATCACGCCACTGTACTCCAGGTTGGGCGACAAAGAAAGACCTATGTCTAAAAAAATAAATAAAATCTTATGTGGCAGGGCACGGTGGCTCACGCCTGTAATCCCAGCACTTTGGGAGGCTGAGGCGGGCGGTTCATGAGGTCAAGAGATCGAGACCATCCTGGCCAAAATGGTGAAACCACGTCTCTACCAAAAAAAATACAAAAATTAGCTGGGTGTGGTGGCGCGCACCTGTAGTCCCAGCTACTCGGGAGGCTGAGGCAGGAGAATTGCTTGAATCCAGGAGGCAGAGACTGCAGTGAGCCGAGATCGCACCACTGCACTCCCCTGGTGCCTGGCGACAGAGCAAGACTCTGACTCAAAAAAAAAAAAAATCTTATGCAAGTAATTAATGAAATTTTAAAAAATATTTAAAATCTAGTTTGCAGTACAAAACAAAAAGTAAAAAACTTCCATTTCAGTCCAAATGGAGTTAAACACAACCCCAATGACTACAAGATAAAAATGTAGGCAATATGTTTTGAGTGTATACAATGCTGGACAGTTTGACTGGTATGCTGAGTTGAATGATTGCTTTGGCATTTTGTAGACTGAACCCTCATGTACCTATCTAAACTTTGTGATTCTCCAATAAACAAAAGTCCTTTAAAACATTAAAAAAATCTAATTTATTCTGAAAACTAAAAATAAGGACAGCTGGGCACAGTGGTTCATACCTGTGATGCCAGCACGTTGGGAGGCTGAGGTGTGAGGATGGCTTAGGCCTGGGAGTTTGAGACCAGCCTGGGCAATATAGTGATCCTTGTCTTTACCAAAAAAACTTCTAAAAAAAAAAAAAAAAATTAGCTGAGCGTGGTGGTGTGCACTGGCGGGAGGATTGCTTGAGCCCAGGAGGCAGAGATTGCAGTGAGCCGTGATCGTGCCGCTGCACTCCAGCCTTTTTATTTATTTATTTCCAGACCCTGTCTTGAAATAAATAAACAAAAATAAACAAACATAAGACAGGGAACCACATGCCATAAAGAAGTGTGAAAAGTAAATCCTCTCAAATTTCCACCATTTCCTTTGGCTTAAAATTTTAGTTGACATTTTGAAAAGTGGTCATTAACACTGAGGAAAACCTACAGAGCAAGAAAAAAAAGGTCCAGCAACAAATAAAAATTATAACCTCTAATTTTTTGTTGCAATATAGAGCCTAGATGAATGTCATTCCAAAACATTGCTTCTAAAAATGATAGATTCCAAAGAAAAAGACATTTGTTGCTGGGTGAGAGGTGAGTGGAATTATTTGAGAAGAATTAAAGAGGTAGAAGTTGCTTTAGGAAATTTTACTGGCTGCCGCGCCAAGATTTCCGTTGTTCAAAGGCCAAGTTTTCAATCTCATTCAGACATGTTATAACAGGATTCCATTTGTAATTTTCCAGCGGTTTCTTTCTCTTAGACTTTATTGGAAAGCAATCAACTTTATATTGCTCGGTTAATGACATGTGCAAAGAATCAGTCCATGTATTATGAGAAGAAAAAAATGATCTGTGAAAATTTCTTAGTCTTCACCCCAAATTGGCACCGTTTCTGATGTTATACTTCTGCACATAACTATCCTTATTTTAAAATCAATTTTAATGTTCTGGCTTGTCTCCAAAACACTGTAACATAACTAAATATGAACCTAGCTATAAAGTTGCTGGCTTTGCCATCTCAAAGTTAACAGTCTTTGCAAAATGGTCTTTAGTTATGATATATGGTGATTATACTCAAATATATTGGGTAGCTTTACCTAAAAACTAAAAATTTAACACAATTTAATTACCATGGCATTCCTCTAGTTGGATTTCCACTTTTGGGTAACCACTGCACCTATTTTTTTTTTTTTTTTTGTGACGGAGTCTCACTGTGTCATCCAGGCTGGAGTACAATGGCACAATCTTGGCTCACTGCAACCTCCACCTCCTGGGTTCAAGTGATTCTTTTGCCTCAGCCTCCCAAGTAGCTGGGATTACAGACACTCGCCACTATGCCTGGCTAATTTTTGTATTTTTAGTAGACATGGGGTTTCACTATGTTGGTCAGGCTGGTCTCGAGCTCCTGACCTCAGGTGATCTACCTGCCTCAGCCTCCCAAAGTGCTGGTATTACAGGTGTGAGCCACCACGTCCAGACTCAGTGCACCTATTTTTAATTGAGATAAATACATTTAGGTTCTTGTAACTCATAATATCCCCAGAACAGCACTGGCATTACCTTGGAACATGTCAGGGAAGCAGACTCTCAGGCCCCATCCCAGACCCACTCAATTAGAACCTGTAGTTTAACAAGATCCCCAGGTGATTCATATACACATTCAAGTTAGCAAAGCTCTAACGTAGGTTCTCATAACCACACACCTTTGTCATGCACAGAAACTGATGAGTGTTGCATCTATACACTCGACAACTTATTCCACATTCAGTGTGTATTATATGTGCTAAGCCCTGTATTAAGAGCTATAGCTGATCCACTGATCTCAAAGAAATTGGTAACTATCCCCCTAAGGGCTACACCTTCAAACACCAAGCTTTTTTTTTTTTTGTCCTTAATTTTTAATTTTTTATTTTTCTTGAGACAGTCTTGTTCTGTCACCCAGGCTGGAGTGCAGTGGTGCCATCTTGGCTCACTGCAACCTCTACCTCTCAGCTTCAAGCAATTCTCTTGCCTCAGCCTCCTGAGTAGCTGGGATTACAGGTGCATGCCACCATGCCCAGCTAACTTTTGTATTTTTTAGTATAGATGGGATTTTACCATATTGGCCAGGCTGGTCTCAAACTCTTGACCTCAGGTGATCTGCCTGCCTTAGACTCCCAAAGTGTTGGGATTATAGGTGTGAGCCACTGTGCCCAGAAGAAGCTCAGCTTTAAAGAACACAATTGCCTCTTCAAAATAGGAAGAAATGTTTGTTAAGCAATATTTCTTTAAAATTTTTCTCTATCACAAAGCTCAGTTAATTTTTTTTTTTAATTCTGTGGGAGTATGAATCTGAGTTACCTGGGATTTAAGTATTGATTTGTTTTCCTTTTCTTTTTGGCAGTGGGGTAACTTGTAAAGTTCACCAAGTTTTAGAAGGCAGAAAAGATTGATTTTTTTCTTTTCCAAAAAACAGCATTATAATTTTTCTACTAAAAACTCTCTATGTTTTGCAGCCATTATAATCATTCCATACTATAGATATACAATTCAATCTTTCCCCTAATATTGAATGAAAAAATATTGTGATCAATACTCCTTATATTCCTATCACAGATTATTTCCTTGCATTAACAATAAGCATATAGAATTATGTTGATTTGAGATCAATTTTCTTTATTATATTACGGTAGTACAACTCTAGGTCCCTAGCTTTTTAAGATTTGTAAAAATCAGGAAAGGGTATTAAACTATACCTTGGTGATAGCTGATTGTATGAACAGTAACCCACTCAAACTAGCTTAAGAAAGAAATAGAATACAGGGGACTCTCACAGGCAGGAAATAAAATGCAGCTGGGGCTCACTGGAGAGATTTCTGACAGCTGTTCTTTCTAAGCAATATAGTACTTTCTTTACTTCTTGCTGGACTTGCTTTATTCATAAGATTAGACTTCTCACAGCCATAAAAAAGAATAAAATTATGTCCTTTGCAGCAACATGGGTGGAGCCGGAGGCCATTATCCTCACAGAAACAGAACACATAAACAAAATCAAGTATCTCACGTTCTCATTTGTAAGTAGGAGCTCAACAAAAGGTACGCATGGGCATAAAGATGAGACAATAGACTCTGGGAACTCCAAAAGCGGGGTAGGGAGGGAGGAGAGTTAGAGGTGAAAAATTACCTGTTGGATAAAATGTCCATTGGACATTGTAAAAAAAAAAAAGTCTCACTTCCCCTGGATTGCGTCATTGAAACCATCTTTGCTAGAATTATAAGTGAGAAAATTATGACAGTGAAAGACGTCTGACCTAACTGACTCCATCTTGCTTCTAATCTCCAGGCTGCCCTAGATCTTTCCTGGGTGCAGGCCTGACTAACTTTGGGAAGAATTTACAGTTTAACTTTGAAACAAAGATAACAACCCTTTCCAGAACAAACCGCCTTCTTGCCTGAGGACCAGGCTGCCTTTGTTAAGACTAACAAATTAGCCACAAGGTTAGAAATTATGGCTGAGGAGTCCTTGTAGCCAGACGCCACAAGATCCTGAACCTCCCTAATTGTTCCTAGGGATAACATCACTGTAGCAAAACCTAAGATCGATGCTTGAGGTATTCTTCAGAACTCCATTCTGATGCACCAGCTGGAGCCACCCAGACCCATAATCCGGCTCAACCAGCTCTGTGATCCCACCCAGCAACAGAAGACAGCAAGAACCCACCCCGAGCCACCTTGATTGCTCCTCTGACCTGAGCAATCCACTCACCACCCTGACCCCCCACATTCGCTAAATTAGCCTTAGAAAACCCGTCTCCAGATTTTCAGGGAGACTAATTTGAGTATTAAATCTCTGCTCACCCGTTTAGCCTGGCTCTCTGTAAACTAAACTCTTTCTCTTTTGCAAATCTCACCTTCCTAAATCAACTCTATCTGGGCAGTGGGCAAGGAGAACCCATTAGGTGATAACATTATCAGCTACTTGACTTAAATGAGGTAATTATTAAAATTATTCTATTTAAAAATTAGACTTCTCTGACATTCAGCTACAGGATTACTAACCTCAGAATTCCAGGGCTGATCAACAACAGTGGAACTTTAGGCCAGGAGAATTCAGAAAGTGCAGAGGGGGCCAGGCACGGTGGCTGACACCTGAAATTTCAGCACTTTGAGAGGCTGAGGCAGGACTGCTTGAGCCCAGGAGTTTGAGACCAGCCTGGGCAATATAGTAAGATTCCCATCGCCACAATTTTTTTTTTTAAATATGCACACCTGAAGTCCTAGCTACTCCCAGCTGAGGTGGGAGGATCACTTGAGCCCAGGAGGTCAAAGCTGCACTGAGCCCTGATTACACCACAGCACTCCAGCCCGGGTCACCTAGTGAGATTCTTTCTCAAAATAAACAAACAAGAAACATTATAGGCCGGGCGTGGTGGCTCACGCCTGTAATCCCAGCACTTTGGGAGGCCGAGGCCTGCAGATCACGAGGTCAAGAGATTGAGACCATCCTGGCCACATGGTGAAACCCTGTCTCTACTAAAAAATACAAAAATCAGCTGGGCATGGTGGTGCGCACCTGTAGTCCCAGCTACTCGGGAGGCTGAGGCAGGAGAATTGCTTGAACCTGGGAGGCGGAGGTTGTAGTGAGCCGAGATTGCACCACTGCACTCCAGCCTGGCGCCTGGCAACAAAGCATGACTCTGCCTAAAAAAAAAAAAAAAAGAAAAAAAAAGAAACATTATAAAAAAAGGAAAGTAGCAGAGGTTAGGGTGGGGGGTAGTGGCAGTATCAGAAGCTGGGAAACATGGACTGTAATCTGCTTGGAGAAAGTACTTAGAAATAAAAATCCAAGAGAGTCATGGTTGTAATCTCTTTCTGCCTGTGATTGATTCTCTCTCTCTCTCTCCTGAGATGGAGTCCTGCTTTGTTGCCTATGCTGAAATGCAATGCCACAATCTCAGCTCACTGCAACCTCTGCCTCCCAGGTTCAAGTGATTCTCCTGCTTCAGCCTCCTGAGTAGCTGGGACTACTGATGCGTGCCACCATGCCCAGCTGATTTTTGTATTTTTAGTAGAGAAGGGATTTCACCATGCTGGCCAGGCTGGTCTCAAACTCCTGACCTCAGGTGATCTACCCACCTTGGCCTTCCAAAGTGCTGAGATTACAGGCATTAACCACCATGCCCAGCCTGGATTTCTACTATGAACGATTCTTTTTCTTTTTTTAATATTTTTTTTCTAATTTCTGAGTCAATATCAGGGAATAAAGTATTCTTAGATATTTTTACAAGGGACCTTTTCTCAAAGAACACACAGTCCACCTAAGTGAGTTTTGTGATCTGGGATGTACGGGCAGAGGCTGTAAACCTTCCAAAACTATGGCAAGCACACCACATAGCTGCTGTGAGTAACTGCTCCGTATCTGAAGAAACATCATGGCTCAACAATAATTTAGTACCACCACACAACGTTCAGAGATAATGGGACATGTATATTAGTTTAAAGCATTAGGTTTCAACTGCATCTGAGTTCACTTCTTCAAAGGTGGCATCCTATCCTGCTCTCAGGCAATGAAAAATTTTCTATCATCTATCTATATCTATCTATCTATCTTCTATCTATCTATCCATCCATCTATCTATCCATCCATCTATCCATCCATCTGAGTCTTGCTGTCGTTGGCCCGGGTTGGAGTGCAATGGCATGATCTCGGCTCACTGCAACCTCCGCCTCCCAGGTTCCAGGAATTCTCCTGCCTTAGCCTCCCAAGTAGCTGAGATTACAGGTGCCTGCCACCGTGCCTGCCCCTATGCCCACCACCACGCCTGGCTAATTTTTGTATTTTTGGTAGAGATGGGGTTTCACGATATTGCCAAGGCTGGTCTTGAATTCCTTATCTCAGATGATCCACCCACCTCAGCCTCCCAAAGTGCTGGGATTACAGGCGTAAGCCACCGCACTTGGCCCAATGAGCAAACTTTTACCTATACTCAAGGATTTTTACTCAGGTTCTAATCAAACTGTTTAAGGTTAACACATGGTCTTTCTTCAAGGAAAGCGCCAGATCAGATGACATGCCACGAGGCTACTATTAATCCTAAATCCTTATCATTTCAGGCAGTAGCAGTGCATCAGTTTAGAAGCTTTGGTTTATCTTAAACACAAATGCCAAAGATGCAGGTTTTTCACTTTTCCATTCTCTTGAACTAAACATGTTGTCCGTGACCAACAACACAACAAACAGAAAAAAAATTCAAACTCTCAAATTTGACTGTTCATCCAGGGAGGCAATGTCTGCCATCTCTGACCTCAACAAGATTCTTGTCTACTTAAGACCCTGACCTGATAATGTCTATTTCGTATTTCTGAGGTCTCTTTTTTAAGGTGGTTAGGTGTTTTGATCTACTGAACAGAAGCTAATCTTACATTTTAATCTCTTAAAAAAAGAACAGATTTGGGCTTCATTTTGAAAGCCAGTCTAAGGCTGGGCATAGTGACTCATGCCCAAATACTAGTCTTTTGGGAGGCCAAGGCAGGAGGATCTCTTGAGCACAGGAGTTCGAGACCCCATCTCTACAAAAAGTTTAGAAATTAGTGGAGCACATGCCTATAGTCCCAGCTACTCAGGAGGCTGAGGCAGTAGGATTGCCTGAGCCTGGAAGGTGAGGCTGCAGTGAGCCATGATCACAACACTGACTGTACTCCAGCCTGGGTGACAGCGAGACCCTGTCTCCAAAAATAAGAATAAAAATAAAAAACCAGTTTAAACAAAGAAACATGGACATTTGTGACCGTTCTCATATAAGGCTCTTATACGTTAGCCAGGATCTAAAAACCTGTCCCATCACATTTGTGTTATTACATAGAAATACTCTGTATTAAAGGTGGAAACATTTCTTAAAAAAAGGAAACTCAATACTATATGTATCTACCTCCTGCCATGTACAATTTGCATTGCAATTTTTTAGCTTCTGAGACTAGTGAAACATTCATTTTTAAACAAAAGAACTTAATTATTCTTTTAAAATACATGACATATAGTGAAAAAGCAAGTCAACATCTATGATACTGATGGATAAGACAAAGTATAGTATATCCCAATGGATTTGGGTAATTGTGCTTTATCTTCATATATCTATACCTATATATATATATATGTATCTTCATGTCATTAAAAAAGACAATTGCTATCAGATAAACATGTTTATTACTTTAGATTTTTCATATACATTTTATTATGTACTTACTATTACAAAAAAACATAATCTGATGGTAGTAGACTGCTTTCTTGAAAATATTAACTTCATACATATCAAAATATACCATCCTCAACTATATAACTGGACTGCAAAATGCCTGCTATAAAGTATGTAAAAAAAATAAAGACACAGTTTATCATACCTTACAACCTTATAAAGTGTTGCTATCTAGTACAAACATAACATTTATCTTACAACAACAATTTGATAGGTTTCAAGGCTAGTATTATGTAGGATATTTTCCCAAAAGACTAAAGCGATAATTCAGGTAAAAAGTTAGAAATGTATAAAACACCATCGGAAGGGTTTTAAAAAAGAACGTATTACAAAATTAGACAGTCATCCTTAAAAACACTTTTTGACCAATTTCTTCTGTTCAAAATGACTAAAGTGACTTAGGTATTTTTAAATATTTCAGAAACACTTCCTCAAAAATTTTCAAGATGATAGCCTTCAGATGTTCCCTCAGTCCCAGTGTTGCTCAGATAAATACATCTCGGAAGAACTTACCACCAAACACAAGCTTTCTGGGACAAGCACAGTGCCTTTTCTTTTTCTTTTTCTTTTTTTTTAAGGCATAGAAACTCTTCATTTTTATTTGGATAACAAAGGATCTCCAAATTATATTTAAAAATAAATCCTAATATCACTCACGTAAAAAAAGTTTAGCACACTTTTCACAAATGATTTTTGTAAAAGAGAATACATATAATGTTTAAGACATTTTGTCTTGTTTTCTTTCAGTTTTCTACAATTTGCAACTTGTACTTGTGTTTAATACTGCTTTAGTCTGCTAAAGACATTAACTGATTGCTTTTCTAAAGCTAAGGATTATATAGCTTTAGTATAAATATATTATCATATTTTTGCAAAATTTTGACAAAACCAAGTCAGAATGCCTTAAGTCCATGCTCCTGCCACTGTTTAGAAAATCTGATTTAATGTTCAAAAAAGTTATTGGTCGCCACTCTTTTGTTATAGCAATCTTCCTTCTAAACTGCCACCCAGTTTTTACATAACAAGCAATAGAAAAACCAAAGAAATTATATTAATCTTAGTTCTTCCTTTTGCAGTGTTTTTTCTTCTTATACCCAGTGCTTAGAAATAGGCACTCCTCAACCAACGTTCAACTGCTGAAATTTTAACAGTTAAAATATCAACAAAACTCTTAATATTCTAAAATAATATAAAAATAAATAAATAAATAAATAAACATTATTTTGGGGGATTGTGGGAAATCAAAAACTTAAGTTTATACAAGTATTCATAAACAAAATATTCTAATTTATCCCAATGCCCTAGCTCATATGAGTGCTACAGAGGCAATTAAAAAGGGAAAATTTCTTGAGTAGTTCACATACTATGGAGAATTAGTTAAAACTGAAAAGCAGTCTAAAATTTTTAAAACGCATACTAAATATTAGCTATGCCTATTACATGGTATAGAGCAATTTCGTAATTCATAGTACCACATAGTTTACACAGGTCTCATATTAAGGCCTGCTTTTAAAATTGTCTCTAAAGAGAAAATAGTCTCAATTTCCATGTTTAAACCATTAATTTAGATAATACCTTTTAAAGCCTATAAATTTAACATAGTCAAGACTTGGTATTTGAGAAAGGCTTCAGTACAGGGTGTGAACAATGAAAGATTATAAAGGCATGTAATAAAAATGATCCATAAAAACAAAGATACCTCAAGCAGGTCCACCTGTACCTCTAGTTTAGGTTAGAAACTAATTCAATATTTTAAGAATCATACAATTTTAAACTTTGCACTAAGTCAGCCTAACCTTTTTAAAAAATGAGTCAGGGCCAGGTGCAATGACTCAAGCCTATAATCCCAGTGCTTTAGGAGGCTGAGGCAGGAGGACTGCTTGAGCCCAGGAGTTCGAGGCCACAGTGAGCTGTGATTATACCACTGCACTCCAGCCCGGGCAACAGAGCAAGACCCTTCCCATTAAAAAAACAAAATAAAAATGGGAGGGTTTGGTAGCTCACACCTGAAATCCCAACACTTTGGGAGGCCAAGACAGGAGGATTGCTTGAGCAGCCCAGGAGTTTGAGACCAGCCTAGAAGACAATAGTGAGACCCTGTCTCTATTATGTAAAAAAATAAAAAGTTAAAAAAAAAAGAGGTTTTCTTATGTGTACCTGAAGCAACAGGTTGCACAAGAGATGGCTATAAACACAAAATTAAAACTAAGGACCATGGTCTATCTACAAAGCTACTTTAAACTTTGATGATTCCAAGCAAGGAAGCCATATTTGCTTATCCAAAAAGTACTGAATATTCAGAGTAAGCAATGTGCTAGATACTGTAAGAATTTAAAAATACCGACACACATGCATATTAAAAAGACACTGGCAGGCCAGGTGCAGTGGCTCATGCCTGTAATCCCAGCACTTAGGGGGCCAAGGCGGGTGGATCACCTAAGATCAGGAGTTTGAGACCAGCCTAGCCAACATGGTGAAACCCAGTCTCTACTAAAAATACAAAAATTAGCTGGGTGTGGTACCACACACCTGTAATCCCTGAGGCAAGACAATCACTTGAACCTGGGAGGCGGAGGTTGCAGTGAGCTGAGATTGTGCCACTGCACTTTAGCCTGGGCAATAGAGGGAGACTCTGTCTCAAAAAAAAAAAAAAAAAAAAAAAAAAAAGACATTGGCTTCAAATATACAATCTGGTAGAGGAATAATATACAATTAGAGAACAAGTTTACCACCCTGTACCACAAAACACTCTCATGGGTGTCAATTCTGAATATAAGGCTTGAAATCTCTTAAACTTTTAAAAATACACCTAACATGTAAGGCTTATAAAAAGGTTTATTAAAATATTTTACAAAAATGATACCATGTATCATTCAGGTTGTTTAAGATGGTATCACTACTGTGAAAATGAGTGGTTGCGGGGGAAAGAAAAGAAAGAATGGCATCACATACCAGCTCCCGCAATATCGTAATATATCAAGTACAGATTTGTAAAAATTTTCACTTTACATAAGAGGTAACATGTTTTCTCCACACCCTGTCCTCACTTATCAGGTAAGAAGAATTTGATTCCTTTAAGATTAAAAAACAAGCATGCCTTCATTAAAAGAGATTAAAAGAAAAAAATCATCATGTCTTCTTGATTCATAAGTGGCCCCTAACTCTTCCTTTTATTCTACTGCATTTGTAAACTGTTCTTCTTGAAGTTTCAGTTTAAAGTCCTCTCTGATTCTTTCCAGTAACTCTGGTTTAAAAATAACATCCAGGGCCGTCATTGCCAGAGCTTTGGCCGTCCGCAAAGTGTAGACTGAGCTTCCTGTGACCCTAGAGGGTAGAGAAATAAAATACCTCCTTACTTATTTAAACTTTTTATTAATTTCTCAGGTCAGCTCTCCATATCTAAACTGGCTCTCCAACTGCTCACCACAGTATAGTATTTACTGAGGTGATGATAAGTAGTAAAACAATTGGTTAAACAGAAAGGCAGCTACTACCAGGAAAGAGTGTGCGTGCCAAAACGGTCACGTCCAGCACTTACCAGCAGCTTCAGTGTACTGTTCAGTATGATTCAAGGCATTAGATCCAATGTAAAAATATGGATGAATTCCAGGAACCACAAAAGTAACATTTCCAAAATCTGTGGATCCTTGGAACACAGAAAGAAAATTATATGTAAGTATATGTGGTTAAGTATTCCTAGTTATGAAGTCATAGTCCCTGTTAGAAGAGACCCAGAGAAGTGAGCTTCTTAGAGAGCTGTCCATATGCTTGTGCTTTCATGAGCTCACCTTCCACTGAGCCTGCCACCCACTCACCTGCATCAGTCACATCTCTCACGAAGGTCATGCAAACCTGCCCTGGCCCGGTCTCACGGCGTTTACTGGCCCTCGGCAGCACTCCACACTGCCTCCAACTCCCTTTCTTCTCTTCTGTGACATAGCACTTGCATAGCTTCCCTTCTGCCTCTCTGATGGCCCCTTCTTCTGTCTCTCTTGGGGATATATCCCCCCTCTACGATGAAATATTAGTTACGGGAGCCTCCATGTCAGGCCCTTTTCTCTTCTCACTACATATTCTTTCTCAAGAATTTGTCCATATGTATTGCTTCGAATCACCACCAATTTAAATCTATTCCCAGTCTCTTCTAAGTTCCATGCTCAGACATCCAGTTGCCAGCCTGGTATCTTCTCTTGGATGTCTTCAAGGTAGATCAAACTTATGTCTTAAGTCAAATACATGATCCTTCTCTTCTTCTACCTCCACCCCACCTATCAACAGTACCTGCCAAATATCTCAGAATCCTAACGCTGTTTGTATCACCATCACCAGTACCTGTCCCCAGTCTAAGCTATCATCATCTCTTGCCTGAACTAAAAGTTTCCTAACTGGTCTAGCAGCATCTACTCCACTTGCCTTTTTTTTCCATCTTAATTCCATTCACCTTTCCAACCTGATCTCATAACACGTTCCCACTACCCTCTATTCCCCAGCCACTCTAGATACTCACCACAGTCTCCCTGCCACAGGACCCTTGCACATGCTATCCTGGCTTCATCCCTGTAACTCTTAACCTTCAAATTCCATCTTAAGCATCATTTCCTCAGCAAAGGCTTACTTACTTCACCTCCCCATAAACTGAAATCCCTCTAGGATAGGCTCTCACAGAGATGTATTACTCTCCTTTATAGCACTTTTTAATTTTCCATGTATTTGGATGATTTGGTTCATGCTTATCTCAAAAACTAGATTATGAGGCTGTATAAGGCAAGAAATAGTATTTGAAATGACTGTACATCTAGCTTCTCACATGATTGACAGACACTTGTTGAATAAATCACAGTAAAAACAAAGCCTTATGTTCACTCAGATATTTACTGAATGTTTATTACATGTCAAACACCATGCCAGGTAAAGTGAGACTACACAATGAGTGGTAAGAGAATAAAGGAATATGTGACAAACAGCAGCTAACATTTATCTGGAATACTGTGTTCCAAACACAATCCTAAGTGCTTTGCATGTATTCTCATTAATATTTAGAACAGTTTCCATTTTAAACATGAAAAAACCAAGGCTTACGGGGATTAAATAACATGCCGATAGTCTCACAGCTGCCAGTTATGTGGTAAAGGCAGACAGAGGCCAGGCTTTGAGGCATAGTAGCCTCTGTATAAAAGTACTGCTTCAGAAAATATTCATAAGCACTTAACTATGCCAGAAATGGCTCCAGACACTGAGGATGCACAGTCATGGGACATCAGTTAACAGGATGGAAAAAGCCTCTCTAGTGTTGAAAGAGTCTGAGTATAAAAACAAAACAAAACAAAACAAAACAAAACAAAAAAGGATGGACAAAAAAAAAAGCTTGTTGTGTATTTTAAGTTCTTACTTGTGGAGCTAGACCCTAGAGCCCATACCAAAATCACAGCCACTTTATCCTACTGTTTTGTCCATTATGTAAAAACCTAAACCCAAGGTAGAGCTGACCATGTGTCTTCCCTTCTTCAGCTACACTGCAGAAACCTGCTAGGGTAACAGAATAGAACCATGAAGACTGCCTTAACAACAAATTCATGGTCTTCAATGCTGAGCTGAGCTCTAATGCTATTTAGAAACAAAAGAAAACACAAAACTGATGTTCCTGGACAACTCCTCTCAGTGGCAGTTCTCTCTCAATTCCTCAGCCCCATCAATGCTCACTGTGTGCTACTTCCTAGAGGGAAAGGCTTTGAACTCCCTGACCTCCTTCCTAAACATTACAGCTACTTCTCAAGTATCTTCCCTTAAAAATTATTTTCTTTTCCACATTTCCCTCAAGCCTATATCCACTCTATTTTCCTTGAAAGCTAACTCTCTTGAAAAAGAATAGTCTTTGCTATTTCTGCTATCTCACCAGTCAATGCCCTGGGTAGAGAAGTGAGACCTGGCATCTGGTACCACCTGGTCTTGTACTATTTTCTTCCAGACAGTCCATGAATTTTTTATTAGTAGACTCCAGTGGACACTAGACCATACTCATCTTAGTCTCTACAGCACCTGACATGATTTACTCCTCCTTCTCTTCTATAAATTTTGTTGGCTTCCATGACTTCTCCTCTTCTCCTGATTGTCTGCTTTTTCTCCGACCACTCTGTTGACTGCCACTGTCTGATCTCTGGGAATCTTCTTCCTCTACATATTTGGGCAAACTCATCAACATCTATGTCTTCTATTACTTCCCATATATGGACAACTCCTAAATCTCCAAACTAGACATCTTTTTGGGTTCTGATTTAACAGGTACTGAACAGCTCCACTTAGAAATACTATAAGCCAGGTGTGGTGGCTTATGCCTGTAATCCCAGCACCTTGGGAGGCCAAGGCAGACAGATCACCTGGGTCGGGAGTTCATGACCAGCCTTTCAACATGGAGAAACCTCATCTCTACTAAAAATACAAAATTAGCTGGGCATGGTGGTGCATGCCTGTAATCCCAGCTACTTGGGAGGCTGAAGCAGGAGAACCACTTGAACCAGGGAGGTGGAGGTTGTGGTGAGCCGAGATTGCGCCATTGCACTCCAGCCTAGGCAACAAGAGCAAAACTCCGTCTCAAAAAAAAAAAAAAGAAATACTATAAGCACCTCAAGTTTAACATAGTAATAACTTATAACAATCTCCCTTACCCTAATCTGCTCTTTCTCTTGATCTCTTTATCTTAATGAATGACACTGACACCCCATTTTTACCACCAAGTCCTTTTGGGCCTACTTCATCAATATCTATTTTTAAAACAGAAGATATGCTTTTTTTAATTGCTTTCTTCTGAGACAAGGTCCCGCTCGCTCTGTCGCCCGGGCTGGAGTGCAATTGCTCCCGGACCAAACTGAGGGTCGGGCTGTTTATTCTTGTGGCCTGATGACGAGATCAAGACGAGTTGGGAGAGGAGGGAGTTTTTATTTCTGTGACTACTTACTGGGAAACGGAAGGCCTGGAAAATATCGCCAGACCGACTCAAAATTACAGAGGATGTCAGAGCCTATATACCTTCCGAGCTCTCTGTGTACATGTCACAGTGCATATTCACCTAAAGAGGGAAGCGATTTTTTTTCCTTTTTTTCCTTCCCCCCCGGAGTCTTGCTCTGTCACCCAGGCTGAAGTGCAGTGGTGAGATCTCGGCTCACTGTGACCTCCATCTCCTGAGTTCCAGCGATTCTCCTGCCTCAGCCTTTTGAGGGCCTAGAGACGGGGATTTTGCCATGTTGACCGGGGCTGGTTTGGAAGTCCTGACCTCAGGTGACCTGCCCACCTCGGACTACCAGAGTGCTGGGGTGACGGGCATGGGCCGCCAGGCCCCGGCCTGCTTTTTCTTTTGTTACTAGAAAAGAAAATAGGCCGGGCGCGGTGGCTCATGCCTGTAATCGTAGTACTTTGGGAGGCCGAGGTGGGTGGATCACCTGAGGTCAGGAGTTCAAGACCAGCCTGGCCAATGGTGAAACCCCATCTTTAGAAAAAAAAAAAGAAAGAAAGAAAAAAAAAAAAACAGAAGATACATTTCTAACTTGCAAAAAGGAAAAAAAAACTAACATAACTCCAAATATGCTTATGATTATTTCAATTCTAGTTGCTCCTCAGAAGCTGAAAATGCCCCAGATAACGAAGTACTTAGTAACCTGCTTATTGTGATGACTGGGAATGAATTAAAATTCTATATCCCACCTTAGCAACTTACTTAAAAATTAGAACTAAAGAAACTTAAAACACTAGAAATATTTGGAATATAGACAAAAATATAGGTTGACTATTTCTAAAATCAAGTCTGCTCATTTGACATTGTATATTCACTTAAGAGTCCATTAGTTTCTTTCCCCTATCAATTATGTTTGTGAAAATACTAAAAACAACTGCAGTACCTCCCTATCTCCCAAATCATTAAATAAAACCAATTTAGCCAAAGATGGTATTTCTCTTTCTCAAAGAGTTCAATATATAAAAAAAAAAGAACTTAATTACCTGAAGGGCCATTCAACACTGTATCTTCTGAAATGAACTCTATTCCTAGCTTTTTTCCATTTTCCATATAAGCTTTCCATAGGCTCTTATTGGGAAGAACATTGTAATAATCATGTGCTCCACCTTTAATTTCCACCTATAAAAAATTGCGAAACATGCTCTAGCATTGATGTAAAAGAAAAAAAAATAAAAAAATTGCAAAACAAATTTTGAAATAAAAAATTCAAATTCACTATCTAATTTTTAAACCAAACCAGTGATAGTTCTCTAATAGGAAGAGATTTAAGAGACGCACTTTCCCTTCCAGATATAACACTTTCAAATATCTTGTCTTAGAAAAGAAAAAAAAAAAAGATTTTCTATAATGAGAGTTCCTAGGACCCTATCTTCTTTATACACTAAACCCCACAATGTCACCAAGCTCTATACTAGCTAGTGAGTGTCAACTTCAGTCGCCTAGATAGGGTGTGAGGAGGACCCATAAATTTTTATTAATTTGTATTTTATTTTATTTTTGAGATGGAGTCTCACTCTGTTGCCTAGGCTGGAGTGCAGTGGTGCAATCTCAGCTCACTGCAACCTCCGCCTCTCAGGTTGAAGTGATTCTCCTGCCTTCGCCTCCCATGTACCTGGCATTACAGGCGCCCACCACCCAGCCCGGCTAATTTTTTTTGTATTTTAGTAGAGATGCAGTTTCACTACGTTGGCCAGGCTGGTCTCAAACTTCTGCAAGTGATCCACCCACCTCGGCCTCCCAAAATGCTGGGATGACAGGCGTGAGCCACAGCGCTCGGCCTAATTTTTATTTTAACTAGCACCCTCCAAGTAATTCTGCCGTAGATGATCCAAAAACCACACTCTGAGAACACTGCTCTAGGATTCCGTCTCCAACAAAAAAAGAAATTAAGCTTTACTAATATTAAATATACAAACTGACATTGATGTCACTGCCTGGTGTGAGAGGTACAAAAGAACCCTGAGGGAAAGGTAGAAGATCTGCAATGAGAAAGGGTTGACAATAGACCTCATTTATTAATTTCAGTATATAAAGACACGGAAGCAGCTTTTATGTACCCAGCTAAGTAGATTTACAGATTCAGTTTTGATTAAATGAAAACTGGCAATATTCCCTAACTAAAGATAATACCAATATTAGCGATAGCCAATCATAAAATGGCAGAGATGAGCTTTCTTTTATTCTTAGCAACATCTATGGTAGAAATAATGACAATCTAATCAGACTTTACAAGTCAGCCAAAATATAAGAAATTACTAAAAGATTATTTAAAATATAGATTTAGACCAGGCAAGGTGGCTCACACCTGCAATCCCAGCACTTTGGGAGGCTAAAGCAGGAGGATCACTTGAGCCCAGGCGTTTGAGACCAGCCTGGGCAACACAGGGGACCCTATCTCTACAAAAAACTTTAAAAATAAATTAATTACATATAGATTCAAATCCAGTAACAACAAACCTTATCCTAAGGGAATACTGTATGCCTTGAGATACTGTCTAATGATAATAGTTTACATGCATATGTATTTCACAAATATTTATAATTTTAAATAAATAAGGGAATAAATATTTAGTTTTTACTGCCCTAGGCTAGGGACACTTCATAGTTTTCATTCACTAAATCTATATCCATCTTCTCTACTGGCATATGAAAATTCATTTTTGCTCCTACATGTGTCCATATATTTATCTATTCACTACAACACAACACAAGCTTTTATATTCTTATCTTTGCAGACTACATTCCCTAAGAACTGTCGGTCTCTGTCCTTCACATACATATCTGAAAGTATGATTACCCTTCAAAGCTCAGTTCAGGTCTATAGTCTTGAACAAAACCTTCTTCCAGGGTTAACAGCCCCAGACCACTCTTCCCCACCTCTGATCCTCAGAATGCATTCCACACTACTCTCAGGACACATAACATATGCTTTCTGAGAATTACTGCTACTGTGAGATACTGCTACTACTATGTGAATCAATCATACATCTCTAGACTAGTAAGAAGGAAAAAATAAGGTAATATAAATGAAGGCTGGGCTGTAAACCTTCAAACACTATCTCATTTAATTCTCACAAGAACCCTAAGACAGATTGTTATCTCCATTTTTCAAGCAAGAAAATGGAGGGCCAAAGACACTAAACATTTCCAAAGGTTACAGAATTAGCTAGGCTGAGAGTTATGGGTTATATCTCATCTCTTCAACTAGACTACAGGCTCCCTCCAGGGCAAGATTCCTATCTTACATAATTCTAAAACTCACTCCGCTTTACACAGTACATGATTGGGAGGCAAAGGTTGCAGTGAGCCGAGATTGCACCACTGCACTCCAGCCTAGGCGACACAAGGAGACTCTGTCAACAAAACCAGCTGAGCGTGGTGGCTCACGCCTGTAATCCCAGCACTTTGGGAGGCTGAGGTGTGTGGATCACCTGAGGTCAGGAGTTTGAGACCAGCCTGGCCAGCATGGTGAAATGCTGTCTCTACTAAAAACATAAAAAATCGCTAGGTGCAGTGGCTCATGCCTATAATCCCAGCACTTTGGGAGGCTGAGGTGGGGGGATCACGAGGTCAGGAGTTTGTGACCAGCCTGGCCAACACGGTGAAACCCCGTCTCTACTAAAGATACAAAAAATTAGGAGGGCGTAGTGGCATGCGCCTGTAATCTCAGCTACTTGGGAGGCTGAGGCAGGAGAACTGCTTGAACCCGGGAGGCGGAAGTTACAGTGAGCCAAGATCGTGCTATTGCACTCCAGCCTGGGCGACAGGGAAAGACTCTGTCTCAAAAACAAACAAAAACAAATCAATAAAATCTCTTGACTAACTTCCATGTATATTTATCTTCCATTCCAGCAAGCCATAGTATTTGTATCACTACTATACACATCTATAAGTACAAAAATAGCTTTTACTGGCTGGGTGAAGTGGCTCATGCCTATAACCCCAGTACTTTAGAAGGCCGAGGTGGGTGGGTCACTTGAACTCAGGAGTTTGAGACCAGCCTGGCCAACATGGCGAGACCCTGTCTCCACAAAAAGATACAAAAAATTAGCCAGGTGTGGTGGTGCCTGCCTGTAGTCCCAGCTACTCAGGAGGCTGAGGTGGGAAGCCGAGGTGAGAGGATCGCTTGAGCCCAGAAGGCAAAGATTGCAATGAGCCAAGCCTGTGCCACTGCACTCCAGCCTGGGCAAGACAGCAAGACCCTGTCTGGAAAAAGAAAAAAGTTTTTGCTGATTTTGCCAGTTTCCTTTATAGAAACTACATAGAGCAATTATAAAAGTGTAACTGCCAACAAGGAAAGATGTAACTTGTAAAATGGCAGGGATTCTAGCATAGAAGTATCAGAATGATTCTAATTACTATATAAGTAAGATGACCTGTCATCTTCCCTGTTGCAGGCACTGAGGAGTAAAACATGTAAAAATTGAAGACTTTCACATTAACTATTCAGCCAACTCCGTCTGCATATTCAACGTGTCACCAAATAAGAGAGTCAAGTTAGGTTTCAATCTAACAGCGCTAGCCCACATAAATACCTCTGATTGTAACTTAGATTAACTTTTAAAAGTTCTTACTGTGCACCCTGAAGCCAAAGCTGCAGCTCTGAAGCAATCTTCTGCCTTTCTGGTCAAAACTTGAAGTTCTTTCATTGAGGGTGCACGGAAGTAATAGATTAATTCAGAATAAGAGGGAATGATATTGGGTTTCACTCCACCATTTTTTATTATACCTATAAAAAGAACCAAATTACTACGATTAAGCTTGGTGACCATTTCTTTAAGCTTAAATACACCCATTAAGTTTTTCAGCCAATATGCACATAAAGAACAACAATTTAAATTTCCTAGCTTCACCAATATACCAATCAAAGATTTTGATATGTTGTACGACTGAAATGTCTTTTATTTTTTGAGACAGAGTTTCACTCTTGTTGCCTAGGCTGGAGTGCAATAATGTGATCTCGGCTCAACAAAACCTCTGCCTCCTCGGTTCAAGTGGTTCTCCTGCCTCAGTCTCCCTAGCAGCTGGGATTACAGGCATGCGCCACCACGCCTGGCTAATTCTGTATTTTTAGTAGAGATGAGGTTTCTCCACGTTGGTCAGGCTGGTCTCGAACTCCCAACCTCAGATAATCTGCCCACCTCGGCCTCCCAAAGTGCTGGGATTACAGGTGTGAGCCACTGCACCTGGCCTGTGCAACTGAAATTTCTATACATAGGGTGATATTTTTTGGCTAACAGAAAAAATAATTATCCATATGTACTTCATTCAAAGGAATTTACATAATGTTAAGAATTATGATCCAGACTATAGAGAAACTTAGAAATTATATAAACACACCAAATAAAATTAGTAACATCTTAACATCTGGAAAAGATTTTTACCATACCTCAACAATGGTGTGAGGTTCTATAATTACCCTCATACCTCGGGAATCCCATGAATATTTTAAATGGCATTTAGCTCTAGAAAAATAATTTTCATGCCAAGAAAAACACCAATGCAGGTCAAAGATCACTAAGTGTTATCAACTGCCAAAACAAATGCATTTATTTGGAATTACAAAGAATTCAGATTCATTCAAAGTAATAATTAAAATGGATATGCGAAATCCAATGTCATATGACCTACTTTAAAAAATATTCTGTGCTCGCTTCGGCAGCACATATACTAAAATTGGAACGATACAGAGAAGATTAGCATGGCCCCTGCGCAAGGATGACACGCAAATTCGTGAAGCGTTCCATAATTAAAAAAGATATTTAAAAATTAAATAATTTAAAAAAAAAAAAAAAATACTTCTACATGTTCCTGTTTGTTCCTTTTAAAGAAGTTAAGGCAAGAAAACTGGTAAAAGTACAATTACAAATTGACCTCAGGCTATAGCAAAATCAGGTAAAGAAGAGATACTAAAATATAACAATTTCCTAAATCATAAGGAAATAAAAAATGAATGTGTGCTTTCATTACAGTACTTTATGACTGTATTTATATTACGGTGATATGTATGTAATTTAAAAAAAATACTATTCAGGACCAAGTTTGGTGGCTCACACCTGCACTTTGGGAGGCTGAGGTGGGCAGATCTCTTGAGGCCAGGAGTTTGAGACCAGCCTGGCCAACAGAGCAAAACCCTATTTCTGCAAAAAAAAACAAGTATTAGCTGGGTGTGGTGGTGCTCGCTCTCCTGTGATCCTGGCTATTTGGGAGGCTGAAGCAGGAGGATCACTTGAACCGAGGGGTGGAAGTTGCAGTGAGCTGAGATTGCACCACTGCACTCCAGTCTGGGCAATAGAGCAAGACCGTCTCAAAAACAAAAAAACACAAAAAAAGATATTACTCAAGACTAACAGCACTTAAGTAAAACCAGCAGTTATTACACCTTTTTTTTAATTGAAGAAGTGACAAAATTTGGTTATCATTAAGAAACAATGAGGACAACTGGAAAATCAAGATCCAATTTTCAAATACCCACAGAAAGAACACAGCTCCTTATATAAAATCTTTATCTTTGATACTCAAAGATGACATTCCATTTATGTACAATAGCCAAAACTGTTTTTCCACCCACATATGGACAAACAGTATCCTGTCAAATGAATTTCTGAAAATATGCTTAAAAATCAGAATATTCATATGAAGTACAAGAATGTTTCCAAATTTTAAAAAATTGAATATTAAATAATTATACTGCATTGAAACATATTAACCATCATCTGTTACAGAAGGTATTTGACATTCATACCATGAACTCTCCAGGTTGGTTTCATTTGCTGTCTGAACACAGACAGATTGTTATAGGCCAGCACAGCAGCATCTAATGCATTTAATCCTTCCCAGGGATAAGCAGCAGAATGAGATGCTTTCCCATAGTATTTCACAGTCACACTAGGAAATAAAAAATCATTTGAAATTACTTTATTCTTATTACTGCTAAAGTAAGAAAATCCAGGTAGTCAGAATTACCCAACTACTACTCAAAATTAATTCACATTGCTGAACTTTTGATTTGTAAATTTTTTGTGGTAATAACACTGCAATTTACTTGTTATAGTTTATTATGTAACATAGTGCTTGACACAAAGAAAACATTCCTAAAAAAGGGAGAAAAAGAGAACAGATTAAATGTATACACAATTTAATTCAAACAAACATGCAATATGGTATCAGGTGCTGAAATTACAAAAAAAAAAAAGGATCCTGTATGTTTTTACACAGCATTGTGATGATTCCACATCAAAAGTCTGCAAAAAATCAGAAATTCTGTCTTAATAGAGGGAAGGTCAGGAAAGACAGAAAGGAGTGGGTTAAGACAACCTCTGAAAATCAAATTATATTCAACGTTATCATAAGATACTCTAATATTAAAGCAGTTGTTCCTGACCAATATCCAGTATTTTATTAATGTTTCAAAATGCCTATATCACTAATATTTTACATTTTTATAAATTGTTACTCTACTTACAAACAGTTCTCACACCAGTCTAACTGCTCTAATAAAATAAAATAAAATAAGATTAGAGAAAGGATTGTATGTTGAATACTTACAAAGCGCTATGATTGACTTGCTTAGATAACCTTTAAGCCTGATTAACAGTACCCACATTTAGATTATTAGAAAACCAATCTGGACTTATTTTAAGGGCTAGATTCAGGCGTCCTTAGAACGCTTTTATTTATTTATTTTTTTATTTTCCTTGCCTTGTGTATCATGCATGTTACAGGGAAAGAATGCTTTTATTTCTTAACGGATTTCCAGACATTCTATTAGCAGGACAAAATCAAGGAAAAACATCCAAACATTATTAGATTTCAGGATACTGTATTGTTATTTCCTTGACATATATCTTCTCACCATCACCTTGAAATGAATTTTTTTTGATACTCATCTCGCTCTGTCACCCCAGCTGGCGTGCAGTGTGGTTGGATCACGGATCACTGCAGTCTCCACCTCCCAAGCTCAGACAATCCTTCTCTGCCTCAGCCTCCCACAGATGAATAGCTGAGACCATAGGAGTGCTCCATGCCCAGCTAATTTTTTATTTTTTTGTAGAGACAGGGCCTCACTATGTTCCCCAGGCTGGTCTTGAACTCCTGGGCTTAAGACATACTCCTACCTTGGCCTCCCTAAGTGCTGATTACAGGTGTCAGCCACCTGGCCTGGCAAAACTGGAATTTTGTCACAACTGGTGATACATATAAAAATGAAAAGGATATGAAATTATTTTCAAGATATACTATTTAATTTTAAAAAGCCAGAACAATATATTGAGCGGAATACTTCAGGAAAACCTTCCTTCACAATTTAGTTTACACATAATTCTATTTATGTCCCATAAGTACACCAAAAACACTCTGAAAAGGACACATATCTCTAGAAAAAGGACTGGATTTGGGAAAGGTGGTCAGCAGGATTGCTTTATCTTATTCATTAGAAATGTCTGGTTGAGCGCGGTGGCTCAAGCCTGCAATTCCAGCACTTTGGGAGGTCAAGGTGGGTGGATCACTTAAGGTCAGGAATTCAAGACCAGCCTGGACAACATGGTGACCCTATCTCTACTAAAAATACAAAAATTAACTGTGTGTGGTAGTGCTCGCCTATAATCCCAGCACTTTGGGAGGCCGAGGTGGGTGGATCACTTGAGGTTAGGAGTTCGAGACCAGCCTGGCCAGGATGGTGAAACCCTCGCCTTTCCTAAAAATATGAAAATTAGCTGGGTGTGGTGGTGCATCCCAGCTACTCAGGAGACTAAGGCAGGAGAATCACTCGAACCCAGGATATGGAGGTTGCAGTGAGCCGAGATTGTGCCACTGCACTCTGGGTGAGACTCCGTCTCAAAAAAAAAAAAAAAAAAACAGAGATGACCAATGAGAAAGCTAAGAAGCCAGACACTAAGAGGAGGCCTGGGTTAAGTGTGCTGACTTCAGAACCAAGACCACGAAGAAGCCTAACCCTAAGTTCAAGAAGGCTAATGAGCGGCAGAGCCTGCCTGCATCTGCAGGCTCCTTCTTGCCAGAGGCAAGGGCAGAAATTTCTAATCCCCAGTGTTTTCTAGAGATGGACTAGTATACTACCACCCTTGAAACCAAAGTTGAAAGATTCTTCCTACTGTCACAGTACCAATTCCCAGTGATAAGAAGGAAGATACCATACAGTTAAAATGATCACCCTTTGAAAACAGGGCCTGGTAAGGTGCTAAGAAATGGGATACCTGGGTATAATCTAGAAGCACTGCTGTGATGGTTCTGCTATCACTCCCTAGGTACTAAGCTACTTCTGAGGAAACATGGTTTTGCTGAAGCAGCCGAGCAGTGGCTCCTTGTGCCTGGACCATTAACTGCTATGGTTACTACTATGGTTGAAATTTCTGGTATAAGAAATCTAAACCACTTCAATGACGTGTGCTCCTAGGTACTAAAAAGTGAGTTCCTCAACATAAAGAAAGACAAATGGTTTCAGCAGTGACAAATCGGAAAAGCACAGATTGTCAAGTTCCACAAAAATCATAGCTGCTCGTGTTCCATATTCTCTCTCAGGACACAATTTATCCTCTGCAAAGGACTCAAATTAAAGTAAATAAAATGGAGTAGTGTGTTTTCTTCCCCTATCTAATATAATTAGCTCTTGTAAATCTTTTCAGTTGCAAAGACAATTTCATATCAAAGGATAGATGTTTTCCAGAAACCAGATTATTGACAGTTCAAAAGAAAACTTGTGTCAACATGTTTGTTATTCCTATGCTTTTTAAGTGCTATTATTTTAATACTCCAATTATGAACACCATAATGAATCTCAATTACAAGAGGCTTGCCAAATGTCACTCCATACATCAAGACATCTCGTCACTGTCTTTCAATTTACTTCTTATTTTTCTTTTTTCTTACATTTTCATCCCATTTTCTGAGGATCAGTTTACTTCTTAAATGTACAAATGTGGAGTTTTTGTCTCTGGCTTAGACATAAAGGTATTCTATAGCCTGTGTTCCCCTAAGAAGTTTATCGTCAACTTGATTACTTACTCGTGTTCAGCCACATCTGGTAGATAAGCAGCATTCTCTTGTGATGGATGGGCCATAAAAACAACATCAAGATTTTTAAAAGCCCCTGCTTCAATTAAATCAATTTTGCCACCACCATCTTCTTCTGCAGGGGTTCCCAAAACAATTACCTAGAAGGAAATACTCATGTGAGGGAAAAACAACAAAATCTTCATAGGAAAATATCAAACAGGTTCACTTGCATATGTATTCACAATCTACATTAAAGTCCTTAACCTATGAAGAGAGGTTTTGTTCTATGACGCTTACACAGTGGGCATCATTATATGGTGCTTAATTAATCACAAAATGTACACTGTTATACCAACTTGGTGCAAAGTATGTACTAAAGACACTACAAAAGGCTGGGCGTGGTGGCTCAGGCCTGTAATCCCAGCACTTTGGGAGACTGAGGTGGGTGGATCACATGAGGTCAGGAGTATGAGACTAGCCTGACCAATATGATGAAACACCCTCTCTACTAAAAATACAAAAATTACCCAGGCATAGTAGCATATGCTTATAACCCCAGCTACTCGGGAGGAGAATTGCTTGAACCCAGGAGGCAAAGGTTGCAGTGAGCCGAGATCCCTGCATTGCACTCCAGCCTGGGCAACAAGAGTGAAACTCGATCTCAAAAAAAAAAAAAAAAAAAAAAGGCACTAGAAAAAGCTTTTCCCGAGCTGGACGCAGGGGCTCACACCTGTAATCGCAACACTTTGGGAGGCTGAGGCGGGCGGGGCTCACCTGAGGTCAGAAGTTCGAGACCAGCCTGACCAATATGGTGAAACCCCGGCTTTAAAAAGAAAAAAAAAAGAAAAAGCTTTTCCCAATTTTACAAGTCAACTCATGGTAAAGATAAAAAAGTTAAATACTACTAGTCTAGTTCCTCAAATTTTGTTAGGATTTGTTTCATAAAGCTTCCTCTCAACTAAGCCTTTTAGTGTATGTATGTATGTAATTATTCTTAAGTACTTTACTGGTACGGACTTTCCAGAAATTTACTACTTATCCTCACAACAACCCTGTGAGGTAGGTGGGCGATCTGTATCATCATTTTAGAGGGGGTGGTTGTGAGGAACTGAGTGAAGTATCTTGCCTCAGGTCACAGAGCAAGTCTTCAGGCAGAATTGGGATTAGAAGTCCTGAACTTCTGGCCTAAACTCTGATTCCTTACTAAGCTACCTACTTTAAAAGTCTTAACTCATTAATCCTTTATGAAGAACATTAAACAAGTCTTAATGCCACAGTTAGAAACAGCCAACTATTACACAAACTTACTAATTCGATTCCACCAGTTCAACCAGGCAGATTTATTGGTCACCAAACACCTAATTAAACAAAAGAAAACTTTACAGAATAAACATTGTACTTTGATATTTAAGCTTAACATCTTCAAACAATTTTAAAAAGCAAAGAAAAAGTATCCATAAACTAACATATTTTCAAGATCATGTATAAGAGCACAGTAAAACAAGCTGGAAAAAAGTCTTGGCTTGCAAAGGAAATCAACTTAGATTCCATTTTCAGATAGTTAATAACTGAACCTTGCTAAAACTGAGAACAACCATTTTAAATTAGAAGTGTGGTCCAGGCGCGGTGGCTCATGCCTGTAATCCTAGCACTTTGGGAGGCCGAGGCGGGCAGATCACTCTGTACTCAGGCCAGTACAGAGTTCGAGACTACCCTGGATAACATGGCGAAATCCCGTCTCTACTAAAAAATGCAAAAATTAGCCGGGCACCAGCGCGCCTGTAATCCCAACTACTCGGGAGGCTGAGGCACGAGAATCGCTGGAACTCAGGAGGCGGAGGGTGCGGTGAGCCAAGATTGGACCACTGCACTCCAGCCTGGGCAACACAAGGAAACTCTGCCTCAAAAAACAGTGTGTACATTTCCCAAAGTCTAGCTTTCTTTAGAGGTTCTACAGTGCTCAAACTCTTTCATTAAGTCGCTCTTCATTCTTAACCCTTAACTCGTTAAATAGGATGTGTCTCTCGCTGACTCTCAGAACCTATCAGAAACGTGGTTGAAGGGAAATCTCTCGTGTTTCGTGACATGGCAAAGGATGCTCCCCCCTCAACCCAAACAAAAACCTAACAAATGCAATAACGAGTCCCCAGAGACAGAAAGAGAAGGCAGCTAAAGTGAAAAAGCCACAAAAGATGTAGTGTTAGGATAAAAGAAGAAGGTTACTGACACTGGGGAAAATGAGCTAAAGAATATGAAAATAAAACATTTGTTTCTCCTTAACCTGAATGACGATTGAATCTTAGCTCACAGTGTAGAACATACCATCTGGAAAAACAGAGTAACACAGGATTAAACTTGCCCTATGACAAACATAAGCGACATTTCCCCCGTTTAAAGAGTCGAGGCATTTCTTAAAAATCATGAAACAAAAAAATTAAGACTTAAGGATGAACTCATCTATGTATAATGCTCATTCACTTCCCCTTTATTTGCATACTTCTAGGGGGTTAATGGTTCTGGCGATTGAAATTTCTTATCCAAATACCAATGACTTAAATCGTAACATTTACAATTGCCACAAACAAAAGATTTCTTTGGAGACGAATAAAAAGAGGTCGTAGGTTTCCCTACAAGAAGTATTTCCTCCTGAGACTGCACAACCTTGTCAGCAAATTGCTGTTGCCTCTCAGTTACCAAAAATAACCCGTAACGAACACCAGGCTTGGGTGTAAGTTCTTTCCTAAGGGAACAACTCAGCAGAGCTGTTTACAACTAGAGAGGAGGAAACAATAATCTGCAAGATGTCGCTAGGTCAGCAACGCGAACTGACTTTAACCGGGGGTTCAACCCAGCCTCTGCGCCGAGGGGGAGGCCCGCAGGTTTAGCGCGGTCTCGCACACACCTGCCACGGACGGGAGGGCCCCGAGGCGCGCGGGACGCACGAGGATCCCGGCCTTCCCGGGTCGTCCCCCGCCCGGGCAGTCGGATGGGATCCCGCACCCGGGCCCCACCTCACCTTCACCGGCGGAGGCGGCCTGGGGAGGCACTCCAGGGCCCCCCTCACGCCGAGCGCTGCCGCCGCCCCGACCTCAGCGATGAGGTTGTGGCCACAGGCGTGGCCAATGCCGGGCAGCGCGTCGTACTCGCAGAGGAAGCCCAGGTGCAGCGGGCGCGGCGCGGGGCTCTGCGCCCAGGCCTCTGGCGGCTCCCACTCGGCGCGGAAGGCTGTGGGCAGCAGGTAGTGCGGCTGCACCGCCCAGGAGGCGGCCGGCGGCTCCCGCTGGAAAAAGTGCGTCAGCACGCGGTGGGCATGGTGCTCCTCGTAGGCCAGCTCAGGCTGGCTCCAAATCGCGCGGCTCAGGGCCCCCAGCCGCTCGGCCGCCTCGTTGATGCACTCCGCGGCGCGCAGCTTCAGTAGCTCCAGCTCGGAGCCGCCATCGCACGCGCCCCCTTCCAAGGGCCGCTCCTCTCCGGGCCTCATGCTGCCCGAGCCCGCTGCTATCGTCGCCCACTCGCTCTCTTGCTCCACCGCAGGTAGCGACCGCGCGCACGCGCCCAGCGGCCTCCAGCACCCCGGTGGCGCGCGCACGCCAGCCACACAGCTCCCGGGGCACCGCCCCCAGCCCCGCGCCCGCCCCCGGCGTCCCGAGGAAAAGGCTGGCGGCCGCTGGCGCCCCGCCAGGCGGGAGCGCGGCGGGGTTCTGGGGGTGCTGTGGAGAAGGCAGAGCTGGGGACTATTCCACCTTCTTGGTTGTTCTGGCCTTTGAGTTATGATCTAAGATTATCGATTACTTTTCTGTTGTTGCTTATTTCCCACAGCAGCAGGATGAGAACGGTTTTATTAGTTTATAGCCATCAGAGAGACCAAGTGGAACATAGTCCTCGGAAAAACGCCACTCTCTAGCATTAGTAATTAAAAACCTCACAAGGTTTTTATTTCCCGTAGGAGACTGTCAGTGTTAATGCTGTACTAAGCACGGTGCTATACTTAAGTTTTCGTACAGCCCCCCCTTTCTTCTCCTTGAGGCCATATTACTAAAAGCTGCAGCTACTCTCTACAATTTTCTCATTAGTTACTAATGTCTGGAACAGCACCTAGATTACGCAGTAAGCTCTTGGTATGTATTAGCTATTATATAATAATTTGTTTGAATACAGTAGAACTAAAAATTTGAAATGAGTTAAAAACAAAACCAAAGAGTTAAAAGATTTATGGTAATAAATATTCATACTGTTTTGTTGATTTGGACAGTTGTCTTGAACAGCTTTGAAAGGGAACATATGACAAGTTTCGTTTATAATTTTAATTGATGCTGAACTCAACTAACATGTGCAGCTGGTGTTACATTATAACTAGGTTTTTAATTACCCAGTGAAGAAATTCAAGATGTCATGCTCTTGTTTTTCTCCAGAGTGAAGCACAAAGTCTGAAAAACTGTTGTTGACGATATGCCTATTAATAGCACTGTAGACGTTTATATTCTGAGGTTTTCCACATATTAAAAGCTTCTACCAGCTCTTCATACCCTATCATCTTTCCTTAATTTGTCTCAACTATGTTAAGTGGGACACAATATATTAATGTAATAAACGAAATGCATGTTTTGAAAATAAGTCTAAAGGAAGCTAACATGCATGAAGACTATCAACTACTGTTTTTACTACTCTATATGCTAACAATAGCAGAGGAAATGTCACATTCGCGTCTGAAAACACTTCCTTTCTCAGTTAACACTCTAACAGAAACTCCGCTCTAAAAACAATAAATGCGTTATTAAATTCCTGGACCCCCTTGGTGATACTTAATAAATCTTTCTCTGGTATTCTGCTGACGAAAATCTCTGGAAAATCTCCCCTTTATCCACAAGATTCAGTATTATCCTGCTCAGTTAGTTGGCTAAAAAAGGAGGGGGATTGGAGAGCAAAAGCAATAGGTGACATTTATAGAGCAATAACTCTGTGCCAGGCACTGTTCCAAGTGCTTAGCATGTGTTAACTCATTTAATCCTCATAGCAAACTATGACGTTGTTAATGTGGTTATTTATCTTCATTTTACAGATGCATGTCTAAGATTATAGAGCTAGTAAGTAGTGGACCCACTGTAGAGCAGAAGCCAGAGTCTGCCTCCAGTGGCTGACTTTCAGCCACCATGGTCTGTTGCTTGTGTAAACAACATGCAAATTCATAAATCCATCTACAGCTTATCTATTCAGATCAGAACCCACAGCAATCACTGATTTTGAATAAATTTTACTGTAGCAGCTCTGCCTGCTGACATCAGTAGAACCCATGTTTGCTCTCCTCAGGCATCAATAAACAGCAACAGAAAAAAGGATGCACATACATTTCATATAGAAACTGCTATTTATATTGTTTGCAGGAACAAAGCTGCCACTTGAGGTGGAGGAAAGATAGATTCATTTCAATCTCTGTTTCTTTGTGTGTGTGTGTGTGTGTGTGTGTGTGTGTGTGTGTGTAGGTGGAAGGGTATACATGCCCACAGGCATGTATGTATGTATTTGGTTTCTACTGTTGACACCTTATATTTCTTGCTCATGGTATTTTGCACCCTTGAATTCATTTATTTGATAAACTGTGATAACTTGTTGACTGTTTATCTTTCCCTCTAGTCTTTGAACTCCTTTGTTTTCCCACTGCATTCCCCAGAACCTAATATTTTATGGTCAGTGTTTCCTCTGCGTTAATAAATATTTGTTGGCTGATTATTCTTCTTGAATCTAGTAAGCTAATTGAGTAATGGCAGCAATTAGCCACTAAACTACACTGACTACCAACAGACGCTGTTATGCCGCTCCTAGACTTCTCAGTCCTGCATGTGGAGCTGGGGGGCAGGAAGAATTGCTTTTGGAAGCTGATGGAGTTGGACATGTGGCCTTCTTGAATCTGGTCAGCTCATAAATTCTTACTATTACTTTCATTTGTACCCATAATATTCATACAACTGTCTACCCTATCTATGTGCTACTGGTAAGGAGCCTGCATATTTTTATTAGAAGCAAAAAAAATTTATACAAGCTCCTTTCCTTTAGCTAGTGCTGGATCTGAAGAAACAACACAATATCCAGAATTTAGTATTAAGATGTGTGTGTGTGTGTGTGTGTGTGTGTGTGTGTGTGTGTGTATAACCTTTTTCGGGGGTGGTGAGAGGAGTGCAGATAGTTCTCTCTTGAGGACTGGTTTTAAAGCACATAAATATTCTTTCTTGGCTCTTGATAATGAAAAAAAGGGGAAAAAGTATATAAAGATTCCCTCTTTCCTGGCTGCTTAGAAACCCAGCTGTCGTCACAACTGACTCAGTAACTTTAAGGACAGGTTCATGACAAATGAGTGCTTTAGTGGAAAGAGTAGATCAAAAATTTCCTTTACTTGGAAAAGTATTACTGTTATTATTCATGTCTGAAATACAGCCCAGTTGTACAAGACTTTACTGGATATTATTTTGGGCTTCAGATTCAGAACTCCCTTTGACAAGACAGCAGGCTTTTGTATGGTTTATATTCCTTGAATTAAGAGAGAAATAATAAAATAAAATCCCCAACATAGCAAAGAATGAGCTCATGGCAAAGCACGAGTTAAATGAGAAAACAAAATTTTTTTGAAAACACAGAAAACAGAATGGAATGAAAAATAAAATGAAGAAAATTAAAGGTAGAGAAAAAGCAAATAGAAGTACTGGGGAGCTTCAATGCAGGATTTCAGGAATGAAAAGCAAACAAACAAAAGAATTGTGGCGGGAAGGAATAAAAAGTGCAAAAATTATCTGATCCATGGAGAGAGTGCAGATATTTCACCAAAAAATAAATCAAACTTATATTAATACCTTCAAAATATATGATAAAATATTTCCAAAAGTGCATGTGAATCCTGCCTATATCTTTTTAGTTTAACGATAATTGGAACTGGAGCCATTTTCTCCTGAACAAAATGCTGGTCACTGCATGATTTGGGGACTCCTGCTGCCAGCATGCAGAAGAAGCAAAACACAGTGTCACTCTAGTGTATTGGTCATTTACAACATTCTCCTAAACATCCCCAGACACACATGCAAACTTGGTTAACTCCAGAAACCTCTCTTGCTGAAATAAACAGGTAACACGCACTAGATTTCACATGTAAAATCAATCTGGGCTAAGGTGTTGGAAGAGCTGGCAGAAAGCAGACAGTAAGAGAGTAGGTGAGCAGAAAGGTGAATCTGATTGGGGATAAAGGGACATAGAGGAGGCCGGGCGCGGTGGCTCACGCCTGTAATCCTAGCACTTTGGGAGGCTGAGGTGGGTGGATCACCTGAGGTCAGGAGTTCAAGACCAGCCTGGCCATCATGGTGAAACCCCATCTTTAAAAATAAATAAATAAATAAATAAAAATAAAATAAAATAAAAAAATAAAATAAAAAAATAAAAAAAAAAGGGACACAGAGGAACTGTACAACACATTGCTAAGGATTTACAGCTTTAGGCTGGTTTTGGTGGCTCATGCCTGTAATCCCAGTACTTTGAGAGGCTGAGGTGGGAGGATCACTTGAGCCTGGGAGGTCAAAGTTGCAGTGAACATGACTGCACCACTGCACCCCAGCCTGGGCAACACAGTGAGACCTTGTCTCAAAGTAAAATAAAATAAAACTTAAGACAATGGGTAAACTATTGGATGTTATTAAGCAGGGGGAGAGACAAGATCAAAAATTTGTTCTATAAGAATAATTGATGACTTTGTAGAAGATGAATTGGAAACAGAGAGACTTAGGTCTGAGACAAGTTAAAAGGCTTTTGCAGGCTGGGCGTGGTGGCTCATGCTTATAATCCCAGAGCTTTGGGAGGCTGAGGCAGGCGAATTACTTGAGGTAAGGAGTTTGAGACCAGCCTGGCCAACATGGTGAAACCCCGTCTGTACTAAAAATACAGAAATTAGCTAGGCATGGTGGCAGGCGCCTGTAATCCCAGCTACTCAGGAGGCTGAGGCAGGAGAATCGCTTGAACCTGGGAGGCAGAGATTGCAGAGAGCTGAGATTGCACCACTGCACTCCAACCTGGGTGACAGAGTGAGATTCTGTCTTAAAAAAAATTTTTTTTTAATTAAAAATAAAAGGCTCTTGCAAAGTCCAAGGATTCCAGAAACATTCCACGGGCAGAAGTGGCCAGACTTAATGCCTCACTAAGTGTCTGTTTAGGTGAAGAAGGTGCTGTAGAGAAAGGGGGAAAGAGAACTGAGTTTCTCGGGTTAACAGCTGAGTGAATGGTAAAGCCATAAAACAAAATAGGGGCAATGGGAGAGTGAGGGGCAAGTTGCTGGATATGCATTAGACATGTGGAGAGAGGTGGATGCAGCCATCCAGGAGGAGACTAGCAGAGCACCAAGGAAAGTGCATGTCTACATAGTTAGTATGAGTAAGGATATACCCAGAGGGGGAATTAAACCATCCAGGGAGTGAGTTGGAAGGGAAAAATGTAAGCTGAGGAAGCAATCCTGGAAAACAAAAAGGGAACGAGCATGCCGGGCATGGTGGCTCACGCCTGTAATCCTAGACTTTGGGAGGCCGAGGTGGGTGGATCACCTGAGGTCAGGAGTTCAAAACCAGCCTGGCCATCATGGTGAAACCGCATCTTTAAAAAAAAAAGGGAATGAGCAAATATGCCCATGGTGGGGAGAGGAATAAAAAGTGCTCATTGCGGGGAACAGGATCAATTGAGCCCAGCAGTTTGGTAAGCAATGATTGTGCCACTGCACTCCAGCCTGGGCCACACAGGAAGACTCGGTGTCTAAAAAAACAAAGATTAAAAGGTTCCTCAAACGCTTCATATGCCCCTGGCTTCTGCTGGGAAAGATTCTATTACAACTTGTTTTCAAGTTCTGTATAGATTTCTTCAAATGGCCCACAAAGTAAAGGCAGCGATTTTAAACCCCTGAATGTCTTGATACCTGATGACTTGAGGCTCCCTCTGGCTTCCCTACTCTTGGCAGTGAAATTAGCTGCTCTCTTCTCTATCACCATTCCTGGAAATGAGGACAGGGAGGTTCTTAGAGGACAGGCTTCTCTGTTGCCCTGATTCCCCCACAGTGTGTACAAAACAACGCTGCAAAGACATAACACAGCTTGTGGTAAACAAGAACATTTCTCTCCTAAGGTTATGGCTCAGGAAGATGGGGGGAGAACTTGGACTGCCCCTGGTCCTCTATACAACCTCTAGAGCTCGGGCCTGATGCAGTACTTTGAGTCCCTCAAGAGATTCCTGCATTGATCACTCAAGCAGTGTGTTCACCTTGACCGTGTGCATACCATGGTTAATAATTACATTTACTAAGGATTCACTTCTCAAACTTCCTGGTCATTTGGTTGCTTTGTATTTCAAAGATGCTAGCAGGAATGGATGTCAGGTACATATGGTCGCAGGGTCACAACCCTCAAGGTGTTCTATGGGAATAAACTTTTATAAAAATGTGATGAGTCATTAATAAATAAAAATATGTGTGTTCTAAAAATTAGTAAATAGGCCAGGACTGGTGGTTCATGGCTGCAATCCCAGCACTTTAGGAGGCCAAGGCAGGAGGATTGCTTGAGCTCAGGGGTATGAGACCAGCATGAGTAACATGGTGAGACCCCTCTCTCTACAAAAAAGTTAACAAAAATCTTAGCTGGGTGTGGTGGTGTGCACCTGTTGTCCCGACTCTGTCTCTGAATGTGTGTGCATATGTTCATGTTTGTGTAACAAATATAATCTGTTTATGGCTGCTCCCCTTTTGCAGCTTCTATGTTTGCTCCATTTTTATCTTTAGGCCAGACTTGAGGCATTAAATTCAAATCCAGATCACTGACAGTTATTATAGATTTTATTGAATGCTTTGAAGAGAAATAAAGCATTACATCATACCTTGCACTGTAAACTTCCCTTAAAACACCTTAAGCATTTCTCTTTTCCCCCAAAATCGCTCTCCCTTTGGCAACTGACTCATCTCTCCTTTCCTGTCTACCCAACAGCCACTCCAGCTGGGGCCCCACCTTTGTGACCTTATTTATTTATTTGAGATAGGGTCTTGCTCTGCCACCCAGGCCAGAGAGCAGGGGCGTGATCACAAGTCATTGCTGACTCAATCTCCCAGGCTCAAGCAGTCCTCCCACCTCAGCCTCCAGAGTAGCTGGAACTACAGGCCCAAGCGCTAACCTCTAATGTGACTGTATTTGGGAGTAGGACTTTAGGGAGGTAATTACAGTGAAATGAGGTCATAAGGGTGGCTCGTGCCTATAATCCCAGCACTTTAGGAGGCCGAGATGGGAGAATGGCTTGAGCCTAGGAGTTCATGCCCAGATCAGCCTGGTCACATAGTGAGACTTTACCTTTCCAAAGAATACAAAAAAAGTAGCTGGGTGTGGTAGCACAGGGCTGCAATCACAGCGCTTTTGGCAGCCTAGGCAGAAAGATCGCCTGAGGCTAGGATTTTGAGACCAGCCTGAGAAACATAAGCAAGACCCCATCTTCTCACACAAAAAAATGTAAAAAACTAGCTGGTCATGGGGGCATGTGCCTATAGTCCTACCTATTAGGGAGAATCAGTTGAGCCCTGGAGTTTGGTAAGCAATGATTGTGCCACTGCACTCCAGCCTGGGCAACACAGTGAATCTCAGTGTCTAAAAAAACAAAGATTAAAAGGTTCCTCAAAAGTTTCATTTTAGAGTCTTATTTGCTCTAGTATTAAGTTTTTTTAAGTCAACTAACAAAAATTTCATCATTGCTATTATTGTAAGCTACCCAACTTCACTAAAACTAGTTTTCTTTGTTATAAATTAATTTGGCTTAGGAGAAAAGCTTGTTCAAGATGAACTATGACACAGATATTTATTTGTTTGTTTATTTATTTATTTTTCTGAGACAGGGTCTCGATCACCCAGGCTGGAGCGCAGTGGTGCCATCTCTGCTCACTGCAACTTCTGCCTCCCAGGTTCAAGCAATTCTCCCACCTCAGCCTCCCAAGTAGTTGGGACTACAGGAGTGCACCACTACACCTGGCTAATTTTGTATTTTTAGCAGAG
This sequence comes from Ateles fusciceps, assembly GCA_036589455.1. Taxonomy (NCBI): domain Eukaryota; kingdom Metazoa; phylum Chordata; class Mammalia; order Primates; family Atelidae; genus Ateles; species Ateles fusciceps. Next base: position 42,145,429 of record JAZHEH010000065.1, read on the forward strand.
ACGGGGTTTCACCGTGTTGGCCAGGCTAGTCTCGACCTCCTGACCTCAAGTGATCTGCCTGCCTTTGTGATCAGCAGTTTGGCCTCCCAAAGTAAGCCACTGGGCCAGACCTGATAGAGATATTTAATTCAATTTTTGTGAGGCAAATGTAATAGCTGGCATATATTTCCCACCCCCCTTTTTTTCTCCCTCCAACTCTTTTTCCCTTTATTTTTAAAAAAAAATCTTTTTTTGTTTATTTTTTAGAAACCTCACCTGGAAAATTTCTAAAAAGCTAGAATGTCATTTTTATTATCATTTCAGAAAAGTAAATACTTTCTTCACTGTCTAATTCATACCAAGTGGCAGCAATAGATGCTCTCATTTCTTTTCTTGTCTAAAATTAGCTTATAATTGTACCCAAGTGGTGTTGTTGCCAAGTGATCCAATTTCTTTCTCTAGGAACACTTGACCATGCAGAGGTCTGCAACCATGAAGACGTATAATATGGATCTATCATGCTGCTTTGAAAGTTTGATGCTGGGTGCAGTGTCTCATGCCTGTAATCCCAACACTTACGGAGGCCATAGCGGGAGAATGGCTTGCGCTTCAGAGTTTAAGGCCAGCCTGGGAAATATAATGAGACCTTGTCTTTACAACAAATTTAAAAAATTTTTTAGAAAGGGAAAAGAAAAGAAATCTTGAAAGCCCAGATTTGACCATAGCACTAAATACCAAGGGTTGCTGGAAGACAAAGTTAATTGTAGAACAGTGTCTGCTATTGAATGGAAGTGAACCAAAATTATCTTCAAAGTGTGAATAAAAGGCCTAAAATCAAAGTTATTAAACTGGAATGTCCAATGGTTTATATTTGCCATTAGAAGAGACCTACACCACATAACTTTAGAGTAATACAGAAACTATCAGAAGAAATGAACAATGAATGTGCCTGAAGGAAAGAGAGAAAAAAGAGGGGTAATAAGGAAACAGTATGCAGCTGTGAAATTTATACATTGCTGTAGTCTGGTCTAAATATTTCTATTTTTTAAATTAAGTCTGCAATAAAATAATAAAATAAAAAATTGTAATATGCAGTTTTAGCCCAGGCATTACACATGAAGGTGAAGTTTAAGAAAGCAAGCTAAGCTAAATAAATAAATGGAAAGGCCAAAATAGCTAATTCATTATCAGTCTCTTTGTCTGCTTTCAATTAACAGCTAAATAATTTTCTTTTCTTTTCTTTTCTTTTTTGAAATTGAGTTTCACTCTTGTTGCCCAGGCTGAAGTACAATGGTGCGGTCTCGGCTCACCACAACATCCACCTCCCAGGTTCAAGCGATTCTCCTGCCTCAGCCTCCCAAGTAGCTGGGACTACAGGCATACGCCACCATGCCTGGCTAATTTTGTATTTTTAGTAGGGATGGGGTTTTTTCATGTTGGTCAGGCTGGTCTCAATCTACCGATCTCAGGTGATTCACCTGCCTTGGTCTCCCGAAGTGCTGGGATTACAGGTGTGAGCCACCACGCCTGACCATGGCTAAATGACTTTCATGCAAGATTGTATTAAATCTGAACTTCTACGTTGCATGAGAGGATCATCCATTGTTGTTGTTAAACCAAAAGAATTTGATCTTCAAATATCTAAGGCTGTGAAATAAACAAATCCCTTATATATGAACTCAGATTCCAGTTTCAAACTCTTTCTTTCTTTTTAGAAATGGGATCTCACTATGTTGCCCAGGCTTGTCTCAAACTTCTGGCCTCAAGGGATCCTCCCATCTCAGCCTCCCAAACTGTTGAGATTCCAGGCATAAGCCATTGCGTCCAGCCTGAAATTCTTTATAAAGTGTTTCTTGTGTTCCATTTTGGATTTTCTATTAGCTTCACTGTATATTTTAAAAATTAATGTAGAAACTCAGTAAGTGCTTATTAGTTAGCTTTGGTTGATTTGATATCCCAAACAGCAATTGTTAGTAAAGTTTCAGTGGAATTGAGACCCATGTATACAGGAGAAATTACATCACTTTATAGAGAATCACCTTAAGCAATCCATGATTCTAACAGGACAGCAAGCCTGTGAGAGTTGAAAAACCTTAAAAGCTGACACAGTAATCTGGAGGAAACATCTCATACAAAATATCAACACGTACATAAGATGAAAACACTGTTGTAATGGCTTCCACCCTTAGCCTCCACTACTAGTACCAGAGAAATTGTCTGACATCCCTTTGCTATACTGCCACACCTGAGGTCGGTATATACACACATTAATATTCAAAGTATTTTCAAAAATATACATCCTCATGATACTTAAATCTTTTTTTAAAATTTCTAACTATATATACCTTTATATTTGGAAAAGTTCCACATTTTATGCCGTAATTAATCTTACAGATTTCCTCAGAATAAACTCTATATAATGAAGTATAGAGTTCATCAAAAGAGAAATTTATTCTGAGGAAATTCGTTAAGATTAATTAGGGCATGAAATGTGGAACTTTTCCAAATATAAAGGTATATATAGTGTATCTGGTTAGAAATTTTAAAAAAGATTTAAGTATCATGAGGATGTATATGTTTGAAAATACTTTGAATATTAACATGTTAGAAATAAATTACACTGAACTAGCAGGGTTAAGTGAACATGACTCAACTCATGTTCTTGGTAAGGACGTATCTTGGTCAGTAAGATACTTGGGAACACAGGTCTAACGAAGAAGATGAGATCTCACAGTTTGACACTGAAGTGGCCATAGGCATTTTGGGTTCCAATTAAAGGAAAGTTGAACTGGGCATACATTGGTTTGGGTTTAGTGGATATTATTATGTGTATTGCAGTCACATCTGCAACACTCATCTAACTGTCTAGGAGCAGAAATGGCGTCCAGCAATGTTCTTATTTTCCACTGTGACGACTTACCTGGCATCCACACGGGTGAATGTTCAGAGCCAGAGGTCATATTGCCATATGACCTTGTCCTACAATGGGCAACACCAGAAGTATATGGACAGTGAAGGGGGAAACAAGGCTTGAAATGAACAGAGGTAAAAGTCAGTCTACCGGAAATGCTTCTAGTCACCAGATATGTAAAATTGTTATGGAGGGAGTCTGTTTTCATCTTCCTAGTCAAAAAGGAGGTTCTACTTGTCAAGAATATACTCAATGATGCATTATACACAATTATAACTGTTTCATAGTTTTTCCCTCTCTTTTAATGGGAATTGTACAAAACAGAGTTTATCAGAATTACTGCTTATAGGGTACAAACTTAGCAGTACTATACACAATCTGTCTGATCTTGATGAAGCCTGCTGACATGTCACTCACTGAAAGCAGATTTAAATTTATTAATAAAGATAATATAAACTTATTATATGCCATTGAGATAAGATATTGAAGACAAACTGGTTAATGAGTGTGGCCAATTCAAAGAGAATTTAAGATTTACCGCTGTTGAAGAAAACTTGAAATGCCTCTAAATCTTACAGTCCACATACAAAAAAAGTTTGATAGAGGCTTTACCAAATTTGACAATAATCCTAAAAATATACATGGCATTACTTGTAATGGATTATAGCTAAATAATGAAGCTAAAAAGAAACTTTTCTAAATGATCAATAATAAAAACAAATTCATCAATTATGCTAGACTAAATTATCTCTCAAAAATTACATTACAAAACCAATGTCATATGAAGAGGTGATCAAAAATTATGAAGTAAAGAAATAGAGGAGAAATGGTATATTTTTCTGAATTTTGTGATATTTACAATATTTACCAACTTCTTAAGATTTTTAAATGACTATTTTCTCTTCTTTTTCATCTGTAGCAATAATTGTTAGTCTCCTTCCCTGATTCCCTTCAGCAAGCCAGTGCATCCATTTCCCAGCTGCTGCAGGTGTTCACTACCAAGGACCCACACCTGTACCCTTCTGCAGCCGACTGACTGCTGAGGCCTGGGTGAGCCACCTTGCCTGGGAGGTTGGACCACCTCAACGACTGATCAATGGCAAGGCATACAAGCTTTTGATTCACAGCATGGTAATTCATGCTCCAGAGCTCCCCATGAAATTAGCCTGAGACTAGATCTCTTCTGAAACTACCCCTTTGCCTCCCTATCCTGCATCCCTTTCTCCCTTACAATTTCCTGAGAGCCCACCTATAAATCACTGGCACAAGACTCTCCATCTCAGGCTCTGCTTTTAAGGAATCCCACCTGAGAGAGTAGCTAATTTTGTTATTTGTAATTTGGTGTTCTTTTTCTTATGTAGATGCCTCCAAATTCTAGAAGCTTCAAGTTCCCCTAGTTGTGGATCTATTTCTGGTCCTACTTATCAGTATCACTGCACAGGGGAAACTGAGCTAGAACATGGGAATCCATTCTTCAAGTGGTTTGAGGAATAGGCTTTGGTTGCTAACTGTTTTGGCAATTACTATGATTATCCCCACCTGCCTTTTGTCACCACCAAAGAAAGACTGAGCTGGAGGGATAGGACAAAAGATGGATTTGCTAAAATTAGATTTAGCAGCATTTATTCTAAAACCCAAATATCATATAATTTAATAAGAATTGTATTTCCCTCCCATATAAAATATATCTGGTGTTAGTCCAGGGCAACTTCACGGCCATCAGGGACCAAGTAGCCACACTTCTGCTCTGCTATCCCGTTTGTGACTTCCTTCTTCCAAGGTTGCTTCATGAGTCCAAGATAACTGCTGGCATTCCAGCTATCACGTCCACATTTCAGGCAGTAGGAAGAAGAGAAGGACAAAGATTGTACCCCCCTCAGCTGAATAAAAGTCCCTTAAGGGGCCATTCCAGATATCTCTTATTATATTTCCCTTTACATGTCTTTGGCCAGAATGTGGTTACATTCATGTCTACATGTAAGGGAGGATGAGAAATGTGGCAGGCATGAAGGAGGCAGAGGTTGCAGTGAGCCGAGATCACGCCACTGAACTCCAGCCTGGGCAATAGCAACAGAGTGACACACCATCGTTTCAATAAAAAAAAGAGAGCATTTCACAGGTACTGATGTGAAGTTCCTTCAGAGGAGCATACAATGTCTGGTTGTTTCTCTTTGTACTAATTTAGCAGTCATTTATGGCCATTGCCTGGACCCATTACTTCATTAAGGGTTGCAAAATTATGACATTATAATTCTATCATCCCCTCTTTATTTTATTGACTGGAATACTTTTAGAAAAATTAAACAAAACTTCCTTCATCAACCATTTGGGTTATCCCAAGGAATAAATTTATACAGGAAAGTTAGGATCCAAAAGTGACCAATTAGGGTTGTTTTTTAGTATAATTATGAACTTGTGCACCTAAAAAATATTTGATGTGTTTTAATTCATTGCAGTTATTGTTCTTATTGCCTCTCAAATTGTCTTATCTTTAGCTAGGATTGTCTTTGGAATCCTTTTCACATGACCCCAGAAGCTTTTGATAACTTCTTTCTTTCTGATATGACAAGATATTTTAGGCTCATCCTGTACATGTTTTTGCCTCAAACATGGAATCAGCCACACTTCCAAAAAGTCATTGTTTAAGAGGAAATTATATTTAGGGAATATGGTCTGGGCCCTAAGGGGTGCCAAATGGTACTGGGCTAGTAATTGTTTCTAAGCCTTTTCAGTGGACAATGCTAACAACTATTTTTTATTTGTTTGTTTTTTGAGGTGGAGTCTCGCTCTGTCTCCCAGGCTGGAGTGCAGTGGCATGATCTCGGCTCACTGCAACCACCACCTCCTGGGTTCAAGCAATTCTCTGCCTCAGCCTCCCAGGTAGCTGGGATTACAGGCATGCCTGCCACCACATCTGGCTAATTTTTGTAGTTTTAGTAGAGATGGGGTTTCACCATCTTGACCAGGCTGGTCTTGAACTCCTGACCTCATGATTCACCTGCCTTGGCTTCCCAAAATGCTGGGATTACAGACGTGAGCCACTGAGCCCAGCCATTTTTTTTTTTTTTTAGACAGGTCTTGCTATGTCGCTCAGTGTAGAGTGCTGTGGTACAATCATGGCTCACTGCAGTCTTCACAGGCTCAAGTGATCCTCCCACTTTAGCCTCCCCTGTAGCTAGGACTACAGATGCATGTTACTACACCTGGCTAATGTTTTAATTTTTTGTAGAGACATGGGTCTCACTTTATAGCCCTGGTTGGTCTCCAACTTCTAGGCTCAAGCCATCCTCCTGCCTTGGCCTCCCAAAGTGCTGATATTATAGGCATGAGCTACCACACCAGCCAAAAAAAAAATTTTTTTTTTGAGACATTGTCTCCCTCTGTCACCCAGGCTGGAGTGCAGGGGCATGATCTTGGCTCACTGTAACTTCCGCCTCCCAGGTTTAAGTGATTCTCCTGCCTCAGCCTCTCAAGTAGCGGGGATTACAGGCGCTAATGCACTGGCCACCACGCCTGACTAATTTTTGTATTTTTAGTAGAGACGGGGTTTTGCCATGTTGGCCTGGGTGGTCTCAAACTCCTGACCTCAAGTGATCTGCCCGCCTGGGCCTCCCAAAGTGCTGGATTACAGGCACGAGCCACCATGCCCAACCGAGAAATACTTTTAAAAAAGAAGATATATCACATACAAGAGATTTTTTTTTTTTTTTTTTTTAAGATGGGGTTTCACCATGTTGGTCAGGCAGGCTGGTTTTGAACTCCCGACCTCAGGTGATCCGCCCGCCTTGGCCTCCAAAAGTGCTTGGATTACAGGTGTGAGCCACCACGCCCGGCTTTTTTTTTTTTAAAAAAAAAAAAAAAAACAAGAGCTTTTTAAGTGAACTGCTTGTACTAGTCTCTACTGTTCCCTCCAATTCATCCTCCACATTTTTGTCAGAATATCCTTATTGAACACAAATCTGATCTTAACATCCCACTTTAAAAAGCTTGATGGGGCCAAGTACAGTGACTCATGCCTGTAATCCCAGCACTTTGGAAGGCTGAGGCAGGAGGATCACTTGAGGTCAGGAGTTTGAGACCAGCCTGGAAACACAGCAAGACCTACCCTTACAAAAAATTAAAAAATTAGCTGTGCATGGTAGTACCAGCAACTTGGGAGGGTGGGGTGGGAGGACTGCTTGAGCCCAACATCATTTTAGGAAATATATAGGAAAAGTGACAGACCTTCTCTAAGCTGCCTTTTCTGAGTTAGCTTGATCCCTCCTAGTTACATTATTATCATACAAATTACCTTTTTTAAAACATGATTTCTTATGACTATAGCAGAAGAGATCAAATTCATAAGAGGATACAATCATAGCTTCTCCAACTGATTATGTGGAATGATGTCATATAAACCAAAGTACATAGGTAACAGAAAAATGTTTACAATGTATTGTATACAAATCCCCACATCACTCTTCATCTTTGTCATGGTGTGTTTTAAGAAAGGATAGACCAGGACAGCTGCCACTAGAGGAAAGCTAGCACCATCTGTTGGAGAGGGACTTCACAACAAAAAATGATGTTCTCTGTTGACCTCATTAATCCTGACACTGTTTCTTCAAGGTACTTTGTAATTACACAAATTTCAAGACACTAATACCTACCGAAATACAATTTAATTTTCAATTAGTTCTAGTTATCCACTATGACAGTAAAAAACAAAACTAGTTAATTAATCTGATTAAGATATTAATCAGATTTATTATTTAATATAGTTAAAATATTAATTAGTCTTTTATTATTTGACACCTTGATTAGACTTGATAATTAGCCCATTTCTGAGCCATTTAAGAAATGGAAGAAAAGCTACTTATTCAACCACATATTCTATGAGATTGCTTTAGAATAACAAATATCGGATGTATTGCTCAACATTGTAAACCTGTGTTGACTTCCTGATTATCCATGGTAATTAGAAAGAAATAGCAATAGCCTTGAATTGTGAACTTTACTAATAACCCAGAAACTGTAACTTTCTACATTCAAACTCTTCTCCCACAAATCTACTGATGATATTGAGAGGTTTGTGCTTCTCCTGTACCATTTGGAATAGATGCTTCTGAGAGACAAAAAGAATGGCAGAGATAGCCAGCTCACCTAACCTGCACAGTGTGCAGGTAGGTAGAGATGAGAGTCCTAAGTGTTTAGATTCTAAATGACAGTAAGTTATTGTGATATCAGCAATTTCCCCCACAGACATGTCTCAGGAGTAAACACCCAAACATTATAAATAAATTCATATGTGGCTCTATTTTAAACACAACGTAGACTACTATTAATTTTAAAGACTTATAAAATTGAAAAAAAGATTCTCAATTTTTCTTGCAATACTCTTTATGAAAACCGTGATTTCAATGAAAAAGTTTAAAATTTATTTACTTTTGAAAAGTCAGATAATGATATCTAAATGAGAAATGACACAAATTTTCCTAAAATATTTTCAAATCAAAGTCTCTCTTAGGACAAAAATTAAGAAGTATTAAATTGCTCATAATTTTTAAAATGTATTAAATAAAAAGTCATGAAAGTAACAGTTACTTCGAAGAACAATATATTAAACTCTGATGTAAAAATGAGGCTTTAGTTATTGAACAGTTGTCATATTTGCCAATGGTATACTCTTGGGGAATCCTCTGGCACTTTAGGAAGAACATTACCTCTCCAAAGCCTGTAGAGTACTATTTGGTGCCTTAAAGCAATGATTCAATAAAGCAATACTTTTGTGAATTGGCACCTAAGTTCTAGAATATGGGGTAAATACGAATATGTTTGTGAGTCCAGGGACAGGCAGGGTGTTTACTCTTGACCTAAGCCGTTCTCATACCTTTTCAAATACCCTAACCCACCAAAGGGAAGACAAAATACAGCTTCATCAGTTACTCATCTCAACTGGTTTAAGGACCAACTGCAAGACACTGGCCAAGCGGACCGTAACATTCCTTAGTTGGCCATGCCCAACAATGTTCTCTCAGGCCTTCCAACCAGAAAGCAGCTTACTTACACTTTACACTAGCTGCCTCAAATCATACCTAGAAAAAAGAACATATGTTTTTATGTAACATAAATAATTATGGCTCCACAACTTATATCAGTTCCAGCTACCTTTTAAGTTCAAGTTACTAAGGGAAACTCCTTACACGGTGGAAGACCCTTTCCTCAAGTACTTCCATCAAAAGGAACAGAAAAAAACACTTCCCATCCATACATGCAGGCTAAGTATTTTTGGATACTCCTACAAAACTTTTTTCAAACTGTAAACAGCTTTGTGGTTTTTTTCTATATTCATAAAAAGCATTTTAAAAATAATCTGATAATACTAAAAGAAGAAAGTAAGTATCAGAGAATAATACCTATACCTGGAAAATTATCTTCATACATGAACATATAGATATATTAATTTATTTAGAGACAGGATCTTGCTCTATCACTCAGGCTGGAATGCAGTGCAAGGGCACAAATATAGCTCACTGCAGCCTCCAACTCCTGGGCTCAGGCAATCCTCCTGCCTCAGCCACCTGAGGAGCTAGGACTATAGGCATGTGCCACCATGCTCGGCTAATGTTTTTTTAAAGATTTTCTGTAGAGATGGGGAGACTCTTCTCTTATGTTGCCCAGCTGGTAACAAACTTCTAGCTTCCAGCAATCTTCCCAACTTTGCCTCCCAAAGCACCAGGATACAGGCATGAGTTACCACTCCTGGCCAATATATTTTTGACTAAATAGGTTCATTGTTTACATGTCTCATTAATCGATTTTTCCCCAATAAACAACATGCCAGGGATGAGTAATTGTGACTACCCACCAGGTCAAGTTTCTTTTCTTTGCAAAGTTAATGGAGTAGATTGAATGGTGGCCTCCAAAAATACATGTCCAAGTCTTATCTCCAGGTATGTATCCTTATCTGGAAAAGAGTCTTTGCAGGTGTAAGTGAGGATTTCAAGATGAGATCATTTTGAATTAACAAAGTAGGCCCTAAATTCAATGACAAATGTCCTTATAAGAGATAGAACAGACGATAGGGTAGGGGGCTGATATCATTTGGCTCTGTCCCCACCCAAATTTCATCTTGAACTGTAGCTCCCATAATTCCCACCTGTTGTGGGAGGGACTCGGGGAGATAACTGGATGAGGGGGGAGATAATAGAATCATTGGGGCAGTTCCCCCATACTGTTCTCCTGGTAGTGAATAAGTCTCACAAGATCTGATATTTTTATAGGGGAAACCTCTTAGGGAAAAAATAAATAAATAAATAAATAAAGGGGGAAACCCCTTTTGCTTGGCTGTCATTCTCTTGTCTGCCACCATGTAAGATGTGCCTTTCACCTTACGCCATGATTGTGAGGCCTCCCCAGTTTCAGGTATGTCTTTATCAGCAGTGTGAAAATGGACAAACACAGTGGCTCACACCTGTAATCTCAACTTTGGGAGGCCAACGCAGGAGGATCACTTGAACCTAGGATTTTGAAATCAGCCTGGGCAACATAGACTCCATCATTAAAATAAAAAGGGAGAGAGAGAGAAAGAGAGGAGGCCATGTGAAGACAGAAGTGGAGACTGGATTTATGTATCCACAGCCGAAAAATGTGTGGGGACACCAGAGACAGGAAGAAGCATTATTTATATTATTTATATTACATAAAAATACAAAATTATAATTATTTATATTACATAAAAACATATGTAGTATAATAAGACTGGAATACTCAAGAGTATTCCTCTTGAGTGCCTTCAGAGAGACTATGGCCCTGCAGACACCCGGATTTCACACTTCTGGCCTCTCAACTACAAGAGAATAAACTTCTGTTGTTTCAAGCCACCAAATTTGTGGTGCTTTGTTACGGCAGCCCTAGCAAATGAACACATAGTGAGCATTCTAAGCTTTTGTATTATGAACTCAGCCTGCTCTCCAGCCCCATTTTCCAGCTCTTCTCCAGCTTTATGCTCCTGTTTTGCCTCGTTTGCTATATCGCCCAAAGCTTTTGCATGTGCTGTTCCACTGCACTAATTACTCTTCTCCATTCTTTACCCATCTCTTCAAGACTTGTTCAGGGAACCTAAGTGAGCCCTGCTCACCACCCCACAATGCCCCTTATCAGCAGCATATAGTTCTTTTCATAGCCCTGTATCACAGTTTGTATCTTTACCAGTGTGATTGTTAGATTCTGCCTCCCTACCAAATTCTACTCTCCAGGGGAAAACAGGCACGGTTCCTCCCTCCCCCACCGTTGTATTCCCAGTCTAGCCCTGTGCCTGCTGTGCCAGAGCAATCCCTTCTGAATGAATGAAAAGCCACCTTTCCAGTAGAGCTGCAGCCTCTGGAACCTCCACAGCCTCTGGAAGGGCTGTGAGCTAGGAAGGGTGACCATGACATATATTCTTCAAAGTCTATCACTTCTGAGAGCGCAAAGGGGCACTCTTCACACTTAGGAGTTACCACGTTACAGTTCTAGCCCTGAGTAACAGCTGTGCCTGCTGGCCACAGGAACAAGGCGAAGACAAGAATCTAACTAGAAGGGGAGGGGCTACAACATTATGGGGAAATGGGGAGAGGGTAATTTAAATTTGCTTACCTATCCCTGCATTTTAACTGGTGTCTTCTATATCATTGCTCATTCGTTGGTCCCCTTGTCTAGAATGTAAGCTCTGAGGGGCGAGGCTTGGCCTGTTTGTTCATTGCTATATCCCAGGCTAAGTGCCTGGTGCATAGTAGCCGTTCAATAAACATCTGAATGAATGTACTCACAGCTTAGTGTTATGCCCCAAGTGAATAAAGGATGAAGAATCATAATACTTAAAAATCCAACAGGCCAGGCATGGTGGCTCACATCTGTAATCCCAGCACTTTGGACGGCCAGCCAGAAGCTTGAGCCCAGGAGTTCGAGACCACCGGGGCAACACAATGAGACCTCGTCTCTATCAAAAACAAATCCGAACAAAACCGAGACTTCACAGTTGGAAAGCGGAAGGCTCAAGACCAAAGGGGTAGGAGGCCTACCCAATTGCCAAGGTCCTGGGCCGAGGACGATACGCTGAGGGGAGCGGCGGCTGGGCAGGGGGCTGGTTGAACACGGCTCTCACCGACCCCACCTCCGCCCAGCCGCAGCCCCGCCACCACCTCTGGGTCCCCAGGCCCCTCTGGCCTCCGCCCTCCTGACACACCCTGACCCCCGCCGCCCCCTCCCCAAATTCCGTCGTACTCCAGGACCCCCCATCTCCAGATCCATACGGCCTCGAAACCCCCGCGCTCCTGTCCTCGGGATTCCCGCGGCCCCCAGGCCCACGCCGGCCCCGACCCCGCCCCCGGCCAGTGCGTCCAGGCTCGCGCCGCGCAGCGCCCCCTCCGCGCCGGCCTCTGCGGCTGCGCGCTGGCGGGGCTGAGGCCGAGGGGAGGGGGTCGCGCCGGGGGCCGGCGGAGCTCCTGTGGCTGCAGCGGTGGTAGCGGGAGACGGAGGGAGCCCAGCGGCTGCGGGCAGACCCGGAGGGAACGGAGGAAGCGGTCATGTCTCGCTACACGAGGCCCCCAACACCTCCCTGTTCATCAGGAATGTCGCGGACGCCACCAGGTGAACGGCCGCGGCTGCAGGTTGGGGGCGCGGAGGAGGGGTAGGGTAACGGCCGCGCCGCGGAGCCCGGCCGAGGCCCGGCGGGGCTGCCGGAGCCTCCCCGCGGGCCCTGGCTGCGCCGCCGGCGGAGGCACCTCCCCGGGGGAGGTGTGAGCCTTCGGGCCACTCCGCGGCCTGGGCGGGACTCGCGCGTCCGCCCTCCCGGCCGGGGTTCAGCCCAGGCGCCGCGCACACCGCGTCCCGGGCCCTCGCCGCTTTCCCTGCCTCGGCACCTCAGCCGGCGGGCGGTGGGGCAAGGGGCGCCCCTCTCCGGGGCCCGGGTCGCTCCCGCCTCGAGCCGGGAGGGTTTGCGCTCCAGCGAGTGCCCGCGTTTCAGCCCCTTTGTCACCGTGCCGCGATAAAACCGCGCGTCCAACCCTTCAAGATGAAGAGGAATTGGGGCTGGTGAGAACGTACTGTACCATAATGCGTACTCGGGCCTTACAGTTTCTTTCCCCCAGTTCTGATCTACTTAGACACGGTGCTGCTTACATTTTATTCACATAATTTTATTCTGCATGCAAAAGATAACTTCAGTGAATGAGATCAGTGCGTTTTTCTTTGAAGTTCTGAGTCCAGTATTAATACCCCTTTTAACGGCTTGGATGGACCCACCTGGTTGATCCTGATGCTCAGTCCCTGCTGCCCCACCCCATCCTCCTTTGAGAAGTCTGTCCACAGAGTGTCTGAACACAGATTTTAAGTAATGACTTCTTCATATAGCACTTCCTTCCTTAATGGAGCTAGAGGAATTGGGGGTGGGGGGAGAGGGGAACGGTGTTAATAGACATTTTCATTTCACTAGGTTTATTTCATTTACTTGCCCCTAACATTTCTACCTATGCAATATTGTTTTATCGTACATAAGGGAGAGCGGAAGCTGAGAGTTTTAATGACTTACCTGGGGCCAGACAGGTGTAGATATATGGAGCTCTTGACTCCATAGTCATCTGGAGTATCATAATTTACCTTTGAGGAGTAAATAAACGTTAAGTATTTTTTTTATTATTTATGTTTTTGAGACGGAGTCTCACTCTGTCGCCCAGGCTGGAGTGCAATGGCCCGGTCTTGGTTCGCTGCACCTCCACCTCTTGGGTTCAAGCGATTCTCCTGCCTCAGCCTCCCGAGTAGGTGGGAGTACAGGCATGTGCTCCCCCACATCTGGCGAATTTTTGTATTTTTAGTAAAAATGAGGTTTCGCCATGTTGGCCAGGCTTTCCTGACCTTAACTGATTGCCCGCCTCAACCTCCCAAAGTGCTTAGATTACAGGCCTAAGGCGCCGCACCCGGGCAAGTATTTTTTATTTGATCACCCCAAGTAAATATATCACAACTATATGCTGTGATTAATATATCTTAGTTAACATCTAAAAGATGCCTTGTTTACATTTCTTCTCTCAGCCTGTTTATCAATATGGTGAAACCCTGTCTCTACTAAAAATAGAAAAATCAGCTGGGCGTGGTGGTGCATGCCTGCTACTTGGGAGGCTGAGGCAGGAGAATTGCTTGAACCCCGGGAGGTGTAGGCTGCAGTGAGCCGAGATTGCACCATAGCACCTCAGCCTGGGTGACAAAGTTAGACTCCATCTCAAAAAAAAAAAGACAAAAAAGGGTCTTGCCGTGTCTCCCAGACTGGAGTGCAGTAGCATGATCATAGCTTACTGCAGTCTCAAACTCCTAGGCTCAAGTGATCTTCTGCCTCAGCCTCCTGAGTAGTTGGGATTGTAGCCACCATGTCCAGCTGATTTTTATTTTATTTTTTGTAGAGATGGGGTCTCATTATGTTGCTCAGGCTGGTCTTGAACTCCTGCGCTGAAGCAGTCCTCCCACCTTGGCCTCCCAAACTGCTGATATTACAGGTATCAGCCACCATGCCTGGGCAACCGTGGGAATTCTAACACATGTTTTCGGACGTGTACATTGGTTGGGCCACTTTAGAAGAACATGTAGTGAAGCTGAGATAGGCATACCCTCCAGCCCACCAATAATTCTTTGCTGGTGTTACTGAAGCAGGAGAATAGGGTCTGGAGGCAGAGAACCTAAGACTCATTCATGCTGACTTTCTATAACTGAATCAAAAGGAAAACTCCCCCTCTCTACACCCAAGTAACAAAAGGATCAGAGGTTACTCCCTTTACGCTGCATTGCAGATGAAAAATGGAAACTACCTCTGACTGGTCCCCCTCCTGCAAACAATCAGACTGGTCCCAGGCCAACTCTTCATGTGTAACTTTGAACCTTCACTTCAGCCTCTGATTGGTTGCCTGTCGTCTTAATTTACATAGGGTGTAACCAAATGACCAATGGGAAACCTTAAAGGGCGTTTAAACCCCAGAAAATTCTGTAACCAGTACGCTTGAACCGCTTGCTTGAGTCTGCTCCCACTCTGTGGAGTATCCTTTCATTTCGGTAAATCTGTGCTTTCATTGCTTCATTTTTTTCATTGCTTTGTGTGTTTTGGTCCAATTCTTTGTTAAAAATGCCAAGAACCTGGAGGACTCATAGTCAAGACCCTCCATTGGTAACAGAAGGATATAATATCTAATTTCTTAAAAAATACTGAAAATTATGGCAAATATGGCAAATACTGAGATGTTTGGTAGATACATGGGTGTTTATTATTCTCTGTGCTTTTTTTGAATGTTGAAGTAGCTCATACCAAAAGTGCAAAAATAAGTGAAAACAAAACAACAGCTAACAGGTGAGGGAATGGAGACAATGAATGGGAATTGGTTCTTTTGAAAAGATCTGTTCCATCCGACTCCCATCACCCTTGGCTTCCAGGACTCCAAACCTCTGTGACAGTGCTCCAGCTTCCTCCTTTATATGATCTATGATCCCTTTCCTCTTAGCCACTACATTTGGTTGATGGGAGGTTGTCTAAGAAGACGTTCATTTGAATCCTAGCTCTGCTACTGGCTAGGTAACTTGCTCTGGGCAAGGTAACTTCTCTCACTCTTAGTGTCCTTTACTCTTAATGGTAACAATAATGTGTTCTTTACTCATTGATAGGCAAATGTATGTTGAGTACCTATTGTGGGCCCAGCAGCTACATTAGGTACAGAGATATGCTGGTGAAGACACCTGCTTTAGCAGTGATCCTCAACCTTCAGTCTCAGAATTGCCTGTGAAATCCTGAAAAATTTAAACATAATTTAGGCCTCACTATGGAAAACATTAACTAGGTCCAGAGTTAATGCATCAGATTGGGGTGCCTCTGTCTGTAACATCCCCCTCATAGATGATTACAATACTCAGGAGAGGTTGAGACTCTTTATGCCAGTCTATGATCTGTGGGAGCAGGAATTGTATATTCCTTGTTTCTCACCATATTCCTAGAAACTTGCACATAGTAAGTGCTCAATAAGTATTTGCTGAATTCTGAATAAGTGAAAGAAAAAAACATTGTCACTGTCCTCAAAAACTAATAGTAAAAACAAACATGTTATATGAGTATTAAGTTAAAGTATGTCGTAATACTGACTGCGCTACTGGCATATAGTAGGTGCTTCGTCAATATTAGTTCAGTCTTATGTGTAATAATTTCTAAATCCCCATCTGTAGCCTTAATCACTGGCTTCTAGTCTTGAGACTTAATTATTATAATTATTAATTATATTAATACACATTAATATAATGCATGTAATAATTTTTGGTTGCTTATAGAACTCTTATCAATGTTCTACCATCACCTCAAATTCTGCATTTCTAAACCTGGAAGTTGTTTTTTTTGCCTCTTTTCTCCCTCCTTGATCTAGCCTAGCTCTCTTTTCTGATTTTTGTAACTGACACCATCTAATTTTGTAACTGACACTAATAAGCTAGAAGCTTATTAGTCATCTTTGAATCTTTATTTCTCCTGAGCCAAATTTTGTGATCATAGCTTGATGCTGAATCCCTATGATAGCACCATGAAGCAGTAGGGGGTAGTGGTTAAGAAGATGGACTAGGCTAGGCATGGTGGCTCACGGCTGTAATCCCAGCACTTTGGGAGGCCAAGGTGGGCGGATCATGAGGTCAGGAGATTGAGACCATCCTGGCCAACATGGGGAAACCTTGTCTCTACTAAAATGTAAAAAAATTAGCTGGGTATGGTGGCGCTTGCCTGTAGTCCCAGCTACTCAGGAGGCTGAGGCAGACGAATCGCTTGAACCTGGGAGGCCGAAGTTACAGTGAGCTGAGATCGCACCACTGCACTCCAGCAAGGCGACAGAGCAAGACTCTGTTTCAGGAAAAAAAAAAAAAAAAAAAGAAGAAGAAGATGGACTAGCGTGAGACTGAAAATTTGATTTCTGGCTCTGTCACTTGCTGGCTCAGTAACCTCTTAGAAGGGTTAATCTGTCAATATCACCTGTAATCTGTTTGTATCACCTGTAAATAACCTGTAATCTGTCTGTATCACCTGTAATCTGTTTATATCACCTGTAAATAACCACAGGGATCTTGTAAGAATTAAATGGTTGTAAGGTGAACAGTGGCTAATATATAAATGCACTGTAACTGTCAGCTATTACTGCTAAATATTTTGTCTCTTCAGTTAAATTGTAGCTTCATGAAGATTAATATCATGCTATTTAATTTTTTTTGATATCCCTTTTGAAGTACCTAATCACACTAGAAGGCATATAGCAGGCTCAAAATACTTGTCCAATTTGGCAATACACTCGTTACTTTGTTCTATGTTTAATATTAGAATACTCATTTTCTTTAAAGCCTGAGAAATAATTTTAGGACTTCTTTAGAATCTAATTCTTACAATCTGAAAACAAGATTAACATAAACATGAAATTATAGTGAGGCACTTATGGAATGATAATGCTAAAAAAAAAGAAGAAAAATTATAGTGAGGCAAAATGAATGTGTTCTTAGTGAAACAATTACTTACTTGGTCTTATAATAACTTTCAGAGGTAGATATGCTCGGTCAGTGTTTCTGGAAGTTAAGCATAACCACCACCTGGAGTGCTTGTAATGATACAGATTTCCAGCCTCTAATCCCGACTACCTGAATCCGAACCTCCAAGAGAGGTCTGAGTCTCTGGGGGCTTTTTGGGGGGTTTTGTTTTTTTGGTTTTTTTTTAAGACAGGGTCTCACTCTGTCACCCAGGCTGGAGTGCAGTGGTGTGATCTTGGCTCACTGCAGCCTAAACCTCCCTGCGCTCAGGTGATTCTCCCACTTCAGCCTCCCGCATAGCTGGGACTACAGGAGCATGCTACCAAGTCTGGCTAATTTTTGTATTTTTTGTAGAGATGGGGTTTCACCATGTTGCCCAGGCTGGAGTTCAGGAGTTCAAGTGATCCACATACCTTGGTCCCCCAAAGTGCTGGGATTATAGGCCTGAGCCACCATGCCTGGCCTGAGAATGTTTTTTTTCTTTCTTTTTTCCCTTCCTTTCAAAACCTTGCATGATTCTTACAAAAAACAATTTTAGATAATGCTGGTTTAGATGATGTTCTTTCTTTTGAAGGTTTCAAGGGGATTTCTGTAGGCAAAATATTTTAATCCAGCTATTCATATTTCTTTGCCTTATTTCTAAAACACTTCAGGCCTGAGGACTTGCGCCGTGAGTTTGGTCGATACGGCCCTATAGTAGACGTTTACATTCCACTTGACTTCTACACGCGCCGCCCAAGAGGATTTGCTTATGTTCAATATCCTTTATTTCATTGTGTGCATGTGAATATACTGCATATGTGTGCTTATACATATATGTATTCAGTAGCATATGCTATTAATATTGCCTAATTAAATGTGTTTATTTCTTTATCTCAGAAGATCTAAAGCAGTCCACAGTAGCTGGCAAGCACCCCCCAGTTTGAACCAACCTGTTAGCTAGAATCCAAGCATAAATCCAGCAGGCAAGACAAAAGGCACCTAAAGTTCAAGCATCAAGGAGTAAAGAGGGAGGGTGGACACAGATATAAAGACCTGGAAGAGGGGAAGTCTTTATCAAGCAAAAGACAAAGCCAACAGCAGGTTGAGACTTCGGCTTTCCTACATTTACTCAGAGTTCCAGAGTCAAAGCCAAGTCTGATTTTGTTGGTTCTGCGTCTCTTATAAAGTCCACCTTGCAAGCCTTAAAGAGTAAAGGTCAAGGTTCAAGATCAAGTGACACTGAGGTAATTGCCAAAGTCTCGTTTTATATTGCATTTCTTGAACTTTTTCTGTGTTATATTTTTTAATTAAACCAGTAAAAACCTTCTAAAAAAAAAGTTATTTATTTTTATATAGCTCATTTCCATTATAACTAGGTTTAATATTATATAATTTATTTACATAAGGAAGTTTAGTGGGATATTACAAACCAATATATGTAATTCCAGATATTTACAGATTGCTTTTATGTTTCTTTTATATCTATATCCCAAGTAGTAAAAAGAGAAATGTTTGGCCGGGCACAGTGCTCATGCCTGTAATCCCAGCATTTTGGGAGGCTGAGGCAGGTGGATCACCTCAAATCAGGAGTTCGAGACCAGCCTGACCAACATGGTGAAACCCCGTCTCTACCAAAAATACAAAAATTAGCCGGGTGTGGTGACGTGTGCCTGTAATCCCAACTACTCCAGAGGCTAAGGCGGGAGAATCTCTTAAACCCCAGAGACGGAGGTTGCAATGAGCTGAGATCGCACCATTGCACTCCAGCCTGGGTGACAAGAGTGAAACTCCATCTCAAAAAAATAAAAAATAAATGTTTAAAGTGGTAGGTTCAAAGGTAGATATCATGTTTAAAGGACTGAATCAGTTTTTGTTTTAACTCGCTTGTATATGTCTGGTTTTGTTTGTAAGTAATCTTTCTTAAATGTCAAATTTAAAAGTCTTTTAATGAGAGAGTAATTTTAATTTCAGAATAAAGGCTTCTGCATGCTGATATTCAGTGAAAACCCTGATGGATCCTTTATCTGAAAGAAGGGAGTGAGTCCTAAACAGTTTATAATTTTATAAATGCTAGCCAATTTTGGACTTTTTTTTCCTTGAAGTTCAAATTATACATGCATACTACAGCTATACTATTATAGACACTAAAGCTATAGTTACACATTTGCTTTTGTTCTTTTTATTTTTAGACTCACTCTTCTAAATCATAATGGGTCATTTGTTTTCATGAGAAAAAGTGAAAGCTTTTTTCTGATTATTCATATTGTATTGAAGATGTGAGCTTAGTAACTTGAACTTTATTTTCCTATTAATTTCATTTCACATGTAAATAATACTTTTAAAATATGTTTACTTGATATCTCATGTTCAAAGTGTCCTTAACAGCTAGTCATATTTGAAGATGTTCGAGATGCTGAAGATGCTCTTTATAACCTCAATAGAAAGTGGGTATGTGGCCGTCAAATTGAAATACAGTTTGCACAAGGTGATCGCAAAAGTAAGTGTGACTGAATGTTAGATTTTATTTATTCAGCAGAATGAGTTTTAGTGATGACTGATTTTTTTAATGTAAAATTCTTTCAGAAAATGATTACTAGTTGAGTGGCTGTTACTAATGGTATTCAGGTAATGAATTGTAAGTCTTGTTCTTGATGTTCCAGCACCAGGCCAAATGAAATCAAAAGAACGTCATCCTTGTTCTCCAAGTGACCACAGGAGATCAAGAAGCCCCAGCCAAAGAAGAACTCGAAGTAGAAGTTCTTCATGGGGAAGAAATAGGAGGCGGTCAGACAGCCTTAAAGAGTGAGTACAAAATACAAAGACTGAAAACTTTTCTACTTTTTCTGGAAAATATATATATGTGTTTTTTGATAGGATCTCACTGTTTCCCAGGCCGGAGTGCAGTGGCGCACGATCGTGGCCCTCTGTAGCCTTGATCTCCCAGGCTCAAGCAATCCTCCCACCTCAGCCTCCCAAGTAGCGGATACTACAGGTGTGCACCACCACACCAGGCTAATTTTTAAAATTATTTTGTAGAGATGGGAAGGTCCTGCTATGTTGCCCAGGCTGGTCTTAAATTCCTGGGCTCAAGTAATTCTCCCGCCTCAGCTTCCCAAAGTGCTGGGATTACAGGTGTGAGTCATTGCACCCAGCCTGGAAAATATTTTAAAGTTTTTATAAACAGTCCACTTGAGTCATTTTGTTTAATGTACAAAAATAATCAATTTCTGTTAAAAGATAATGCTCTTCTCTATTTATCATATATTGTTATTTAACTTGGGTTTATTGGATTCATTCTTATGTTAAAGTTACAGACTTAACTTTTTTATATGAGAAGATTATAGTGAACAAAAAACAAAAAGTAAGAAAATACATACTCGGCTGGGCATAGTGGCTCACACCTGTAATCCCAGCACTTTGGGAGCCCAAGCCAGACAGATCACAAGGTCAGGAGTTCGAGACCAGCCTGACCAACATGGTGAAATCCCATTTCTACTAAAAATACAAATATTAGGCAGGCATGGTGGCACACACCTGTAATCCCAACTACTCAGGAGGCTGAGGTGGGAGAATCACTTGAACTGGGGAGGCACAGGTTGCAGTGAGCTGAGATTGCACCACTGCACTCCAGCCTGGGTGACAGAGCAAGACTCCATCTCAAAAAAAAAAAAAGAAAATTCTTGTACTACTTGTTGGGTAAAAGAAAAATTTTTAAAAAATAATAATAAGGTGATAAATTTTAAATAAATAAAATTTTCTTAAATATGCCCAACAATTTGGAATCTTCAACTTTAAAAATGTTTAAATGCGTAAGAAAGATAATAAAATGACCAGGTGCAGTAAGCTCAGCACTTTGGGATGCTGAGATGGGAGCATCACTTGATGCCAGGAGTTCAAGACTAGCCTGGGCAACAGAGAGAGACCCCCATCTCTGCAAAAAAAAAAAAAAAAAAAAAAAAAGACATATAATAAAATCCCTTGTGAAAGGTGGTTGACTAAAGTTAATGTAAATCGATTTACTTGGGAAAGGTAAGTTATTATCAAGAATAAGTTCCAAGTATGGCAGTATTGAAGAAGACATTAAATAGTAATTTGGGGGGAGGGGGAAAGATATTTGTAAGTTATTTATTTTGCTAGCCAGGAGTTTATTTCTATTAGAATAATAAGTGACTAACAACAGAAATTAATTATATGGACCGGGCGTGGTGGCTCACACCTGTAATCCTAGCACTTTGGGAGGCAGAGGTGGGTGGATTATTTGAGGTCAGGAGTTCAAGACCATCCTGGCCAATATGGTGAAACCCTGTGTCTACTAAAAATATGAGCCAGGTACAGTGGTTCACGCCTATAATCCTAGCATTTTGGAAGGCCAAGGCAAGCAGATCACCTGAGGTCAGGAGTTTGAGACTAGCCTGGCCAACATGGTGAAACCTGTGTCCATCAAAAATACAAAAATTGGCTGGGTGTGGTGGCACATGCCTGTAACCCTAGCTATTCAGGAGGCTGAGGCAAGAGAATTTTTTGAACCCGGGAGGCAGAGGTTGCAGTGAGCCAAGATAGTGCCACTGCACTCCAGCCTGGGTGACAAAGCGAGACTCCATCTCAAAAAAAAAAAAAATCCAGGCGTGGTGGCATGCACCTGTAGTCTCAGTTACTCAGGAGGCTGAGGCAGGAGAATCACTTGAACCCAAGAGGCAGAGGTTGCAGTGAGCCAAGATCATGGCACTGCACGACAGCCTGGTGACAAAGCAAGACTCCGTCTCAAAAAAAAAAAGAATTTAAATTGATTGTTTCTAAATTCATTACAGCCTTAGTGAACCAGTT
Organism: Ateles fusciceps; assembly: GCA_036589455.1. Taxonomy (NCBI): domain Eukaryota; kingdom Metazoa; phylum Chordata; class Mammalia; order Primates; family Atelidae; genus Ateles; species Ateles fusciceps. The sequence continues at coordinate 42,167,666 of JAZHEH010000065.1, forward strand.
TTTTTCTCCCGCTTGATTTAAGTAAGGTGGATATTCACCTCATTTTCTGCCTTCTAGTGGAAGTATAACGGTTGACTCTCTCAAATCATGGAGTATCAGGGATAGAAGGACCGCATCTTTCAGGACAATGCTATTCTGCTTTGCACTTGTTATGAGACCACTGCTTAACCTCCCTGACCCCAGTTTTTCTCATTTTAAAAATTGTATTATGGCCAGGTGCATTGGGTCACATCTGTGATCGCAGCACTCTGGGAGGCCAGAGTGAGATCACTTGAGTCCAGGAAGTTGAGAGACCAGTCTGGGCAATATAGTAAGACCCCCATGTCTAAAAAAAAAAAAAAAAAAAAAGTAGCCAGGTGTGGCGGCACCTGCCTGTTCCAGCTACTGGAAGGGAAGAAGAGGGTGAGCTGAGGTGGGAAAACTACTTGAGCCCAGTAGGTCAAGGCTGCAGTGAGCCATGATTATACCACCACACTCCAACATGGGCAATGAAGTGAGACCCTGTCTCAAATAAATAATAAAAATAAAAATTGTATTGCAAAGAATGAAATCTGACCTAGCTCTCTAAGTATTCATAAGGATCAGATTATCAGTGGGTGGGTATGTGAGCATATGTGTATATTTATATGTGTATATGTTTGTATGTATGTATATGGATCAGAATATATAAGCCAACATATACTGTAAATATATGCAGTATATGTGGCATTACATTGGATTTAAAAGAGGTCTTTTATTTTTTCTTCAGTGGATATAGCAGAAAACTAGTTTGTTGCTGCACTGGGCTATGAATTTCTAGAGACAAGGACTTTTGTCTAACTCATGCTTATATCTCTGGCACTTAGCAGTAGTTGCTAGCTCATATTAGATATTCCAGGCTAGGCATGGTAGCTCACATCTGTAATCCCAGCAGTTTGAGAGGCTGGAGGCAGGCAGATCACTTGAGGCTAGGAGTTCAAGACCAGCCTGGCCAACATGGTGAAACCCCATCTCTACTAAAAAGTACAAAAATTAGCCGGGCATGGTGGCGCATGCCTGTAGTTCCAGCTACTTAGAAAGCCGAGGCACAAGAATTGCTTGAACCTGGTGGAGGTTGCAGTGAGCCAAGATTGCACCACTGTATTTCAACCTGGGCAACAGAGCAAGACTCTGTCTCAAAACAAATAAATAAATTAATTAAATTAATTAAATTAAAATGTTAAAAGGTATTCCATAAATCTTTTTTAACTTTATATCAAGAAATGTGTATGTTAGAACTCTAAATGTTCCTATGTTAGGATTTTTTTCAAGAGTATTTTCTTCATTTTGTTTCCTACAATTGTCCACAAAATGAAATTTAATAATTTCTAAAAGACTGTGAATTTATTCCAGAACATATCGATATCAATATATTTTCAGTATAAATATATAATAAAAAATTCAAGAGAAGCCAGGTGCAGTGGCTCATGCCTGTAATCCCAGCACTTTCAGAGGCTGAGGCAGGTGGATCACTTGAGGGTCAGACAAGCCTTGCTAACACGGTGAAACCTCGTCTCTACTAAAAATACAAAAATTAGCCAGGCATGGTGGCACGTGCCTGTAATCCCAACTACTTGGGAGGCTGAGACAGGAGAATTGCTTGAACCTTGGAAGATGAGGTTGCAGTGAGCCAAGCTCGTACCACTGCACTCCAGCCTCAGTGACAGAGCAAGACTCTGTCTCAAAACCAAACAAATAAAACCAAAAATTAAAGAGGCTCTGCATGATGTTACTCTCCAAAGAAAGCTTTTTAAATTTCTTCTTCTAGTTCAGTGTTACTATATAGTATCATTTTTCTTCAGTCTAAAGAATATTTAGTATTTCTTTTTTTCTCTTCACCTCACCAGGAAGTACCAGGGCAGTGAATATGTAGTATTTCTTATAGTACACATCTGCTTATAGTGAATTATCTCAGCTTTTGTTTGAAAACATCTTTATTTAATATTCATTTATGAAAAATATTTTTGCTGTATATAGAATTCTATATTGGCAGTGGCTTTTTTTTCTCTTTAAAAATGTCATTCTTTGGCTTATTAGTGGCATTAAGGGGAAAAAAAATGTCATTCTGTTGTTTTTCTGATATCCATAGTCAGTTGTCAGTCTTGTGATTGCTCCTTTGAAGGTAATTTGTCTTTCATTCTTTGGCAAGGTTTTCAGATTTTTTTTTTTTTTTTTTTTTTTTTTTTTTGAGACAGAGTCTCACTCTGTTGCCCAGGCTGGAGTGCAGTGGCACAATGTCTGCTCACTGCAACCTCCACCTCCTGGATTGGATCAGTTCTCCTGCCTGAGCCTCCTGAGTAGCATGTGCCACCACACCCAGCTAATTTTTGTATTTTTAGCAGAGGTGGAGTTTCTCCATGTTGGCTAGGCTGGTCTTGAACTCCTGACCTCAGGTGATCCGCCTGCCTTGGCCTCCCAAAGTGCTGGGATTACAGGCATGAGCCACTGTGCCCAGCCGGTTTTCGGATTTTTTCTTTGACTTTGGTTTTCAGCACTTTCACTGTGATGTGCCTAGAACAGTTTTCTTTGTCTATGTGAAGTTTATTGAGCTTTTTGAAATTGTGAGTTAATGCTTTTTGTTAGTTTTGTAAAATTCTAGGCCATTATCTCTTCAAATATTGCTGCTGCCTTATTCAGTCTTTCTTCTTGCCTGTGTGACTATATACTACATATCTGTTGTGTTCTTTTATGGATTTCTTAAAACTCCCTTTCTCGCATTGTCTTTCATTCAGTAGGATGTTTTTCTAATGATCTTTTAGTTCACTATTTTTCTTTTTTTTTTTTTTTTTTTTTGGAGTTCAAGGTTTTCTCTTGTTGCCCAGGCTACAGTGCAATGGCATGATCTTGGCTCACTGCAACCTCCACCTCCCAAGTTCAAGCGATTTTCTTGCCTCAGCCTCCCAGGTAGCTGGGATTACAGTCATGTGCCACCATGCCTGGCTAATTTTTGTATTTTTAGTAGCCATGGGGTTTTACCATCTTAGGCTGGTCTTGAACTCCTGACCTCAGGTGATCCACTTGCCTTGGCCCCCCAAAGTGTTAGGATTACAGGTATGAGCCACCTAGCCTAGTTCACTATTTCTTTTGCTATATCCAGATTCCTGCTAAGACCATCTGATGACTTTTTCAGATATCATATATTTTTAGTTTTAAATGTCTGTTTCTTTTTATAGATTCTAGTTTTCCACTGAAACTATCTTTTTATCTGTTTTGTCTTTTCCTTTTATTTTCTTGAATATATTACTCATAGTAATTTTTCCATTCCTGTTTGATGATGCAAATATCCAAATCACTTTGGGAATGATTCTTTTGCCTTTTGTTTCCCTTAGTTTTTAGTCATTCTTGCCTGTTTTTTTAACATACCTCATAATTTTTTAAAATAGCATGTTAGACATTATGGGCAAAAAATTACAGTGGTGCTACATGACGTTATTCTCCAGAGACGGTTGTTTTCTTCTAGCAGCAGAGTGCTGGCAGGTCACTTTGCTCTTGTTAAGGCTTGGTTTTGGGCATTGTTAAAGCTGCTCTGTTTTGGCTTTGAACTTTAAATAATTGTTTTTTAAAAAAAATTTTGAGATGGAGTCTCGCCTGTCGCCCATTTCTAGTGCATGATGGTCCTTACCTCTAGAATGTAGCCCGTCTGGGTTGTTGCCTAATGTTCCTCACTGGCCTTTTGGGAGTTTGAACTCTAATCTCTCTCCCCAGCACTGTGTGTCTGATAAAAATTTCTGCTCAGTTACTGAATTTCTGAATTCCATTTTTTTGCTGGCCCCTTGGAATCTCTTCCCATACACACACAACTTAGAAGATGGCCAGTAATTTAAGGAAAATTTGTAGGCAGATTTTAGAGGTACTTTCGTCTGTAATTCACTCATCTCTAGAGTTTTTGCCTCTCATGCCTTACCCATTTTGGTAGTCCTGAATTCTAACTTTTCTCTCTTGAGCTTAATCAAATAGCCATTTTCTGGTTGGGCTTAACTCCTCCATGGTGTCATTTGGCAGTGGTCTTAGTAAAAGAGCCAAGGCTTGTAATCCCTCAGGTTCTTCCTGCTTCTGTTGATTATTCTCCAGTTCCTTCAAAGAGTTGTTTTATAACAAGCTGTTCTATCATGGCAGGACCCAAGAGTCCTGTATCTAGATTTTTATTTTTATAAGCATTATTTGAACTTTAAATATATATATATATACACACACACACACACACACACACACACATATATATATATATATATATATATATATATATTATTTTTTTTTTTTTTTAATTTTGAGATGGAATCTCGCTCTGTCACCCTGGCTGGAGCAGTGGTGCGATCTCAGCTCACTGCAACCTCCACCTCCCAGGTTCAAGTGATTCTCCTGCTTCAGCCTCCCAAGTAGCTGAGACTACAGGCACGCGCCACCACGCCCAGCTAATTTTTGTATTTTTAGTAGAGACAGGGTTTCACCATATTGGCCAGGCTGGTCTCAAACACCTGATATCATGATCCACCCGCCTCAGCCTCCCAAAGTGCTGGGATTACAGTTGTGAGCCACCATGCCCGGCATAAATAATTGGGTTTTTAAAAATCTTTTTCTCCTTCAGATTTTTGTACTTCTTTAGAGCTATATAACCCAATCTAAATATGAAGTGCATTTTTCAGAACTGATCCCTGTAAGATATATCTAGCAAAGTAAAAAGTTTTGGCCATATATTCTAGTATAATAAATATTACAAACTTGTTACTTAACGTTTGAACCAAAAGCATGCATAATAAAATGAGAAATGTTTTTAGCTTATCTAGTAAAAATATAATTAATGTTATATAAAGTATTTAAGTTCCTAAAAGTGTTGTTTTCTGATCTCTTATTTTGTGTGAAATATATGCGCTAACATTATGGGTATTTGCAGGTCTCGACACAGGCGATTTTCATATAGCCAGTCTAAATCTCGTTCCAAATCATTACCAAGGCGGTCCACCTCAGCAAGGCAGTCAAGAACTCCAAGAAGGAATTTTGGCTCTAGAGGACGGTCAAGGTCCAAGTCCTTACAAAAAAGGTCCAAGTCAATAGGAAAATCACAGTCAAGTTCACCTCCAAAGCAGACTAGCTCAGGAACAAAATCAAGATCACACGGAAGACATTCTGACTCAATAGCAAGATCCCCATGTAAATCTCCCAAAGGGTATACCAATTCCGAAACTAAAGTACAAACAGCAAAGCATTCTCATTTTCGGTCACATTCCAGATCTCGAAGTTATCGTCATAAGAACAGTTGGTGAACAGCAACAGAAAGAGCACTACGTAATCTTTAATATAAGTTATTAAACCTCTCATTATGTTAAATAAAAATTCCTTAAGGCGTACAGAAAATGCGAGTTGATATTAGTTACTTTGGGCATATGGAAGAAATAAAATCTCTCTAGCTTTGTATTAATAAAAATTTGGTCTCCATTTAAAGGGCCCACACCACAAATTATGATTTGTCTAATGTCACCATTTTATGGACCATTTTTTATTTACGTTGTGGCAGAAGGGTACTTTTCAAGGGAAATGAGTAAATGGGAACTAATTTTTAAAATTCTACTTGGATACTATTAGTACTATTAATAATACCTTTTACACAAATATTTTTGACTTCAAAGCACTTTCCTGTAAAAAGTAACTATGACTGTATACTTGCATAGAGCGGACTTAAACCGTTTGACACTTATGTCTCTTTTGGGTCTTCTGTTTAAACTTGGACCAATTCCTGGTGGATATTAGTTCATATTACAAAATTCTGATGTTCCGGAAAGTAGAATTTATATAGAGATCAAACACTCAAAAGATACATTCTCTCCTAAGCTCAAAGGTTATCTTTTTATTGGGTAGAACAGTATAGGTAAGGTGTCATGAAATTGCATCCTGTACCATATCCACATTAGTAATGTCAAAACATTTGTGAATTACTGGATTTTGAATGGTTTGAGACTAATGCTTTAAAAATTAGGATGAGCAACACTCACAATCCAAAAATATTCATATGAAGCCTTACACATTTGAAGAGTGGTACATTTTGTATAAAATCATATTTGATACCATTATTTCCACATATCTACTTTTCATCTGCTGCTTAATTTTTTCTTTTTAGAGTTCTAGCTCAGCTTTATACAGTATAAGTCTTATTATTTTTGAAAAAGTGGTTAGTACCTTGTATTAAGAAACTTGGCCAAACATGGTGGCTCACACCTGTAATCCCAGCACTTTGGGAGGCCGAGGCGGGCGGATTGCTTGAGTCCAGGAGTCTGAGACCAGCCTGGGCAACATGGTGAAACCTTGACTCTAAGATTTAAAAAAAAAGAAGAAGAAACTCAAGACTACATCTTCAAAAAACAACTTTGCAGTATTTGAATTTTACATTATACTGTCCTTCATTTCTGACAGCCAAATAACTTTGTTGATACCGATTGCTTTTGTAGTTGTTATAACTAATAATTTCTTTGAAAATGTGTTTGTAGTTTATGTTTTTCAAAGGGTTTTGGTCGTATTTGTGATAGAATGGTTTTGCATATGATTATTATAGGGGATATATTTATAGAGCTCTACTTGTATACTTTGTGACTTATATTATGAAAACTTAAAATTTCTCAACCCATAGTTAGTATTTGTATCCAGAGTGTTAAAGAAAAAAAATCTGTCTTATATTTTTAGTATATAGGAGCCAGTGTTGCTATTTGTTTTGAATACAAATTCCATTTTTCTTTGCATATTAGATCCTATATGTAAGAAAAAACTTTACACAATAATTTGTATGCTGATAATATTTGGACAAGTGCCATAAATTCATGTATATTGTACTTTCTGAATAGATTTTCTCTAATAGCAAAATTTATTTATTTCAAAACGACAGCTCTTTGAAGTGTTCAGCTATAATAAAATTTAGTTACAAAATCATGTGGCACTACTGAAAATCTAAAGGGTAATCTGAAGAATGAGTAAGACAAATATTGATAGTAATTTTTAGTATTTTCAAAATGTTTGGGTTCATACACATAAATGAAATCATTTTAAAAACTAGGGGCTGGGCACAGTGGCTCATGCCTGTAATCCTAGCACTTTGGGAGGCCAAGGCAGGATGATTGCTTGAGGCCAGGAGTTTGAGACCAGCCTGGGCAACATAGCAAGACCCCTGTATCTGTAAAAATAATAACTAGGTACCATATTTCAGATACTATGGTGAGAAATAACTAGGGATTAATTATAGTATCTTTACTCTGTATTCACAAATTATCTCTATATTCCCAAACATATTTAACCCCTTGATTTACCTCTGACTAGGTTTGACATTGTAATCCCTAGGTTGCTTAGGAGGATACTGTTTGGTTTGATGAAAAAGCTGGAATGATAATAGCTCTAACTCTTGAGCATTGAGTACATGCTTGGCACTTTTCTATACATTTTAGGTTATTCACTCATGTATTTAATTGTCAACACCCTTATAAGGTAAATATCCCGCAATTACTTTTGCACCAACCTAATACCATTACAGACAAGGAAACAGATGCAGAGAAGCTAAGTTACAAGGGCACACGGCATTTAAACTTTGGATCTGTAGAGTGACTGGGCTTCAGAGTTATCTTCCTGACTGCTATTCCCATGTCTTTTGCAAAGAGAAGTCTTTGACAAGTATATGCTTAATTAAGATCATGTTTAGAAGGAAATGAGAGAATAGAATTAGAAAAAGAAATGACTGTATGCTTCAATGCAAATGACTTTTGTGATTGGGTGAAACTGTTTGGCTGGGTATCCTGGAAAATTTTCTTCTGGGAATATGTATATTCTAGGGTTCACTTTTGTCATTGAATTGTTTCTAGGCCCATTTAAGAGAGATACTTTAGTTGTTTATTAATAAATCAAATGTTTTAATTTTTAGACATCTGTGATCAATTCTTTTTGAGAATATATTTACTTAAGTACTTCCCAAGTTTAGTGCAGGGGTACTACCTACCATTTATTCAGGATCATAGAGGATAATTTAAGGTCAAAGAAAAGAAAGACTACCATGAGAGCTGCTTGTTTTCTTTCTACCTATGAATAATGCACAAATTATTTATGTATAGCAGCTCATATTTTCCGGTGCTAACAGATAATAAGGGAATTTGCTGAAATTTTTATTTGGAGCCTTGGATTTAATTTTATGCTATTGGGCTAATTTATTTTTAAATGTAAATTAATTTCAGTATTTTATTTGTAATGTTTACTTGAGATCTAAGACATGCTGTTGCTTTACAAATAAGAATTGGTGCTTTTATTTTGATCCCATTGCCAGAGGCAAAATTAGTGAAAATTTAAAGGAAGGCATATGCACATCCTTTTGTAATCCTTCTAAACTACATTAAAATTGTACTTTCTAGCTGAGCGTGGTGGCTTACACCTGCAATCTCAGCACTTTGAGAGGCCAAGGTGTGCAGATTACTCGAGGCCAGGAGACCAGCTGGCAACATGGTGAAAACACATCCCTACTAAAAAAATACCAAAAATATTAGCCGGGCATGGTGGCACATGCCTGTAATCCCAGCTACTCAGGAGGCTGAGGCACAGGAATCTCGAACCTTGGAGGTGGAGGCTGCAGTGAGCCCAAATGGCACCACTGTACTCCAGCCTGGGATACAGAGCAAGACTCTGTCTCAAAAAAATAATAATAATTTTTTTAGAATTTAAAAAATTAAATCTGTTTTCCAAAGACGGTAGTAGAACATGTAGGGTACTTGTATAGTTAGATATATATTACTTAATGCAGTACAGTCTGGTGCAGGGGCTCTTAACCTGGCATAATAGACCCAGAGCTTCAGGTCTGGGCCCTGCAAAGTGAAATGCCAAACTACTGTATGTGCAGTTCTCAAAAGAAAGGTGATGTAGTTTTATATGATTTTGAAACAAGTCCATGACTCCCAGTGGTTTAAGAACTGACGGTTCAGTGAGACATACTAATTTTGAAGTCAGAATTCAGTTTGAATTCCACGCACGTATTTACTAACTATGTAACCTTGGACAAGTTACCTAACATCTGTGAGCCTCAATTTCTTTACCTGTAAAATGTGGCTATATCTGCCCCATTGAGTTGTTAGGGTTAAAAAAAAATGCTTGGGGAAAAAGAAAGATGCCTAGCAGAATGCCAAGTACCCTAATAGGCATTCAAATGTCAATTTCTTTATTTAAATATTTAGAAAACATTTCCTTGTACTAAATGGGGATTATGCACCTTAGCATTTAAATCACTCCCTGGATGAAAGTAGGGTATTTAGGAACATAGCATTAACTCTGACATTGTTCTACCAAGTCTTGATTTTGTCACTCTGGAAAATTTTTAATCTTGTATACCTTTAAAAAGATGCTACTCAAATTAAGCACACAGATAATTGAGTCATATAACTTTTTTGATACCATAGACTGGGTGGCTTTAAAAAAAACGCTGGGCAAGGTGGCTCATGCCTGTAATCCCAACAGTGGGAGGCTGAGGGAGGAGGATTGCTTGAGCCCAGGAGTTTGACCAGTCTGGGCAACAGAGCAAGACCCCATTTCTAAAAATTAACCAGGTGTAGTGGCACATGCCTGTAGTCCCAGCTACTCTCAAGGCTGGAGAGGGAGGATTGTTTGAGCCCAGGAGATTGAGACTGCAGTGAGCACACCACTGCACTCCAGCCTGAGCAACAGAGTAAGACACTATCTTAACAACACCAAGAGAAACAAATACCTTCTTATAATAGTCCCTAATAGAAGTGTTAGATATTTCAGGTTGATTCAACATCTCAAGTTAAAACGGTACTTAGGATAATTATGACAAATCCACATCTTTCTTTTTTTTTTTTTGAGACGGAGTCTGCCTCTGTTGCCCAGGCTGGAGTGCAGTGGCACAATGTCAGCTCACTGCAACCTCTGACTCCCTGGTTCAAGAGATTCTCCTGCCTCTGCCTCCCGAGTACCTGGGATTACAGGCAGGCACCACCACGCCCAGCTAATTTTTGTATTTTTAGTAGAGACCATGTTTGTCAGGAGGGTCTCGATCTCCTGACCTTGTGAGCCACCTGCCTTGGCCTCCCAAAGTGCTGGGATTAATTGTGAAGGAAAGTTGAATAAAAAATAAATACACATAGACTACCATACCCCAAGACTACTATTTTCCAAAACATGGTATCATGGTGTTTTTATTCTGTTTTGGAAAAGATTATATAATTACTCTTTCCTGAATTTTATATTCTAGGAATATAGCATTACTGAATTTGTGAAAAGAAATAGTGCCAGCTTAGGTAGATGGATGCTCAATGGTTATCCTTTTTTTTTTTTTTTAAGTACTATGTTATTTTTAAGTATATGTTTGGTTCACATAATTTAAAACACCATACTCAACCTACATCTGTCTGTAAACTAGTAAATGGGTCACAAATTAAAATCTAGGCTGGGCCCTGTGGCTCACACCTGTAATCCCAGCAATGTGGGAGGTTGAGGTGGGTGGATCATTTGAGGCCAGGAGTTCGAGACCAGCATGGCCAACATGGTGAAACCGTGTCTCTACTAAAATTACAAAAATTGGCTGGGCATGGTGGCAGGCGCTTGTAATCCCAGCCACTTGGGAGGCTGAGGCAGGAGAATCACTTAAACCTGAGAGGCAGAGGCCGCAGTAAGCCAAGATCACTCAACTGCACTCCAGCCGGGGCAACAGAGCAAGTCTCCATCTCAAAACAAACAAAAAAAGAATACCTTACTGTGTGCCAGGTTTCAGGTTCTTTCAGAATGTCGGTAGATTAAAAGTTCAGTCTTTTCACATGAGAGACTGCCTAGCCAGTAATTAATACTTAGTCCTATAATTACATTGCTTGCATGTTCATTACTGTTTTGTATGTGTTAAAGCTTGTGTAGGGTAAGTAGTTCCTCAGAAAGCATGTAATTGAAGCAAGAAGCAACATTACTACTTCTCTAGGAGCAGAATTCTATTAACCACATGACTAAGTACCACATGCTTTTTAGAAATTGCTTCATAGAGGTAGATGGAGAGACACGATCCAGAATTCTTATTATTTGCTTATGACCATCTGTTTTGTTTTTACAGAAATGTAGCTTCTAAGACTGATCACTTGTTATCTAAAGAAACTTTGGCCAGGCACGGTGGCTCAGGCCTGTAATCCTAGCACTTTGGGAGGCTGAGGTGGGAGGATCACTTGAACTCAGGAGTTTGAGACCAGCCTGGGCAGCATAGTGAGACCTCATCTCTATTTAAAAACAGTAACAACAACAACAAAAACTGCATTCCAGTTTTCTTAGCTTACTCCTAATAGTATGGACTTAAAATGCTGTTAAATTGACTTTAATACCAACAAAAATCTCAATATAGCCTTCCAAGTCCCAACTGATAGCCTGTATCTTTTAATAATAAAACATTAAAAAAGAAGAAGAAAAAAGAAAACATTAATGGACTTTTGTGGGTTGGGGGTATTACACTTGTAAGGCAGTACTGGATTCATAGTAACAATTCTACTCTGTTAAAGATCTTTTCAGAACTGGCATAAGCTATGGAACTTGTCAGACTCTTCTGAGCAATCTTATATTTTTAAAATAAGAGAGGCCAGTCATGGTGGCTCACCTATAATCCCAGCACTTTGGGAAGTTGAGGCCAGGGGATCACTTGAGCCTAGGAGTTCAAGACTAGGCAACATGGCAAGACTCTGTCTCTGCAACAAATTTTTAAAAATTAGCAGAGTGTGGTGGCGCATGCCTATAGTCCCAGCTCCTCAGGAGGCTGACGTGGGAGGATCCACTTGAGCCCAGGAGGTTGAGGCTGCAGTGAGCCACGTTTGCACAACTGCACTCTAGCCTAAGTGACAGAGCTAGACCCTGACTCAAAAAAAAAAGAATGTTACTTAAATTATCTTAACACTGTGAAGTATTTATATAATTTTTTTTTTTTGAGATGGAGCCTCACTCTGGAGTGCAGTGGCATGATCTTGGGTTAATGCAACCTCTGCCTCCCAGGTTCAAGCGATTCTCCTGCCTCAGCCTCCTGAGTAGCTGGGACTACAGGCGTGCGCCACCACACCCAGCTAATTTTTGTATTTTTAGTAGAGATAGGGTTTCATAATGTTGGCCAGGATGCTCTTGATCTCTTGACCTCGTGATCCGCCCGCCTCAGCCTCCCAAAGTGCTGGGATTACAATCGTGAGCAACCATGCCCAGCTAGTATTTATATAATTTCATAAGACTATTAGGAAAAAACAAACAAACAAAAAGACTATTAGGAAAAAGCATCTTTAAACATTCATCATTCTCAGTAAACCTTAAAATTTTAGCCTTAAAATGTTAAATGTAGCTGAATTTAAAATTCTAATATTCTAGTTAGGATGTTCATTACAGTTTTTTTTTTTTTTTTAAAGATGGGGTTTCACCATGATGGCCAGGCTGGTCTTGAACTCCTGACCTCAGGTGATCCACCCACCTCGGCCTCCCAAAGTGCTAAGATTACAGGCGTGAGCCACTGTGCCCGGCCTCATTACATTTTTTTTTTTTTTTGAGACGGAGTCTTGCTCTGTCACCAGGCTGGAGTGTAGTGGTGCAATCTCGGCTCACTGCAACCACCGTCTCCTGGGTTCAAGCGATTCTCCGCCTCCGCCTCCCAAGTAGCTGCGACCACAGGCGCGTGCCACCACGCCTGGCTAATTTTTTTGTGTTTTTAGTAGAGACGGGGTTTCGCCGTGTTGGCCAGGATGGTCTCGATTTCTGGACCTCGTGATCCGCCCGCCTCGGCCTCCCAAAGTGTTGGGATTACAGGCGTGAGCCACCGCGCCCGGCCCTCATTACAATTTTTAATGGATATAGTCACACATCACTTAATGATGGGATACATTCTGAGAAACACATCATTAGGTGATTCTGTTGTGCAAACATTGAGCGTACGTACACAAATCTAGATGGTATACATATTTTTATTTACATATATTTTTTCATACAGAAATCCAAATGTTAGCCAGGCGTGGTGGCTCACGCCTGTAACCCAAGCACTTTGGAGGCCAAGGTGGGTGGATCACCTGAGGTCGGGAGTTCAAGACTAGCCTGACCAAAATGGTGAAACCCCGTCTTTAAAAAAATAAAAAATAATAAAATAAAATAAAAAAAGAAATCCAAACGTCCCAGCACCATTACTGAATAGCAGTAATGGTGATATTTCCACGACTTGATCTGCAGTGCCACATTAAGTGCCATATATCAGATTTCTATATATTCTCCATTATAATCTTATGGGACCACCATCATATATGTGGTCCACTGTTGACCTCGATGTTGTTATGCAGTGCATGACTATATAAATTCTAGCAATTTTTGATATTGTTGTACACTTTATAATTTCTTCCTCGTACTATATATCCTATTAAATGGAAGTTTTTAAAAATGCCACTTAAAAACATGGATGAAAATTTTAAAGTTCAAATAGTCCTTTATACAAAGCTCTAAGCTACCTGCCAGTGGTCAAATATAACTAATAACTCATTTGAGGTTTTTGTGACCACACCTTGTCCACCTTTTTTTTTTTTTTTTGAAACAGGGTTTCGCCATGTTGGTCAGGCTGGTCTTGAACTCCTGACCTCAAGTGATCCACCCGCCTCAGCCTCCCAAAGTGCTGGGATAACAGGTGTGAGCCACCACGCGCAGCCTCACCCTTTATTTTGACCAAAAGATTGTAGTTTCAGTGTCTGTCATAGAAAGTGGAACTACATCACTTAAGGAATAATTTCAAACAATGCTTTTAGCATCTCATTTACTCCACTGGTGTTAATTCAGCATTAAAGGCTTTAAAATGCAGGAACCAGTGAAACGTTAAGAGTTGCACGCTGCCTTACCCTTTCCTCCCTAGTCACTTCAGTGTTAAGTAGCCCTCAGTCAGCCCCTTTCTTTCCTGAGGACATGCATCTCTTTTTTATTTTATTATTTTTTTAAAAGACAGGGTCTTGCTATGTTGCCCAGACTGGAGTGCAGTGGCTGTTCGCAGGCATGATCCCACTATTGATCAGCACAGGAGTTTTGACCTGCTCTGTTTCCAACCCTGGCCAGTTTACCCCTCATTACTAAACCTGGTGGCCCCCTTTCCTGAAGGTCATCATATTGATGCCAAACTTAGTGTGGACCCCTAATTGGCATAGCACAGTATAGCCCAGAACTCCTGGACTCAAGCCATCCTCCGCCTCAGCTTCCCAAGTAGTTGGGACTAGCACGCACCACTGTGCCTGGCGACGTGTCATAAACACATTTCCTTTCACTGCTTGCAGTTATTCCACTTTCATTTCTTTAACTCTCTTCCCAAATCATGGACCGTTATAAATCCCTTTCAGGATCTTTGTTTTGTAGAGATGGAGAGTCTCACTATGTTGCCCAGGTGGTCTTGAATGCCTGGCCTCAGGTGATCCTCCTGCCTTGGCCTCCCAAAATTCTGGGATTATAGGCATGAACCACGGAACCAAGCCCTTTTCAGAATCTTTATAATCTCCACTTACCTCTTTATCTTTCTCTAATTATTCTTAAGAATTAATATTTATGTCAACATTAACACTAAATGTTATTGGTCACATTTCCCAAATAAGCCAGTGTTTAATTACATTATCATTTCTCTAATCTTTCAGCTCTTGTTTACAATGGCTTTGGTATTTCTGTCACGAGTTCTAATTTTTTAGATGTTATAACCAACTAACGAACCTACTTGAAAATGCAGAGGAAAACATTCATGAGATTCAAAGTTTACAACCTCATAAGATCAACTTATTTGTGCTGTATGCTACATATAAGTGAGCTTTTAGAATTATTAGCAAAAAAAATTAGCAAATATTCAAATTATGTACAATGTTGAAGTGAACCAGTAAAATAGCCTTAATTTTTCCCAACTCTATTTTAACACTTTATTATAAAAATCATTACTATGAAAAGAACGTTAAATGTAGCTTAAAGTGGAACATCCATATACCCACTACCTAGATTCTACAGTTAGCAGTAAATTACACCTGCTTTGCCACATATATTTCCATCTATCCCCCCAACTATTTTGAACTCAAAGTTTTCTTTAAAAAAAAAAAAAACTGGAATATTCACAGATAGGGTATTCTAATTAGCTAAAGTACAGCCAGAAAACCTTGGTTGAATGGCTTTCATAAACAATTCTGTTTTCTTATTCTTGAAATTCACCTGATTTCCAATCATAGAAAAGGAAACTTTATTCCCCCTTTTCACCAACTGGCCTCCTGCTATCAGAATTCAGAATTTAAATTACAACTGTCTGTTAATACAGACTTTTACAGGTAGGAAAAAAACAGCCTTTGTATAAGTATCATGAGGAAATTCTAATTCAGCAACTAATTTACTATCACAGTGAAGTTGACAGTCCATAGGAGGCTGAGAGGATGAGGTCAAGACTACTAGTAAAGCATTAATTTTTTCTTTCTTTTTTTTTTTTGAGACAGGGAGTCTAGCTTTGTCGCCCAGGCTGGAGTGCAGTGGTGAGATCTCGGCTTACTGCAACCTCTGCCTCCCCAACTCAAGGGGTCCTCCTGCCTCTGCCTCCCAAGTAGCTTGGAACACAGGTATGTGCCACCACACCTGGCTAATTTTTATATATATCTTTAGTAGAGACGGGGTTTCCGTATGCCACCTAGGCTAGTTTCGAACTCCTGGGCTCAAGCGATCTGCACCCCTCTGCCTCCCAAAGTGCTAGGATCACAGGCATGAGCCACTGTGCCTGGCCTAAAAGCATTAAATCTTATGGGAGAAAATGGAGAAGACATAGAAAGACAAAATATTCCACCTCCATTTGCCTGTTGTAATTACTGCTTTGTGCACTATTTACCGAAGCCATACCTCTGGATCTGACCTATTTTCTATCTACTTGCTGTGCCTTTCCACATGGATGTCCTAGAGGCACTCCGAAGTTCCACATGCCAAATCAAAATGACCTCCCTTTATAATTCTGACTCCCCTGCCAACTCCCTAATTTATAGTTTTATCCTGAGTTGCTCAACTTTTTTTCCCTTACCCTCTATTCAGATGCTCATTCCTTAATTCTACCTCTACAACATTCCCCCAAATAAGCCCATGCCTCTGATAATGCCCTTTAGGCCCTTTTCTCTTTTGAGCTACTAATGTATCCTCACCTAAGTAGTCTTTGTTTCAAGCTTTCCCTTACCAAACTATCCTCTGTATTTCTAAATTTTATTTGAAGCAAGAATTCCATTCTCTTACTTTTGAGGACTGCCATGCTTACAGAATAAAGTTGAAGCTCTTCCACATAACACTAAAGGCCTTTCATGTTCTTACCCCAATACACCTTTAAAAAACTTCCTTCCTTTCCTTGCATTTATCTTAAGCTACTGGACATTGTACATCCTTTTTTTTTTTTTTTTGAGACGCAGTTTTACTCGTCGCCCAGGCTGAAATTTAGTGGCCCAATCTCAGCTCACTGCAACCTCCACCTCCCGGGTTCAAGCAATTCTCCTGCCTCAGCCTCCCAAGTAGCTGGGATTACAGGCGTGCACCAATATGTCTGGCTAATTTTTTGTATTTTTATTAGAGATGGGGTTTCACCATGTTGGCCAGGCTGGTCTTGAACTCATGACCTCAGGTGATCTGCCCGCCTCAGCCCCCCAAAGTGCTGAGATTACAGCATCATACATCTTTTCACACCACCATCTGCTCAGATTTTACCTCACAATTATTTTCCCTTTTTTGTGTATCAAATACTGGTTTTTTTTTAAGATGGGGTTTCACCATGATGGCCAGGCTGGTCTTGAACTCATGACCTCAGGTGATCCACCCACCTCGGCCTCCCAAAGTACTAGGATTACAGGCATGAGCCACCGCGCCCGGCCCAAATACTGATCTTTTAAGGTTCAACTCAATGTTACTTTCCGAGGTATTAAGATTCCTAAAGAGGAAATTCCTTCTCACCAAAATTAATGTCGTCTCCCTAAGAAACTGTCTCTTCAGGCATTTGTTGTGGAGTGGGGGAAATAATAGTTTGTATTTTAGTTGTATTTGTGTTTTCTCCCCATCCCACCTGAACTTTCAGCTCTGCCACTTATCCACACTTAAGCCCCAGATATTCAATTGCGGACATACTGCTCAAAATGACATCAGCTGAGAAATGGACAAGGAAAGGGTGGTTGAGGCAGTGGGACTATTACATTGTGTAGCAATTTTTATAACCATATGCAAAAATGTGTTGTTAAAACCTGTGTATGTGTCCCTTTCTAGAATCACAGACTGATTTGGTTATCAGAACTCATTTCAGTCAGTCATTAGTATTAACATTTACAACACATTACTAAAAAAAGCTAAAATTGTTTACTAAAAATTGGGGACATCTTCAAACTAAACTTCTAAATGAGCCTCTCATCCATTTGTGAGGAAGGTGTATCTGCATTTGTAAGGAAGGAATGGTGATTCAAACATCAAACAGAAGTTCCTTTGATTCTTCAATCTTTACTTGACCTGATTGCTTAACATTCCCACTCAAAATCTGTCTCCTTTACTTCCTCTTGGCCTTCTTTATTTTTTTGAGACAGGGTCTGTTACCCAGGCTGGAGTGCAATGGCCTGATCCTGGCTCACTGCAACCTCCACCTCTCAGGCTCAGAGAGATCCTCCTGCCCTAGTAGTCAAGTACAATGCCCAAAAACCTCAAGGCTGCTCTGCTACGAAACTGTAGAGTATGACCAGGTATGGTGCCTCACATTCAGCCAGTAAAATGTAAGTTAAAATCCACCCACACAAAATCATCGCCTACTCACACACTCAAACACGAGAAACAGTCACAAAGAGTCAAGACTATTTTAAAAGGGGGGGGCCAAATTATTATTATTTTAAAATTTGATTACAACCAATTTTGTGGGCATTAAAATTAGAGGCATTAAGCTGGAATGGATATATACCAAAACCAGAAAATGAGTTTGGCAAAAAAAGGAATAGGAGTTTTCCAGTAATTTCAGATTAGAAATCAATTCAGAGCAATAAACCCCATGCTTACATTGATTGTGCCACAGATTTAAACTTCAGTAGTGCATTAGTAAACTGTTCACATTTAGATCTTCACCTTGAGATTTGACAGCTGTTTGTTGAAAAAAATCTCAGTACCTTGTGCAAATAAGTCTTCCCTGTGCCTTAGCACACACTTAAAATTTCTCCATTGTATATGTACAAAACACCTGCAATGTGGGCAGGGCAAAATACATACTTTCATAACAAAACTATAATATACCTCTCAAGTATGAACAATATACACATAATACATGGTATACAGTATTTACAAAATATAAAATATAATACAAGCTGCTTGCGATTTTTTTAAACTCATCCTTTGCACTTGGTATTTTGCAACAAGGCAAATTTCCATTTCTGTACCAATTTTCTAAAGAGTCCAGGGATATGGGAAAACTTATGTTTTACACACATACTGAAATCAGAAATCTAAGATTGAACTTTCAGGAGCGTTTTTAAGTGTACTGCCATCAGCTCCCTGTTTTGGTTGGAATTTTCAACAGTGCTTCCCATCCAGTGACTAGGAGGCTTTGGAAGAACACTAGGAGAAGGTGGATCACTAAACTTTGCCCCAGCATAATTTTCCTTTTGGCTAACTTCAGTCAGAAATGCTGATTTCTTCAAATGTGTATTTTTAATGTTCTCGGTATTTTTAAAAGGCTTTTTTTCCTGCTTCTGAATTCTATCAGATGAAACAGAATCCTGCCAAAAGCTGTTTTCATTTCTTTTTGCAGAGGTGATCTTGGTTAGTGGCAAATTATATTTGCTTTTCTGTCTGTTTATCTTTGGTTGTTCATACAAGTGTATACCATGAACAAGCTGGCCGTGGGGGAAGGGCAATTTTCTCCGATTTTCCCATCTTTGATTTTAAAACCTACAAAGACAAGAACACAAAAGTAAATATAATTTCTAGATAAAAATTTTATGAATCTCATATCACATATTTTTTTTTAAGTTTGACCACAGCCACAGAAAAGAACAAAATCGTATTTTTGTAGCAACACACATGTAGCTGGGGGCCATTATCCTGAGCGAATTTATGCAGAAGCAGAAAACCAAATACCACATGTTCTCAATTGTAAGTGAATTTGAGAGCTAAACATTGGGTACAACATGAATATAAAGTGGGGGAACGACAGACACTAAGGCACTACTAGATGGGAAACAGAGGGCAGCAAGGGCTGAAAAATTACCTATTGGGTATTGTGCTCACTACCTGCGATGGGATCATTTATATTCCAAACCTCGGCATCATGAAATATACCCATGTAACAAACCTGCACAGGTACCTCCTGGATCTAAAATAAACGTTGAAATTATAAAAACTTCAGTTGGACATGGTGCCTCACGCCTGTAATCCCAGCATTTTGGGAGGTCAGCAAGTGGATCGCTTGAGTTCAAGGAGTTCCAAGACCAGCAGGGGCAAGAGAGCAAAACCCCATCCCATGTTGACCACAGTTCAAAAATTAGGCGGGATCCCTCCCGCGCCTCCGGAGTCTGGGGAGGCTAGCTGAGGCAGGAGGATCCCTTGAGCCTGGGAGGAGGAAGCTCCAGTGAGCAGAGATCATGCCACTGCACTCCAGCTTGGAGTGCAAGAGACAAGACTCTCTCTCGAGTAAAACAAAACAAAACAAAACAAACCTTAAATTTCCCTTTACTTTTAGGTTCACTCGTTCGCCATTAAAAATACTATCACTACTGCTAGTTACCAGTATTCAATGTAAGCAAATTCTAACACGTCAAATGGGATCATTCATAAATGAGACTTTTCACAGACTAGGACTGGGGCTCCCGACACCTGGGAGGCGGAAAGCAGCGTCCGACCCTTCCGTGACCACCCCCAGCCAGCCTCGTCTTCCATTTCAGACTTTTCAAAAAAGTATGAAATAACCCAAGTCCACCTGTCAACAACTCTAAGACTAATAATAGCTTTCTTCCAGATATCTGTGCCAGAAACAATGTTTGCTGTGTACCTCCTTTCTGGTTTAGTAACTACTCCAAGAACACTGCGCTTCACTAATTTAATCATTTTCCTAACTTAAGTGGTGCTTATAGGAAGTCTTGAACATATGGAAAAGCAATCCACTAGATCACCACACTACCAACACTTGTAACGCAGTAGTAAACAAGGCACAAGAAAGTAGAGCACAAGTTAACTTTCCACGTCAACAGGGTTCACTGCCAACAGAGGTCCTTGGTTAATACCTGTTCCAGAAAACTGGCCCGGAAACAAGCACAAAAGCTTTTAGATAGTCACGGATATTTCAAAAGTCGTAGAATTTTAAAACTTGGGAGAAATCTGAGAAGATAATTTAAGGAAACGCAGTGATCCCAGCCACGGCACCAAAACAAAAACGAAAAAAAAACGCAAATTTTCTCCCCCAAGGGCACAGCTAGATAAGCTGCAAATCTCTAATTCAATGCAACATTCACTAAATAGTGGGAACTAAATCATTTAAGTCCAAACGTTATTTGGCAAGACTTTGAAATAATTTCGTAGACTTAATCCCATTTAAACTTCTATCCATTTTGTCCTAATTCAACACCACTGCAATCACACAGCCTAATTCAATTGCTAACTCTTCTGAAAACTTACTCTGGACACACTAACACGAAGTACACAGTGGCAACCGTAATAAAATCAGTTTGGTGCGGCTCCTGCCAACCCGTAACTTAGAACCACTAAGTAGGTCAGGCCCGCGGCGGGCAGAGCCCCAACTGGACTGCGCGTCCCACACCGGGCACCTCAACATTTCGGCACGGCTCCAACCAAACGAAACCGAGCCGCTCGGAGCCCACTCCACCCCCCAATGGCGGGACCTTAGAGACCGTCTCCGCGCTTCACTGATTAGTACTGGGGCTCCCGACAGCCGGGAAGCCGAAGACTGGGCCCCGTTCTTCCCCAGCCGCCCCCACCCTGCCTCGTCTCCTTCACGGGCGCAGGAGCGTCGGGCACGTAGCGCGCGCTGACGTCAGCCCTCCCGCGGGCCCCGTCCCTGCCCCCACCCCGCTGAGCACCCGGAACGCCGAAACCCCCTGGAATGCCTCCAGCCTTCTAAATCGGGGCTGTTGCTGGGGCGCAGCGGCGCTTCTCATTGGCCGACTGCTGGGAGCCAATCACAAGCGCCAGCGCATGCCTCCCCTTCCCCCTTCTCCCAAAGCAAGACTGGAGCGGGCGTCACGGAAACTTCCCTCCCCAGTAAACAGCCGCCCCCCCCCCCGCCGGAACCCCCCCCCCCCCCGGGTACAGGGCCTGCAGCCCCAGAGCTCCACCACGATCGTCTAAAGGCCCGACTTCCCAACGGCCCCCGGCGACCCTTACCTCTTTCCTGAGCGGGGGTTGGTCGGGCGCCGCGGGCCGCAACGGGGTAAGGTCTGGGCTGGCTCCTTCCGTGCGGGTTGTGGCTGCAGGACTCGGGGCCAAGACGGCGGCCGGGCCCGGGACCTCCTGCGCTCTGCTCGGGCCCGTCGCCGGGCTCCGGCCGCCCTCCAGACTCGGCCGGTGTTGCTGGTATTGGTGGAAGCGGCTGGGCAGCTGCCCTGCGGGGCTGCCCCGCACCTTCTTCTTCGCCGCTTCTTCGGCGCTGCCCGAGGGGTGCCTCCAGCCGCGGCGAGGCTGCGGTTTGGCAGAGCTGCTGGAGCGCGAGGCTGGGGGGTCAGAGACGGGCCATCTCCCCCTAGGAAGTGAGGGAGGAAAAGGGTCGGGGGCAGTGCCCGGGGGATCCGGGATCCGGGGTAAAGGCGGCGGAGCCGTGGTCACCATCGGGAGGGCCCCGAAGTAACCGCGGGAGGAAAAGCCAAGCGGCGCAAGGCGGCCACCCAGGACGAGCGGCTCCCGCTGCGGGACGGAGACGACGGTCATGGCGCTAGGTAGCTTGTCGCTCAGCAACGAGGAGAAAAGGAGAAGGTGAAGCCTGTGAAGACAGGGTGGTGGCGACGGATGCTGCTAGGAGAGCCAGAGAAGATCGCGGAACATAACTCGGGCGGTGGCGGCGCAGCAACAAATAGCCACAGCCCCAGCTCCGAGTGTTGTTATCGGAAGCTCCGCCCCGTGCCCGCCCACCTCCCTGGGAAAACCCAATCAGAATGCGACGGTGCAGGCCACGCCCCCGATCCGCCTCCGCCACTCGGGGTAGACACACACAAACAACCAGCTTGCTGCAGCCTGGCACAAAGAGCGCGCACTGCGCAGGCGCTGCCAGCGGGCTCTTCGGGAAAAGTCGGTCCCGCGAACAATGAAGTTGGGTTTCCGCCCCACCCTCCTTACCCCTCCCCAGCACGCCCCGGCGCCTCGCCCGGCTAAAGAGTGGTGGGACTGAAATTCGCGGGGGGAGTTTGTTGATGGGGGTGGGGAAGGGAGGGGGCAGAAGGAGGGCGGCAGGAAGAACGGGGGCGGGGAAGCGGGACGACTCTGGCAAGGCCACGGGTGCCTTCTCCGCTCCTGACCTTGAGGAAGTATCCGTTTTATTTTCAGCCCAACATAACAGCGTTATCATTTTAAAAAAAGATTTCTAAGTACATTTTAGGGATTTCTTCCCTAGCAATCGTGAAGAAAATCAGTCTATATTTAAATTATATCTACTGAAGTGTGGTTCACGATTCTTTCATTTACTTGGTTTAGCAACGCTGCTTAGTCCCGGTGATCAGAGTAAAAATCAAAGTGACTTACTGGTTGAATTAGCCCCTCAATGTATAAAAAGTTCTCTGTAAATCCATAAAGGGAAGTTGGAGTTTTTTCTGACTTCATACTTGAAGGATTGTGAGACTTTGAGATCGCAACATTGTGTCTGGTACTTGAGGAAGCAGCAAGTTGGCTTGTATCTCTAAGGCAGAAAGTGAAACAGCTCTGCAACCTACAGAGTGTTTTGTTAGCTGTGTGTAGACAGAAATCTCTCTTGATCTCCCCCGCACTCCTCACCCACAAAAAAGAATTGTGGCCATAATTTATCAAGTATTTGTTTTCCAGGAACTGTTCTTTACATAAATTATCTCACTTTAACCTCGCAACAACCCTTATGAATAGTACTAAGAAAAACAGATCAGACCTCAGCTCTGCGAGGTAGGGAGGCTCTGTCACTCTCGTCCTTTCCCTACCAACCCATGCCTGGGGCAATTGTTTAAAGGCATTTTGTTCCTGATTAGCTGGCTGCGCATTATCTTTATGTTTCTGGAATTTTAAGACATAAAGAACAATGTATAGTTTTTAAATGTACATTGGTAAACAATTAGGAGCTGCCTCTTTTCCTTTAAAAACCTACTTGTAACTGTGCCTAATCCGAGTGTATATTCAGCGCAGCTTGAATCGATGGCCCTGGGTTGCAGTCCTCAATCTTGGCCTAATTTTGCCTCAGGTTCTTCTTTTTAGATGGACAGTACTGTATTTTATCCCCATCTTACAGCTGGGAAAACTGAGGCTTAGGGTAAAGGACTTGTCAAAGATCAAACTGTAAGTTAGCATCAGAATTTGATCTCCAGTCCAGGTACGGCAAGACCAAAGTTTTAACAACAGCTGTACTACCTGCCACACTAGATTCTATGTTTTTAGAAGACCACAATAATCTTACACTCATAGCCCCTACAATAATTTTCCGCTTTGGAGTAGTAAGCAATTGGCGCCGCAAATGAAACGTTTTATGATTGATGGCAAAGTTGGACAGATTGAATATCCAGAAAAATGCTTCCCAATCACTTTATAAACTTTTTTTTTAGACGAGGCTTTTATTCTGAGACTCAGGTTGGAGTGCAGTGGCCTCCTGCCTCGGGGTGGTAGGTTTGCCAAGCTGGGCGGGGGTCTTAGGGCATGGGGTCATGAGGTTGACCAGGCTTGGTTAAAAAGTCCAGTGGCCGTATCAATTGGGGCAGGAATAAGAGAACAGTAGAGAATGTCTTAAAGTTAAGTAGAGACCGAAGATTCTTGGTTGATCATTTGTTTCTCTTTTCATGGTTTTCCAGTTACTTTAGGTTTTCCAGGAAGTCGTCTGGAGTGTCTATGCAGGTCACAGAGGTTAACATGGTGTCCATGGGGCTGTCAGTCAGCCTAAAAGACCTTACACGGAGGTTACAGTGAGCTGCAGTTGCACCATTGCACTCCAGCCTGGGCAAAAAGAGCAAAACTAAGTAAATAAATAAATAAAGGATACAGATGATCAGCGGTTTGAGGGGCAGAGCCTCCACACCTTCACTAGGTGCCCCACCCTCCTAACACTGCCACTTAGTTAGCAACCTGAAAGCTCATCAAATATTATTGATTGAGTTTTTCTTTTTGTGTTTTTTTTTTTTTTAAGATGGGATTTCACCATGACTGCCAGGCAGGTCTTGAACTCCTGACTTCAGGTGATCCACCCACCTTAGCCTCCCAAAGTGCTAGGATTACAGGCGTGAGCCACCGCGCCCGGCATGATTTGAGTTTTTATAGTGCTTAATGTCCAGCCCCGCCCCCTCTACATCTTTTCTGGAGGTTGGTGAATGTAGCTGAAAGCTGCAACTCTCTAATCCTAAAATCACTTGATCTTTCTGGTGACTGGCTCCACCCTGAGATTATCTAAAGGCATCCACCCCAAATTACCGTATTAGCATGAACTCAGGTGTTATTAAAAGGGTACTTTATGAGTAACAAAAGAGACTCCTATCAGGAAATTCCAAGGGCTTCAAGGGGCTCTGACAGTAATGGAAGACAAAAGCCAAATATTACTATTATACCAGTAGTATAGACTGGAAGTAGAGTAATACGGATAATGTCACTGCTGGGCTTTTATTTTTATTTTATTTTTTAAGATAAAGTCTCGCTCTGTCAGGCTGGAGTGCAGTGGAGCAATCTTGGCTCACTGCAACCTTCACCTCCTGGGTTTAAGCGATTCTCATGCCACAGCCGCCTCAGTAGCTGGGATTACAGGCATTGGACCACCACGTCTGGCTAATTTTTGTATTTATAGTAGGGATGGGTTTTTGCCATGTTAGTCAGGCTGACCTCAGGTGATCCACCTGCCTCAGCCTCCCAAAATGCTGGGATTACAGGCGTAAGCCATCATACCCAGCCACACTGCTGAGGTTTTTAAAAAACATAAAATTTGGCCAGACTCGGAGGCCCACGCCCATAATCCCAACACATTGGGGGCCAGGGCGGGAGGATCACTTGAGCTCAGGAGTTTTGAGAGGAGCTTAGGCAGCAAAGTGAGACCTTGTCTCTATTAAAAAAAAAAACAAAAAACAAAAACATACGTTTCCTTTTAAGGTCATGAATTATAATGATTTTTTAAAAAGAATTCTGATTTAATTATTACATTATGAAATTGTTTGAAATATTTGCTCCATTGTAAAAAGGATGGAATTTTTGTCCTTTCACTTTATGTCTCATGTCTTTTCCCCTTTTATTCTTTTTATTTGTTCCTACTGTCATGGTCAGCATCCTATTTCATCTCCCTTACATATTCAGAGCATGGATTGAAGCATAGTTCTTGCTCCACAGTGCTTTGTGATTCTGGAGAATTATCACCTTTTTCATGATTTAAGCTCTTTGTAAAAACTGGAAACATCCAAGCCAGTCCTCTCTTGTAACTACTCTAAATAAAGTCATCAAAAACGTAATGCCATTTTGTGTGTGTGTGTGTGTGTGTGATAGAATGCACTTTATAGATATCGGCACATTTTCTTGACTTACTGATGAACTTTTACTAATGTAACTCATGTTCTTAAGTATTCCAGAATAATTTTCTACATTGAAACAGAGAAAAGCAGAAGATCAGAAGAAAAGCAGTTGGGAGCATTTTACAGTTTATCAAAATTTGAGTAAAATTACCTCTTTAAAAAAGAGTGATTTTAAAAAGAGAGAGAGAGAGAGGCCAGGGATGGTGGCTCACGCCTGTAATCCCAGCACTTTGGGAGGCCCCAGGCTGTAAGGTCTTTTAGGCCGACTGACAGCCCCATGGACGCAATGTTAACCTCTGTGAGCTGCCTGGACACTCCAGATGAGTTCTTGGAAAATCTAAGGTAACTGGAAAATCTAAAGACCATGAAAGGAGAAAGAAATGCTCAACCCCTGTGGTGCTTACTTAACTTTGAAACATTCTCTATTGTTCCTTATTCCCGCCCTAATTGATAAGGCCGTTGGACTTTGTAACCGGCCTTGGTCAACCTCCAGACTCCACACCCTAGACCCCCTTCCAGCTTGCAAAAAACCGCCCTAAACTCTAACTTTCCACTCCCCACCCCAAACCTATAAAACCAACTCCTATCCCACCACCCTATGCCGAGACCCTTTTCTGCCTCAGCCCGCCTGTACCCAGGTGAATAAGCGGCCATGTTGCTCACACAAAGCCTGTTTGTGGGGGTCTCTTCATTGAGTGCATGCATTTTAACAGGAAGGCAGATCACCTGAGGTTAGGAGTTTGAGACCAGCCTGGCCAACATGGTAAAACCCTGTCTCCATTCAAAATACAAATATTAGTCAGGCATGGTGGCATGCACCTGCAATCTCAGCTACTCGGGAGCCTGAGGCCGGAGAATTGCTTACACCTAGGAGGTAGAGGTTACAGTTAGCTGAGATCATGCCACTGCACTCCAGCATGGGCGACAGTGTGAGACTCCCTGTCAAAAAAAAAAAAAGAGGGGAGAGGGAGAGAGACCATTGTGTATATTATTTTTTCTTCATTGCAAGAATTAACTCAGGTTACCTAAAGTAATGGGTTGTTTTAAGGATATGCACACATAGACATAAGGAAGACAAGAACATTGACCACATACCAGGCCTCATAGGATAGCAGGAAAACCTTCATACCCAGAACTCATGGAAGGAACAAGAAATGATGTAATACCTGACCAACTTGAAATGACATTTGGAAATTCAAAATTGATTCAGGATCCAATACAGCCTTAACTACTAGGTTATTACTTCTTAGCAGATGTTTGTTGAGTCTTACTCTAAAAGACTCAATCACTCTGTTCTTTTTCTGTATTTCTGCTTCCACTCTCACTACCACCTGGCTTGCTATTTACCGAAAGTTCAAATTCCAGAGAGAGGGAAGCTGATTGGTTCAGTATAGATTGGTCCAGACAGGATAATTGGATGGTTAGTCAGTATTATCTACATTCAACAGAACTTTCTACTAGAGCTGTCCTGGGTGGCTTCTGGCCAGGATGGTGAGGCACCTGTCTATAAGGAACCACTTGGGCCCATTTTAGGAACTGTGGACAGATGAGCATTGAGAGGATTGGCCAGGCCAATGTGGCAATTTTAGAAGATGGAGTTTTTTTTAGGAATGGAAGTAAGAATCCTAAGGCAACTCTAGGAATTTCTGAGTTCTCTTGGAAAACTGAATTCCTTCCCTCCCTCCCTCCCTCCCTTCTTTCTTCCTTCCTTCTTCCTTCCTTCCATTCCTCCTTCTATCCTTCCCTCCCCCTCTTCTTCCTCTCTTCCTTCTCTTTCCCTTTTTTTCAATATTAAAAAAAATTTTTTTTTTTAAGAGACAAGGTCTCACTATGTTGCCCAGGCTAGAGTACAGTGGCTATTCACAGGCACGATCCCACTACTGATCAGCACAGTTTTGACCTGCTCCATTTCCAATATGGGCCGGTTCACCCCCTCCTTAGGCAACCTGGTGGTCCCCGGCTCCCAGGAGGTCACCATATTGATGCCGAACTTAGTGTTGACACCTGATCGACATAGCGCACTACAGCCCAGAACTCCTGGGCTCAAGCGATCCTCCAGCCTCAGCCTCCCGAGTAGCTGGGACTACAGGCACGCGCCACCGCACCTGGCCTCTTCTCCTCTTTTCTCCCTCTCTCTCCTCCCCTTCCCTCTCCTTCCCTTCCCAATAGGGACTCACCCTGTCACCCAGGCTGGAGTGCAGTGGCTCAATCATAGCTCACTGCAGCTTTGACCTCCTGGGTTTAAGTGATCCTCTCACCTCAGACTACCAAGTAACTGGGACTGTAGGCATGTGCCAACATGCCTTGCTAATTTCTAATTTTAAAAAACTACAAAAAAGTAGCTTATGTAGTTTTACAAGAAATCAGTGGGGTCTCGTTGTGTTGCCCTGGCTGGTCTTGAACTCCGGCCTGAAATGATCTTCCTGCCTTGGCCTCCCAAAGTGCTGGGATTACAGGTGTGAGTCACCGTGCCCGACCCAAAAACTGGATTTCTAGTAACACTGTTTCACTCATCTCTGGTGGAGCAACAATGGCTGAAGCTGAGTAGAGGACACCCTCTTAAAATAAGACCTGTGCTCAGCCAGCTCATTTTGCTTCTTTACTTATCTGATTCTAGGCAAAAAACTTGACACCCCTAAAATATAGACTGGAGGCAGTGAGGCAAATGGTTCTAACTCAGCTGTGGGCACTTGGGAGCTTGGGCTAAGACAGTTCAGAGGAAATGGAAAGGTGGACATCAGAATAAAAACCTGAGACCTGGTAACTAGTGACATTGGTTAAGCTGGGAGACCAGACCGGGTAGGAAATAGGATTGTCAGGAGAGGCGAGAAAAAAAAAAGAGTAAAAGGGATGACTCCCAGATTTCCAAATCTAGTTGACTTAGAGAGTAACAATAGCTTTGATTGGAATACGAAAACCAACAGGGCAAAGCGGAGAGAAAATAAGATTATCTTTATTGTTTGTTTGTTTGTTTATTTGAGACGGAGTCTTACTCTGTCACCCAGGCTGGAGTGCAGTGGCGTGATGTCAGCTCGCTGCAGCCTGCACCTCCCAGGTTCAAGCAATTCTCCTGCCTCAGCCTCCCGAGTAGCTGGGATTACAGGCGCCCACCACCACACCCGGCTGATTTTTTTGTATTTTTAGTAGAGACGGGATTTCACCATGTTGGCCAGGCTGGTTTCGAACTTCTGACCTCAAGTGATCTGCCCCCCCTCAGCAGACTGTAGAGCTCTTTCAACTATGTGATAGTAAAAGGTTACAAAATGAACACTTATTTTGGAGAAATTCTTGTAGGTTTTTAGCCCAAAGTGGGATTACAGGTTTGAGCTGCCGCGCCCAGCCATTATCTTGATTTTTTGTTTTTCTTTTTGAGACAGAGTCTTGCTCTGTCACCCAGGCTGGA
This sequence comes from Ateles fusciceps, assembly GCA_036589455.1. Lineage (NCBI taxonomy): Eukaryota > Metazoa > Chordata > Mammalia > Primates > Atelidae > Ateles > Ateles fusciceps. Next base: position 42,196,754 of record JAZHEH010000065.1, read on the forward strand.
GTGCAGTGGCACACTCTTGGTTCACTGCAACCTCTGCCTCCCCAGTTCAAGCGTTTCTCCTACCTCAGCCTCCTGAGTAGCCAGGACTACAGGAGCCTGCAACCACACCCGGCTAATTTTTGTATTTTTAGTAGAGATGAGGCTTCACCATGTTGATCAGGCTGGTCTCAAATTCCTGGCCTCAAGTGATTCACCCTCCTCAGCTTCCCAAAGTATTGGGATTACAGCGTTTGAGCCACCATGCCCAGCCCATTATCTTGGTTTAATAAGGTGTTGTTTTTTTCCTCCCTCCCACCCCTCCCTCCCTCCCTCTTTCCCTCCCTTCCTTCCTTTCTTTTTTTCTTCCTTCCTTTTTTCTTTTGAGACAAGGTGTTACTGTGTCACCCAGGCTGGAGTGCAGTGGTGGGATCATGGCTCACCACAGCCCGGACCTCCCTGGCTCGAGCAGTCCTGCCACCTCAGTCTCCAGGTAGCTGGGACAACAGGCTCATGCCACCACGCCAGGCTAATTTTTTATTTTTTGTAGAGACAAGGTCTGGCTATGTTGCTCAGGTGGCTCTTGAACTCCTGGGCTCAAGTGATCCTCCCACCACGTCCTCCCAAAGTGCTGGGATCACAGGTGTAAGCCACTGTGCCCGGCCAGGTTTTATTTTTCATGTTCTTCACTTTAAAGGCCAACGAAGCTGGGTGCAGTGGGTTCACACTTGTAATCGCAACCCCTTGGGAGGCTGAGGCAGGAGGAGGCTCACTTGAGGCTAGGCATTTGAGTCCAGCCTGGGCAACATAGCGAGACTCTGTCTCTACAAAAAATTTAAAAAATTAGCTGGCTGGCACACACCTGTAGTCCCAGCTACTCAGGAGGCTGAGGTGGGAGGATTGTTTCAGCCTGGGAGGCTGAGGCTGCAGTAAGCCATGGTGGCATCACTTCACTACAGCCTGGGCAACAGAGTGACTCTGTCCCCCCAAAAGAGAAAAACTCCTAATGGATTGAAATTTTTATGTTTTCTCTCTTAAACTCAAAAGAATCCCCAAACAACTAAGTTGCTTTTTAGTTGCCTATGAACCATTTATACAAAAAGCATTCCTGCTCTTGTGCAAAATATGGAAATCTATTTATTTAATCATTCCAGTTATCCTTGGTTATTTCACTTGACATCTCCAGAATGGGAGTAAAATTATTTTCAAGAAGTTTAAAATAAATTAAGGAAGATAGATTGAAATATACCCCGCCAAATCTCATTTACTTTTCAGGCCCCAGGACAGTCAGTTCGTTCCAGTCCTTCTCGTCAGCTAAAATTCCATAAGGAAAATAGCATATTTCATTTTTACACAATACTGCAATGCTCCAATTTTTACAGTATTTGAATTTAAAGTGATATGATAGAAGAGAATTTCAGTCTGTAGAGCTCTTTTAACTATGTGATAGTAAGAGGTTACAAAATGAACACTTGTTTTAGAGAGATGCTTGTAGTTTTTTAGCCTAAGTGAGACTGTATAGAGTTTTCTGGCAGTTCATACTAAGAAAAGAACATTTCCATGTCCTTATAACATCCAGAAAAATTCAGGATTTGTACAAAACAATCAAATTGACATTGAATTATCTTTTTTTTTTTGAGGCAGGGTCTCACTCTGTCACCCAGGCTGGAGTGCTGTGGTGTGATTTTGGTTCACTGCAACCTCTGCCTCTCAGGTTCCAGTGATTCTCTCACCTCAGTCTCCCAAGTAGCTGAGACTACAGGCGTGCCCCATCATGCCCAGCTAATTTTTGTATTTTTGGTAGAGATGGGGTTTCACCCTGTTCGCCAGGCTGGTCTTGAACTCCTGGCCTCAAGTAATCTGCCTCTCTTGACCTCCCAAAGTCCTGGGATTACAGGCGTGAGCCACCATACCCAGCGAGTTGTCTTTCTCATGTTTTAATTTCATCCTTAAAAATTTAAGGTTTGTTACTTGGTATACTCTCAGGACAAATAAAAAAAAAAGGTAAAATTTAAAAAAATTAAGGTTTGTACAAGAAGACAAGGCTGACATTCCCTAAATTATATCATTTTTAAAATTCCTGAACACACAGAGAAAGACCGTATGTTTGGATTTCAGAGCTGAGGAACAGGCACAGTCACCTTCGCAGGAAAGCTCAGGATGAACCTGTGCGGTTAATATTCTGTCAAGTTTTACTTGAGACATTGATTATGATTCACAGCCAAATATGACTCATTCCTATAAATGCTATATCTGAAATGATGTCATTAGCTTTTTGAGTTTTAGGGGAGAGAAGACAGTGATAGTTTAGCCTGACTAGTAAATTAGCATATTACAGTTATTCTTAACATATACAAGTGCATACGATGTGATTAGTTTAAATATTGACACTCATATTCCTTTAATTTCTTTTTTTCTTTTTTTTTAATTGTCTTTCCTTGCCTGTGTAAACAAATATTCCTTTAATTTCTAATGTTCTTTAAGATAGAGTCCAGCCAGAGGATCACTTGAGCCAGGGGTCTGAGACTAGCCTGGGAGACATGGTGAGACCCCCACCTCTGCAAAGAATAAAAAATTAGCTGGGCACAGAGGTATGGGCCTGTAGTCCCAGATACTCAGGAGGCTGAGGCGGGAGGACAACTTGAACCCCGGAGGTTGAAGCTGCAGTGAATCATGATTGTGCCACTGCACTCTAGCCTGAGTGACAGAGTGAAACCCTGTCTCAAAAAAAAAAAAAAAAAAAAAAAAAAAAAATATATATATATATATATATATATATACACACACACAGCCCATCCAGACAGATCATCCCATACGGAAGCCCACAAGCCAATGAACTGTAGGGGCCAAGGGAAAACTCCCTCTTTGCCCTCTGAAGCTTTGCCGAAAAATCAGCTCATGAAAGACACTAATTGGAGAAAAGGCATAGAAATACCTGGGGAGAACCACAGAGTGATTACTTACCCCACAGAGGAGTTTAGAAGCTTATATACCATCCTGGAAAAAAGACTGTGGGAAGGGGAAGAAGAAGCATTCTTTTAGGGAATTAATAGAGAGAATGAATGATAGGGGAACAGAGCTTAATTTATACATTAGCTCCTGAAAGGGTCTCTTCAGATGTGGTTACATTCTTGGTCTTACGAGAAGAATAAGAAAAAAAAAATTGTTCCTCCGCAGGCACTTTCTCACAAAAATTAAAAAGTAAAAGAAAAAAAGAAGAAAGAAGAAAAAATAAATAAATAAAACCTTGTTCTTTTTGGTGGGCCTGGATCTTAGGCAGACGAAGGAACTTCAGCTTGATCCAGTGCTTTGGGAGAGATGGTGGGGAGTGTGGTCAGAGAAACCTTGAAGCTTCTTCCGTTCAGCACCTCAAAGCACTATATTTTGGGGTATTGGTTTCTGAGCCCCAACAAACTCAGAGCATACAATTGGCCTCTTATTGCTATATCTTAAAGTGCAAGCAGTCAGGCAAGGATCACTTAATTTTTGAGCATCAAACCACATATATAATTAAATAGGAATAAAAGGAACCTGTAGGACATTCAGACAGCAGAAGAAAGAATGTTTAAAGCCCCTGTAATTAATAGCCTCAGTGTGTTAGGAATATAGTACATCCATGAAGCAAATACAAGATGCTATAAAAAGAAAATTTAAAAACTTGCTGGGATCACAGGTGTGAACCACTACACCTGGTTGAGAATCTGACCAGCTGAGCCTAGCACAATTGATAAAATTGTGAGCAAATAAAGTGGTTCCTCTCTACATCTCTTTGGTCTTTTTCAAGGTTGTTATTTTGAACTATTATGTTTTTGGGGTAGTTTGTTGTGCAGTAATAGATAAGAGAAAGAGTCACTTCAAGAAAATTTCTCTGGCTGGGCACAGTGGCTTATGCCACTGTGAGAGGCTGAGGCAGGAGGATCACTTGAGTCCAGGAGTTCAAGACCAGTTTGGGCAACACAGGGAAACCCCTGTCTCTACAAAAAATAAAAATTAGCCAGGTGTGGTGGCACGCACCTCTAGTCCCAGCTTCTCAGGAGGCTCAGATGGGAGGATTGCTTGAGCCTAAGAGGTCGAGGCTAGAGTGAGCCAGTATAACGTCACTGCTCTCCAGCCTGGATGACAGAGTAAGACCCTATCAAAAAAAAAAGGAAGAAAGGAAGAAAGAAAGAAAAGAAGGAAGGAAAAAGAAAAGAAAGGAAAGAGAAAAAAATGAAAGAAAGAAAAGAGAGAGAAAAAGAAAGACAAAAAATTAAAATCTTAGTTTTTGAGACAGGGTCTCGCTCTGTTCCTCAAGTTGGAGTGTGGTGGCACAATCACGGCTTACTGCAGCCTCAACCTCCCAGGCTCAAGTGATCCTCCCACCTCAGCCTCCCAAGTAGCTGGGACTACAGGAGTGCACCACCATGCCTGGCTAATTTTTTTAAAAAAACATCTGTATTGATGGGATCTTCTCATGTTGCCCAGGCTGGTCTCAAACAACTGGACTCAAGTGACACTTCCACCCCAGCCTCCCAAAGTGCTGAGATTACAGGTGTGAGCGACCACTCGACCCACAGTCTTTCTAAGGAAAAAAACAGGTCACACACAAAGCATCAGAACTGGAATAGTATCTGAAATCTCAGTTTGAAGTTAGAGGACAATGAACAATGACTTCAAAGTTTCAAGGGTAAATTAATTCCAACTTAGAAGTCTGTTTCCTACCAAACTGTCAATCAGACATAAGAGTAGAATAAAGATCTTCCAAACACATAACACCTCAAGAAATGTATTCCCCATGCAGTCTTTTTCAGGAAGTTACTGGAGGAAGTGCTTCATTGAAGAGAGTAAACCAAGAAAGAATAAGACATGGGATCTAGGACGCATGAGAGCTCACTTGGGAGAAGAGTGAAAGGAATTTCCAGGGGGAGGGTCAGAAGCAGTCTCCCTGTGGCATCTGTACAAGAGGGCCAGAGAGCGACTAGCCCAGCCTGCAGCAGGAGGACAGATGAGTCCCGGGGCAAGGGGAAGGTTTCAAAGAACAAGATAAAATTGCCGGAATTCTCAATATGTTTGCAGAACTTGAGAAGAGATGTGCGCTTCTGGCAGAGACCTTCAGGATGGATGAGCGCCAGGTAAATAAACAATGAGGTCAAAGAGTGTAGGAGAGCAAGAGATCACCTCCAGTTCCTCTGTGGGTCTTATGTGGGTTCTTCAGCTGATTCTAGAAACCAAACTGACACCACGCAGATTAACAAGAGAAAATCATATAAATTCATTAGTTTTGTTTTGTTTTGAGCCAGAGTCGCCTTGTATCACCCAGGCTGGAGTGCAGCGGTGTGATCTGAGCTCACTGCAACCTCCATCTCCCAGGTTCAAGTAATTCTCCTGCCTCAGCCTCCCAAGGTGCTGGGATTACAGGCGTGCATCACCATACTCAGCTGATTTTTTGATTTTTAGTAGAGATGAGGTTTCACCACGTTGGCCAGGCTGGTCTCAAACTATGGACCTCAAGTGACCTGCCCTCCCTGGCCTCTCAAAGTGCTGGGATTACAGGCGTGAGCCACTGCACCTGGCCCAGATTCATTAGTTTTATACATGAGCATCTTCACAAGAGAGTCAAGTCCAAAGAAATGGCCAAAGCAAGATGCTTTTATACTTTTGGGACAAAGAATGATAAATCTGAGAAGAAAGCACAGGACAAAGGCGACCTGGCTGGGAGCAATACATTTGGAGGGGTGTCACTAGGAGGTATATGGAAAACAAGGGTGATTTCCATAAGTACATTTGTCAGGTACATTGCAATTCCCACTCTAAGATGACAGCTCTTTTCTGAGCCTAGTGCAGGGAGAGTGCTTCTCCCAGAGGAATGTTGATGGCTTGCTGCATGCTGGAGAAGACGGGTCAGCTTGCCCTTTCTTCTTAAAGGTTTTCAACTCAAAATAATCAAATTACCAATTTGGTATGTTTTGGGATGGCATATCATTCACTTCTTCAAGCAAGTGTAAAGCACTTATTAATAGCAAAGAAAAAAAAAGAGAAAAAGTACAAGAAATTGTCTTCATAGCACAACTCATTGTACATGTAAACATAAATATCAATAGAATCCAAACTTATGACACAACTGTATTAGGAGGATGGGGAAGGAGAATATATGTATATGTTTAAATGTCTTTAGATGATATTCTGGGTAATAATAGAGCTAAAAACCTCATCTTCATACTACTATAAAGTCATCAGTTTACATCTAAAACCAAAACATAAAAAATATAGCACTATACGAGCAAGGTGCAGTGGCCCATGCCTATAATCCCAGCACTTAGGGAGGCTGAGGCGGGCAGATCACCTGAGGTCAGGAGTTTCAGACCAGCCTGACTAACATGGTAAAAACCCATCTCTACTAAAAACACACAAAAAAATTAGGCAGGCTTGGTAGCTGCACCCGCCCATAATCCCAGCACTTTGGGAGGCCAAGGTGGGTGGATTACTTGAGGTCAAGAGTTTGAGACCAGCCTGACCAACATGGTGAAATCCTATCTCTATTAAAATAAAAAATTAGCCGGGTGTGGTGGCAGGCGCCTGTAATCCCAGCTACTAGGGAGGCTGAGGCAGGAGAATCACTTGAACCCGGGAGGCAGAGGTTGCAGTGACCTGAGATCAAGCCAGTACATGTCATCCTGGGCAACACAGCAAGACTCTGTCTAAAAAAAAAAAAAAAAAAAGTATATATATATATATATATATATACACACACACACACACACATATATATGTATATATGTATCACTATATGCATTTTATTTTAAAATATGAAGGTAAACACTGAAGGAAGAAAAAGGGTTGAAAGATTGTCCGTGGGAGGAGGAAGCAGACAGAAAGCAAGGGTGGTCAGAGGGAGTCCAGGAGACCTCTGGGGTTGTTTTAGACCTGGTAGTACTTACTTTACTTAAAACAACAACATGATTTTAAAATTTTTCTTTTTAAAAGACAGGGTCTCACTCTGTCGCTCAGTCTGGAGTGCAGAGGCACAATCACAGCTTACTGCAACCTCAACCTCCTGGGTCCAAGTGATCCTCCTACCTCAGCCACCTGACCCAATCTCAGAATGAAAATAAAAATTAAAAAAAAAATGAATAAATAAGTGTATGTGATACTGAAGTGAGCATGTCTAAAAGTCCTGGAAAGTCCTTAAATTTAAGTCCTTAAATGTCTATTCCCCAAATTCATATGTTGAAATCCTAACCCACAAAATGGTGATATTAGAAGTGTGGAAAGTAAAAAAGTTCTTCTTTAAAGTTTTATTTTTTGTTAAAAAATAAGTGTGCTAATAACTTTGTTAAGCCCTATCCTATGTAGCTGTTAGATATGCCATGCTTACAGGCACGTAGTACATTCTATGTCCTTGTACTTTAACAAAGATATCTGTGCTGGACCTGCTCACAGGCATGTCCCAGCTTTTCATTGCCTTTACCTGTTTAAAAAAGTTTGAACTTATTAGCTGATCGGGTTTTAGTTTAAATTGTAAGGTCTGGCTCCAACTAACGAAGATTAAACACAGCAGTAAGGACAACCCCAAATGGGTAAGGGATAAATTTGTCTGTTTTCCTTTATTCATTGTACTCTCGTGGCAAAATGGCTAGTAAAATTACCCTTCCTGCAGTCCAGGAAGTAAAAATTGCGTTGCTAAAAGATCCTTTATCTCAGTGCTAAATTTTCTTTGCGCCACCAAGCATCTGTTTCCAACATCTATTTCCAACAGGAGGCAGGGCCTTTGGGAGGAGATTAGGTTATGAGGACAGAGCCCTCATGAATGGATTAGTGCCTGTAAAAGAAAGAAATGGCTGGGTGTGGTGGTTTATGGCTGTAATCCCATCATTTTGGGAGGCCAAGGAGGGTGGATCACAAGGTCAGGAGTTTGAGACCAGCCTGGCGAATATGGTGAAACTCCATCTCTACTAAAAATACAAAAACTAGCTGGGCATAGTGGTATGCACCTGTAGTCCCAGCTACTTGGGAGGCTGAGGCAGGAGAATGGCTTGAACCTGGGAGGCAGAGGTTGCAGTGAGCCAAGATTGCGCCACCGCACTCCAGCCTGGGTGGCAGATCAAGACTCCATCTCAAAAAAAAAAAAAAAAGAAAAAGAAAAAAAGAGAGAGAGAACCTAGAGAGAGACCCCTTGTCCCCTTCCACTGTGTGAGTTACAATGAAAAGATGATAGCCTAATGGAGGAATGAGGTCACCAGACAAGGAATCTGCCAATGCCTTGATCTTGGACTTCCAGCCTCCAGAACTGCAGGAAATAAATTTCTGTTGTTTATAAGCCACAGTCTATGGTATTTTGTTACAGCAGCCTGAATAGACTAAGGCAAATCTTTTGCCCATGTTTTAACCAGCTTGTCTTTTTGCTGTTGAGTTGTAAGTGTTCTTTATATAACCTATATTCTAGACCCTCATCAGGCATATGTGACTGATTTTTTTTGACTGCAAGAGCAAAATCTCTTGCCACTTTTTGGTCAGGATATTCTCAAAAAACCAAGGTTTCGGGTTGAGCACATTTACCACAGGTTAAAAATCCATATTTTAAAGGAACATCTAAGAATATCTATGCTTCTTTTTGATTCAGTAGTTTCTGCTACAGAGGTGCTATTAATATTCATCATTGCACCACTGCATTCTGGCCTAGGTGGCAGAGGAAGACTCTGTCCCTTAAAAAAGAAAATTAAAAGTCATAAACACTCTGGTTTGTAAGGTGACCAGCTTGTTTTTCAAAAAAATTAGGTTTCACATACTCAGCTCACTGGTTTCAATGGTCAGGCATAATTTATCTCTCAAAGTTCACTCACCCTTATTACTTTGATACAACAGCAATATCATTGCCACCAGGTTCTCAAAAGTGCCAAATTTTATATTTGTTCAGTGCAAACAGTTTCTTTTTTTTTTTTTCCCCAGATTTTCATATGTGAAAAAGCAAGATTCTGCTTACTTTACAGTCTTTGAGTGGTATTGCTATTTTAGACGGATCACATGAATCCCTTGGCTTATACTCCTCGGTCACTGACCAGTTTATATACACCCCATTTTGCCACACTGGCAGTTTTTAGAACCCACTTATTTTCCAGACAAGGAAAGTGAAATAATTTAGAATTTAGGGTAGAGGCCAGGCGAGGTGGCTCATGCCTGTAATCCCAGCACTTTGGGAGGCCAAGGTGGGAGGATCAGCCTGGCCAACATGGTAAACTCCATCTCTACTAAAAATACAAAAATTAGCTGGGCATGATGGTGCACACCTCTAGTCCCAGCTACTAGGAAGGCTGAGGCACAAGAATTGCTTGAACCCAGGAGGCAGAGGTTGCAGTGAGCCGAGATCACACCCACTGCACTCCAGCCTAGGCAACAGAGTGAGACTCTGTCTCAAAAAAGCACACAGAATGTGGGAAAAATTATTTGCTAATCATATATCTGATAAGGGACTTATATCTAGAATATATAAAGAACTCCAACAACTTAATAATAAAAAGACTACCCAATTTTTAAAAAGCAAAGGATTTGAATGAACATTTCTCCAAGGAAGATATGCAAATAACTGATAAGCACATGAAGAGATGCTCAACATTGTTACTGTAGTTATTAGGGAAATGCAAATCAAAATCTGGAATGAGATACCACTTCACATTGACTAGTCTGGTTAGAATTTAAAAAGACAAAATAATTGGTGTTGGTGAAGATATGGCAAAAGTAGAATCCTTATACATTGTTGGTGGGATTGTAAAATGATGCAACTGTTTTGGAAATAGTTTGTCAGTTTCTCAGAATGTTGAACAGAGTTATTTATGACTCAGCAATTCTACTCCTTGGCATATAGCCATGATCATTGAAAATGTGTGTGCACACACAAACATGTACATAAATGTTTATACCAGCATTACTCATAATAGCCCAAAAGTGGAAACAATTCAAATGTCCATCAACTGATGAAAGGATAAATAAGATGTGGTATATCCATACCATGGAATATTATTTGGCCATTAAAAGGAATAAAATACTGATAAGTGCAGCAACATGGATGAACCATGGGAACATTGTGCTCAGTGAAAGAAGCCAGACACAAAAGGCCACATTTTGTATGGATTCCGTTTATATGAAGTGTCCAGAAAGAGAAAAACCACAGAGATATAAAGTAGATTAGTGGCTTCCAATGGGCTGGGGGAAGAGAGACAATGGGGGAGTGACTGCAAATAAATATGGAGTTTCTTTGGGGTTGAAAAAAAGGTTCTAAAATAAGATAGTGGTGATGATTACACAATTATATGAATATACCAGAATCCACTGAATTGTAAAAGGGTGGAATTTTATGCTATCTGAAATATATCAGCAGGGTAAAATGGCTCACACCTGTAATGCCAGCACGTTGGGAAGCTGAGGCAGGTGGATCACCTGAGATCAAGAGTTCAAGACCAGCTTGACCACCATGGTGAAATCCTATCTCTACTAAAAATACACAAACTTAACCGGGCGTGGTGGCAAGCACCTGTAATCCCAGCTACTAGGGAGGCAAGGCAGGAGAATCTCCTGAACCTGGGAAGTGGAGGTTGCAGTGAGCAGAGGTGTGCCACTGCACTCTAGCCTGGGCAACAGAGCGAGACTCCGTCTCAAAGAGAAAAAATAATCTCAATAAAACTATTATATTAAAAAACAAAAACTCGGTGCTTTTTTTTTTTTTTTAGTCTCGCTTTGTCACCCAGGCTGGAGTGCAACGGCACTCTCCAGGCTCACTGTAACCTCTGTCTACCAGGTTCAAGTGATTCTCATGCCTCAGCCTGCCAAGAAGCTGGGATTGTAGGCGTGTACTACTACACCTGGTTAATTTTTGTATTTTTAGTAGAGATGGGGTGTCACCATGTTGGCCAGGCTGGTCTCAAACTGCTGGCCTCAAGGGGTTCGCCCTCCTCGGCCTCCCAGAATGCTGGGATTACAAGCATGAGCCACTGTGTCCGACCTCAACTCATTGCTTTTTAAATTTACCAGTTGAGCTCAGAGTAAAGTGAATTCTTAGACATAGAAATATTGTTTTTAAGTGGGAAATTCCTCTATCTAGCCTCTCTGTTAATTAATTCATCTCTTTAACGTCCTGTCAAGTTTTTTTAATTGAAATACCATATCTTTCTTCCCAGGGCACTGCTGTACAGATTTAAGCAAAAATTTGTGGAAGCTTTTTAATTTTAACGGACAAAAACAGAGCGTCTTTGATTATAAATGATGTAGGGGACCTGGCATGTTCATCATATGTTTTATTTTTATTTAATTTTTAACTTTTTTGAGACAGAGCCTTCCTTTGGTGCCCAGGCTGAAGTGCAGTGGCATGATCTCAACTCAGTGCAACCTCCACCTCCCAGGTTCAAGCGATTCTTGTGCCTCAGCCTCCCGAATAGCTGGGACTACAGGCCTGTGCCACCATACCTGGCTAATTTTTGTATTTTTAGTAGAGATGGGGTTTTGCCATGTTGGCCTAGGGTAGTCTTGAACTCCTGGCCTCGAGAAATCTTCTTGCCTGGGCCTCCCAAAGTGTTGGGATTATAGGCATGAGCCACCGAGCCTGTCCTATTATATACTTTAATATGTAGTCCTATTTGATTAAATAATATGTATTTAAGTAAACCATTTTAGCTAAACCTTTTTCTGAATAATAGGAAACAATTCATTAGAATATAAGTGAATCACTTTCTCTACTCTAAAACCATTAGTGGGACTTAGCAAAATAAGCAAGTCTTGCCCTGTAGCAAAATGATAAATAAATATAGCTTTTAGTACTATAAAAGAAGAAAAAAGGTGTCTTTGAGAAGGATTTGAGGGGCCCTGCCATAGCATAGATGGGTATAGGATGATGTGTATAGTCTTTAATAAGCCTCAAATATATTGTACTTTTTCCTGCTTTTAAAGAACTTATGCCTTCTTGAGGGGACAAGCTTTCCATGAACAGTGTAATTAAATGGCATAATGTACAAAAAGCACATGCTTTTGGTACACATTAAATAAGACCATCAGGTTGGCCGCGGTGGCTTACACCTATAATCCCAGCAGTTAGGGAGGCTGAGGTGGGCAGATCACTTGAGGTCAGGAGTCTGAGACCAGCCTAGCCAACATGGTGAAACCCAATTATATTGGTTAGGCTTTGTGTCCTCACCTAAATCTCATCTTAAATTATAATCCCCATAATCGCCACAATCCTCACATCCCTACATGTCAAAGGAGAGATCAGGTGGAGGTAATTGAATCATGGGGGCAATTTCCCCTCATTCTGTTCTCGTGATAGTGAGTTCTCACGAGATCTGATGGGTTTATAAGGGGCTCTTCCCACTTCGCTCGGCAGGTCTCTCTCCTGTCGCCCTATGAGGAGGTATCTTGCTTCCCCTTACTTTTCTGCCATAATTGTGGGTTTCCTGAGGCCTCCCCAGCCATGAGGAACTGTGAGTCAATTAAACCTCTTTCTTTCCTAAATTACCCAGTCTTAGGCAGTTCTTTGTGGCGGCACGAAAATTTACTAAAACACCTGTCTCTACTAAAAATACAAAATTAGCCAGGTGTAGTGGCACGCACTGCTCCAGCTACTGGAGGCTGAGGCATGAGAATCACTTGAACCTGGCAGGCAAAGGTTGCAGTGAGTTGAGATTGTGCCACTGCACTCCAGCTTGGGCAACAGTGAGACTCTGTCTTAAAAAAAAAAAAAAAAGAGAGAGAGAGAACATCAGAATTAATTTATTTAACTTTCATTCACTAAACACTTAAGTGCCTTCTATATACCAAACACTGGATTAGACCTGGGCGTTGTAAACAAGGATTTTGTTTAGGCCTCCTAAATAGCAATGTAGGGCAATAATGCAAAAGGTGTCAGAAGCTGGATAGGACGAAGTGCAATAGTGATAGTTTCTTAGAAAAATCTGTGGAAAATTCTAAGCACAAAGGTTGGACTTGTTATCTGCTTACTAAAATGTGGCTCTTGCAGGTTGCAGCAGTCACATACACTCATTTTTTCCATACAGAGCTGGGCTACTTGTCATGGAAGGAAGGTGGGCAGTATCTGGGGCCTGGCGGGGGCTACTGACAGCAGGCCAACTGTACCTTTTCTCCGTTAAGCAGGTAAGCAAAATACACAGTAAAGGTGTACTTGGTGGTGCTGGCCCATGGCTGGAAGGGCTTATAAACCAGAAGGTATTACCTAAAGCCTTTCTACCCATGGTGACAAGGCCTCTCCAACATGCTGAGAATTCACTTGTCTTGCTGTACCTGGTGGGAGTCTGCTGTATTTCCACCAGTTCCCCGACGAATGGGGACAAAGCTGTGGCTCTGCCAGCTAGGCCCAGGAAGTTACAGGGATATATAAGTATGTCACTAACTTTTCCCCTTCTGAGAGCTAGCTCCTTCCACACATACCCAGCAGGCTTAGCTTGTTTCTTCTTCAGCCTGGGCACAGAGACATGTTTGTTCATTACGGTACCTGAGCTGCTACTGCTTTTTTTTTTTTTTTTTGAGGCGGAGTCTCCCTGTGTCACCAGGCTGGAGTACAATTGTGCGATCTCAGCTCACTGCAACCTCTGCCTCCCAGGTTCAAGCAATTCTCCTGCCTCAGCCTCTCGAGTAGCTAGGACTACAGGCACAGGCCACCATGCCCAGCTAATTTTTATACTTTTAGTAGAGACAGGGTTTCACCATGTTGGCCAGGATGATCTGGATCTCTTAATCTTGTGAACCACCTGCTTGGCCTCCCAAAGTGCTGGGATTACAGGCAGTAGTCACTGCGCCCAACCAATACCTGAGCTGCTTTTTTTTTTTTAAATACCTGAGCTTCTCAGGCTGTTGTCTCTCCTTCCTGGAAATGCATGATGTGTTTTCCTTTCCTCAACCCCTTACTTTCTCAAGGTTTTTGTTTGTTTGTTTTTAGCAACAGGGTCTTGCTATGTGCCTAGTCTGGTCTCAAACTCCTGGACCCAAGCCATTCTCCCTTCTCGGTCTCCCAAAATGCTAGGATTCCGGGTGTCAACCCTTTTCTAGGATGTCTAGTCCAGTCACTTTTACCCAGGACAAACATACTCCCTCAGGAACTCACCTCTATCCAGTTTTCCTGCTCAAGGCTGCCAGCTGTTTCAGTCGTTACTGGAAAATTGTGCAATTCTAAGCAAAGAGGCTGGAGGCAGGGATTCTGTGCCAATATTAGAGTCTGGGGTTCCCAGAGGGCTGGGGGCTCCGTCTCAGAGAAGATTGTTATTGTTGTCGCAGCAACTGTTGCTCGAGGACAGCAGTGGTCGGAGAACCCCTGAGGTCTCTGAGATCCTCTCTTTTCCAATCACCTGTCTGTGCGAGGCCAGATTTCAACCAAAGCATTTCAACCAAAACACATCTCAAAAGATTGAATGCAGATACAGATACGAGAATCCAGCTCTCTTCTATCCAGAGATTTACAAAAAATTAAAATTTCTGTTTTAATTTTAATACAATAAATATTGACACAACCCATGTAAAGAAAATGCCTTGGAGCCCTCAACAATTTCTAAAAGTTGTAAGGGGGTTCTGAGATGGGAAATTTTGAGAACTGCCACTCTAAGCTACTCTGGGCCCCACTCTGTTCTTCCTGCTCTTCCTGAGGGACCTCGTAAGACTCATTGCTTCAACTACTACGTCCAAGCTGGTGATTGCTGTGGGCAGTAAGTACCTAAGCTTCTATGTGCTATTCTGCAAGTACCTGGGGATAAGGGAAATAAGATTGCCGCTGAGAGCTGAACTGGATAAATCCATACACAGCAGATCTGACCCACCATTCACACATTCAACAAATATTTATTGGGCACCTACTCTGTGCCGTACACTCTTCTAGACACTGGGCTTACAAACAGAAAATCCCTGAACATTCTACTGGGGTGAGAGATGATAAAAGAATATAATGGAGTCTGGGTATGGTGGCTTATGCTTGTATTCCCAGAACTTTGAGAGGCTGAGATGGGAGGATTGCTTGGGGCCAGGAGTATAACACTAGCCTGGGCAATATAGTGAGACACTGTCTCTACAAAAAATTTAGGAAAAAAGAAAAAGAATGTGACAAGGACTGTGTGTGTATATGAGTTTGTGAGTATATGCCTGTATTTTATTCCTTTCTTCCATAAATTATTCCCAATAGCCATTCTGCTAGTAGCCCTCCTGGGAAGTGGTGTTGACAAATTTCATCTTGGTAAGGAGGCAGATATGATGTAAGACAAGTTCCTTCCAGCCATGGAGGTGGGGTAAGGAGGAGAGCCAGGAGAACAGACCTTAGGATTGGCAGCTCAGGGACAAGACCAGTCCAGCATCCTGGCAGCACAGGTTGGCAACCATCCAGAGGAGAAAAACAAGAAAAACATGGGCTGTGAGCCACCATGAGGCCACCTAGGTACCACCCTCCAAACACCGTCTTAAAAGAGGAAAGGAAAAAGGGAGAGAAACAGCTCTAATGGGGAGTTATTAGCTGGAATGAGACCTTAAGTCTGAAGAATGAGATACTTTTATTGGTAATTTTAAGTTCCATTTCAAACATTTAATTTTCATGTCTGAGATGTACTGTGATAAAATTTCAGTCTGGCTGCATTAACATTTTACTGTTGCTGGGCTGTGGTCTGAAGCCTTGAGGCGGAGAACGCAGGCAAAAATGGCTCAATTAAACCTTCCTTCTCATTTATCTAAACCCCAATGTTACTACCACCCGATGGTCACATGGGAGAAAGGGGACCGAAAAGAAGACCCCAGGAGGCAATGAAAACAGGATGCAGTCTTTTTCTCCTGAAGGAAACAGTTCCTGTCCTCTTTGCCACTTAGGCTGCCTGGAAGGGAAAAGCAGAATTGGTCACTTATCACTTGCAGCCTGCATTCAAGAAAGGAGACAGGGCTAGAGAAGGAAATAACAGCTGGTCTTCTTTTGAGGGTGCCAGATAATTCTGGCCTTCTGATAAGATAAAGACAGAAACAGAATCCCTCTCATGTGGCCCATCAGTGTCCCTGGAATGACTCATCAGATTAGGGCTCCTTCTTGGAATGGGAATGAAGATAAGGATCAAGGAGGAACCTGGATAAGCAAACTCACAGCCTCCCTAAAAGTTAGGCCTTTTAAACAGAGAAACTGAGACTTAAGGTAGAGAAAATAAAGTGAAGTCATACACAAGGAGGAAAGCCAGGTTTGGAACCCAGATTTGACTGGTTTCAAAGTATAGCCAGTTCTTGCTAAACCCCAAGACTCCCCCACTTCTACTCCCCATCAGAACCTTTTTTTTGTTTTTTTTTTTTTTTGAGACAGAGTCTTGCTCTGTCACCTAGGCTGGAGTGCAGTGGCAGGATTACAACTCACTGCAGCCTCAAACTCCCAGGCTCAAGTGATCTCACTTCAGCCTCTTAGGTAGCTGAGACTACAGGTACATGCCACCACACCCGGGTAATTTTTGTATTTTTTGTGGAGATGGGGTTTCTCCATGTTGCCCAGGCTGGTCTTGAACTCCTGAGCTCAAGCGATCTGCCCACCTCAACCTCCCAAAGTACTACAATTACAGGTGCGAGCCACTGCACCCAGCCCAGAACCGGTTTTATTTAGTGTAGACAATTTTTCGTGCATCTTGCAGTCTTTTCCTACCCTGGGATATAAGGTGAAATTCCTTGTCTAGGATTCCTTGTCTAAGAGAACCACGGCTATAGCAATTATTCATCCAGCAAATATTTATTGAGCGTGAGGCCTGTCCTCAGTCTGGGTCATGAAATCACTTCTATGATTAATTCAATTTTTTGAAATGTGATAAGCAGTTAAATGGATCCAGCCATAGGAGGAGAACTGACTGAAAAGTGAGGAAGTAGAGGACGAGAGGACAAAGACCAACATTCAGAAGCCCTAAAGCAGCTGAGGCTCCTCACTGAAGGTAGGACAGGAACTGCGTTGTTTGCACAAAATGAGATGGTGGTCGTGAAGCTTTTCTTGGGGGTGGGGGAGAGCATGTGCCCATGGCCTGTTTCTCCCTGATTGTTTTCTGTGCTGATAGAATCTTGTTCCATGGAGAGATTATGCTTTTTTTTTTAATTTATTTTTTGAAGCTGGTTGGTAGTTTGTGATCTTTCCAACCTTTTCCTGAGCATTTCTAATCATTTTTCAACTTTTTTTGAAGTGCTATACAAAGCGATCTAATTGTCAGCACAGACCAATGTTTGTTATGCAGTTAACCCTAGCACAGAGTTGATGTATCCACTCTGGTTTATCCATCGCAAAATTTATCCCAAACCTACCACAGTTTCAAACTACTTTCCTTCAGCCTTCATCAGTGTAAGTTCAGGTAAAATTAACCTAAACGCAGTTTGCATGATAAATCTGTTCTCTAAAATTATACAATGTTTTCCAAACCAAGTATGCTTAATTTTTAGATCATCTAGGAGGAAATAGAGCACAATAATAAATCGAAGGGTCCCCCCGCACATCACCATCTAGGTGAAGCCCCAGTGACTGCATTTACTAGCTCTGTGACCTTGGCAGAATCATTGAACTTTTTTCTGTTTTTTTCTTTTCTTTTTTTTTTTTTTTAAAAGAGATGGGGTTTCACCATATAGGTCAGACTGGTCTCGAACTCCTGACCTCAGGTGATCCACCCGCCTCGGCCTCCCAAAGTGCTGGCATTACAGGCGGAAGCCACCGTGCCCGGCCTCTCTGCTTTTTCTTATATATAAAATGGGGATAATAACTTCTTTTCCAGAGTTGAGAGGGGAATAAATGAATCAGTATTGCTCAGTAGGAAATAAATGAAACTCAGTTTATTTTTTATTTATTAATTTTTTTTCAGGCCAACCATGATGGCTCATGCCTATAATCCCAGCACTTTGGGAGGCCAAGGTGGGTGCATCACTTGAGACCAGGAATTCAAGACCAACCTGGGCAACATAGTGAGAGCCTATCTCTATTAAAAGAAATTTACTAAAAAATTAAAAGAATTTTTTTCTTTTTTCTCTTTTTTTTTTTTTTTTTTTTTTTTGTTGAGACAGGGTCTTGCTCTGCAGCCGAGGTTGGAGTGCAGTGGCATGAACACAGCTAACTGCAGCCTCAACCTCCCTAGCTCAAGTGATCCTCTCACCTCAGCCTCTGGAATAGCTGAGACTGTAGGCATGAGCTGCTGTGCCACGCCTAATGCCAGTTATTACCATCATTAGTTTTTAAGTTTCTTTCTTTCTGCTGCCTTCCATTTGAACAATTAAAGCCATTTATTTCATTTTTAAAAACCTGATTAAAGAACTAATATTTATTGATTCTCTATTAATTATTGGTGAAAGATCAGAGTAGACAAAAAAGATTAAACGATAAAACTATCCCTTAATCCTAGGCCTAAGAAATATAACCACTTCTTTTTTTCTTTGAGACGGAGTCTCACTGTGTTGCCCAGGCTGGAGTGCAATGGTGAGATCTCGGCTCACTGCAACCTTCTTCCCCCTCTGCCTCCTGCTGGGTTCAAGACATTCTCCTGCCTCAAGCTCCTGAGTAGCTGGAATTACAAGCAAGCAGCCACCACGCCTGGCAAATTTGCATATTTTTAGTAGAGATGGGGTTTCACCATGTTGGCAAGGCTGGTCTTGAACTCCTGATCTCAAATGATCCACCCGCCTCGGCCTCCCAAAGTGTGTGACCCACTCACTGCGCCCGGCCTATATCCACTTTTAAAACAACTTTTTCTTTTTATTTATTTATTTATTTATTTTTTTATTTTTGATCCCATTAAAAGTGAACGTGATTGCTATTTAAAACAACTTTCAAGAAATCTGGCCAGGCATGGTGGCTCATGCCTGTAATCCCAGAACTTTGGGAGGCCAAGGTGGGCTGATTGCTTGAGGTCAGGAGTTCAAAACCAGTCTGGCCAACATGGCAAAACCCCATCTCTACTAAAAATACAACAATTTGCTGGGCATGGTGGTGCATGCCTGTAATCCCAGCTACTTGAGAGGCTGAGGTAGGAGAATCGCTTGAACCCTGGGGGCAGAGGTTGCAGTGAGATGAAATCACACCACTGCACTCCAGCCTGAGTGACAGAGCAAGACTCTGTCTCAAAAAAAAAAAAAAAAAAGAAAAAGAAAAAGAAAAAAAAAGCTATTTACTAGACTTTCTAAGAAATGTCTGAAATATTGATTATTTGGGTTTAGGGAAAGAAGAAACTCATTTGTACCAGCATGCTCTCTCTCTCCCCTCGACTGTTTCAGTAGGAATTTGTGTGTGAGTAAACAAATTTCTAGTCATCACATAAAAGTTTCTTTGCCAAGAAAGATAATGAATTATCCTCACTGTCCACTCTTGTCTCCTCTGCCACAGCCTCAGAGGAAGCCACCATCATTACAGTTTTCCATCTCCATGCCTTCCCATCCTCATTTCAACAGGGACAGTGAGAACTTGAGAGCACTTCTGGTCCACGTTTCTCACACAGGGACACAAAAGCCTAGGAAGAAGCCGTAATGTGCTGGAGCTGGGATTAGAGGCCAGTACACTTCCCTGTTTTTTTTTTTTTGTTTTTTTTTTTTTTTTTTGAGGCAGAGTCTCGCTCTGTCACCCAGGCTGGAGTGCAGTGGCACGATCTTAGCTCACTGCAACTTCTGCCTCCCGGATTCAAGCGATTCTCCTACTTCAGACTCCTGAGTAGCTGGGATTACAGGTGTGAACCATCACGCCTGGCAAATTTTTTTTTTTTTCTCGTGAGATGAGTCTCACTCTGTCACCAGGCTGGATTGCAGTGGCATGATCTCAGCTCACTGCAACCTCTGCCTTCTATGTTCAAGTGATTCTTGTGCCTCAGCCTCCCAAGTAGCTGGGTTTACAGGCATGCGCCACCACGCCCAGCTAATTTTTTGTATTTTCAGTAGGACGGGGTTTCACCATGTTGGCCAGGATGGTCTCCATCTCCTGACGTCGTGATCCACCCGCCTTGGCCTCCCAAAGTTCTGGGATTACAGGCATGAGCCACTGCGCCCAGCCATGCCTGTCAAATTTTTGAATTTTTAGTAGAGATGGGGTCTCCATGGTGGCCAGGCTGGTATCCAACTCCTGATCTCAAGTGATCCGCCCGCCTCTGCCTCCCAAAGTGCTGGGATTACAGGAGTGAGGCACCTCGCCCAGCCAGGCCAGTATACTTACCACCACATTGTACAACCCTGCCAGGCTGAGCTCAGAGCATTCCGCCCTGTGCCCAAATCTGACTTCCTACTTCATGAGAGGGTGGCTCTAAAAAAACAAGCAAGGCCAAGCTGTGAAAGGTCTTTGAAAGAGGAAGAGAGATATTCCGAAGCTGCAGGAGGAGAGGATGTACTCCCTGTGCTCAGAAGCATGCAGACCTAAAACAGTGCTTCTTAGATCTGTCTTATTGGTGGAAGCCGTCTTCGCAGTTGGAGTAGCTCACCTCCCAGGTCTGAGTGAGAGAAGGCTGTTCTTTAAAAATCAATCATAACTCAGCCTCTCAACTATGAGGAAGGAAAAGGGTGGTTTTGGAAAATAGGTCGACTTCAGGCTGGTGAGCCACTCCCTCTCAGAAGAAGCAGGATGGGGATGGTGGAGAAGGTCTGAGGACTGAGGAAAAAGACAGCTCTCAAGGACTTTTACAGGAAAATAGTGTTACAGTCACCGAGCGAACACCTGAAGGAACGCAGAAACAAGTATACAGGGTGTGCAGATGAATACCAGGCAGAAGGCACACATAGCTACGTTGGTGAATATGTCTTTGAAGGAAACCCTGGCTTGTTTGTGTTTTTTGTTCAGGAGGCTGAGGCAGGAGAATTACCTGAGGGCCAGAAATTCGAGATCAGTCTGAGCAACTTGTGAAATCCTGTCTCGAGGCAGGTGGATCATGAAGTCAAGAGATCGAGACCATCCTGGCCAACATGGTGAAACCCCATCTCTACTAAAAATGCAAAAATTAGCCGGGTGTGGTGGCGCGTGCCTGCAGTCCCAGCTACTCGGGAGGCTGAGGCAGGAGAATCACTTGAAGCTGGCAGGCGGAGGTTGCAGTGAGCCGAGATTGTGCCACTGCACTCCAGCCTGGCGACAGAGTGAGATTCCATCTCAAAAAAAAAAAAAAAAAAAAGTGAAATGTTCAGGATCAAAAATACAAATGAAGGCCGGGCATGGGGGCTCACGCCTATTATC
Source organism: Ateles fusciceps (assembly GCA_036589455.1). Classification (NCBI taxonomy): domain Eukaryota; kingdom Metazoa; phylum Chordata; class Mammalia; order Primates; family Atelidae; genus Ateles; species Ateles fusciceps. The sequence continues at coordinate 42,217,869 of JAZHEH010000065.1, forward strand.
CCAGCACTTTGGGAGGCCAAGGCGGGTGGAGCACTTGAAGTCAGGAGTTTAAGACCAGCCTAGCCAACATGGTGAAACTCCAGCTCTATTAAAAATACAAAAATTACTCATAAGTATTCACTGTTCACGGCTCAAAAAAAATAAAAAAAAAATTAATGGGGCATGGTAGTGGAGACCTTTAATCCCGGCTACTTGGGAGGCTGAGGGATGGAAAATTTCTTGAACCTGGGAGATGGAGGTTGCAGTGAGCTGAGATGGCGCCACTTCACTCCAGCCTGGGCGACAGAGCAAGACTGTCTCAAAAAAAAAAAAAAAAGAAAAAAGAAAAAATTAGATACTTCCTTTGTTACTTCCATTTGACACTTCTATTTGATCTTTTCATATTGAGTTTTGTCTTTTTAAAGAAAAAGTAGGCTGGACACAATGGCTCATGCCTGTAATCCTAGCAGTTTGGGAGGCCAAGGCAGGATAGCTTGAGCCCGGGAGTTTGAGACCAGCCTGGGCAACATAGGGAGACCCCATCACTACAAAAATATTAAAAAATTATCCAGGCATGGTGGCGTGTGTCTGTAGTCCCAGCTACTCAAGAGGCTGAGGTGGGAGGATTGCCTTAGCTGGGAATTTGAGGCTGCACAGCCTGAGTGACAGAGTGAGATCCTGCCTCAAAAAAAAAAAAAAAAAAAAAAAAAAAAGTAACAACGTTCTAGTGTGTTTATATTTTGATGAGACAAAATCAAATAAGATCAAATATGCAAAGTCTTGTCTTATAGTTGGAGGCCTTTTTTTTTTTTTTTTTAGATAGGGTCTAACTCTGTTACCTAAGCTGGAGGGCACTGGTGTTATCATAGCTCACTGTGGCCTCAAACTCCTGGGCTCAAGCAGTCCTCCCACTTCAGCCTCCCAAGTATCTAGGACTGCATATGAGCCAACACACCTGGCTGATTTTTTATTTTTTGCAGAGCCAGGCAACAATGTTCCTCAGGCTGGTCTCGAAGTCTTGGCCTCAAGCGATCTTGCCACTTCGGCATCTATTGGTTCAACGCCGTGAACTGGTTGTATCTGTGCAGTGGATAGGAAGAGCCCACTGGGTGATTACAGTTATAATTCCCTCTGGCAGATGAGAAAACAAAAAGGCAGAGAGGTTAAACAATTTACCCAAGGCCAATAATTAGTACTAGATGATCCCAAATCTATCGGATCCACTTTAACCCAGTATGATCGGGCTTTCCGCCCGCTGACCACGCCACCAAAACCACTTTTTCAGTGACTTCTCCATTGCCAAATCCTATGATCAGTTTTCAGTCCTGTCTTACTCCACCTGTCAGCAGCATTTGACACAATTAATTGATCACTTCCTCTTTCTTAAAATCTTTTTTAAACTCTATTTGGTTTCCAGCACTCCACCCTGTCCTCCTCCTTATCTCTTGAGTCCCTGTCGACTAATCCTTCCCATTATCCTGAGCATCTCAGGGTTCAGTCCTTGGATTTCTCTGTCCATATCCAATCCTTAGGTGCTCTCCTATTCCTTCTTGAATGTTCCCCATTTCAGTGGCTCAGGGATAAACCTTAGAGTAATCCTTTAATGTTTTCTCTCCCATTTCACACCTAAACTATCAGTGAATTTTATATATATATATACACACACACACACACACACACACACACACACACACACATATATATATCATATATATAATCTGAAATATATCTATACATGCATATTGATATATAAAATCTTTATTTTTTTTTTGAGACGGAGTTTTGTTCTTTTCACCCAGGCTGGAGTGCAATGGCGCGATCTCAGCTCACTGCAACCTCTGCCTCCCGGGTTCAAGTGATTCTCCTGCCTCAGCCTCCCTAGTAGCTGGGATTACAGGTGCCTGTCACCATGCCCAGCTAATTCTTGTATTTGTAGTAGAGACGGAGTTTCACCACATTGGCCAGGCTGGTCTCAAACTCCTGACCTCAGGTGATCCACCTGCCTCGGCCTCCCAAAGTGCTGGGATTACAGGCGTGAGCCACTGCGCCCAGCTAAAATCTCAAATTTGACCATTTCTCCCTATCTTCATTGCTACTACCCAAGTTCACCTCCCACCTAACACTGCGGAAGCCACCTAACTGGCTTCCCTTTGCCCTGCCTTGCCCCTCTACATTTAGTTCCCCACATGGCACCAAAGTGATTTTTTAAAATGAGAATTAGATCCTGTCACTGGTCTGCTCAGAAGCCTCCAACGGCTTTTAATCTTGTAGAGAAAACTCCCAAGTGCTTACCCTGGCCGCTGACTACCTCTTGATCACTCTCACTCCCTCTCTTGCCCCTACACACTAGCCTTGCTTTTCCTTGGTCTTGCCAAGCTGGCCTGGTCTAAGGGCCTCTGTTCTTGCTGGAGTCGGTCTGAAATGCACTCCCCTAGACCTCGGCAGGGCTCACTCCTACACTCAATTCAAGGATCCTGCCAAAGGCTGCCTCACATATCCTCTGAAATGACACTCCCACCCCTCCCTATTCCTTCAGGATGACAGGACTTACCCTTCAAGGTAGTAGTTTCCCTTTGGTCCCAGAGTGTGTCTAGACATACTGTCTGGGAACTAGGGGTTGGAATGGGGCCCCATGACTCTGACCAGTGCCCTATCCTGCTGTGGCTGAGCTGGTATCCAGGATGAAAAACAAAGTCATCCTCTCTCTTCCCCTCTCTTCCTGTCAAGCAGAAGGAGAAGTTCTCTATTGGAGCTGTGAGCTGCACTGCCTGGGGTTGGGGGGAGAGGTGACACAGCACTCCTTTAGCTGCCCTGGCTGATGTCTCACTGGGGCATGTGCTCTCCAAATCCACTAGTTCCGAGCCCAGCTCAACACTAGGACTTGCAGTTCTTGTGACCTAGGCTGCCATTCAAGTTGATTTAGCCTGTAGTGCGAGGCGGGCAGATTCAAGTTCCAACCACTGGGATGGGCAATTTGCCTCTGGCTAGGGCTGGTCTGAATGCTCCCTCTGTGGGTGAGTGTCAGCTGAGTTCAATCTGGTTTTTCTTTCTGTTGTGACAGGGCAGCACTGAGTTCAGTGCAAAATCTCACAATGCTGGGCTTTCTGTCTCCCAAGCACGCATTTCTCTGTGCCACACAGCAGCTGCTGTGGGGTGTGGGAGGGGATGAGGTGTGGGAGGGGATGTGGGGTGGGTGGTGTTGGCAGTTCAAGACTGTCTTTTATGCCCTCTTCAGTGCCTCTTTCAGTGATAGGAACTTAAAACCAGGTACTGTGAGTGCTCACCTGATTTTTGGTTCTTATGATGGGGCTTTTTTATGCAGATAGTTGTTAAATTTGGTGTTCCTGCGGCAGGGGATGATTGCTGGGGCCTCTTATTCTGCCATCTTGCTTCACCCCCAGTTACAGACTTTTTGTGGCTTATCATTTCCTCTTGAAATGATCATCTGTTGAAAAGCTGAAATTAAAAAAATGAATTATTATTGTGGTGATGATTGTGCAACTCTGTAAATATACTTAAAATTATTGAATTGTACACTTCATATTGGTAAATTTCATGGAATGTAAAAAGCCACAAAAACTGTTTAAAAAACTGAATTTATATTTATTAAATATTATAATGACATTTGAAATTGAAAGTCAAAGTCTAGCTTAAAATAGTGCTCAGTGTTGATTTTTTAAAAAATAATGAAGTAACCTATCAGAGCATAGCTCTAATAAAGGGAAAATCCACTGGAAAAGAACTAGGTCGCTCATTATGTGTTTCCAGTACTTGTTAATACAAAACAGAAGTGAAATGGCACCATTGCCCCGGATTACTGGAGTTTGCATAAGGCTCCAGGAAATTCCTCACTTGCAACACTCTTTGGCCAGCACTACATCTGCCCTTGTCCTTTCTGATAAAGCCCAGCCCATGTTGTCCATGTTCTTGTCCTTCATGTTTCTTTGCTCGTCAGTTGGCTGGATATGCTTTACTGCTTGGAGTGTAACCATTTTTAGTCTTGACGTAGGAAGACAGCTAGAAGATAGTAGTAAATCTTGCTGACAGGAAAAAGGCCAAGTCGGAGCTCGCATGCATGTAAATCATCCTGTTAGTTAGTCATCGTTCTCACCAATAACACCACATATCTGGAGTGTGACTTGAACAGAGCAGCAATGTGAGTGCTCAGCTGGCCTGGTTTCTATGGACTTTGGAAAGAAAGCCCTTAGGTGGGACTGGAGTGTTCCGAGGTGGGGCGGGCTGAGTCATGTCTTCGCAGCTGCTCTTTTGTAATAATTACTCCTGACAGTCAGTGAGCACTCACTGAATCTTCCAGGCTTATGCCTATGTTACTAGACTTTTTATGTTTATTGCCAAACTGAAATGCTTAAAACACCCAGCAGTGGTAGGCACGCTGCAAGTCTCCAGTCAGAAGGCCTCCATTCCGAGATGATGCATCGCATGCCAGTCCTGTCGCTCTGCCTCTCCTCCCGGGATGCCCCAAGCTCCCAGCTGTACTCCCAGCCCATCCTGGCTGGACAGCAGGCACTTCCCTGTTTCCTGCTGAAGGAGACACTACCCTTCCTGAAGCACCAGATCTGAGACAGTCTCTCCTAGCTTCACGCACTGGCTCTGCCACTTAGCAACTGTGTGACTTACGGGTGGTGGGTTGGCAGTAGATGGTCAATACAAGTGAATATCTTTCCTGACTATTCTAGAGTAGACTTTCCTCTGATTGGAATTGACTTCATAATTTAGCACTTAACCTTACACTCTCTTGCACCTCTGCCCACTATTTCATGTGGTATGCATTCTGTTTCCTTAGCCTAAAACCTCCGTGGGAAGACAGAAAAGGCTTTATTTTCTTTTGGGGTCCTCTTCGAATGTCTTCTCCATTCACAGAGCAAGCTTGTGTAGGCTTTGAATATGTCACAGTTGGTGGGTAGTTTAGTTCGTTGACACCACTGTTTTCAGTTCCATTAGGATGGGGCAATAGGATCAGATCAGGTGATGAGGGTGTCGGGGCATTGGGACTGTGTTGTTGGACACGAAGGACCATGGCTGACTACTAAGTGGGGGTTGTCTCATTGCGTCAGTAGAGTTCAGTTTTTCAGAAGGTGGAAAGCCCTCATTTACATCATCAGTCAAAACAGAGGGCTTCTCTTACAGCCTAATTCATGAAATGTCTACTTCTCTTCTTCTTTATGGTTACCCAGTTGCCCTTGCCAGAAACTTGAGTCATTTTTAACGCTTCCGCTTTACTTCCTTCAATGCCCAAAGCTGAGAGTGTCAGCAAAACCTAGTAGACTCAGCCTCTCTGTGTCTCTGCATTCTGGCCCTCCTCTCTATGTCCTCTCCGAGCCTTTAGTTCCGGTTCCATCGTGTCTCATCAGCATCTTTATAATAACCTCACAGCAGGTCTCCCTGTCATTCAATTTACCTCTCTGTCATTTACCTCCAAAATACTGCCATCATTATCTTAAACAACAGTCTGATCGTGCCACTCAGCTTTCTATTATACACACATACTTTTTTCTATTACGCACGTGAATATGTATATATGTGTTAATATATATATACTTTTTGAGATGGAGTCTTGTTCTGTCGCCCACGCTGGAGTACAGTGATGCATTCTGGGCTCACTGCAAACTCTACCTCCCTGGTTCAAGCGATTCAAGTACTGGGATTATAAATGTGAGTCACCGCACCCAGCCAGATTGGCATATTGACAAAAAAAAAAAAAAATCATTCTGACTATAATATGGGGAATAAATTGAAAAGAGAAAATTAAATTCTAGGATATTTTAATTACATTTGTAGCAACTCTGCTTTTTTGGTACAGGCCTATACTTGACATATAGCTGATTCTCACTTTGTATAATTTCACCTTAATTTGCTGTGCCAAATCGGGTAACATTGTTTTACAGGTTTTGGAAAGAAAAAAGCAAAATGGCATAATCAATTGTTAAATTATTTAACATTATTAGGGCATGGAGTATTTAGCTGCCAGTTTATTTGCCTGATGCTAAAAAGTACAGTTCCTGCTTTAGAAAGTCCCCTGCTTTCCTGTGCTGGAAATTCCCATGTGTAGACAGTTCAGGGAGCCAATTCCAATTCTCTCCTCAATGACTTCCTCCTCCTCTTGGTTTCAGATCCACTTCTATATAAGTTTAAGATTTGCCATTTATATGGGAATTTACTGTATGAAAAAAAGTATTTCAAAACAGTAGAGAAAATATGAAGTATTCATTAAATACCATCAAGATAATTGTCTAGTCATTTGGAAAATAAAACCAAATTCCTACCTCACACTAAAATCCTACATCTGTGATCTTGGAGTTAGAGAAAGCCTTAAATAAAACACAAAAAGGAAAACCATAAAGTAATGAGTAGGTGGGAAATATTTTTTATGTAGGTATATGTGGATATAGATATCTAAATAGATATTTATCACATAAAACACGTATACAGACTACTAAAGATAAAAAAAGGCAAATGCTACATAGAAAAAAAGGGACAAACAATATGAAAATGTAATTCTATAAATAGATGTTCATGTTGGGTGCAGTGGCTCATGCCTGTAATCCCAGCACTTTGGAAGACTGAGGTGGGTAGATCACCTGTGGTCAGGAGTTTGAGACCAGCCTGGCCAACATGGTGAAACCCCAGCTCTACTAAAAATACAAAAATTAGCTGGGCTTGGTGGTGGGCACCTGTAGTCCCAGCTACTCGGGAGCCTGAGGCAGGAGAATCGCTTGAACCTGGGAGGCAGAGGTTGCAGTGAGCTGAGATCATGCCACTGCACTCCAGCCTGGGTGACAGAGCAAAACTCTTGTCTCTAAATAAATAAATAAATATTCAATTTTATTAGCAATTATGAAAATAAGAATCCATAGATATATATATATCCACACATATCAAGGTACAGGAAATGGGTAGCCTCATTCACTGCCAGAGGGAGAATAAACTGTTACAGGTACTTCTGCAGCAACTTGGCAGTACTTGTAAAATTAAAGTCTATCTAGGCTATGACCCAGCTATCTTACTTCTCAGTGTTTAGTATGAAGAAATGTTCGGACATATGCACCAAGAGACATGTGCAAGGATATTTATCTCTGCATTGGTTGCAAAATGAGAAAGCGGAAACAACGTAAATGCCCATCAATAAGAGAATGCTAAGTAAACTTGGGTCTATCCATGCTATGGGATACTATACAACAATTTAAAAGAATAAGGCATAACTAGCTGGGCATGGTGGCTTATGACTGTAATCCCAGCACTTTGGGAGGGCGGATCACCTGAGGTCAGGAGTTTGAGACCAGCCTGGCCAACCTGGTGAAACACCGTCTCTACTAAAAAAACAAAAATTAGCTGGGCGTGGTGGCGGGTGCCTGTAATCCCAGCTACTTGGGAGGCTGAGGCAGGAGAATTGCTTGAACCTAGGAGGTAGAGGTTGTAGTGAGCTGAGATTGTGCCACTGAACTCCAGCCTCGGCAACAAGAGTGAAACTTCGTCTTAAAAAAAAAAAAGAATAAGACATATCTATATGGACTGGCATGGAAAGCTCTCAAGTGTGAAAAAAGCAAGATATGGATTAAAAAACAGTATGATAAAATAAAAATGAAAAATAAAATCCATACATAAAAACAAAAAATATATATTTCTATAAGGAAACAGCCTGGAAGAATGAAGAGCTGTTCATTTTGTGGGGAGGGTAAAGGATTAGACTTGCTTATCAAAGGAGAATTTATCTGTAACATTTTATGTTTTAAAATAATGAGAATGAATTATTTCTTGTGTAATCGAACTTTTTTTTTTTTTTTTTTTTTTTGAGACAGAGTCTCACTGTGTCGCCCAGACTGGAGTAAGGCGGCACCATCTTGGCTCACTGCAGCCTCTGGTTTCAAGCAATTCTCTAGGCTCAGCCTCCCTAGTAACTGGGATTACAGGCAGGCATCACTGCACCCAGCTAATTTTTTTTTTTGTATTCTTTTTTAGTAGAGAGGGGGTTTCACCATGTTGCCCAAGCTGGTCTCAAACTCCTGACCTCGGGCAATCTGCCCACCTTGGCCTCCCAAAGTGCTGGGATTACAGTCATGAGCCATGATGCTTGTCCCAAGCTTTTTAAAAATATATTCTTGGCGCTGGGCGCGGTGGCTCACGCCTGTAATCCTAGCACTTTGGGAGGCCGAGGTGGGTGGATCACCTGAAGTCAGGAGTTCAAGACCAGCCTGGCCATCACGGTGAAACCCCATCTTAAAAATAAAAAAAAAAAATATATATATATATATACATATATATATATATATTCTTTAAATGCCATGTAAAAGCAAAGCATAAACACAATTTTTATTAGGCATAAACAAAACATCTTTTTATTAAACAGCTTTGTTGAGATATAATTCACATCCTATATAATTTATTCATTTAAACTGTGCAACTCAGATGTTTTTAGTATATTCACAGAGGTGCGCAGCCATCACCACAATCTAATTTTAGAACATTTTCATCACTCCCAAAAGAAACAGTTACTCCTCATTCATCATTCCCACCCCCTCAGACAGTGATGAAACTGTGTCTCTACAGATTTTTTTTCCTGGAAATTTCATAGAAGTAGAATCATACAATATGTAGGGTTTTAAAAGTTTGTCTGTTTAGAGATACAAGTTCTTCTATGTTGCCCAGGCTGGATTCAAACTCCTGGACTCAAGGTATCTTTCTGCCTTGGCTTTCCAAGTTGCAGGGATTACAGGTACATAACCACTGCACACCTGTAATCCCTGCATCTTGGAAGGGATTACACACCCACCTAATAGGTGTTTATTTTGTAGCTGGTTTTGTTCACTTAGCATAATGTTTTCAAGGTTCAACTATGTTGTTGCATATATCAGCACTTTATTCTTTTTTATATAACATTCCACCGTATGGATGTATGGATTACACTGGATGGCTATACATTATATTGTATGGATATAACATTCCGTTGTAGGAGTTTACCACATTTTATTTGTTCATTTATCAATTAATGAACATTTGGGATATTTCCATTTTTGGCTATTATGAATAATGCTGCTGTGAACATTTGTGTACAAGATTTTGTGTGGATGCATGTTCTTGTTTCTTCTGAGCATACTTAGGAGTGAAATTGCTTAGTCATGTTCATGAGGAACTACCAAACTGTTTTCGCAAGTGACTGAACCATTTCACATTCCTACCACATGCTTTGTCTTTTGAAAATTTACTATGGGTTAATGTATGAGAGGCAATTGCTGTTTCATGTAAACTATGTCAAAAAGTAGTTTAACTCATAATCATAATATAACTCATAGTGCAATTTTTGAGGTTACAGATACATGTGTGTATGGTAATATATTTAAAATATACTAAAAGTAGTATGTGCATATATATATTGTTTATATATAATATAAAATTTATAGTAAAAAGCAAAACCCTGGGTGAATACCATGTTGGAAATCCCCACGGGCTGGGAAGGGGGGGTGGGTAAGAGCAAGGCACTGGGTGGAGCAATCTGAAAAGGCAAGCAGGATGACTCAAGCCGATAATGCAAGCCTCTACATCTGGAGGATGAAGGAGACAGCTTGGAGCCAGGAACCCTGTTTTTCTGCTTTCTTTGGGGTTCTCCAAGGTATTGAAATAGGAGGACCTAATCCATAAGAGAGATGATTAGAAATAGGGTCAGTTTCAGGGGAAGAGGTTTGCTGAGAGTCAGAACCCAGTGCAAGGGTTGGTGGAGCCGGTTTTGACAGCCTGTCAGCCAGAATTCAAGGCTAGGCTATAGTCCTTGCATTGGAGGCCTGCAGAACACCTGGCCTGAGAGATGTGCCCTTCTGGTGAATCAGGCACAATGGGAGCTAGGTGGCTCACACACCCCAGGCATGCCAGGACTAGGGACCATTTCCCAACTGCCCAGTGGGAAGGATCATTTTAATAGAGCAGGACACAGGTTTTCTGTTTCTAGATCTGGACAGCCAAGCAATTTCATAATCAACACATCAGGGGCAGGAAGGCCGGAGCAGGCCACGGCCCATAGTACATTATCACAGCAGTGACAAGTTTTAAAGAACTTTCTTGCCCTCTAGCTCCTTTATTCATAACCTGGTGGGCTGGCTTGCTCAATAATTATCTTTAAACTAAAGTCTAAATTACCATTTATAACTTGGTATAGACTTTCACAACTCTTTCCTAAATAATTAAGATATAATTAGCCAGGTGTGGTGGCTCACGCCTGTAATCCCAGCACTTTGGGAGGCTGAGGAGGGTAGATCATGAGATCAGGAGATCGAGACCATCCTGGCTAACACAGTGAAACCCCATCTCTACTAAAAATACAAAAAATCAGCAAGGCATGGTGGCATGCACCTGTAGTCCCAGCTACTCGGGAGGCTGAGGCAGAATTGCTTGAACCCAGGAGGCGCAGGTTGCAGTGAGCCGAGATCGTGCCACTGCACTCCAGCCTGGGCAGCAGAGTGAGTCTCCGTCTCAAAAAAAAAAAAAAAAAAAAAAGCCGGGCGCAGTGGCTCATGCTTATAATCCAAGTACTTTGGAGACCAAGGCAGGCGGATGACCTGAGGTTGGAAGTTCAAGACCAGCCTGACCAACATGGTGAAACCCCGTCTTAAAATATATATATATATTTGAGAAAATCAGTTCCCCAGAATGGGAGCCCCTCAATATAATAATATTTAAGAAATCTTAAGTAGTTGTTAAACATTTCTAAATGCAAAGTGTATTAAATGACATGTTGTCAATACAATTATTAACTTAAGATTAATTTGCTCTCAGGCCGGGCGTGGTGGCTCACGCCTGTAATCTCAACACTTTGGGAGGCTGAGGCGGGCGGATCATCTGAGTTCAGGAGTTCAAGACCAGCCTGGCCAACATGGTGAAACCCTGTCTTTAAAAAAAATAAAATAAAAAAATAAAAATAATTAAAAAAAAAGATTAATTTGCTCTCTTACTTCCACTAACCAATGTAAAGTTTAATGATCTGAAAAAAACCCTTGCACAATAATTCCCATTTCTCTGTGGTTCTTGTTCTTCATCTAGCTTCCTTTTGTGATTTTGTTTGGAACAAGATAACTTTTTGTAAGGTATGTTAAAGAGATTAAAATGCAATTAATAAATCACTTGCTGCTTCTGGTAAACAGCACCAGGGCCATCCATTCATTGTTCAATCCAGAGCTTTAGTTGATGAGGCTGCTTATGTGTACAATTCAGAAATATTCCAAAGCAGATGAATTCACATGATGAGATTTTTGTTTTTCCTTTCTTTAAATTCTTTTTTTTTTTTTTTTGAGACGGAGTTTCACTCTTGTCTTCCAGGGTGCAGTACAATGGCATAATCTTGGCTCTGCCTCCTGGATTCAAGTGATTCTCTTGCCTCAGCCTCCTGAGTAGCTGCCACCATGCCCAACTAATTTTTGTACTTTTTTTTTTAAGACAGGGTTTCACCATGTTGGTCAGGCTGGTCTTGAACTCCCAACCTCAGGTGATCTGCCCGCCTTGGCCTCCAAAGTGCTTGGATTACAGGCATGAGCCACCACGCCCGGCCTCCAGACATGTTTTCAATGGTTTCCCCTGATGCCTCTCCCAGACCTGTGCTTGCCACAGACTGAAACTTATTTGAGAATTCATGGCTGGTTCCTCCATTTTTACATGAACTGAATCCAAACAGAAATCACACTTGAGATCATAAACTTTCCTTCATCCAATATTTACTGGAGTTTGAGAAGGTGCCAGGCATTGTGCTAGGTATGTGGAAGTGGAACTAGGAGGTGGTTTCATTGTTTCCTATGATCCATGAAAAAAAAAAAAAAAAAGAGGTGGTTTCAAATATTAATAAAAAGCAGCAGCTCTTGGCGGGGCATGGTAGCTCATATCTGTAATCCCAACGCTTTGGGAGGCCCAGGTGGGGGGATCACTTGAGCTCAGGAATTCGAGACCAGCCTGGGTACCATAGCGAGACCCTGTCTCTACAAAAAAATACGAAAATTAGTCAGACATGGTGGCAGTGCCTGTAGTCCCAGCTATTCAGGAAGCTGAGGCAGGAGGATTGCCTGAACCTGGGAAGCAGAGGTTGCAGTGAGCCAAAATTATGCCACCGTACTCGAGCCTGGGGTCTAGAGGGAGACCTTATCTCAAAAAAAAAAAAAAAAAAAAAAGGAGGGGGTTTAAAAAACCAAAAAAGAGATACAGCTCTTTAAACACACCCTGGCTGGGCATGGTGGCTCACATCTGTAATCCCCAAACTTTGGGAGGCCGAGGTGAGAGGACCATTTGAGCCCCAGAGTTCGAAACCAGTCTGAGCAACATGGCTAGACCTTGTCTCTACAAAAAATTACAAAAATTAGCCAGGTGTGGTGGCGCATGCCTATAGTCCCAGCTACTTAGGAGGCTGAGGCAGAAAGATCCCTTGAGCCCAAGAGGTCAAGGTGGTTTCAAATATTAATAGAAGTAGCAGCTCTTGGCAGTTCACTGGGTACATTGAGCTGTGATTATGCCATTGCACTCCAGCCTGGGTGACAGTAAGACCCTGCCTCAAAATATATATATTTTTCTTTAAATAAAAAATTAAAACATTTTTAGAGCAGATGATTCTGTGTTAAAAAAAAAAAGTTAATTAATTAAAAATTAAACACGGCTGGGCCCAGTGGCTCATGCCTGTAATCCCAGCACTTTGCGAGGCCAAGGCAGGCGAATCACCAGGTCAGGAGTTTGAGACCAACCTGGCCAATAGACGGGGTAAAACCCCGTCTCTACTAAAACCACAAAAATTAGCCAGGTGTGGCGATGCATGCCTGTAGTCCCGGCTACTTAGGAGGCTGAGGCAGAAGAATTGCTTGAACTCGGGAAGCAGAGATTGCAGTGAGCCAAGATCGTGCCAGAGCCAGATTCCGTCTCCAGTAAAAAAAACAAACACCTAACGGGCGAGAGAAATGAATGAAAAATTGTCTATCTGCATGTAAATGCTATGGGTTCAACCCATCTCTAGGAAGTTATATGCATTTCTATTACTGCTGTAAAAGATGACCACAAATTTTGTGGCTTCATTCAACACAAATTTATTCTCTTATAGTTCTGGAGGTCAGAAGTTAGAAATGAGTCTTAAGGGCTAAAATCAGTGCACTGACAGAGCCAGTTCCTTCTGAAGGCTCCAGAGGAGAATCCTTCCTCCCAGCTTCTAGAAGTGACTGGCATTCTTTGGCACGTGGCTGCATCACTCCCACCTCTGCTTCCATCATCACATCACCTGCTCTTCTCCCCTCCTGCCTGCCTTTTACAAGGACCCCTTATGATTATATCAGACCCACCTTGATAATCCTGGCTACTCACCTGTCTTACGAGTCTTAATCACATCTGCAGAGTCCTTTTACCATGTAAAATAACATGTCAACAGGCTCCAGGGATCAGGATGTGGACATCTTTGGGGAGCCATCATTCAGCCAACCATAGAAATCAAGAGAGCAATGACTTAACATGAATCTTGAATTTTGAATGCAGCAATAGCTGGCATTAAGTGGGCTTCTGCTGTGTGCCAGACATTTCACTAAGGATTTTGCATTTGCTTTCTCATTCAGTCTTTACACTAGGCAGGGCGTGGTGGCTCATGCCTGTAACCCCAGCACTTTGGGAGGCCAAGGCAGGAGGATCCCTTGAGCCTAGGAGTTCAAGACCACCCTGGGCAATATGGCGAAATCCAGTCTCTAAAAAAAGTACAAAAATTAGCCAGGTGTGGTGGTACATGCCTGTAGTCCCAGCTACTCAGGAGGCTGAGGTGGGAGGATCACCTGTGCCTGGGGAGACTGAGGCTGCAGTGAGCTGTGATGGTGCCACGGCACTCCAGCCTGGGCAACAGAGTGAGACCCTGTCTCAAAAATGAAACAAGTTTTACACTAAGTCTCAGAGATTGTGGTGGTTATTGTCTCCATTTTCCAGATGAGGAAAATACAGCTCAAGAGGTTAAGTAACGTGCCTGACATCCTGGCTGGCAAGCAGAGGAGTCAGGATTTGAATGAAGATCTGACCCAATTACTATTCTGTACTGACAAAAGCAAAACTGAGGAAGGGCATGCCAGGACAAGGAAACAGAATATTAAAAGGCCTAGAAGCTGGAAAGAGCACGGAGCCTTCAGGTATAACTGGGGTGAGGAAGTGAGGAGAAGAAGGGAGGAAGACAAAAGGTGGGAAGGGAGACAAGGACAGGATGGTGATGGACTCCATGGGAGAAAAAGGGTCCTGTGGACCACGGGGAATCACTAAAGGATCTTAGAAAGGTGAGACTGCCGGGTGTGGTGGTTCAATGCCTGTAATCCCAGTGCTTTGGGAGGCCGAAGTGGGAGGATTGTTTGAGCTCAGGAGCTGCAACCAGGCACAGCAGCATAGCGAGACCCTGACTCTATGAAAAATAAAATATTAGCCTGGTATGGTGGCATGTACCTGTAGTCCCAATTATTTAAGAGGCTGAGGTGGCTCATTTGAGCCCAGGAGTTAGAGGCTGCAGTGAGCTATGATCATGCCACTCTACTCCAGCCTAGGAAACAGAGTGAGACCCTGTCTCAAAAAAAATTTCAAAATATAAAATAGAGGCCGGGTGCAGTGGCTCATGCCTGTAATCCCAGCACTTTGGGAGGCCCAGGTGGGTGGATCACCTGAGGTCAGGAGTTTGAGACCAGCATGGCCAACATGGTAAAACCCTGTCTCCACTAAAAATTGCAGAAATTAGCTGGGTGTGGTGGTGGGGATCTGTAATCCTTGCTACTCGGGAGGCTGAGACAGGAGAATCACTTGAACCAGGAGGCGGAGGTTGTAGTGAGCCGAGATTGTGCCACCACCGCACTCCAGCCTGGGCAACAGAATGAGCCTTTGTCTCAAGTAAAGAAAAGAAAAGAGAGAGAGAGAGAGATGGAGGGAGACAAATTCCTGGAGATGTCATTTGAAGCCCTGAATACAGCCATACCTGAAGTGAACCAACTGGGCCCTGGGCTTTCCAGAAACATAAGTGTATAAATTCTTTCTCTTTTTATCTTTTTTTGGTTTGTTTATATTTTTGCTTGAGTCAGTTTGCACTGGGATTCTACCACTTGCCTCCGGAAGTCTCCTAAAGAATGCAGTGGCACCACGTGGTCTGGCCCCTTCCTGCCTGTAGCCACTGTTCCCTTGATCTCTGTGCTCCAGTGAACTTGGCTTTCTTTCAGTCGCTTAGAAACACGTGGGGCTCCTCTGCCATAACTGCTTTGCATATACTACTGCCCTGCCTGGAACACTCTTCCTCCCTCTTTGCCCAGTTAACTCTTACCCATCTTCCAGATTGCTGCCTAAGGTCACTCTAATAGCTTGTTACAAGGTGGCCCCTGATGAATTCCATCTTCCAGTGTTAATGCCCTTGTGTGACAGTCCCCCTCTTCTGGACTCTGGGTTGGTCCTTGACTGCTTTAACCAGAGGAATTCAGCAGATATGATGCTGTGTCAGTTCCAAGCCTAAGCCTAAGCCTAAGCTGGCAGCTTCTGTTTTTGTGCTCTTGGAAGGCTTGAGCCAACATATCAAAGGTCTGCTTTTCCTGCTGTAGAGACCAAATGGAACGATTACGTGAGAGAATCCCAGCTGTGGCCTAGCCTAAGTGCCAGCTGGATGCAGCCTCGAGTGACCACTGACCAGACCAGAGAAACTGACCATCTGAGCCCAGCCCAAATTACAAAATTGTAGGCAAGTAAAGTGGTTCCTCTCTATATCTCTTTTATCTTCTTTAAGGTTGTTATTTTGAGCTATTATGTTTTAGGGTAGTTTGTTGTGCAGTTAAATTAGATAAGGGAAAGAGTCACTTCAAGAAAACTCCTCTGGCCGGGCCCAGTGGCTCATACCTGTAATCCCAGCACTTTGGGAGGTCAAGGCAGGAGGATCTCTTGATTCCAGGAGTTCAAGACCAGCCTGGGCAACATGGCAAGACCCTGTCTCTAAAAAATCATACAAAATTAGCCAGGCATGGTGGCGTACACCGAGCAATCTCAGCTACTCAGGAGGCTGAGGTGGGAGGATTGATTGAGCCCTGGAGTTGGAGGCTGCAGTAAGCTGAAATCCAGCCTGAGTAGATTTCACTCCAGCCTGGGTGCCAGAGCCAGACCCTGTCTGGAAAAAAAAAAAAAAACTCCTCTAATACTCCTAGACCAAGTCAATCCCACTGGTAGACATTATCACAGGAAAAAAGACATGATCACAGTACTATGCACATTTCCTTTAGAACACTTATTACAGTTTATAATTATTATATATTTAACTCAAGAATGACTTTTCAGGGTCCCTTTTCTGTGATAAACTCAATAATTTCAGGAGTATTTACCCAACCTAAAGACATCAGTCTTTATTGTGGTTGAAAAGTTAGGTCTGTCTGCCTAAGGGTCCAGTTCTGTGCTTCCATTCTTGCTGAATCTGCTGTTGATCCTCCAAATGCAGGTTCAGTAGAAATTGTAGCACAAAAGTTTAGCACAGAAAAGGTCCCAGAGGGCTCCCTCCCCCCTCCCAATTTGTGATTCTACTCTTAAGCATTTAGGCACCATTAATAGGAAAACTAGATTTTAAAAGATTCATGGTGCATGGTTTACAGTATACAGATTTACACAGCAGGTTCTTTCAAATTACACTTAGGGGAATAAATCAGTGACTAACTTTGGCAATCTCACAAAGTACAGAGCCTTCCAATTCTAAAGGTTTTTGCTGGTGAGTCATTAAGTTAAAAAAGGAAATCTATATCGGTGATAAATCTTTGTAGAAGTACTCTATGTTCTGCTAAAATTGATTGTTTCTAGGTGGCTAACTAACATTTTGAAAAGAATAGATTTCTGTTGTAATATAAAATGATACTTTCTGAGAAATTGTTCCTAGTCTTGCTTTTTTAAAAAAAAGTTGACACAGGAGATTTATTACGGAGGGTACTTCCAGAGGACCAGAACTTTTAAGACATTTATTCTGTGGTTATTTTCATTGTTTAACATTATTGATCATACACATTCGCCAGATTAGAAATTTGTGGTTGCTGTACTTGTGGGGAGTTGGCATGGTAGAGACCTACACGTTCTGCAGCTTAGAGCTTAGTCTACTGTCCACAGCCTCCACCACAATAAGCGAAGATAAAGGAGGATTCCCAAACCCCATCCTCTCCCTCAGGCTCTCTTCTCCCACCCTCCACACCCTCCATCACAAACACCTGTATACACTTTCTCTACAATAGTCACCTCTCCTTTTCAACGTATGCTGCTTTAGTTCAGACTCTTGTCAATTTGACCTTCAGACTTTTGCTGTGTCCTCGTGGGTGGTATTCTTGCCTTTAGTCTCAGCCTCACTCTGTCTGCTTCCAAATCCATCTTCTACCACACGACTGCAGTGATTGGCTGCTTCCTTTCTTAAACCTTTTAATGATGCATCCTTTCTCCAAGAGAGGTCTTAACTTATGGTCAAGAGATGTTTAGCAAACATAGGGACAAAGGAACTCTCTAAACTGGTGTAGATGAATTACATGAATATATCTATTTCTCAGAGAGGGTCTGTAGCTTTCATACTCTCAAAAAGGTCTGTGTCTCAAAAGAGGGAGACACAGGCCTACAGGAGAAAAAACCAGTTCCTCGGCTTGTAACGTGATTATCAAAAGGGTTGGGGGGTGAAAAGATGCCGCAGACACCACAGGCAAAAGGTACCCATTTCTTCATTCTGCAGAACAAAACACAGGACTTGGCAGCATTCAGAATGGCCTCTCCCAATCGCTCTGAGAAGTGCGTAGCTGTCCGTCTCCATGACAGCCTGCTGGTGCAAACTACGAATCAGTTTTCTCAGGGGAAGAGATATTTACCTTCATGCCTCTTTTCAGCTTGGTATTGGAGACAGTGTGAATCAGTCCAAGCACATTTCTAAGTGACTGCAGTGGGCTGAGGCGGAATCCGAAAATAGTTTCAGGTGACCTCTGAATCTGACTTTCCCACACAGGGTGGGCTTCAAGCTTATTTGAATCTCCATCTCTCACACAACGTCTTCATGACCTAGCTACTGCCTAGCTTTCCAGCCCCATCCTGGCTGTGTGCCCGCGAATACAAAATATTCAAAACTCCCTGAGCCAGACATGTACTTTCATGACTCTTTGCTTTTGATATAACAACATAAATGATAATCATAATAATAATTTAAAATTCCAACAAAATCTCTGTGAAGTAGGTAATATCCCCAGTTTGCAAATGAGGAAGCCACGGATAATGGCACTTAATGTGCCCAGACCTAACAAAGGAAGTAATGTGGCCTAGAATTACCTCTTTCTTTCTCCTCTGGCGAATGATACTTGTTACGGCCTTAGCTCACATCGCTTCCTCATAAGGTCCATTCCAACTTCTCTAGATAGAGTTAGGCATACATTCCTTGGTTTCCAAAACATCTGCAAATTATTTTTTATTATAGTAAAATATATTGATTTCAGAAAATTGGGAGACTCAGAAAAACAGTCCTCAGGAGTCTATCTATCCAAATGCAACTATTTTTAGTATGTTTGTAACTATTCTCAGACTTTTTAATATTGCTATTGCCATTTGTGTATATTATCTTGTATTCTATTTTTTAGGGACCAGTAGTATAGGCATAAACACTTCCGCATCTTATTACACAGTTTTACAATACCTTTATTTGATCTGTGAGGATATTTTTGGGTGCAGTAACAACTGTTAATTCACATTGTCTTAAACAATAAGGAATGTATGGTAATCGCTGCTGCAAAAGTCTCAGCAGTAGGTCAGGGTCCAGGTGGACTTTGGCTATAATTTGGGTTCTAGCCCATCTTACTGCGGCTATCTCACATCTCCCTCCCGCTTTCCACCATCTGTCATTGTCCTCAGCGATCCCTCAGATCACAAGCTGGGGCAGCCTGCTTCCTTGTTTATGTTCTGCACAAGACGGGGAGAATGCCTCTCTAATGATGAAATAAAGTTTCATTTTCCGTCTGTTTGGGTCATTTTTAGGTCATGTGACCTTTGGTTTGTGTGGAATCAGCTTTTGGAATTGAGAATGAAGTCAGCCTCTCTTGAGTCACCTGATTGCATGGATGAGGCATGCAAACTGGGATTCTGTAAGGATGGAACACGGTGGGATTGACTACTACTATTTTATTTTTATATTTGTTGATTTTAGTAGGGGAAAAAAGCACTTCATTGCTATTTTAACTGCGATGTCTATAGTATCCCTTTTATACTCTGTTGTGGTACTTCTGTATCATATGGTGATTTACTAACCTGTGGGCCTCCTATACATTATGACCTTCTTAAGGGTAGGAGAATTTTTGGCTGGGTACAGTGGCTCACTCCTGAAATCCCAGCACTTTGGGAGGCCAGGGCTGGAGGATTGCTTGAGCCCAGGAGTTCTAGACTAGCCTGGGCAACACGGCAAAACCTCATCTCTACAAAGAATACAAAAATTAGCCAGGTATGGTGGTATGTGCCTATAGTTCCAACTACTCAGGAAGCTGAGGTGGGAGGATGGCAGAGTGAGAACCTGTCTCAAAAAAAAAAAAAGTTTTTCCTATTTCTGTGAGGAATGTCATTAGTATTTTGATAGGGATTGCACTGAATCTATCGATTGCCTTCAGTAGTATAGACATTTTAATAGTATTGATTCTTTCAATCCATGAATGTGGAATATCTTTCCATTTTTTTGGGTATCATCTTCAGTTTCTTTTATCAGTGTTTTATAGTTTTCATTATAGAGACCTTTCACTTCTTTGGTTAAATTAATTCCTAGGTATTTAATTTTATTTATAGCTACTGAAATGGGATGACTTTCTTGATTTCTTTTTCCAAGTATTCACTGTTGGTATATAGAAATGCTACTGATTTTTGTATGTTGATTCTGTATCCAGCAACTTTACTGAATTTGTTAGTCAGCTCTAACAGTTTTTTGGTGGAGTGTTTAGGTTTTTTAAAACAAGATCACATCATCTGCAAACAACAATAATTTGGCTTCTTCCTTTCCAATTTGGATGCCCTTTATTTCTTTCTCTTGTCTGATTGCTCTAGCTAGGGCTTTTAGTACCACGTCGAGTAAGAGTGGTGAAAGTGGGCAACCTTGTTATGTTACTGATCTTAGAGAAAAGCTTTCAGCTTTTCCCCATATAGTATGATACTAGCTATGGGTCGGTCATACATGGCTTTTACTATGTTGAGGCATGTTCCTTCTATACTCAGTTTTTTGAGGGTTTTTATTGGTATTTTTTCTGATCCTCTCCTTCCTCCCATCTTCAACCCTCAAGTAGGCCCCAGTGTCTGTTGTTCCCCTCTTTGTTTTCATGTGTTTTTGATGTTTAGCTCTCACTTATAAGTGAGAACATGTGGTATTTTGTTTTCTGTTCCTGCATTCATTTGCTTAGGTTAATGGCCTCCAGTTCCATCCATGTTGCTGCAAAGCACATGATCTCATTCTTTTTCATAACTGCATAGTATTCCATGTTGTATATGTACCACATTTTCTTTATCCAGGCTACCATGCATGGGCATTTAGGTTGATTACATGTCTTTGTTATTGTGAACATATGTGTGTATGTGTCTTTATGGTAGAGTGATTGATATTCTTTTATATATATATATATATATATATATATATTTTTTTTTTTTTTTTTTAAAGACAGGGTTTCACCATATTGATCAGGCTGGTCTCAAACTCCTAACCTCAGGTGATCCGCCCGCCTCAGCCTCCCAAAGTGCTGGGGTTACAGGCGTGAGCCACCGCGCCTGGCGAGTGATTAATATTCTTTTGGGCATATATCCAATAATGAATGAAACTGTTGGGCCAAATGGTAATTCTGTTTCAAGTTCTTTGAGGAATCACCACACTGCTTTCCATATAGCTGAACAAATTTATAATCCCACCAGCAGTGTTTAAGCATTCCCTTTACTCTGCAACCTTGCCAGCATGTGTTATTTTTGACTTTTTAATAATAGCCATTCTGGCTGTTGTGAGATGGTATGTCACTGTGGTTTTGATTTGCATTTCTCTAACGATTAGTGATGTTGAACATTGTTTCATATGCTTGTTGGCCACATGCATAAAGAGCCTAAATAGCCAAGGCAATACTAAGCAAAAAGAATAAAGCCGGAGGCATCATGTTACCTTGACTTCAAACTATATTGCAAGGCTATAGTAACCAAAACAGTATGATACTGGTAGAAAAACAGACATACCAACAAATGGAAGAGAATAGAGAGCCCAGAAATAATGCCACACACCTACAATCGTCTGATGTTCAGCAAAGCTGACAAAAACAAGCAATGGAGAAAAGACTCCCTAGTCAATAAATAGTGCTAGGGTAACTGGCTAGCCATATGCAGAAGATTGAAACTGGACTCCTTCATTCCACATACAAAAATATACAAAAATCAGTTCAAAATGGATTAAAGACTTAAATGTAAAACCTAAAACTAAGGCCAGGAGCAGTGGCTCAAGCCTGTAATCCCAGGACTTTGGGAGGCCAAGGTGGATCAATCACTTGAGGCCAGGAGTTTGAGACCAGCCTGGTCAACGTGGTGAAACCCCATTTCCACTAAAAATAAAAAAAATTAGCCAAGCGTTGTGGTGCACGCCTATAATCCCAGCTACTCTGGTGGCTGAGGCACAAGAATTGTTTGAACCCGGGAGGTGTAGTTTTCAGAGCCAAGACTGCACCACTGTACTCTAGCCTATCTGACAGAGCAAGACTGTTGCCCAGGCTGGGATCTCAAAAACAGAAAAACCAAAACCAAAACAAAAAACCTTAAAACTATAAAAATCCTGGAAGATAACCAGGAAATACCATTCTGGACATAAGACCTGGCAAAGATTTCATGATGAAGATGCCAAAAGCAATTGCAACAAAAACAAAAATTGACAGATGGGACCTAATTAAACCAAAAACCTTCTGCACAGGAAAAGAAACTGTCAACAGAGTAAACAGACAACCTATAGAGTGAGAGAAAGTATTTGCAAACTGGAAATCTCACAAAGGTCTAATATCCACAATCTATAAGGAACTTAAATTTACAAGCAAATAACAAACAACCTCATTTAAAAGTGGACAAAGGACAAAACGACATGAGCAGACCCTTTCTTTCTCTCTCTCTCTCTCTCTCTTTGTTTTGAGATGGGGGTGTCAGTCAGTTATTCAGGCTGGAGTATGGTGACGTGATTGTGGTTCAAGGCAGCGTTGACCTCCTGGGCTCAGATGATCCTCCTGCCTCAGTCTCCTGAGTAGCTGGGACCAAGGGGGCACACCACTACACCCAGCTAATTTTTATTTTATTAATTTATTTATTTAGAGACAGAGTCTTGCTCTGTCACCCAGGCTGGAGTGCAGTGGCGCTATCTTGGCTCACTGCAACCTCTGCCTCCTGGGTTCAAACAATTCTCATGCCTCAGCCTCCCGAGTAGCTGGGACCACAGATGCACCCATCACACCCAGCTAATTTTTGTCTTTTTAGTAAAGACGGGGTTTCATCATGTTGGCCAGGCTGGTGTCAAACTCCTGTCCTCAAGTGACCCACCCACCTTAGCCTCCCAAAGTGCTGCTGGGATTACAGGTATGAGCCATGGTACCTGGCTATCCCAGCTAATTTAAAAAAATTATTTGTAGAGACAGAGTCTTGCAATATTGCCTAGGTTGGTGTCAAACTCCTGATCTCAAACAGTCCTTTCACCTTGACCTCCCAACGTGCTGGGATTATAGATATATGCCACCGTGTACTGCTTTTCTTTTTTTCTGACACTTTCCAAAAGAAGAAATAATGGCGATTTTTCTTTCTCTTTTTTTTTTTTTAGATGGCATCTCGTTCTTGTTGCCCAGGCTGGAGTGCGATGGCGCAGTCTCAGCTCACTGCAACCTCTGCCTCCCAAGTTCAAGTGATTCTCAAGACGCCTGCCACCATGCTTGGCTAATTTTTCTGTTTTTAGTAGAAATGAGGTTTCATCATGTTGGCCAAGCTAGTCTTGAACTCCTGACCTCTGATGATCCACCCCCCCTCAGCCTCTCAAAGTGCTAGGATTACAGGCGTAAGCCACTGCACCTGGCTAATAATGGGGATTCTTCAATGTTACACATTCTCCTTCTTATCTTTGAGAAGGGTGTGTCTTTCTTAACAATTTAGGAAGGTTACAGCCTATTAATGACATCAGCTTTCTTTGAGAAGGTAAGTCCATGGTTCCCTGCTGGCTTCAGGGAATTTCAGACCCTGTGAGGTGCTTTCCTGTAGCTCCTCTAGGATAGAACCTGATCTAGTTTGGGAGGTGAGGGATTACTTCACTGAGGAAGTGATGTTTCAGTTGAAACCTAAATGATAAGTATGACATATGGAAAAGAAGGGGAGGCGTAAGGAGGGCAGCATTCCAGGCAAGGAAACAGCATATATCGAGGCCTTGAGGCCTCAGACAAGCCTCAGTCTGGGAATTTCAGGGATCCAAACGTCTCACTGATGTACAGGGAAATGTGCAAAGAATGAAGAGGAGACGGGTGCTAGATGATGCTAGAAATGGAGGCAAGAGTGAGGTCTCTATAGCCTTTTTTTTTTTTTTTTAGACAGAGTCTTGCTCTGTCCCCATGGCTGGAGTGCAGTGGTGCGATCTTGGCTCACTGCAACCTCCGCCTCCAGGGTGAAGTGATTCTCGTGCCTCAGTCTCCCCAGTAGCTGGGACTACAGGTGCCTGCCACCATACCCGGCTAATTTTTGTATTTTTAGTAGAGACAGGGTTTTGCCATGCTGGCCAGGCTGGTCTTGAATTCCTGGCCTCAAGTGATCTACCTGCTTCGGCCTCCCAAAGTGCTGGGATTACAGATGTGAGCCACCACACACGGCCCGTATAGCCTTTAGATGGTGTTATGTATTTAGAATTCAGGCCAGGTCTGGAAGTAAGAGAATCAAGGTGCCAGTGAAATAGAGCTTTGAGGTTGTAACCAGAACAGAGTTTATGTGCATAATTTTTTTCTGCTCTTATCTCATTACATAATTAACATAAAATATATTAAAATGTAATATTCGTGTGGTCAAAAGACAAAATTACAATGAATTTAAAGATCTTAAATGGCTTTGATTTGTGATTCTAGCTAGAATCAGGCAACACCTCATTCCATAAAATAGAATGAATGTTCCAATGAGCTGAGTAGAGGAGGCTGCTTTCACAGACAGAAAAGAACTGTGGAAAGCAGAAAGAGACAAAAAGCATGTTGGTTGTTTCAAAGTTACTTTTCTTGTAAAAGTTAAAGCAGAGGAGACTTCCTTATCATGCAACTTAAAACTGGCTTGTCAGACAGGAGAGGCAGCTCACACGTGCAATCCCAGCACTTTGGGAGGCTGAGGTGGATCACTTGAGTCTAGGAGTCGGCAACCAGGCTGGGCAATATAGTAAGACCCCATGTCCAAAATAATTTAAAGAATCAGCCAGGCTTGTGCCAAGTGGGAGCCTAAAAAAAAAAAAAAAGAATCAGCCAGGCATGGGGGTGTGCACCTATAGTTCCAGCTACTCAGCAGGCTGAAGCAAGAGGATCGCTTAAACCCAGGAAGCTGAAGATTCAGTGAGCTGAGACTGTACTGCTGCACCCCAGCCTGGGTGACAAAGCAAGACCCTGTCTCAAAACAACAACAATAACAACAGCAAAACCCCCCAAAACTGGCTTGTTTGGGGATTTGGCTATGATCACTCTCCTTATTTCTCGGAAGGTCTGATAAACAGCTTAATTTTGGCTTGGTAGGCAGGAGAGGAACTTCAGCATGAGTGACTTCATTTTGGTTTAGTCTTGTCAACCAAGACGAGGTGAAAGACCAGAATGCAAAACAGTGAAGCCAGGCATTTGTTGGGGTCTTTGGAATTGCAATTTGGGAGACACAAATTCAGCTCCAAGCCAAACTGTTCTGAAGAGAGGGAAGGGAGTAATGGTTTTTAAAAGGAAGCTGAGAGTGATTACTCAAGCTATGCTGAAAGAATCCTCACTGGCGGAGGTGGCTGGCTTAGTATGTGTGTCTATGGTTCATTTGTTGTTGCTGTTCAGGAGGGCTGAGCTGGTGAAGTTAAGCTGTTTTCCAGGATATTTACATTTATGATTGTTGGGACAACTAAGTTCCTCTTCAAAAACTCAATTCCCTGACCAATGACTCAGTTTTCTAACCATTGCCTAAGCTGTAAACAACCCTTTCCCTCCCCAACTTCTCCAAATTGCACGGGTGCCTAGTGTTAGTTGATTGGGATCAGCTTAGATTATGCGGTCCAACTCCAGCTGATAGGGGAAGGACACAGAGACAGGAACTGCCTTAGGCTTAAAACTCCTTCCCTCCTTTGTTGGCTGTGCTCTTGTGATTGTTACCAGTGCGAGCAGCACCCATCTGCAGAAGTAAAGGTGCCTTGCTGAGAAATTTTCTAAGTGCAGGTTTCTTTTGGCTACGCCGAGCATGTGTTTCCAACATGATCATTACAATTTGGGCCAATTCAAAGGTTCGAAGCAAGTTTCTGTCTTTTTTTTTTTTTTTCTGGTTGGGTTGCAGGTTATGCAGAAAGTCTTTCTTAAAATGGCTTCCTGGCACCATTTTATAGCTCTGAACCAGAGTGATGCCATTTTTGTGTATCACATTTCACATTTCTGCCCTATTGATCCAGATAGGGGGTGAGGAAGCATCACTGATCAATGACTGGTGGTTGGCCACAGAGCTATTATCTGTTTCCCTCAGAGCTGGAAACATCTGTTTCTAGAGTGTTATGTCCCATGGAGGGGGCCTATTGAAAGTCAGTGTGCATCTAAGACTTCAGAGATTGGCCAAATTTGGTAACAATAGGAGCCGTCATAAATAAGGAGGCCTGCATTAGTCTATGGTGATTAGCTGTATATTGGGAGAGACATACATCTGATTAAATATGTCTAAATGTCGTAATAGAATGATCTTAACATCCTGGATTGTCTGGCAGCAACGAGAAATACAGATGGTACAAGTTGTTAAAGAAAAGCTTTAGAAAAATTAAACTTAGCAGAGTTTAATTGTGCAGAGAACGACTGATAAATCTGGCAGCCCCCAGAACCAGAATACGTACAGAGTAACACTGATACTGGGGCAGCCACATGGTCAGATAACATTCATGGACAGAAAAAGGAAAGTGACATATAGAAAACAGAAATGAGGTACAGAAATAGCTGGATTGGTTACAGCTTGACATGTGCCTTATTTGAACACACTTTGAACAGTTTGCCTCCTGTGATTGGCTGAGACTAGACTACTTGTTACAAGAGTAGGTTACAGTCTGTTTACATATCCAGTTAGGTTACAGTTCACTATCTATAGAGAAACCTTTAGGTTAGACTTAAAATACATAAGGAGGCAGAAAACTTGTAACAATTGAAAAATTTAACAATTCTCCCTTTTAGGCTAATTTCTTAATTTTTGAGAGACTGACAAAACCTTTAGGCATTGACAAAAACTTTAGGCTCTCACCATTGTAAATGGACTTACTTGGGCTCAAATCCCTCTTCAAGACAGGGTCTGGCTATGTCACCCAGACTGGAGTGCAGTGGCATGATCTCGACTAATTGCAACCTCTGCCTCCCAGCTCAAGCAATCCTCCCACCTCACCCTCCGCAGTACCTGGGACTACAGGTACACACCATCATGCCTAAGTGATGTTTGTATATTTTGTAGAGATGGGAGTTTTGCCATGTTGCCCAAGCTAGCAGGTTATTTTTTTAATAAGGGTTAGAGCAGAGGAGGCTTCTTACTATGATAGAATCTCTTTTATTCAGACTTGTTAGGTCTTGGGTTTCCCTTACTGCAGTTTCCAGAAGAGCAGAGAGGTATCTTGCTCACAGTGCCAAAACTGCATGGGCAAAAGGGAGACTTCCCCTTTGCTCTTTGAAAGTTTGCTGAAAATCGACAGACAAAAGGCAAATTAATAGGAGAAAAGGCATACAGATTTATTTGTTGTGTGTGTGTGTGTGTGTGTGTATGTGTGAACCAGAGTCTTACTGAAGCAGCTAAGTTGTCTGGGGTATATACCCTGGGGTTTGCTGTTGCGCACCAGGAAAATTTAGGACACACACACACACACACATGAGTTTAGGAGCGGAGGTTTAATAGGCAGAAGAGAAAGAGAAACAGCTCTCTCAATAGAGAAAGGGGTCTCCTAGTGCAAAGGACTGGCTGGTGGTGAATGTGCCAGATTTTATAGTCCAATTTGAGGAGGTGGTGTCTGATTTACACAGGACTCACAGATTGGTTCCATCAGGTATGACATTTACATAGTGGGTGGGGAAGGCTGGTTGCCTCACCCTAATCTTATTATGCAAATAGGATTTCCAGTTGACCAGGCACCATCTTGTCTGCTCCTTACAGTACATGTGGCTGACAAAGACAAGGGAAGATGGAACTGCCATCTTGAACATGTCTGGTCCCTAGTTCCTGCCGGTATTCACCTGTGCAAGCTCCCAGCTTGCTTGTCTATGTCTGCAGCTCAACTTTACAGGCTGCTCTTTAGAAAATGATTTGGGGCTGCTTTTCATTAAAAAGAAAAGCCTTACCGAAGACTCCCAAACCCTTACCATCTGTCTAAGAGATTTATTCTTAACTCCTATATCATCATTACCCCATGCTCCAACAGAAGCTTGTATCACCTTTTTCACAGGTGAGGGAAAAGATGGGGAATGTAGACAATTCTTCTGAGGTGCAGGAAGTGATCATTAGAGAGAATAAATGGATGAAGGAGACAGAAATTAACTTACAGATGATTCCCTTTCGAATCTGAATGAGCCTGAAAGGCAGGCAGGCATTATCTTGCAGAAAAAGTCCATGTAGGTGTGGTTGCATTCCTCACTCTTCTTTTCTGAAATAGATAAGAAATACAAGGCGATTGAGTTTCTTTTGGAAAGAAAGTTTCTTGGTCAGTTGAGGAAATTCCAGAGTCTCTCTCGCTGCTCTGGGAGTGGAAGGAAGAAAACAAGGTTACTGAGACCTTGATTATAAGACTTCTTCTCTAGGCTTTTCCATTTTCAAAAGCATTCAGCATGCCAAAACGTCATATTTTGGGTAATCTTTTTTTGCAACCCCGCATTTCCCTCTGTAAAACATCCCTAGTAGTTTCACACACCAAAAGCGGAGTTGATGGCTGTGAAGAGAAAAATTGAGTGAACAGCAGAGTGGCAGAGAGGAGAGAGAGAGAGAGAGAGAGAGAGAGAGGTTCAGAGTGGAGCACCAGGGGTATCACAGCATTTCTAGCTGAGAGTCTAGAGCAGACTCTGACCTACGTATTTACTCTTGACTTTCCAGTGACAAGTTTTACAAGCGGATGCTCCATTTTAAACTCCCAGTAAGAGTACACAAGGGCTCCAACAGCTCGGCATCCTCGCTAGCACTTGTTATTTTCTGTATTGGTTACAGCCATCCTAATGAGTCTGAGGTGGTGTCTCCTTGTAGGTTTTCTTTTTCATTTTTTGAGATGGAGTCTCGCTGTCACCCAGGCTAGAGTGCAGTGGTGCGATCTTGGCTCACTGCAACCTCCACCTCCCGGGTTCAAACAATTCTCCTGCCTCAGCCTCCTGAGCATCTGGGACTGCAGGCATGTGCCACCACACTCGGCTAATTTTTCTATTTTTAGTAGAGATGTGGTGTCACCATGTTGGCCAGGCTGGTCTCGAACTCCTGACCTCAAGTGATCCACCCACCTTGGCCTTTCAGAGTGCTGGAATTACAGGCATGAGCGACCATGCCCGGCCTCTCCATGTGATTTTGGTTGAATTTCCCTAATAATTAGTGATGGTGAGCATCTCTTTATGTGCTTATTGGCTATTTTCATCTCTTATTTGGAGGACCGTCTATTCAAGTCCTTTGCACATTTTTGAACTGCGTGAGTGGGGTTTTTGTTGTTGCATTGTGAGAGTGCTTTATATATGCTAGATGGGAACTCTTTGACATAGAATTTGCACATCTGTCCTGTCATTCTGTAGGTTGCCTTTTCAGTCTGTTAATATATCCTTCGATGCAATCCAATTTGTCTACTTTTCCTTTTGTTGTTTGCGCCTTTGGTGTCATATCCAAGAAATCATTGCCAAAGGAAGCTCTCCTTCTATGTTTTAAGAGTTGTCAGCTGGGAATGGTGGCTCACACCTATAATCCCAGCACTTTGGGAGGCTGAAGCAGGTGAATCACGAGGTCAGGAGTTCAAGAGCAGCCTGATGAAGATGGTAAAACCCCGTCTCTACTAAAGATACAAGAATTAGCTGGGCATGGTGGTAGGCACCTGTAATCCCATCTACTTGGCAGGCTGAGGTAGAGAATTGCTTGAACCTGGGAGCTGGAGGTTGCAGTGAGCTGAGATCATGCCACTGCACTCCAGCCTGGGTGACAGAGCAAGACTCCGTCTCAAACAAACAAGAGTTGTATAGTTTTAGAGCTTACAGTTAGGTCTTTGATTCATTATTGAGGTTTTTTTTTCTTTCTTTTTTTTAAACATGATATAAGGTAAGGGTTTAACTTCATTCTTTTGCCTGTGGCTAGCTAGTTTTCCCACACCATTTGTTGAAAGACTGTCCCTTCCCTGATTGAATAGTCTTGGCATCCTTATCGAACTCATCTGACCGTATGTGTAAGGGTTTCCTTCTGCGCTCTGTACTCCATTCCATGGTCTCTCTGTATGTCTTTACCGCTTTACCACGCTTTGGACCACTGTAGCTTTTAATAATACATTTTGAAATTGGGAAGTAAAAGACTTCCAACTTTGTTATTCTTTTTCAAGATTGCTTTGGCCATTTGGGATCCCTTGAAATTGCATATAAACTTTATGAAATTTATAAGGATGGATTTTTCTATAATTGAAGAAAAAATGTTACTGAGATTTTGAGAACAATTACACTAAACCTGTAGATCACTTTGAGTCGTACTGACAACTTAATGAAACTAAGCCTTATAATGTATAAATATGAGATGGCTTTACATTTGTTACACAACCGGTCTCTGGGTTTCTAAATCCTGTCAAAGTCTTTGCCTCCTGGTTAAGTTTATTCCTATTTTATTCTTTTTGATGCTATTGTAAACAGACTTTTTTCTTTCTCTTTTATTTTAAGATGGTGTCTCACTATGTTGCCAGGCTGGAGTACAGTGGCTATTCACAGGCATAATCATTATAAAAACTGACAGCATTGTCCCCCCCTGGCTCAAGCGATTCTCCTACCTCAGCTTCCCAGGTAGCTGAGACTATAGGCATCCACAACCAAGCCCAGCAGGAACTGTTTTCTTAATTTCCTTCTTGGAGTGTTGACTGTTAGTGTGTAGAAATGCAACTGATTTTTGTATGTTGATTTCATAGTCCTGAAACTTTGACAAATTACTAGTTCTTACAGTTTTTTTCATGCAGTCTTCAGGATTTTCTACAAAGAAGATCATGTCATTTGTTTTTTTTTTTTTTTTTAATCTTTTTTTTTTTTTTATTAAGCTGGGGGTTTCACCATGATGGCTAGGCTGGTTTTGAACTCCTGACCTCAGGTGATCCACCCACTTAGCCTCCCAAAGTGCTAGGATTACAGGCGTGAGCCACCGCGCCCGGCTGATCATGTCATTTGTTAACAGAGATAGTTTTATTTCTTCCTTTCCAATTTGGATGCTGTGTAATCTCAGCCCTTTGGGAGGCTGAGGTAGAAGTATCGCTTGAGTCCAGGAGTTTAAGACTGGCCTGAGCACCATAGCAAGACCCCACTTATACAAAAAATATTAGCCAGGTGTGGTGGTGTGTGCCTGTGGTCCTGGCTACTCAGAAAGCTGAGGCAGGAGGATCACTTGAGCCCAGGTAGTCGAGGCTTCAGTGAGCTATAATCACACCACTGCACTCCAGCCTGGGCGACAAAGTGAGACATTGTCTCAAAAATTAATAAATTGCCGGGCATGGTGGCTCATGCCTGTAATCCCAGCACTTGGAAGGCTGAGGCGGGTGGATCACTGGAGGTCCGGAGTTTGAGACCAGCCTGGCCAATATGGGGAGACCCTGTCTGTACTGAAAATACAACAATTAGCTGAGTGTGGTGGCACACACCTGCTACTTGGGAGGCTGAAGCAGTGAGCCGAGCTCACGCCACTGCATGATGCATGGTGCATGCCTGTAGTTCAGCTTCTCTAGAGGCTGAGGCACGAGAATTGCAGTAAGCCGAGATCGTGCCACTGCATTCTAGCCTGGGCAACAGAGTGAGACTCTGTCTCAAAAAAACCAATAAATTAAAAGTAAAATAAAATACAGACATATGGACTTAACAGCTTTGATTTTTAAAATTTTAGCAATGAGATATGTAAAACTCACTATTTTATTTGTTTATTTGAGATATGGTCTCACTATGTTGAACATGCTAACCTCAAACTTCCGAGCTCAAGCAATCCTTCCGCCTCAGCCTCCAAGTAGCTGGGACTATAGGCCCATGCCACTGTGCCCAGATTAAAACTCACTAGGTAAAAAATAAAAGACAATTAAGTTAAGTTGTGCCTCTGTAAATGGAACAAGTTAAAGTTTATCTGTCTTACATGGCCAACGCCTTTCCCTAGTTTTAGAGAAAACAGGGTAGCAAATTTACATCTCAATGTAAAGAGAAAGAATGTAAGGGTTTTCAAGGAGTTGGTTGTGTTAGAGGAAGATTAAATGTGAGTGCCAAGGTAATTCAAAGTCATAGGAATTTATTGTAGATTTTACAAGGAAACATACAGATAAGCCTAGAGAAAATTCAGAAACCTTTTCCAAATAATCAACTGAATGCCAGAAAGCCATATTTTGGAGACCAATCTTGTTAGATACAGGGTTTTAAAATTTAGTTTCTGTTTCTTAACTGAATCACTAAGCTCAGGATGGAGCCCATTAAAATATATGGCCAACAAAGCATCTGCAGTTTCTGGGGCCTAATATTAGTATATGTGAAAAGCAGGTGCAGCTGGAAGGAGAGCACCAAGAAGCCCAGAAATCCAGGATCCCACTTTTACATTGAATACCAGGCTCTTAAAAAGTGGGAAACACCATGGGATCAGGCTGTGCAATGTTTCCATACTGCACCTTGTTGCAAAGATATTCCCCCAAGGCTGGTGGGTGACTCAGCATCTGTTTGCACACTCTGTGATCAAATCATCCCCCATGGGAGTCTTATCACTTGGTGGTGAGTGTTCCTACAGCCTCCAGGTGTCCAAACCACACCTCTCTTTATTAAAACACATGAAGAAATTATTAACAACACATGCTTTGAATGAAGAGACCCCCCAAAACAGGCTTTGTGTGAATTGTGTGAGCAACATGGCTGTTTATTCACCTGGGTGTAGGTGGGCTAAGGCCGAAAAGGGTGTCAGCGAAGGGTGGTGGGATAGGGGTTGGTTTTATAGGTTTGGGGTGGGCCCTGAGACCATTAGATGTCCCTTCTCTATATGTGGAAATGGAAGTGGCAAAAAAAAGCTGGGTTCAGTGGCTTAGGCCTGCAATCCCAGCACTTTGGGAGGCTTAGGTGGGAGAATCCCCTGGGAGGTCAAGGCCACAGCGAGTCCTGATTGTGCCACTGCACTCCACTCTGGGCAACAGAGTGAAATCTTGTTGCGAAAAGAAAAAGGCAAAAAGGAAGTAGAAGTGGAAAGAAATGGAAGAACAAATCTTAGAGGAGCCAATTTGGAGATTTTAAGCTTTCTTGGAAAGCCACTGAAATTTTATATTTTTCTCAGCAAAAATCATGCCAATAAAAAAGAAAGCAAATAGAAGAACCAAACATATAATTAAAAACAAATTTCAGTCAACTGGAAAAAATTCCCAGAAACAGGATCCAAAAGAGAAAAAGCAGAGAAAGTTGTTTTTCTGTTTTTTTTTTTTCTTTTGAGACAGGGTCTCCCTCTGTCCCCCCGGCTAGAGTGCAGTGGCACAATCACAGCTTACTGCAGCCTTGACCTTCCAGGCTTAAGTGATCCTCCCACCTCAGCTTCTCAAGTAGCTGGGACCAGAGGCACACGTCACAACACTGGGCTAATTTTTTATTGTGTTGTGGAAATAGGAGCTCGCTATGTTGCCCAGGCTGGTCTTCAACTATTGGCCTCAAGTGATCCTCCCAACTCAGCTTCTCAAAGTGCTGGGATTATAGGTGTGAGCCACTGCGCCTGGCCAATTTCTGTTTTTTTTAAAAAAAAAGAAAAAGAAAAAAAATTATAGTCTGAATATCACCTTTTCATTAAGCTGATTTCTGACTGACCATAAAGATTTTTTAAAAAGTCTTTTCAAATCTCTTACTATCGGATTAACAGCCAATATTCCTGGCTTTTGAACTTTTTACCAAAGATATCTTCCAAGCGACTCACCAAAACCAAAATACCTTAACCAAGATTATGACTTAATCAAGGATGTATGAGGCATCTCCAAAGAGGTGCAAATCAGTCCTCACAAGATTCAGAACCACCCCAAATATAGCTCCAAGAAAGTAAAGTTTCACTAGACACAAATGGGGTACAACCCACATTTCTATCTGATCATATCCCTATATATCAGTCAAAGTAGATTTAAAGACAAGGAGTATTTCCAAAGATAAGAAGATCATTCTGCAATGATAAAAGGTCAATTAAGCATGAAGATATAGTAATTTTATTTATTTATTTATTTATTGACAGGGTCTCTCTCTGTTGCTTAGGCAAAGTACAGTGGTGTGACCTCAGCTCATTGCAAACTCCACCTCCCAGGCTCAAGCTATCCTCCCACCTCAGCCTCCCAAGTAGCTGGGACTACAGGCTTGTGCCACAATGCCTGGCTAATTTTTAATTTTTTTTCTACATATGGGGTCTCACCATGTTTCCCAGGCTAGTCTCAAACTCCTGGGCTCAACCCACCTGCCTCAGCCTCACAAAGTGCTGGGATTACAGGTGTGA
The DNA here is from genome assembly GCA_036589455.1 of Ateles fusciceps. Lineage (NCBI taxonomy): Eukaryota > Metazoa > Chordata > Mammalia > Primates > Atelidae > Ateles > Ateles fusciceps. The sequence goes on from JAZHEH010000065.1 coordinate 42,251,718, forward strand.
GCCACTGCACCCAGCCGAGAAGACATAACAATTTTTTTTTCTACTCTGACCTCTCAAGACATAACAATTCTAAGTGCATGTGCACCTCATAACAGAGCTTCAAGGTGTATGAAAGCAAAAAATTAACAGGAGAGAAATAGAGACACGCCTGTAATCCCAGCTCTTTGGGAGGCTGAGGTGGGCGGATCACCTGAGGTCAGGAGTTTGAGACCAGCCTGACCAATATGGTGAAACCTCATCTTTATTAAAAAAAAATAAATAAAAATTAAAGAAGAGAAATAGAGAAAGAGATCTATTTTGGAGATTTTAATGCTTCTCTTTCAGTGTGTGATGGGGTAAGAAGACAAAATATTGATAAGGTTATAGAAGATTTGGATAACAACATTTTGACTTGATTTACATGTTTAGGTAATCTAATAATTGTAGAGTATACATTATAAGTTATTTCTATTCATCAAGATATACTTTATGCTGCTGTATTATATATGCAATTTAAAAAATAGTACCATTTACAAAAGCATCAAAATATAAAATACCTAGGAATAAAAAATTTGATCAACAGTGTGCAAAACCTGCACACAGAAGAATATTAAAAATTACAGTGAGAAATTAAAGACCTAAATAAATGGAGTAGTAAACTATATTCATGGATTGGAAGCATCCATCTTATTAACATGTCAACTCTTGGTATTGGCTTATAGAGCCAAAGCCATCCCAATCAAAATCCTAGAAGAATTATTTAAATAGATATGAGCAAGTTTAGTGTAAAGCTTATATGAAGTTGCAAAGAATCTAGAATAGCTGAAATAATCTTGAGAAGGACAAAGTTGGGAGACTTCAACACTTGATTTCAAAAATTATTAAAAGCACTTTGGGAGTCTGAGACAGGAGGACTGCTTGAGCCCAGGAGTTCAAGACTGGTGTGGGCAACATAGTGAGACCCTGTCTCTACAAAAGATAAAAAATTAGCCAGGCATAGTGGCATGCACCTGTGGTCCCAGATACTCAGGAAGCTAAGGTGGGAGGATTTCTTGAGCCCAGGAGTGAGCCCTGATCACACCACTTGCACACCAGCCTGGGTGACAGAGTAAGACCCTGATCTCAAAAAAAAAAAAAAAAAAAATTGCCAAAAGGCTACAGTCATCAAAATGGTGTGATACTGTTGTAAGTAGATCAATGGAATCCAGAAATAGACCCAAAAATATGTAAATTGATTTTTTACAAAGGTGCCAGGGAAGTTCAATGGGGAAATTGATGGATCAACAAACATAACTAGAACAACTAGATATTTGGAAAAATTGTCATTTTATATAACATTTGTAGTATACATTTATGACAAATTATAATTTTAACCCTATGTTACCCATGTTCTGGGACATAAATTCCATAACTGTTACTCCTATACAGTTTTCTTAAGCCACAGGAGTATTATTTATTAAGTAAGCTTTGTTAAGGGACTGCAGCAACATTGAGGACACCAGGGTATCGTTTAGAAAACAGTTTGAATTTATTAAATAATGCTTTATATTCTGGATGATATAATACAAATGGCCTTTCTGTTTTTAGTTCCTCCACCTACTCATGATAGAAGTTTCTAATTCCATTTCTGGCCAATAATACGTATTTGTGAGACTGCCAGCAGGTGACAGAGTGCAGGTGTTACCTCCCTGTGCAAAATGAAATTTCACAAACCAATAGCTAAACTGATTTAAAGAATTAATAGAGCTACTGTAGTTTATTTCTAAACCGTCTTTCTCCTTACCTCTTCCAGAAGGTTGGGGGGTGGGCCTGAAAGTCCCAATGTTCTAATCTGGCCTTGGTCTTTGGGGTGACTAGCCCCCATCCTAAAGCACATAGGAGTTGGCAGTCATCAGTCAACTAATTAGCATACAAAAATATATTTATCACTTTGGGGAGTCAAGGAGTTTAAAAGTTATATGCCAGGAAGTGGAAGACCATATATATATTTCACAATATTCTGTGACTGAGGGTTAATCAGAAAGATAGTTCTTGCTCTAACAAACTAAAAGGTACATATAATTTAGTTTTGAAAGCCTTTTTCTACCACAGACTATGTCTTGAGAGTAGTTTCTTTAGGAGAAAAGATCAGGCTGCTATATGATTCTGACTCCCAGATCAAGGGGGCTTTGTAACTGTGCCAAGCTTGGTATTCCCCAAGGAGTTCCTGTCTTCAAAGGGCCTCTTGATACCAGAGGGTAAAGTTGCAGCTGGAGTAGCAGCACAGTTTCTTTCCTATCATTCCAACAATCCAGGAAAGTTTCCCAGTGCTGGGACAAGAGCGCCTACCATGAAAGCTGTGTTTTCTCTTCTATATAGTTTTAGAGATACACCATAAACTCTCTCTCTCTTTCCTGCTACCCTATTTCTGCAGTGTTTTTCCCACCCTGGTCTGTGCAGTCAATGACACTTCCAGTACTATAATGTTATTTGGAATGTTCAAGTTGTTGGAGGAGTGATTAGATTACATTCTCTTTACAGTTGCTCTTCAGTATCTGTTAGTGATTGATTCTAGGACCCTCCCCCTTGGATACCAAAATCCATGGATTCCCAAGTCCCTTATATAAAATGGCATAGTAGCTGGGTGTGGTGGTACATGCTTGTAATCCCACTTACTCAGGAGGCTGAGGCAGGAGGACAGCCTGGGCAACAATAGTGAGACCCTGTCTCAAAAAAAAAAAAAAAAAAAAGGGTAGTATTTGCATAGAACCTATGCACATCCTCTTGTATACTTTACATCATCTCCAGATTACTTGTAATACCTAATATAATGTCAATGTTATATAAATACTTGTTATACTATATTTTAAAATTTGTATTAGTTTTTTTATTGTTTTTTTTTTTTCCCAAATATATTCAAGCCCCAGTTGGTTGAATCTGAAGATGCAGAACCCATGGATAGGAAGGGACAACTGTAATTAAATAACAGGCCTGAGGATACACATTTTTAACACTAACACCATCACTGCAGCTAGCTAGCTTGCTTGCTTGCTTGCTTCCTTCCTTCCTTCTTTCCTTTCTGCCTTCCTGCCTTCCTTCTCTCTCTCTTTCTTTCGATACATACTTTTAACACTGTCACTGCAGCTTCCTTCCTTCCTGAGGATACACATTTTAACACTGTCACTGCAGCTCTTCTCTCTCCTCTCCTCTCCTCTTCCTTTCTCCAAGTCTTGCTCTGTCACCCAGGCTGGAGTGCAGTGGCATGATCTCGGCTCCCTTCAACCTCCACCTCCCAGGTTCAAGTGGTTCTCATGCCTCAGCCTCCTGAGTAGCTGGGGCTACAGGCATGCACCACCAAGCCCAGCTAATTTTTGTATTTTTTTTAGTAGAGACATGGTTTCACCATGTTGGCTAGCCTGGTCTCGAACTCCTGACCTCAAGTGATTCACCCGTCTCAGCCTCTGAAAGTGCTGGGATTACAGGCGTGAGCCACTGTGCCCGGCCTGCAGGTTACTTTCTAAGGCCCCCTACTACCTGTTACAAATGATCTCTCAGGAAGGATAACATTTACAAGTGGGTCATCTCAGCCATTTTGTGTTGATTCTTAATTTGCTATTTTACGGAGCATGTACCAAGAGCCAAGCTAAGTGCTTTATCCACATTTTCTTTTTTTTTTTTTTAATTTTTTTTTTTTTTTATAAAGATGGGGTTTCACCATGTTGGTCAGGCTGGTCTTGAACTCCCAACCTCAGGTGATCCGCCCGCCTTGGCCTCCAAAGTGCTTGGATTACAGGCATGAGCCACCACGCCCAGCCATTTATCCACATTTTCTAATGTAATCCCTATGATGCAGTCTCAAAAGATATTTTTACTTCTCCATTTTATAATTAACTTACTTTGGGTCAGAGAGTTAGGCGATGATAGAGCTGGGCCTCAAAAGCAGATCTGCCACACTGGAAAATGGCCTTAAGAATACAATGAATGTTGAAAGCCTTCACCTGAAGGTATCACCAACCTCTTTCAGCATCAAAAAGTCCACAATGGAGAAAGGCCTTAAAAAAACAAACAAGCAAAAAATGACGATCTGAGGACTTAGGAACAAGCTCCTACACAACTTCACATTCCCTTACCGAGCTCAGAGGATGACAATCCTGACCTTATCCCAAATCCTATGTACCTTTTTTGTGACTCTCTTTGTATTTTCTATCACTTGATCACCTAATCTAGGCAGAAAAACTACATTAGGCAGCATAGGATGAGATAAAACAAAATGCAAGAAATGGCTTTGCCTTTGGGGGAGATTTTGATCTTGGTAAGATTTTGTTAAGTGGTGGATCTCATTATGTTGCCCAAACTGGTCTCCAACTCCTGACTTCAAGTGATCTTCCTGCCTGAGTCTTCCAAAGTGCTGAGATTATAGGTGTAAATCACCATGCCCAGCCAAGCAGTGGTTTTTCAGTTTAAGATACACATGAGAATCATCTGTGAAACTTTTTTTTTCTTTTTGGAGACAGAGGTTTGCTCTGTCATCTGGGCTGGAGTGCAGTGGCATGTTCATAGCTCACTATAACCTCAAGCTCTTGGGCTCAAGTGATCCTCCTGCCTTGACCTCCCAAAGTGTTGGGATTACAGGCATGAGCCATTGTGCCTGGCCCATCTGTGGAACTTTAACAAATACTGATGACAGAAATTCTGATTTAATTGGTCTAGAGTGAAGGCTGGGCAACAGGACTTTTCAAAAAGTTCCAGGTATTCTAATGTGCAACCATGGTTGAGAACCAGGGTGAAGGTAGAAAGAAGAAGGTAGAATATCCTCAAATGAAAAAACATTAGAGGAACTACAATGTACAAGATGGTATATTTTGAAATATATTTATTTCTGTGGAGGTTATCAGAAACAAAATTGAGTCATTCATGTTAAAACAAAACAAAACAAAACAAAACAAAACAAAACAACCTTGACAAACAGAGCTGGGGAGGGCTATGAAGAGAGGGTTCTCATGCAGGTATGCCTGATAAAAACTATCATAAAAGATTCTGCAAATAATACAACATTGCACAAAGGCCATCATGTTACACAAAATATATTTTTGCAAGGACATCTATCCAGTAACTGCCTGTCTAACCCAGACTGACATCACTCTTTTTTATTGATCTTTGTAGCCAAGGATAATTATTTCAAAACAATTAGGTAACCTCCTCATGTTTTTTTCCTTTAAAATCCTTTGTCTTCCTTTACGTCCTTGAATACACACGGTTTACTATCACATGCATATTCCCATTGCAATGCTCTATTCCCACATAAACATAATTTTCTTTTAGAGAATCTCTCTCTGTTATTTAGGTTGACATTCCTTACCTCATTCCACAAAGGATATGATGTGGCTAAAAACTACTGGGTTCAGAATTAATTCCACTGAAGAACACAAAGTTCGAGGTGCTTGTCGAATATGCCAAAGATGGGCTAGGACATGTGAGGTTGGTATTGAAATAATTCAGGTACATTTTTATGTCTCTGGTTTTGGTTTGCAAGGCAGCAGTGGCAGATTTTAGAAAAAAATAGTTCTCACAAAAGAGCTGATTGGTCCAGGTACTGTTTCTAGGTGACTGGTCCAAGAGCTGTTTCCAGGCGGGTTGATTGGTCCAGACGCTGTTTCTAGGCTGCCTAGCCAGTAGATTGCCTTGTCTCCAAGGGTTACTCAATCTACAAAATGATAACAGGTTTCCAAGTCTTGTGCGGAATTATAATTTTCCCCAGTACAAGCTTATTGAAGAAAATACCAATATTTTAAGGATGACTCATAGGCACATTTCTTTGATCCATCTTCCCTAAGGGTTATGCATTGCTTATAATGCTGAAGCTTCCTAAATGATTTTTTCACAAGTCAAGGAGTGGCTGGAGCTATTCCATGAATAATTTATAGCTGTTAAAAGAGCAGCGTTAAACTATTTCGTGCAGTTCAACTGTTAGATTATTTCCCGTCTTTTATTTTCCTTTCTCAAGAGTAGATGAAGCTGCTCTCAGTTTAATATCAGAGGAGAAAAAATGATGGAAACAATGATGGTGTAATAATACATAAAGAAAACCAAAAAAAAAAAAAGGGTAAAATCACTGCAATCCTATAATCTTAACACTTAACAGTTTTTATTTTTGAGTAGTTTTCTTCTAACACCTAAGGTCAATATTATCTGGACAATGATATACTTAAAATTTAAGGCTTACCTGTTAACCAAATGTTTAAAGGTATTTTCAGTGCCAGGTGCGGTGGCTCACATCTGTAATTCCAAGCACTTTGAGAGGCCGTGGTGTGAGAATCACTTGAGGCCAGGAGTTTGAGACCAGCTTGGCCAACATGGTGAAACCCCGTCTCTACTAAAAATACGAAAATTAGCCAGGCGTGGTGGCACGCACCTGTAATTCTAGCTTCTTGGGAGGCTGAGGCATGAGGATTGATTGAACCCAGGAAGCAGGGGTTGCAGTGTGCCAAGATCACACCACTGCACTCCAGCTTGGGTGACAGAGTGAGACTCTGTCTCAAACAAAAAAAAGAGATTTTTAGTTTATTTTCTAGTGGCTGACCACATTTTTTTAAAAAAGTATCATTTAACATGATTTGTGAGCAAAATTAATGTTTTTATCTTCAGATTCAATGAATCTTCTGAGCAGCGCACACACACATATGCCGGACATTCATTTTACCAATTATCTCATTAAAAAAACAATAAACTTTTGTGGAGAAGCCACATTGTGGCAGGCTGAGTTATAAGAACTGGAGATATGGCTGGGATAAAAACAGACAAAATCCTCTTTCTCCAACAGGGAAAAAGAGGCTATAACAATCAGAGCAAACACAAAATGGTTTCTGTTCCATGTGCTTTATATATATAAACTCATTTAGTCCTAACAATCCCATGAAGTAGGTACTATCATTATCTCCATTTTATAGGTGAGGGAGCTGGTACACAGAAAGGTTAAGTAACTTGGTGAAGTTGCACAGCTAGTGAGCATTAGAGCTAGGATTTGAACCCAGGCATGTGGCTTCACAGGCTACATGCTTAACTGCTATGCTATTCTTTCTATAATTAATTAGCTCCTCTCTTCTATGTATTCTGGTGATACAAGGAACCAAAAGTTTTGCTTTTCCTTTCTTAAATATTTTCTGTTTTTGTTTCAAATATTTAACTACTTGAAAGCTAGGGCCAGGTGTGGTGGCTCTTGTCTGTACTCCTAGCCCTTTGGAAAGCCCAGGTGGGAGAATCACTTGAGCTCAGGAGTTTGAGGCCAGCCTGGAAAACATAGTGAGACCTTGTCTCTACAAAAAATTTAAAAAGCTAGCTGGGTGCAGTGGCGTGGACCTGTAGTCCCAGCTACTGGAGAAGCTGAGGTGGGAGGATCACTTAAGCCCAGGAGGTCGAGGCTGCAGTGAGCTGTGAATGAGCCACGGCACTCCACCCTGGGTGACAAAGCAAGACCCTGTCTCAGAAAAAAAAAAAAAAAAAAAAGCTGGACACTTAAAATCATAGTTGTTCTTAAAAGCACAGCTTTGGTTTAGATTGACCTGGAATAAATTCCATGTCTGCCACTCAATAGCTGTGTGATTATGAGCAAATTTCTAAATCTCTCTAAGGTTCTCTTTCCTCATTAGTAAATGAAAATAATCGTTCGCTTCCTAAGGTTGTTGTGAGAATCAAGGATAATATGCATGAAAATCACCTTCGTGGTCCTCGCACAGGTGAGTGCCCAGTGAACGGTGACTTTTACCCATTCATACATTCACCCAGTCTGCAAATAGTTGCCAGGCATCTGCCATGTCCCAGGCATTGCTCTAGGTACTGGGGGATATAGCAGTGAGTGAAACAGACAAGGTCTTACCCTCAGAGCAATTATTTGGCTTTGTAGCCTTAATAAAATGCATTTAATCTTATTAAATTTGTTTATATTAATTACATTGTATTTTAAACTTTATTTTTTTTATTTTTTAAATTTTTTATTTTGAGACGGAGTCTTGCTCTGTTACCCAGGCTGGAGTGCAGTGGCATGATCTCAGCTCACTGCAACCTCCATCTCCCAGCTTCAAGCAATTCTCCTGCCTCAGCCTCCTGAGTAGCTGGGACTACAGGCATACACCACCACGCCCGGCTAATTTTTGTATTTTTTTTAGTAGAGACAGGGTTTCATCATATTAGACAGGCTGGTCTCGAACTCCTGACCTCGTGATCCACACACCTTGGCCTCCCAAAGTGCTGGGATTACAGACATGAGCCACCGCGCCCAGCTTAAACTTTTATTTTTTAATTAAAATATGTTGTATATAGTTATTTAAATGCATTTAATAATATTTTTAAAGTATTAATAAAGTATGTTTAATCAGTTATTCCCTATCCTCTCCACTGGCTTTTTGTCATATTCACTTAAATGTCATCAGATTTCTTATTTATTTATTTATTTATTTATTTATTTATTGTTTTAAGAGACAGGGTTTTGCCATGTTGCTCAGGCTGGTCTGGAACTCTTGAGCTCAAGCAATCTGCCTGCCTCAGCCTCCCAAAGTGCTGAGATTACAGGCGTGAGACACCATGCCTGGCCACATTTCTTTTATATTAAAAATCCCTGAATTAACCCTTTGACTTCAAGTTAGCTGACAGTTGCTACTTCAGTTCCTTGCTCCTTTTGCTATAGACACTGTCTCACTCGCTGTCTCCATTCTCTAGCTCAACTTCATCACTTCTCATTCATACTCCAGAGCACTGAAAGCAGTCTTCTGCCCTCTGTGGAGAGGCCGCGTTACGGCAGGCTGTGTTCTAAGGACTGGAGATATGGCTGGGATGAAAACACACAAAATCCTCTTTCTTTAGAAGGGAAAAATAAACTATTGCTGTCAACTATAGGTATTACTCTCAACAAGGCCACCCCCCTTCCTTAAAACCACTCAATGACTCCATATTTGCCTTAGTCACTCATATTTACTCGATGAAGTTGTACAGCTCCAGATAAAGTCCAGACTCTTTAAAATGGCATGTAGGCATGTTCCAGCCTTTCCTCCCACCATTCCCTTTTCTACCTCCACTCCCTCCCCTGCTCACTGCCCCAAAAACACACACACACACAAACACACACACACACACACACACACACACACACACACACACACGCTTCACATTCTATAGATGGGCTTGACATTGCCCAGAAGTACCATACTTTTGCCTGTAAGCAGTGGTATTCTAGAGTTGATTTGTATGCAGGTGTGAGAGCCAGTGGTGCATATCTCTTCCCAATTCCATGTTCAGTGAGGTCATGATGGGAGTAAATCAAGGAAACTGGCAAAATCTACAAATTAGGGCATTCTAGCTTCCCTCTAGAGAGACGGTTATTAACCATTTACCAGCTCACCATAGCTTCTAGGCCTTTGTATATATGGCCCCTCCCCTCCCTTAACTTGGTTCAGCTTAAATGTCACTTCCTTCTGGGAACCTTTTTTTGACTCTTCAAGATTGGTATAGACACCCTTCACTGTGATTCTTTGGGAACTTGGGCAGTGCCCCCACTATTTTTTCTCTATTCTATACTGGCCAAGTAAAGTCCTTGAGGTCAGGGCCCTTGTCTTCTTCATTGTTGTTGTTGTCTGCCTAGAAAAGTATTTGGCACATAGCAAGGTGCTAAACCATATTTTTAAGTGAGCCAATATATGAATAATTAAAGTAAACCTTCCCTATTAAATAATGGGGTTTTTATGGTCCAAGAATGTTCCTTAATCTTTGTATCTCCTGAAATTCCTCATACAGAGAAAGTTTAGTAGAAGTTTGAATAGATCAAATGAACTAGACTTGAATGTACTTTATATGAGCCTAAAACTAGGGCCCAATTTTAGATATCCATTCTAGAAGTGAGTCAATGATCTTTGAGATTATGATTCTATAGAACCAAAACCTGGAGTATTAAAATATGTCACCAGAAACTTAAGATTTTCCCTAGCCATTAATCTGCCTTGATTTATTACTCTGATTTCCTTGTTTTTTCTAAGGTAATCTCAAGCTTGTTCAACTTCTTTCTTCCCCCAACCTGGCTTTTCTTTTTGAGATAGGGTCTTACTCTGTCGCCCAGGCTGGAGTACAGTGGCACAATCTGGGTGTGCACCACCACGTCCAGCTAATTTTGGTATTTTTTTTGTAGAGATGGGGTTTTGCCATGTTCCCCAGGCTGGTCTCTAACTGCTGGACTCAAGCGATCCACCCACCTTGATCTCCCAAAATGTTGGGATTACAGGCATAAGCCACCATGCCCGGGCACCCGATTTTTAACGTACAGCTTGAGCATACTCTTTGCTCACAGAATGGTACGCTCATTGAACCACGAGTAGGAAAGCAATGAGGTGCAGTAAGAAGCGCTTGGAACTTAAAGTCAGGAGACACTGGTTGTGTACCTGTATGTCACAACTTTCCAGTCATTTCATCTGCAATAGGAAAAATAATATCTTCTCTATCCAATTCACTAAGTTTTTAAAGATGAAATGAATTGACATAGGTGAAAATGCTTTTGTAAATTGTAACATACTACACAGAGTTAGCAAACTTTCTCAAACTGATCTTCAGCACATGCTATCATTTATTTAGTAACTCCCTAGCAAGCAAGTGATATCTGCAAAGAAGTAAGAGTGATCCAGTATAGAGAGAGGTTATTTGCCCGGGAAATAGGATGCATGTAATTAGATAAAAATGATGGTTTCATGTTCCAAAGACTTAAAGCATCAGCTTCATATCAGATGCTACATAGGAAATCTGGGTTGATTCTGCCTGAGATGCCAAGTGTGCTATCAATCAAGAATAAAAAATAACTGACCTAAAACACAAATGCTAAGGATATATTGGTGGCTGATGACTGGAATAACAAAGTTTCATTCTCCCAAAGGATCTGATAGACTCCAATTAATTTAGAAGCATAGGATGATGTCAACTACAGATCTGTACCATGCAACAATGTTCTGCTTCCAAATGGACAGCTATCAGTGAATATCTCAAATTGCAGACATTGATGCAAATATATGGTTGGCCCATTTCTTAGTTTTGGGAGATATTGTCCCTTTGCAGAAGTTAGTTATTAGTCTCCCATAAAAGGAAGGATACTCAGTGTGGTCCTCCAAACAGCAGCATCGGCATGGCCCCAGAGCAGAATCTCAGGGTCACACCAGACCTTTTTAATTAGAATCTGCATTTCAGTGCAATCTCCAGGTGATCGAGTGCATTTAAGTTTAAAGTGCACCACCATAGTGACCATCTATTCATTTTTCAAACCAAAAAACAAAAACTCAAGCCTCGAAGAGTGATTTTTTTCCCCCCGCTTAAGGTCTGATACACTTGGATTAGAACAAAGTTTTCCTGCCTCTGCTGGCAGGTTCCAGCATTGCACACCCTCTTGCAGCCTGGTTCTTGGGCTTACTGGTTGGGAGGCTGGGGGCAAGTTATTGAACCTCTGAGCTGGTTTCTTCATCTATAAAATGGAGATAATAGCAATGTCTGCCTCATACAACTGTGACGATTAGGCCGGGTGTGGTGCTCACACCTGTAATCCTAGCACTTTGGCAGGCTGAGGCAGGCAGATCACTTGAGGTCAGGAGTTTGAGACTAGCCTGACTAACGTGGTGAAACCCTGTCTCTACTGAAAACACAAATATTAGCCAGGCGTGGTGGCGGGCCCCTGTAGTCCCACTTGCTAAGGAAGCTGAGGCACGAGAATAGCTTGAGCCGGAGAGGTGAAGGTTGCAGTGAGCAGAGATCATGCCACTGCATTCCAGCCTAGGCAACAGAATGAGACTTGATCTCAATATAGTCACCTACTGACTATATATATACACACACAGCACACATACACACACACACATAAATATATAATAAAAAGCTTGGCCAGGCAAGGTGGCTCATGCCTGTAATGCCAGCACTTTGGGAGGCCAAGGCAGGTGGATCATTTGAAGTCAGGAGTTCAAGACCAGTCTGGCCAACATAGTGAACCCCATCTCTAAAAAAAAAAAAAAAAAAAAAAGCGTGAGGATTAGCTGTCATTAGATCATTTCTGAACACATTGTACAAAGTAAGGCACAATACACATGTAAAATTGTATTATTATCAAGTGAAAAGATAGTGTTCCACATAGTTCAAACAGTAGAATTAATTTTTAAAAATTTTTAAGATTTTTATTGCACACAGAAGCAGAGTTATTATCTCTGAGAACCTTTGTGCCTTGACAGTAGTGTTCAGAAAGCAGTTGTTTTCCTTTTAATCTTTAGTATTTTCCAGTAAATAAACTTATATAAGAGCCGGATAGCAGAGGCACTCTGCTAGTCACTGTTATTTAATCACATGGTAGGTTAGGATGGCCTCTGTTTATGAGTTTGGTGAATCAGGGCCAAACCCAACATTTGGAATCGGCACACACATGTGTAATCGAAGAACGTGACTCACTGACCCACTTTCTTGGTTACCAAAGCAATGGGAGTTTGGATTATCTGGTTTTTAGCTCCACCTAGTGACCATATATATATGGCTTAGTTTTCAGCTGTAAAATTATGGAGAATTCTGTTTTACATTTAAACAAAAGTACATTAAACTTCTTGCTATTCTGGGGAAATGATTCCATATACACATTTTTGATGTTTTTTTGTTATACATGAAATGATAGGCTTAGAATTCTTGGAGATGATCAGAAAGTTGGAGGACTTCCTATTTGGAACAGAAAGATTGGAGTCATCTTTAATGCTTCCCTCATTTGGTATGTCCATTCTGTCATCAAGTTTAAAAAAAATTAATTTCTCAAAATGTTATCCAGCTACATGTACTAATTTAATACTTCCTTTGGGATTCTCTGCTTAGTGAAGGAATGTACTGGACATTACTCTAGAGTTTGGGATTCCAGGCCCTGCTCCTTTGCAGTGCCTTGAAGAAGACTGATTGTAGGTGTACCCAGAAAGAGAAGGCTTGAGCAACAGGGTTTCCAGTCCTACAAAACTTGCCTTTTCCCACAGTGTGGTTGGTTGGGAAGCAGAAAAGAGCTTCTGGACCTGAGGGAGCCAGGTAAAAGATCAGCGTATGCTGTATGACTGGATGGTCAGTGATAATAGGCAACCTTTCCCTTTACCCGCTTCTTGGAAATGTGTCGTCTGAGCCCCCAGAACCAATATATAACTCTAGGGATGGGGTAGGGCAGGAAGCCCCAAGGATGCCAGAACTGAGGGCTGGGCACAGTGGCTCATATCTGTAATCCCAGCACTTTGGATGCCTACGTGGGAGGGTCACCTGAGGTCAGGAGTTTGAGTCCAGCCTGGCAAACATGGCAAAACCCCATTGCTAATAAAAATACAAAAATTACCCAGGCATGGTGGTGTGCACCTGTAATCCCAGCCACCCAGGAAGCTGAGACATGAGAATTGCCTGAACCGGGGGAGGCAGAGGTCACAGTGAACTGAGATCGTGCCACTGTACTCCAACCTGGGCAACAGAGTGGGCAAAAAAAAAAGAAAAAAAAAATGCCAGAACTGCAATTCCCTCCCTGTTTAGCAAGAAGGTGACTCAGATTCAAGATGAAGTTGATTTATAGAAAATAAAGAGATGCTCTCTAGGATGAGAAGAAAAAGAAAAAAAAAAGAAAAGAAAGAGATGCAATATTTTTGCACATAGGTTCGTGGCTGGAGAATCCAATCTTGATGTGCAGACATGAATTTGGGCCTTTAGAAGTCACTGATCAGTGAGGGAACGTCTGCAGGCTCTGAGGTCACAAGATCTGAAAGCATGCTATGGAAAAATTTAAACTCCTTGGCACCTCAACAACATACTAGCAAACTGAATCCAACAACACATCAAAGAGGTGATTCACCATGATCAAGGGGTTTCATTCCAGGGATACAGGGATTGTTCAACATATGGAAGTCAATAAATGTGATGCACCACATAAACAGAATTAAAATCAAAAACAATATGATCTTCTCAATAGACACAGAAAAAGCGTTAGGTAAAATCCAGCATCACTTTATAATACAAACTTTCAACAAATTAGGCATAGAACGAACCTACCTCAAAAATAATAAAAGCCTGGGCATGCCTGTAATTCCAGCACTTTGGGAGGGCAAGGCAGAAGGATCACTTGAAGCCAGGAGTTCCAGACCAGCCTGGGCAACAAACTGAGATGCTGTCTCTACAAAAACAAATATATAATTAAATAAATTTTAAAACTATAAAAGCCATATATGAAAAAGCCAGAGCCAACATTATACTGAATGAGGAAAAGCTGAAAACATCCCCTTTGAAGACTGGAACAAGACAAGAATGCTCACTTTCACCACTTCTATTCAATATAGTACTGAAAGTCCTAGCCAGAGCAAACAGGAAAGACAAAGAAATAAAGGTCATTCAATTGGAACAGAGAAAGCCGAACTATCCCTGTTTGTCAATGATATAGAAAATTCTAAAGACTCCTCCAAAAGACTTTTAGATTAAAAATGGATTCAGTGAGCTGGGCGCGGTGGCTCATGCCTGTAATCCCAGCACTTTGGGAGGCAGAGGTGGGCGGATCATGAGGTCAAGAGATCGAGACCATCCTGGCCAACACAGTGAAACCTCATCTCTACTAAAAATACAAAAAAATTAGCTGGGCGTGGTGGCACACACCTGTAGTCCCAGCTACTCGGGAGGCTGAGGCAGGAGAATTGCCTGAACCCAGGAGGCGGAGGTTTCGGTGAGCCGAGGTCGCACCACTGCACTCCAGCCTGGAGCCCGGCAATGGAGCAAGACTCTGTCTTAAAAAAAAAAAAAAAAAAAAAAAAATGGATTCAGTGAAGTCTTAGGTTACAAAATCAATATATACAAATCAGTAGCACTGCTATTCACCAACAAGGACCAAGATGAGAATCAAATAAAGAACTCAGTCTCTTTATAATAGCTGCAAAAAGTAATATTAAAATAGGAATATATGTAACCAAGGAGGTAAAAGATCTCTATAAGAACTATAAAACATTCCTGAAAGAAATAATAGATGACACAAACAAATTGAAATAAATCCCGTGCTCATGGATTGGAAGAAGCAATAATGTGAAAAAGACCATTCTGCGCAAAGCAATCTATAGATGCAATGTAACGCCTATCAAAAAACCAACATCAGTTTTCACGGAATTAGAAAAAAAATCCTAAAATTCATATGGAATCAAAAAGAGTCCAAATAGCCAAAGCAACCCAAAGCAAAAAAGAACAAATCTGGAGGCATCACATTACCTGACTTCAAATTATATTGTAAGACTACAGTAACCAAAATGGCACACTACTGGTATAAAGTAGATACACAGACCAATGGAACAGAATAGAGATCCCAGAAATAAAGCCAAATACAACCAACTGACCTTTGACAAAGCATACAAAAGCATACGTTGGGGAAACAATACCCTATTCAATAAATGGTGCTGGGAAAGCGGATAGCTACATGAAGAAGAATGAAACTCGATCCCTATCTCTCACCCTATATAAAAATCAACTCAGGATGAATTAAAGACTTAAATCTAAGACCTGTGACCATAAAAATTCTAGAAGAAAATCTAGGAAAAACTCTTCTAGACATTGGCCTATGCTAATAATTTATGACTAAAACCCCCAAACCAAATGTATAAAAATAAAAATAAATGGGACCTAATTAAATTAAAAAGTTTCTACACAGCCAAAGGAATAAATATCAGAATAAACAGACAACCCCCAGAGTGGGAGAAAATATTTGCAAGCTATGCATCTGACAAAGGACTAATATCCAGAATCTATAAGGAACTTAAACAAATCAGCAAGAAAACAAAAACAAATAATCCCATTAAAAAGTGGACAAATGGCTGGGTTCAGTGGCTCACATCTGTAATCCCACCACTTAGGGAGGCTGAGGCAGGAGAATTACTTGAGCCCAGGAGTTTGAGTCCAGCCTGGCCAACATAGCGAGACCCTGTCTCTATGAAAAGAAAAAGTTAGCCAATGTGATGTCTTACCCCTGTAGTCTCAGCTACTCAGGAGGCTGAGGCAGGAAGATTGCATGAGCTTAGGAGTTCAAGGTTACAGTGAGCTGCTATTGTGCCACTGCGCTCCAGTCAGGGTGACGGAGCGAGACCTTGTCCTAAAAACAAGAGGGGGTGGGCAAATTACATGAATAGACACTTCTCAGAAGAAGATATACAAATGGCCAACAAATATATGAAAAAATGCTCAACATCACTAATTGTGAGGGAAATGTACATTAAAACCACAATGAGCCGGCTGTGGTGGCTCACGCCTGTAATCCCAGCACTTTGGGAGGCCAAGGTGGGTGGATCATGAGGTCAGGAGATCGAGCCCATCCTGGCTAACACAGTGAAACCCCGTCTCTACTAAAAATACAAAAAAATTAGCCAAGTGTGGTGGCATGTGCCTGTAGTCCCAGCTACTCGGGAGGCTGAGGAAGGAGAATCACTTGAACCCAGGAGGTGGAGGTTGCAGTGAGCTGAGATGCGCCATTACATTCCAACCTGGGTGACAGAATGAGATCCTGCCTCAAAACAAACAAACAAAAAAAACCTTACCCAGCCAGAATGGCCACTATTAAAAAGTCAAAAAACAATACATGTTGGTGTGGATGTGGTGAAAAGGGAGCACTTATGCACTGCGGGTGGGAATGTAAATTAGCACAATCTCTTTGGAAAATTTCTTAAGAATGGAGTATGGAGATTTCTCAGAGAACTAAAAGTACACTTACCATTCCATCCAGCATTTCCACTACTGGGTATCTACCCAAAGGAAAATAAGTCATTATATATATTTAAAAAAACACCTGCATGCATATGTTTGCTGTAGCACAATTCATAATTTCAAAGATGTGGTACCAACCTAAGTGCTCATCAAGTGATGAGTAGATAAAGGAAATATATATATATGTATACACACACACACACACACACACACACACACACACACACACACCATGGAATACTACTCAGCCATAAACATGAACAAAACAATACATTTTGCAACTACTTGGATAGAGCTGGAGGGGAGGCCATTTTAAAAAAATTTTATTGTTTATTATTTAAAATTTTTCTTTTTCTTTTTTTTTTTAAATAGAGATTGAGTTTCGTCATGTTGCCCAGACTGGTCTGAACTCCTGGGCCCAAGTGATCTGCCCACCTCAGCTTCCCAAAGCGCTGGGATTATAGGCATGAGCCACTGCACCCAGCGGAGGCCATTATTCTAAGTGAAGTAACTCAGGAATGGAAAACCAAATACTGTATATGCTCACTTATAAGTGGGAGCTAAGCTACGGGGACACAAAGTCATACAGAGTGGTAAAATGGAGATTGGAGACTCGGAATGGGGGGAAGGTGGGAGGGCAGTGAGGGATGAAAGACTACATATCGGGTACAATGTACATCACTCAGGTGATGAGTGCACTGAAATCTCAGACTTCACCACTGTACAATTCATCCATGTAACCAACATCCACCTGAACTCCAAAAGCTATTGAAATAAACTATATATATCTAAAAGAAGTGCCCATATTTTATCCTAGAATGTAAAATTTTATTTATTTTAGGTTTAGATCTTTAAATAATCTGTAACTTATTTGGAGATGAGGAATGAAGCAGAAATCCAGCTGCTGCTGCTGCTTTTGTTTTTTTTTATTTGTGTCTTGCTCTAGTTGCCCAGGCTGGAGTGCAATGGCACGATCTCTGCTCACCTCAACCTCTGTCTCCAGGGTTCAAGTGATTCTCCTGCCTCAGCCTCCCAAGTAGCTGGGATTACAGGCATGTGCCACCATGCCTGGCTATTTTTTTGTATTTTTAGTAGAGATGGGGTTTCTCTATGTTAGTCAGGCTGGTCTTGAACTCCCATCCTCAGGTGATCCACCTGTCTCAGCCTAAAGTGCTGGGATTACAGGTATGAGCCACTGCACCCGGTGAAATGCAGCTTCTTTTTAAATCTAAATGGCAAGCCAGTTGTCGTAATAACATGTATGGAATAATCAATTATTGTTTTTCCACTAATTTGGAATATTTAATTCCCAAATATTTTGGGGCCTATTTTGGGTTCTCTATTATAATTTATGTTAATAAAAACAACAATAGCATCATGAAATAAACTCGTGCTGGTTCAGAGTTGTTATGTTGGCAGAGGGGAAGGCAAGGTGTGCCAGGCAAGGCGTCAGAGCCCCAGCATTGGGAAGTGCATACACAGGTTGGTAAAAGAATTTACCTCTGGGAGGCCGAGGCAGGTGGGTCACTTGAGGTCAGGAGTTCAAGACCAGTCAGGCAAATATGGCAAAACCCCTATCTTTAGTAAAAATACAAAAATTAGCCGGGCATGGTAGTGCACACCTGTAATCCCAGCTACTGGGGAGACTGAAGCAGGAGAATCGCTTGAACCCACGAGGCAGGCAGAGGCTGCAGTAAACCGAGATTGTGCCACTGCACTCCAACCTGGGCAACAGTGAGACTGTGTTTAAAAGGAAAAAAAACTTTACTGACAACAGTATAGTTTTAAAAAAGGAAAGTTTCACTAGAAAGAAAGCTGCGGAAGAGTGAGATGGGCGCCTCAGCGAGAGGACTGAGCATGCCACAGTGGATTTTTCTTTGGAGCATTTATGGACCTTAAGGTGGGAGCTTAAGGGTAATTTGGACCACATTAGCCACGCAGGTCATAATAAATAATTACATTTGTAGACATTTTGGTGCCTTAATGTCAGCAAGGGATGCACAATGAGTTTCAGCATGGCATTCCAGAGAGGTCTAGAAATTCTAGTGACTTATAAATTTTTTGGGAGAAAGAAATCTGGAACCAGAGGCCTGCTTTAGTTACTAGCGAAGTCTAATTACTTTTAATTTCTCCAGATAAGGAGTGTTTGGCAGGCCTCCCGTGGCCTGTTTGATAGTCACCAGGTGGTTTTTGTTCCCTTCTAAATTCCTCAGATTAAGGAGTTTTTGTCTCTGGGGCCTGTTCAGTGGTCACCAGGTGATTTTGCTCTCCTCAGGGGTGAAGTTGACTTTGCTCATATTTCCTTCTCTGCAGCCCCTAGCAGTGTTGAAAGAAAGGGAAGGATATGGAAGGTAATTTTTAAAGCCCCTATCTCAGTCTCTGACTTTCTAAAAAACTGCATGATTCTTTCAACCTAAATAACAATCAGAGAGAAAGCCTCTCTAAAAGAAAATGATGTCTATTTGGGAATAGGGCATTGTATTGGAATTATATGTACCATAGTAAACTATGTGCATGTTCAGGGAGGTAAAGGAAGACAAAGGCGTTTAAAGGAAAAAATGAGAAAGATTACATAGTTGTTGTGAAATAATTATCCTTGCCTACAGAGTTCAATAACAGGGGTGATACCAGTTTGAGGTTGGACAGGCATTACTGGAAAGATGTCTCGCTCTGTTGCCCAGGCTGGAGTGCAGTGGTGTGATCTCAGCTCACTGCAACCTCTGCCTCCTGGGATCAAGCAATTCTCCTGCCTCAGCCTCCCGAGTAGCTGGGATTACAGTTGTCCACCACCATGCCAGGCTATTTTTTGTATTTTTAGTAGAGATGGGGTTTCACCATGTTGGCCAGGCTGGTCTCAAACTGTTGGCCTCATGTGATCTGCCTGCATCAGCCTACCAAAGTGCTGGGGTTATAGGCATGAGCCACCATGCCTGGCCTGCAGAAGTATTTTTTGCATAATGTTCTGATGGCTTTTGTGCAAGGTTGTGGTTTTTTTGCAGTCTTGTGACGGTTTTTGTTATGAGGCACACACGCATGAGGGCCCGTTTTCTATACCCTTTACCTGACTGTATTTGTCAGGGTTTTTTGTTTTTTTTTTGTTTTTTTTTTTTTTGCTGTTGGTGTTTTTGAAAAAAACAGAAGTGACTCTTATTTTGATTCTGAAAACTTTCACAGTTCTCAGAAGGAAGACATACAGCTACCAAATTCTTGGGGCAACCAGAAACTGGAAGAGGCAAGGAAGGATCCTCCCCTAGAGGCACTGAAAAGAACACGGCCCTGGCAACACTTAGATTGCATTCGTCTAGCCTCCAGAAGTGTGAGAGAATACATTCTTCTTGTTTAAGCCACCCAGCTTGGGGCCTTTTGTTACAGCAGCCCTAGGAAACTGATGGGCGCCCTGTAATGGGAGGTGAGCCTCTGGAGTGTGAGGGGCATTTTCTGGGGTAGAACCCCAGTAAGTGAAGACTCTGGAGATACTGGCAGGTATGTGAGTTAATGCTTGCCATCTCCAAAGGGATACCTAATGTTTGCTGCGTTCGAAGACCTCAGTGCTCTTAAAGCAAATAGTGATTTAGTATTTGTGGCTCAATGTCTTGAGTTCTTTAGAACATTTCTTTGGGCATTAAAAGCTCAAGAGTGTACCAGGTAAATTTTCTTTAAAATAACTTGGGAAAAGTTTGCTGAATTTATACAAAGGTTAGAGACTTGGGTTCAGAGAACACTGGCTCCAGGAGCTTTAGAACCAGAAAGCATCAGTTAGAAGAGGGGCAGGTCCAGGTTTTGTGTGGCTTTGTATTAGTTTCCTAGAGCTATTGTAAAGAGAACCAAACACTGAGTGGCTTAAAACAACAGACACTTATCGGCTCAGTTTTGGAGGCTGGCCATCTGAAACCAAGGTGTTGGCAAGGCCGTGCTTCCTCTGACAGCTCTAGGGGAGAAACCTCACTTGCTGCTTCTGGTATTTGCCAGCAATCCTTGGTGTTATTTGACTTGTAGATGTGTCACTCATGTCACACAGCCATCTTTCCTCTGTGTATCTTCATGTCATCCTCCCTCAGTGTCAGTCTTTATGTCCAAATGTCCCCCTTTTATGAGAAACCAGCCATACTGAACTAAGGCCTAAACTAATGACCTCATGTTCACCTGATAACCTCTATACAGACCCTATTTCCAAAGGTGGTCATATTCCGAGGAACTAGGGGTTAGGACTTCAACATTTTTTTTTCTTTTTTAAATTTTTGAGTTAGGGTCTTGCTCTGTTGCCCAGGCAAGAGTGCAGTTGTACAATCTCGGCTTACTGCAACCTCTGCCTCCCAGGTTCAAGCGATTTTCCTGCCTTAGCCTTCTGAGTAGCTGGAACTATAGGCATGTACCACCACACCCAGCTAATTTTTGTATTTTTTTTTTTTTTGGTAGAGGCAGGATTTTGCCATTTTGCCCAGGCTGGTCTGAAATTCTTAGCTCAAGCAATCTGCCTGCCTCTGCCTCCCAAAGTGCTGGAATTACAGGCATGAGCCACTGCACCCAGCCAAGGACTTCAACATATTTTAGTTTGAACAACTTGGTGGGGGATAGGGGGGAGCATATCCCTTTAAAAATATCCTTCTCAATGATATAAAATTACAAATACCTAATTTGGCCTTGGGAGGAGCTTATGCAAGTAAGAAGCCTCACAGCAAATTTTCTGGTATCTTCTGTTGGCAGGTATCATTTGACAACAATAAAGTAAAACCACATCCATATTTAATTCCTATGAATTTACCTGTACAAGTGTAGGCATACGAGAGAGAGGCTGCTTGTTGTTTTGCTCCCTGGACCTGTACCCTGGAGTAAGATGTAAACTGAGACCTTTTGGAGAGAAGCATCAGGCTGTGAAAAGTGTGATTCTGTTGTTTAAACATTGTTATTTTGTTATGACAGGGCCCTAAATACCAATGGCTTCGAGTGGTGTTCAAATGAAAACACAATGGGGGGTAATTTGGAGTTTTTCTTCTTTTGTCCAAAACCCTGAGTTTAGAACCTGACCTGTGTGAGATGGGACTCTAGCGTTCTTCCTCAGCTCTAAATTTAACCCAATTCGATCTCCTTCTGAAATTCTCCCATCCACTGAAGCTCGTACAGTACAGGTAGGAGGCGGAGGTGGTGGGTCACCAGTAGTATGAGAAGGGAGCTAGGCACATATGGCACCAGCTCAGTCCCTGCCTGGTCGAGAAGATGAGATCAATCAAAAAAGCAGCACTGGTCAGTATCAGAGGGGGTATATTTCTGTAATAGCCTTTAGTAGTTGAGTAAGGCATAAACACCTGTTGAGGAAAAAGTTAGCAATAAAACCTCCTGTCAACACAGAAAATTCTCTTCATAAATGTAGGGGGAAAAAAAGGAGTTTTATGTATTTTTTATTTATTTAATTAAAAAAATTTTTTTAAAGATGGGGTTTCACCATGTTGGTCAGGCTAGTCTTAAACTCCCGACCTCAGGTGATCCACCTGCCTTGGCCTCCAAAGTGCTTGGATTACAGGCGTGATCCACCACACCTGGCCAAAAAAGGAGTTTATTATTGAATAAGCATTAAACCAGACTGAGATGTGCATCACAGGCTATCCACTGATGAGACTGCAAAGACAGAAAGAAATCTCACCCTTTTATACATCCAAGCATACACAATCCGCTATATACATGTTCTTAAGATAAACAATAACTTGTCCTCATATAAGAGGACTTGGTAGTATCATTTGTTATATACTCATGGTTCATCCTAGGTTCACTTGGTTATTGGCAGTGGCCATCTGTGTTAGTTAACTAAACAAAACTTTTCTTATTCCTAACACAAGCAGGTAGTTACTGAGAACAAAGAGCCTTAGGCTACAATATCCAGGTGACAGGAAGATAGGGGAACTATCTTCCTGATGTTTGCATTTCAAAGAGATAGTGGAGGTGGGAGAATCACTTGAGCTCAGGAGTTCAAGACCAGCCTGGCATAGTAAGATGCCATTTGTAAAATAAAATGTAGAAAAACCAAGACATACTTCCCAGACCCTAAGAAAATCACTTCTTGTTGTAAGGGCTATAGGGCAGGCAAGAGGCTCATTTTGTTTTTGAAAAGATTTATCTGCACATCAACTGGGTGCTGTGGCTCACACCTGTGTTGAGGACTTTCTTCTTAGTTCAGCTAAGAGCTGGGTCCTTGTCACATGGCCATGAAATATTAGGCTCACAGACACTTTGAAGGGTGAGAATAATGAAATTTATTGGGCAAAATGGAAAAAAGGGAAGCAGGAACTCTCTGCAAAGCCAGAGTCCTGCAAGTGTGCTTCCCACCTCGAAGATTGAATCCCAGGTTCCACCCAGGAAGGGGGGGGGCCAGGCTTTTCCCCCACTGCAGACAGCGCAAACTTCCTGAGGCTCAATCCTACTGTGCACTCCTCCCAGTGTGCAGGCCGGCTGGAGTTTCTCCAGGGACCCCTTTACACTTGGGTGTACATTGCCAGGGAGGAACTACCTGTGCTCTGAGAATGGGCAGGTGTTCCCTGGTCCCCTTTCCTGGGCTGGGGTGAAGAAGGGGACCAGAGAATACCTGCCTGCCCAGGAAGAGTACGCCGGCCCAGGAAGAGTATCCCTACCCCCTAGAAAGAAGCTGAGCAGCCTCTGGAGGCAACACTCCAGAATGAGCAGGAGGGGAGCTGCCATTTAGCAGGTGTTTAGGGGTCCACGCTTTAAAGAAGTCCATCTAACTGCCCTTAGGATAAGGATAAGGAGAGGATAAGGGTAAGAAAACCAATCTTAACTGCTTCCTGCCGACAGGGGGCGCTGTTTTGGGGGAAACTGCAGTCAGAGCTCCCCTCAGAGGCCTATTTAAGCATTCCCAGCAGAAGGGGCCATTATCAGTGGCTATGGTTGCCCGATTGGTTTGACGGCCTGAAGACAAGAAGAGACAAATTGGGTTATTAGAAAACATGTATTAAAATGAAACAAGGGGAGGGGTAAGGACAGCTCAAAAATCCTGAGGCCTTTTACCAGTTTGCATGGGGAGAGGAAGACCAAAAACCCTACTAGTAGAAAACTTTACCCTTTTGCCAGCATGTTGGGCTCCTATATTCCCTTTTCCTCTGAATCCAATCCTAAACCAACCAGTTTAAGGTTTGGGAAATTAAACTTTCCAGTTTGGAGGATGCATCTGAGGGGGGAGTGTCCTGTAGTACGGAGACTTTACCTATCTGTGAAGAGAGGACAGAGGAGGAGAGAGGAAAAAAGAAGGAGTTTTTTGTTTTTTTTTTTTTTTTTTTTTTTTTGAGATGGAGTTTCGCTCAGCCGCCCAGGCTGGAGTGCAATGGTGCATTCTCAGCTCACTGCAACCTCTGCCTCTCAGGTTCAAGAGATTCTCCAGCCTGAGCCTCCGGAGTTGTTGGGATTACAGGTGTGTGCCACCATGTCCAGCTAATTTTTCAATATTTTACACAGATACAGGGTTTCACCATGTTGGCCAGGCTGGTCTCAAACTCCTGACCTCAGGTGATCCACCTGCCTCAGCCTCCCAAAGTCCTGGGATTACAGGCATGAGCCGCTGCACACAGCCAAGATGCTTTTTAAAGGAGTCTCTTGCCGGGCGCGGTGGCTCACGCCTGTAATCCTAGCACTTTGGGAGGCTGAGGTGGGTGGATCACCTGAGGTCAGTAGTTCAAGACCAGCCTGGCCATCATGGTGAAACCCCATCTTAAAAAAAAAAAAAAAAAGGAGTCTCCTGATTTGCAGTAGCTTCAGAAAAAAAAAAAAAATTAAAGGAGTCTCAGGGGTTCAGGATGCATTTGAAAGAGGTACAGACTGAAGATGAATGCCTACCCATCTAGAAGAGGGGAGCAGGCATCCCTGCTTTCCTTCTCTTCCTAGCAGATACCCAGGGTACGTGGGGGGGAGAGAGGGGAAGAACATTCTTTTTTCCTCTTCGGTCTTTGCATCCCGGAGTCCCAGTGACCTTGTTAGGTGCTGCCATGGGTGCCAAAGCAGCTTGCACTCATGAAGCAGGGAGGGCCTAGAAAACAGGAATTATCTGATCTCACCTATGTTTCTATCCCACCTACTGTCAGCAGTCTGGAGTTCCCTAGACCTTATTTATGCCATAGATACTAGCATCATCTTTATCCATTAAGTGGGAGGCCTGGCTTAATTGGCAGGAATCAGCCATGCTCACCTGTGCTGTGCCTTTAAACCTCTGTTATCGTCTGCCTCTATATCCCTCATATTCAGTTTTCTTTCCTAGGGCTTTGACCCAAAGCTTGGAATTGAGTTTGAACGAATTCCTTCTCATAAGCCAAATGCTAAGGTGAAACTGTGGAACTAAGTTCTCCTCCAACAAGGGAGAGAAAAGCTTGTCTTGTGACACACCCAGATAGCTGGTGGCTATAGTTATGCTTGCTAGGATTTGGGTGCATTGGGTTTGGCTTTGGTTAGCTCCCTTGGTCTTACTTTCCCAAAAAGGAAACCTCTGAGTGATGGGCATCCTATTTATTTCATCTGGCAGGATTTGCAGGATAATTGCTCAGAACTAGAATATTGGTCCAGATTTTTATATTACCTATCCCTCTTGTTCTTTCTGAACTATAGCCAGAGATCGCTGGTTGGTTCACAGGAACAAGCAGGGTTAGTCTAAAATGTAGGCTAAAACTTAAAAATAACTAATGAGTTTAGAATCTAATGACAAATGTAAGTTTTGAAACATAATTTCTCTCTCTCCAGTCCTCATTTTTGTTAAAAAATAAATTATGGGATGGACGCGGTGGCTCACACCTGTAATCCCAGCACTTTGGGAGGCCAAGGTGGGCAGATCATCTCAGGTCAGGAGTTTGAGACCAGCCTGGCCAACATGGCAAAACCCTGTCTCTACTAAAAAATACAAAAATTAGCTGGGCGTGGTGGTGGGCACCTGAAATCCCAGCTACTCGGGAGGCTGAGACAGGAGAATCACTTAAACCTGGAAGGCAGGGGTTGCGGTGAGCTGAGATGGCACCACTGCACTCTAGCATGGGCGACAGAGTGAGACTCCATCTATTTTTTTTTTTTTCTTTAAGGCAGGGTTTCACCATGTTGGCCAGGCTGGTCTTGAACTCCTGACCTCAGGTGATCTGCCCACTTCAGCCTCCCAGAGTGCTGGGATTACAGGCGTGAGCCACCACGCCCAGCAAGACTCAATCTCAAAAAAAAAAAAATTATGGTAAGACTAAGTTGTTTTCAAAATAGATTTTAGTCTTATACTTGGCCTGATTATTTGCATAAAGTGCAGCAAGAATAATTATTTCTCTATATAGGCCTTTTGGACTGGCTTTGATGGAACTTTTTTCTACAAGGAGTATCAGATAAGACCTTTTAAAGCTGATCCCAGCCTTGGGTTTGTATCCTTAAACACCTGTGAGTTATGTGATCATCTCCTCTTACAGTCCTAAGATAAACTTGGAGCTACTAGGCCTGTTAGAAAGTGACAGTTTTTACTGAGCACAGGTCAGGAACCCTGTACAGGGCCTACATAGACAAGGATATGAGGCCATTTTTTTTTCCAAGGGGCTTTTATGAGCTCTGCAAATTGAAATTGACTCCTTAAAGAGAAGCGTATCTTTCAGTCAAAGCCTTGGTAAAACAACCAGTTTCTCCAATTGTGCCCTGTTGCAAAAGAAAAATGGATTCCTACTGCACCGATGCAAACAACTATATTGCCGTAAGTTAAGAATACTCACATATAATTTCCAAATTCTGGAGAAGCCAGGCAGAGAGAGACAAATGTGCTCCAAATTTTGTTTACAGTAGCATACCTTACTCAATTATTAAAGCCTGTAAATAGTTCAAAATAAGTTTCCTTGCCTCTGAAAAACAAGGATCAGTAATATTCTAAGC
Source organism: Ateles fusciceps (assembly GCA_036589455.1). Taxonomy (NCBI): domain Eukaryota; kingdom Metazoa; phylum Chordata; class Mammalia; order Primates; family Atelidae; genus Ateles; species Ateles fusciceps. The sequence continues at coordinate 42,278,289 of JAZHEH010000065.1, forward strand.
AAAAGTAAAAAAGATTGGTTCAGCTTTCTGAGTTCAGTCAATTTAGTTCTTGATTTGCTTGATATTCATGAACATTTCAGCTCGCTATGAGTCCTGTACATTTTTCCTTTACTCCAATGTTACAATCACCAAAGTCATCAGAAACCTGCATGTCGACAGCACTTGTTAAGTTCTATAGCTCATTATGAACCATCTTTTGAAAAGGATTAAAACAAGACAACAATTGTCTATGAATAACAAAATGTCCAGGGTAGTTACAGTTAGAAACCCAATTGACAAAGAAGTTTGATTATCTCAGACATTAGAATTTTAGAAATCCCATACAATTTTGGAACATATATTAGCATGATTCACAAAAATATAACCTAAAGAATAATGGGGCCGGGTGTGGTGGCTCACACCTGTAATCCCAGCACTTTGGAAGGCTGAGGCAGGGGCATCATGAGGTCAGGAGATTGAGACCAGCATGGCCAACATGGTGAAACCCTATCTCTACTAAAAATACAAAAAAATTAGCCAGACATGGTGGTACACACCTGTAAACCTAGCCACTCTGGAGGCTGAGGCAGGAGAATCACTTGAACCCAGGAGGCGGAGGTTACAGTGAGCTGAGATCATGCCACTGCACTCCAGCCTAGGCAACAGAGTGGGACTCAAAAAAAAAACCAGACAAACAAAAACCCAAAACCTATGCCGGGCACAGTGGCTCAAAGCTGTAGGCCCAACACTCTGGGAGGCCAAGGCTGGTGGATCACCTGAGATCAGGAGTTCAAGACCAGCCTGGTCAACATTGTGAAACCCCATCTCTACTAAAATACACAAAAATTAGCTGGGTGTGGTGGTGCACCCCCGTAGTCCCAGCTACTTGGGAGGCTGGGGCAGGAGAACTGCTTGAACCCAGGAAGTGGAGACTGCAGTGAGCCGAGATCACACCACTGCACTACAGCCTAGGTGACAGTGTGAGATTCTGTCTCAAAGAGAAAAAAAGAAAAATTAGCTGGGTGTGGTGGCGCATGCCTGTAATCCCAGATACTTGGGAGGCCAAGGCAGGAGAATCACTTGAACCTGGGAGACGGAGATTGCAGTGAGCCGAGATCACGCCACGCTCCATTCCAGCCTGGGCAATAGAGTGAGACTCTCTCAAAAAAAAAAAGAAAAGAAAAGAAAAGAAAATTGAACATTTTGACAATCTCGTGTACCTAAACATGTCAACTAACCCTGTTTACCTTTCTCTTCTGGACTCTTTAGGGGGCCTTTTAGAGCCTCTGAAAAGCCAGGTGTCAGGAAAGATAATTCTGAAATGGAAATTTGATTTGGGGAAGCCTGTTAAATATATTAGTGGTTTAAAACACTTGATGTTATGAAATAGATTCCAGATTTCCATGAATTATTTATTTTGCCAAAATGAATCAGAAATTTTAAAGAAGCAAAACCTTTTTATAACCCTTTACAAATTTTGCTAAAGAGCTGATTAGTGCCTTAAGAAAATTTTGCTGTGCTTTTATTTCAATGCTCAATTTATAGAAAAACCACATAATACCCTTTTGAATTTGAATGTTCACACACAGAATTTCTTTTGCAAGGTTTCTTTTGCAAGATTAATTTTAACCTTCCAGAATTTGTTTAAACCTTTAACTTACCTTATCTAATTTAAAATAATTTTTTAACCCTAAGAAAAAATTTACATTTCCATGCCTTCTTAAAGCCTTTTACTAAAATACACATTTTATTTTATAGCTGGGTGAGGTGGCTCACACCTCTAATCTCAGCACTTTGGGAGGCCGAGGCAGGTAGATTGCCTGAGCTCAGGAGTTTGAGACCAGCCTGGGCAACATGGTGAAACCCCGTCTCTACTAAAATACAAAAAAATTAGCCAGGTGTGATGGCGTGCACTTGTAGTCCTAGCTACTCGGGAGGCTGAGGCAGGAGAATTGCAAGAACCTGGGAGGTGGAGGTTGCAGTGAGCTGAGATCGCGCCACTGCACTCCAGTCTGGGGACAGAGCGAGCCCCTGTCTCAAAAACAAACAAACAAAAAAACAAGAAAACCCCACATTTTACTGTTCTTACATACCTTGCATGCAAATCTATTTTCAGTAGTTTCAATTATACGTTATAATGGTAACTCCTAGCAATTTTAACTTTAATGTAAAACCTGGTAAGTTGTTTTAATTGTGTGCTAGGTACAGCCAAAGTTTGACTCCTTCCAGCATAATTAAGGGTGTGGTTAGTTCCATATATCCCCAGGCAGTTGTGAAGCTGGCAAGTCAGATAGTTCTTAAAACTCAAAAAGTGGTTTATAACCATAAAACATTTAGCAAGACTAGTACCAAGCCTGCATAATTTAGTCCACCTACTTGCATTTTGGTGACATCTGCTTTTTACCAATAATCTTTAAGGATGTTTTTATTTCTCAAAGATTGAAGTTACGTGAACTGAAAGGTACCATATATTTTATCTTCCCTTTAAAAAATATTTGATCCAAGCACTTGTCTTCCTTTAGACCAATTAATTAGAGCTTTTTTTTTTGAGACAGAGTCTCGTTCCGTTGCCCAGGCTGGAGGCAGCGGTGAGATCTCGGCTCAATGCAATTTCTACCTCCTGGGTTCAAGGAATTCTCCTGCTTCGGTCTTTTGAATAGCTGGGACTACAGGTGCATGCCACCACGCCCAGCTAATTTTTGTATTTTTAGTAGAGATGGAGTTTCACCATGTTGGCCAAGCTGGTCTTGATCTCTTGACTCTCAAATGATCTGCCCACTGTGGCCTCCCAAAGTGCTGGGATTATTATAGGCATGTGCCACCAGGCCCAGCCTTAGAGCTCTTTTTATAGACATCATGTACATAACACATGAATAGCTACACAGACAGGCAGAAGAAAACTCAGTCCCCATAAGGTCCTTTTTCACAACCAAAACTTTACAGAGAATATAAACAGGGATCTTTATCATTCTTAGCCTAGTAAAAAGGTCTTCAAAAAGGGAAAAAAAAACTGGTTTAAAAGTTAACTGCTGATGGGGTGAATAAAAAAGGATGCCTCTTTTTCTTTTGTTTTCTTTTTCTTTTTTTTTTAGGTGACCTCTGCTCACAGATGCCTCTTATTCTTAATCAAATGGTTCCTCTGCCAGGGAGAAGCTTAATTACTGTCCAAGGAGTTGAGCCCCTTGGCCAGGAAGGGGGAAGATGCTATGGACATGTGACATTCTCCAGCTCCAGTGGGAGAGGAGAGGGAGTGAGGAGCTGTGGCTTGCCAATTCTTCCTGAAAAAGGAAGGGAAAGTTCATGGAAAGGCCCCTGACCCCAGGGAGCAACAGGGGTGGGGAACATGGTTTCCTTTCCCTCAGAAGTCCACACATGAAAAGGCTTAGAAATGACAGTGAAAAGTTTTGAGTCACCATTTCACTCATCCCTTCTCAAGCCCCACATTGGGCGCCAAAGACCCTTAGGAGTTTCCCCTTAGTTCAGCTAAGAGCCAGGTCCTTGTCACATGGCCATGAAATACTAAGAATGGAATTTATTGGGCAAAAAGAAAAAAAGTGAAACAGGGGATCTCCCTAAAGCCAGACTGCTTCCTGCCTTTCAGACTGAATCCCAGGTTCCACCCAGGAAAACGAGGGGCCAGGCTACTCCCCTAGCAAATGGCACAAATTTCCTAAGGCTCCACCCAAATGCGCATTCCTCCCAGCGCAGCGGAGGAGGTTCTGCCAGGGGAATCCTTCCCACTTTGCTGTCTTACCAGCACTTTGGGAGGCCGAGGTGGGAGAACTGCTTAAGCCCAGGAGTTCCAGATCAGCCTGGGCAACATAATGACACCTTTGCCTATACAAAAAAAGTATAAAAATTCAGTGGGGTGTGGTGGCATGCACCTGTAGTCCCAGCTCCTTGGGGGCTGAGGCGAGAGGATTGCTTGAGCTTGGGAGGTTGAGGTTGCAGTGAGCCCTAATCATGCCCACTGCACTCCAGCCTGGATGAGAGAGTGAGACCCTGTCTCCAAAACAAAAGATTTATCTACATATCAAAGTGAAGAGGAAGGATTAATAAATACAAGTTTTCTCAAGGAAATGTCCTAGGAAAAGGGAAGACAGGTAAGATCTCTCTCTTTGCCAAAAGAGAATGTTCAATCTTATTTTTTACGTTTATATACTCTTCCTTATGGGCAAAATGGATGTTTGATGTAAGATTCACCAATGAAGAGACTCTACATCCAATAAAGAGGAGACCAAGACATATCTGGGAGGGTGAGTCAGGGGTTCCAGGAAGCAGGGGAGGAATCATGTTGGTCTATCTGTGGCCATCTATTTTTCTTCTCACAGAGCAGTAGAGACTTGGGACTAGGAGCAATTTAGGCAGAAACACCCATCAGGCAAGGCATTCCTGGCAGGCAGAGAGAAACCGCCCACTCATCAGGATGCCCACTCTCCTACTCTACCCTCTACTGTGGTCAAAAGGTAGCCATAGGGTCCTCCCATTTCTGTGGCAGAGTGGAAAGGGCATAACTGGATAGCAGAATAAAATTCCCGTGCACAGTGCTACCTTACAGCCAATGTTGCTTGCCAGTGGTATGAGGTCTTCTTGTGCCTAGGACTGAACTACTGGGTGGACACAATGTGTGTGGGAAGGGGAGTCATCCTCAGAACGGGAATGTAAGATACTCTTCCAGGATTAGGCTCACCTTTCCCATCCTTGGAGAGGGTCTGGGGATGGAAGGTTTTACCACTTTGGGCATGGTACACACTCTACCAGCAGAAAAGGGAATTAACTGGAGATTATTTGGGTAGACTGATGGCCTTAAAGGAAACTGGGTATTATCTTGTTCTGTCAGGGGAGGAGTGACACCTTCACTAACAGTTCTGAGCAGATGCAACAGCAGGACAGACCAGAAGTGTGACCTAACTCAGGCTGCCCCAGGGAAATTGCTGTTGGACCGTCTGTACTTACGGGACTCTTACTGAGGGGGTCCAAGCATTCAAGGGCTTGAGCTTTCCAGAAAGTTCCCCACCGACGCTTTAAAAATGTATTTCTTGCAGCCTTACGCTCTTGCAGTTCCAATATAGCATTGTTGTTTAAAGCCAAACTACATTATAATTGATTCGCCATTACGCAGCCTTATATTCAACACTTTAACCTGGTAACGAAGGAAAGACTCATTAAAGGACGGCATTTATAAAATGCTTCCAAGCACCTCTGCTTAACTTGAAGGGAAAATAAAAGGGATTGTTTATTTGGTAGGCAAAGGAGAACAGCGCCACTAAGAGGTTTTCCACTGAGCAATTCCTGTCTTTGTCAATTATACACATTAATTAGTAACTTTTTTTGGAGACATGGACCCTCTTAAACTCCCCCAGAATGCTTTGAAACTTTGCTCCAGAAACGTACGAACAAAACTCTAAGTCTCTTAGAATTAATTTCAGATGCTTCATAGATCCTTATAAGTATTCACCAAAACAAAAATCTCCCATTTCTGGTACTCCAATCTCACGCCCTAAGAATTCTCCTAAGACTTGTTCCCTTGAACAACGTTCCCTAATTCCAAATCAAACCCAGATTCGGCCGGGACGCCAAGTTTGAGCTGTGGTAACGCTGGGAAGGCCTCTTTCATCAGTAAAACAGATGCCTTTATGGAAGTGGTAGGCAGTCTACGCATGAAAGGGGGCTTTGCTTCCGTCTTTTTTGGTTTTCTCTAGGTTGTCTAGATGAGAAAAAAACATACGCTTCCTCCCCGCGGAGTTCGGTCCTTGGGCAATTGCACATCCGCAAAGGCGAACTAGGCGCGCAAGAGCGCGTCCGTGGAGCGGACCGGGGCGGGGCGAGAGAAGTCCCACTCCTCCCATTCGTCACAGTCTTAACTCCTTGCTATCCTTCCGCAGAGCTTCTTCTTGTTTACCTCTGACCTCGGAAGGAAGGGGGCGGGGCCTTGGGGGCGGAAGTCACGGTGCATTGTGGGTTCTCCTGGAGCTGTGCAGTTGATCCTGAATGAGAGTAGCGCGCCGCCCGTGACGTTTCCCGGATTTGAGCGGCTGGAATTCGGGTTACCGCTGCGATTCGAGGGTCTCGGACCCTGGTGCGCACCTGACCGCGGGAAGGCGGCTGGAAAGGCGCGGCGAACGTTGGTGAAGGAGGGCAGTGCTGCGCGGCCGCAAGACATGGCTCACAACAAGATCCCGCCGCGGTGGCTGAACTGTCCGCGGCGCGGCCAGCCGGTGGCAGGTAACCTGGACTGGGGGGTGTTCGAATCCCCACACTCCGACGTGCCCGGGGGTGGGATGACTGTGGAGCTCAGCTTTCGGTGGTTCTGTGCCGGTTAGTGGTGTTTCAGGAGCGGGATATACTCCGTTGGAGTAAGCTTCGTGTACGAATGTTTGGGAACATGAACGTGAGGGGATGGTCGGCGGATGGGGGCACTTGTACTATTCCTGCAAGGCTAACTGTGCGAATGCGAAGGTAGACAGGAGGCTGGTGGCAGGAGGTGAGGATCCAGGAATACAGTGGGCGTACTTTGAGTCTTAGTAGTTTGTGAACGTTTTAGGGTTCAACCTTCCCCCTCGAAAGAAGGAATAAGTGTCAGTCCTGAGATGAAGGAGGGTTAAGGAGGGGAAGGGGCGGTTCCTAACGGTGAAATGGGGTCACACAGACTGGGAATCTGGAGGGTATTTTTGTTTCGAATTTTTTTTTGTGAAACAGGGTCTCTGTCGCTCAGGCTGCAGTGCAGTGGTACGATGACGACTCACTGCAACTCAGCCTCTCGGGCTCAAGCTATCCTCCCACCTCAGCCTCCCAAATAGCTGGGACTACAAGGTGCCTGCCACCGCACCCAGCTAATTTTTTATTTATTAAAAAAAAATTGTGTGTGTATATATATACACACACACACACACATATATATATAAGAGGGCCCACACACACACACACACACACATATATTTATTTATTTATTTGAGATGTAGTTTGGCTCTGTCGCCCAGACTGGAGTACAGTGGTGTGATCTCGGCTCACTGCCTTAGCCGGTGCGTGAGCCAAGTAGCAGGTGCGTGCCACCACGCCCAGCTAATTTTTGTATTTTTAGTAGTAGAGACGGGGTTTCAACCATGTTGGCGAGGTTGGACTCCAGCTGCTGGCCTCAAGTGTTCTGCCTGCCTCGGCCTCTCAAAGTGTTGGGATTATAGACATGAGCCACCATGCTCGGCCATAATTTTTTTGTTTATTTTTTGTAGAGGGGGGGTTTCATTATATTGCCCAGGCTGGTCTTGAACTCCTGGACTCAAGCATTTCCCCCGCTTCGGCCTCCCAAAGTGTTGGGATTACAGGTACTGGCCCCCCTGCCTGGCCGGGTTTTTGTTTTTCTAAATCATTTTTCTTGTAGATTTTTTCATCTGTATTGAGCTTGAATACAATAAGCTTTAAAGCATACAGTTGGATAAATTTGACTATATATACACAAATACATCTCTCTCCTAGGAAACTCCCATGAAACTATCACCCCTCAAAGTTTCCTTCTGCCCCTTTTTAAATCCCTTCCTGTTCGGCAGCCACTAATCGCTTTCTGTAATTGTAGATTAGTTTGCATTTTCTAGAAATTTTTAAATAAATGGAAACATATAGTAAGTACTCTTCTTGGGGTGGAAGAAAGTATGTGGCTTCTTTCACTCAGCATAATTATTTTGACGCTCATCCAGATCGTGCGTCTATCAACAGTTTATTCCTTTTTATTGGAGAGTAGTAGTCCATTGTTCTGGGTATACTACAATTTGTTTACGTGTTCATCTGTTGATGGCCATTTGGGTTGTTTCCAGGTTTTGGCTATTACAAATAAACTTGCTCTGAACATTCATGTACAATTCTTTGTATGGACATATACTTTCATTTCTCTTATGTAAATCTCTAGGAGAGAAATGGCTGCATCATATGGTAGGTGTATTTTTTTTTTTTAAGATGGGGTTTCACCATGATGGCCAGGCTGGTTTTGAACTCCTGACCTCAGGTGATCCACCCACCTCGGCCTCCCAAAGTGCTAGGATTACAGGTGTGAGCCACCACACCCGGCCGATAGATTTATGTTTTAAGAATTTTAAGAAACTGCCAACCTCTTTCCCAAAGTGGTTAACACTTGATAGTCCCACCATCAATGTATGAGAGTCTCATTTCCTCCACATCCTCTCCAACAATTGATACGATCAATCTTTTTAATTTTAGCCATTGTAATAGATGGGTAGTAATATCTTACTTTGGTTCCAAGTTGAGCATCTTTTCATGTGCTTTTTGGCTATTCATATATCTTTTGTGAAGTGTCCACATTTTTTGCTGATATTTAAGTAGTTTGAATTTCTTCTGTATAATCATGCATCACTTAGGTGATTTCATTGTTGCTTGAATATCATGAAGTGTATTTATACAATCCTCCATGGTATAACCGTGGTGTAGCCAGTTGCTATGTCATATAGCCTAGGTGTAGTAGTATACCTGGGCTACAAACCTGTGCAACATGTTACTGTCCTGAATACTTTAGTAATTTTAAAACAATGGTATTTGCGTATCTAAACATATGCAAACAGTAAGAGGTAAAAATACTGGGTAAAAGATAAGAAATGGGACTGGGTGTGGTAGCTTACACCTGTAATCTCAGTTCTTTGGGAGCCTGAGGCAGGAGGATTGAGACCAGTCTGGGCAACATAGCAAGACCTGTTTCTACAACAAAATGAAACAGCCAAGTGTGGTGGTGTGCCCAGCTACTCAGGAGGCTGAGGCAGGAGAATCTCTTGAGCCCAGGAGTTTGAGGCTGGCCACTGTATTCCAGCTGGGCAGATGACAGTGAGATCCTGTCTCTTAAAAAAAAAAATTAAAAAAAATCCAAACCAACACGAGAAGGAAAAAAACAATAACAACAACAACAACAACAAGATACACCTGGCCAAGGGTAGGTGGCTCATGCCTGTACTCCCAGCACTTTGGGAGGCTGAGATGGGTGGATCACTTGTCAGGAGTTCTAGACCAGCCTGGCCTACATGGCAAAACCGTGTCTCTAGTTAAAAAAAAAAAACAAAAAAGGCAAAAATTACCTGGGCATGGCACACACCTGTAGTTTCTGCTGCTCTGGAGGCTGAGGCATGAGAATTGCTTGAATGGGGGAGGTAGAGGTTGCACTTAGCTGAGATCATGCCACTGCACTCTAGCCTGGGCGACAGAGCAAGACTCTGTCGCCAAAAAAAAAAAAAAAAAAAAAGACACACCCCTATATAAGTCAGTTCCAGTATAATCTTACAGACCACCATCATTTATTCAGTCTGTCCTTGACTGAAATGTCAACATGTGGGGCATGACTGTATTGTAAATACAAGTCATTTGTTGAATATGTGCTTTTGCAAATCCTTTCTTGTCTGTGGCTTACCTTTTCATTCTAAGTTTCTTTTGAAGGGTGAAAGTTTTAAAGTTTAACTAACTTTAACTAATTGCTTTTACTAAAGAGTTTTTACCTTTACCGAAAATAAACCCCTTTATTTTGTTTCAAACCTACCTTTTAGTAAAGGTTTGAAACAAAAAATAAAGGGATTTATAGTAAGCTATGGATACTTACTAATTACATACATATTTGTAGCGTGTCTGCCTAATTATTTAAATTATTGGAAGAAGAGATTCTTTGGTCACTTTTTGTTCAGGTTGTCTGATGCTTCTAGTTCATCAGCTTTTCTTTCCATTTTGTATAAAATCCTCATTTTGTATAAAGCTATATAAATAATAGATAAACGTGTTGTTGAAAGTTAGTCTAAGCAAGCGTGATTAGTGTGAAGACATCTTCTCAAGAAAAATGAAATAATTTTTTTCATGTTCTAATCATTTTTATATGCATTTTCAGTTGTAATGAAAACACTTATACTTGATAAAAATTGTACTTTTTTCTTCAAATTTATGATAATTCTTTATAGTTGTCTTTATAGGTCTGACTCTCTAGGCATTCGACTTCGTTTCCTGTACCATCTCCAACTTAATATATAATCCTTATGATTCTTTCTGTGAAGTTATGAACAGACCCTTAAACCAAAGCTAGGTTTAGGGATTTGTTCGTAACTTAGCAAGAGAAAGCAGATATCTGGCTTCTTTCTAGGCTGGAGCATGTTTCCTGGATTCCTTCGTTAGAGTTATTTGCTATGCTGATTTGTGAGGAAAACAAAATACTATAGAAGTTCTTGTAAAAGTGAATATTTGTGGGAAGTAGAAAAGTTCCTTTTTAAAGTTTCCTTTCTTGTTAAAGGATAAATCATAAGTGTGCTAATAACTCTTTGTTAAGCCCTATCCTATGTAGCTGTTAGACATGCCATGCTTATAGGCACATAGTACATTGTATGTCCTTGTGCTTTAACCAGGATATCTGTGCTGGACGTGCTCACAGGCATGTCCCAGCTCTCCATTACTTTTACTGATTTAGAAAAGTTTTAAGTTGTTAGCCAGTTGGGTTTTAGTTTAAATTGTAAGGTCTGGCTGTAGCCAACGGAAATCAGACACAGCAGTAAGGACAGCCCCAAATGTGTAAGGGATAAATTTGTGTGGTTTTCCTTTGTTCATCGTACTCTCGTGGCAAGATGGCTAGTGATAGTACTCTTCTTGCAGTCCAGGACGTAAAAATTGCGTTGCTGAAAGATCCTTTGTCTCAGTGCTAACTTTTCTTTGTGGCACGGAGCATCTGTTTCACAACATTTTTTATTTCTGATTAGAAAAACAGTTGTTGGGTGCAGTGTCTTATGCCTGCAATCCCAGCACTTTGAGAGGCCAAGGTAGGAGGATTATGAGCTCAGGAATTTGAGACCAGCCTGGGCAACATGATGAAACCCCATCTCTACAAAAGAATACAAAAATTAGCTAGGCTCGGTGGTGTGAACCTGTAGTCCTGGCAAGCTAAGATTGCCCCATGGCACTCTAAGCCTGGGCAACAGAGCAAGACACTATCTCAAAAAAAAGAAAAAAAAAAAAAGAAAACCATTTTACAAATTGGATTTTTAAAGATCAGAATTTTTATATAACATTTACAAGGTAGCAATGACAGATAGAATACTGACTTATTGTTAGATAAATGGGACAAATGTGGCATTAACTGGGGGGTAGATAGCAGTATGCTAAGCTCCAGGCAATTTTATACCTCTCTGAGAAATGGAGTTGTGTGCTTTCTGGCCCCTCACTTTGCTGGGAATTAAGAGAGTCAGGAGCAAAAAGTTTTTCTTTTTTATTGTATCGGAATATTTTGGCCCCCAACAGCTAGACTGTTAATTGTCGTGACTGAGTCACTAAACTTACCTATCTGATTAACTGTGGTCCCTGGGGAGAACCCCTCCAGACAACCAAACTGGGTTGGCTTGTGATGCTTATTAGAAAGGAAAGTAAATATTATGTAGAATTCTTGATAAATTTCTCGGAATTTTCTTCTGTTTTTTGAGATGGGCTTTTACTTTGCCGGGCAGGCTAGAGTGCAGTGGCACAGCTCACTGTAGCCTCAACCTCCTGGGCTCAAGCAATCCTCCTGCCTCAGCACACCAAGTAGTTGCAACTACTGGTGCAAGCGACCATGCCCGGCTAATTTTTTGTAGAGATGAGGTTTTGCCATTTTGCTCAGGTTGGTCTCGAACTCCTGAGCTCAAGTGATCTATCCACCTCGGTCTCCCAAAGTGCTGGGATTATAGGCATGAGCCACTGCGCCTAGCCAGTTTCTCTGAATTGTCCTAAATTCTCTCTGTGTCCTGGAACTGTTTATGCCACATTATGTCTTTGGGAGGTGCAGGATTAGCAATATTTTACAGTAGCAGGGGAAGATACACTAGCTATATTCTTGGGAGCTTTAGTGAGAAATAGGAATTGCACACATTCCTGTTTTTTACTATTTTTTTTCTAATTTTTTTAGATTATAAAATTAATTTGTACTTAAGCTGGGTGTGATGGCTCATGCCTGTAATCCTAGCATTTTGGGAAGCTGAGGCGGGAGGATCACTTGAGGCCAGGAGTTCGAGACCAGCCTGGCCAACATGGTGAAACCCTGTCTCTACTAAAAATACAAAAATTAGCCGGGCATGGTGGTGCACACCTGTAGTCCCAGCTACTCGGGAGGCCGAGGCAGGAGAATCACTTGAAGTCGGGAGGCGGAGGTTGCAGTGAGCCGAGATTGTGCCACCACACTCCAGCCTGGGTGACAGTGAGACTTCATCTAAAAAAAAAAACAACAACAAGTAATTCGTACTTATTATTATTATTATTTTTAAAGATGGGGTTTCACCATGATGGCCAGGCTGGTTTTGAACTCCTGACCTCAGGTGATCCACCCACCTCGGCCTCCCAAAGTGCTAGGATTACAGGCGTGAGCCACCGTGCCCGACAATTCGTACTTATTGTGTAATTGTATTAGTGTTCTCTAGAGGGACAGAACTAATAGGATATATATATATATAGACACACACACACACATATATACATATATATATATATACATACACACACACACACACAGAACTAATACAATATATATATGTAGACACACACACACATATATACATATATATATATACACACACACACACACACACACATATATATACATACACACATGTCAAGGGGAGTTTATTAAAAAACTATTAACTCACACGATCACAAGGTCCCACAATAGGCTGTTTGCAAACTGAGGAACAAGGAGAGCCAGTCTGAATCCCAGAACTGAAGAACTTGGAGTCCAGGGTTCGAGGACAGGAAGTATCCAGCACAGGACAAAGATGTAGGCTGGGAGCCTAGGCTGGTCAAGTCTTTTCATGTTTTTCTGCCTGCTTTATATTGTAGTCTCACTGGCAGCTGATTAGTTGGTGCCCACCCAGATTAAGGGTGGGTTTCTCTTTCCAGCCCACTGACTCAAATGTTAATCTTCTTTGGCAACACCCTCCAGACCCAGGTTCAATACTTTACATCCTCCAATCAAGTTGACACTCAGTATTAACCACCACAGTAATTTCTTTGATATTTTGCATTTTGAGAAAAATGTTATGGCTGCTCAAACTTTTTTATTGTAAATATCAGGATTCACTTTACTAGTACTATAAGTTCATAATTTTCCTGAATCAGAAAGAAAATGGTACTAACTACATATAATTTGTTCCCCTGTGGCGTCACCTTCTCTATTGAAACCAGACTGGCACTGAGAGAGAGCTCCTGGAGACAAGGCCAAGCTTTATTTTCTGAAGAATTCTTTTTTCCTCCTTCCGAGTTAATAGATTTCAGGTGAATACTTGGAAGAAAACAAACTTATAATTTCTTTCTCATTTTTTTTTTTGAGTTGAGGTCTCGCTCTGTCACCCAGCCTGGAGTGCAGTGGCCTGATCTTCGTTCTCTGCAACCTCTTCCTCCTGGGTCCAGGCTATTCTGCCTCAGTTTCCTGACTGGCTGGGACTACAGCTGTGTGCCACCATGCCCAGGTAGTTTTTATATTTTTAGGAGAGACGAGGTTTCACCATGTTGACCAGGCTGGTCTCCAACTGCTGACCTTAGGTGATCTGCCGCCTCAACCTCCCAAAGTGTTGGCATTACAGGTTTGAGCCACTGCACCCAGCCCTCCCTAGTTTCTTAAAGGTATATCATTCAACATAAAATTATTTCACATCTGCTATGTAAAGAGCGTACTAGGAACTGTGGGAATATAAATATGAGACACAGCCAGGTGCAGTGGCACATACTTGTGGTCCCAGGTACTCAGGATAGTGTGATGGTGATAGTGACTGTGATTTTGAAGTCATTTTATTTAGCAAATATATAAATGTCTACTTTGTGCTAGTCTTGGGGGCTAGGGAGATGGCTAAGATATATTACGTCGTCTTAAAAAGCACAGTCTCTCTCTCTTTTTTTTTTTTAAAGGTGGGGGTTTCACCATGATGGCCAGGCAGGTCTTCAACTCTTGACCTCAGGTGATCCACCCACCTCGGCCCCCCCAAAGTGCTAGGATTACAGGCGTGAGCCACCACGCCCGGCAAAAAGCACAGTCTCATGGGAGTAGCAAACCATCCATTTTAAGCACAGTTCTGTTGTAAAAAATGTAGTAATGACTATTGTAGTATATGATGGGAATCAGAGGTAATAGACCTAATTATTTGAGGTTAGGAAGAAGAGATGGGAAGGAAGAAGGAGATCAGGTGAGGCTTCCCAGAGGAGGTCATAAATGGATTATCTTGAGTAAATAGAAGTTTGCTAGATAAACAGTTGGGGGGGGGTGTTATTGGAAAGTTTCTGTTGGGATAGGATGATGATGGGAGGATAATGGGCTGAAAAGTGTCTGTGTTCTGGAAGATGTGAGGCTATGAGGTTGGAGAGTGGGAGCCTGATCATATAGGCAAGTAGGGTGTGGTAAGGTATCTTAATATTTATATACTTTTAATTTTCACCGGCAAACAATTGGGTTTTCTTCCGCATTGAGATGGGATTATTTGAATCCAGGTTAAAAGCTTACTTTCACTTTTCTGTGTTTAATGAATTGAAGGAGACAAACGTGGAAATGGAGAGACTAATTTGGAACTTGTAGTCCAAGTGAAAGACAATAGTGATGGCTGGGCGCGGTGGCTCACGCTTATAATCCTAGCACTTTGGGAGACCTCGGTGGGTGGATCACCTGAGGTCAGGAGTTCAAGACCAGCCTGGCCATCATGGTGAAACCCCATCTTAAAAAAAAAGAAAAAAGACAATAGTGATGGTTTAGAAGTGGGAGATGAAGAGTAGAAGACTGATTTGAGAGATAGTAAGAAGGGAAAATGGATAGAACTTGATGTATTTAGAATGAGAGAAAGAGGGTGGTCAAAATTTAGTCTGAAATGTCTGGCTTATGCAGTGGGATAGTTGATATTATTAGGGCTTACTGAGAGAGAAGCAGGTTGGAGGAGATATTAAGATCCTGATTGCTCAAATAGAGATCTTTAATAAAGATCTTTTTAAAAAACATTTTTATTTTATTTCAGTAGTTTTTGGGGATCAGGTGGATTTTGGTTACATGGATAACTTCTTTAGTGGTGATTTCTGAGATTTTGGTGGACGTGTCACTCGAGCAGTGTACACTGTATCCAATATGTAGTCTTTTTTTTTTTTTATTTTTTATTTTTTTAAGATGGGGTTTCATCATGTTGGTCAGGCTGGTCTTGAACTCCCGACCTCAGGTGATCCGCCCACCTTGGCCTCCCAAAGTGCTTGGATTACAGGCGTGAGCCACCGCGCCCGGCCCCAATATGTAGTCTTTTATCCCTCACCTCCTCCCACACTTCCCCCTGAATCCCCAAAGTCCATTATATCATTCTTTATGCCTTTGCATCCCCATAGCTTAGCTCCCACTTACAAGTGAGAACATAGGATATTTGGGTTTCCATTCCTGAGTTACTTCATTTAGAATAATGGGCTCTAGTTCCATCTAGGTTGCCGTGAATGCCATTATTTCATTCCTTTTTATGGGTGACTAGTATTCTATGGTAAATATACACATCACATTTTCTTTATCCACTCATTGGTTGATGGGCATTACAGTTGCATACCACCACACCTGGCTAATTTTTTTGTATTTTTAGTAGAGATGGGGTTTCACTGTGTTGGCCAGACTGGTCTCAAACTCCCGACCTTAGGTGATCTGCCTGCCTCTGCCTCCCAAAACGCTGGGATTACAGGCATGAGCTTCCATGCCCGGCCTATTCTAGAATTTTTGTGGTTTCAGATCTTACTTAAGTTTGAGTCTTTGATCCATCTCAAGTTGACTTTGTATAAGGTGAGAGATGAGGATCCAGTTTCATTCTTCTGCATGTAGCTTGTTAGTTATCCCAGGACCATTTGTTGAATAGGGCGTCCTTTCCCCACTTTATGTTTTTGTTTGCTTTGTCAAAGATCAGTTGGCTGTAAGTGTTTGGCTTTCTGGGTTCTATGTTCTGTTCCATGGGTCTGTGGGCCTATTTTTATACCAGTACAATGCTGCTTTGGTTACTATAGTCTTGTACTATAATTTGAAATTGGTTACTATAGTCTTGTAGTATAATTTGAAGTTGGGTAATGTGATGCCTCCATGTTTGTTCTTTTTGCTTTGATTACTTTGGCTATTTGGGCTCTTTTTTGGTTCATTATGAATTTTAGGATTGCTTTTTTTGGTTCTGTGAAGAGTGATGATGGTACTTTGATGGGAATTGCATTGAATCTGTAGATTGCTTTTGGCAGTATGATCATTTTCACAGTATTGATTATACCCATCCATGAGCATGTGATGTGTTTCCGTTTGTGTCATCTGTGATTTCTTTCAGTAGTGTTTTGTAGTTTTCCTTGTAGAGATCTTTCACCTCCTTGGTTGGGGTGTATTGCTAAGAATTCTATTATTATTACTTTTTTGCAGCTGTTGTAGAAGGGATTGAGTTCTTGATTTGATTCTTAGCATGGCTGTTGTTGGTGTATGGCAGTACTACTGACTTGTGTACATTGATTTTGTATCCTGAAACTTTACAGAATTCATGTATCAGATTTAGGAGCTTTTTGGATGTGTCTTTAGGGTTTCCTAGGTATACAATCATATCATCAGTGAACAGCGACAGTTTGACTTCCTCTGTACCAATTTGGATGCCTTTTATTTCTTTCTCTTGCTTGATTGCTCTGGTGAGTACTATGTTAAATAGAAGGGGGTGAAAGTAGCATCCTTGTCATGTTCCAGTTCTCAGGGGGGATGCTTTCCACTTCACCCCATTCAGTGTAGTGTTGATCATGGGTTTGTGATGGATGGCTTTTATTATCTTGAGGTACATCCCTTCTGTGCTGGTTTTGCTAAAGGTTTTAATCATGAAGGGATGCTGGATTTGGTCAAATACTTTTTCTGTATCTACTGAGATGATCATGTGATTTTTGTTTTTAATTCTGTTTATGTGATATATCACATACATTTATTTATTTAATTATTTTATTTTATTTTATTTATTTATTTATTTATGACGGAGTCTCACTCTGTCACTCAGTCTGGAGTACAGTGGTGTGATCTCAACTCACTGCAACCTTCACCTCCTGGATTCAAGCGATTCTCTTGCCTCAGCCTCCCAAGTAGCTGGGGCTATGGGTGCCTGCCACCGTGTCTGGCTAATTTTTGTATTTTTAGTCGAGGCAGGGTTTCACCATGTTGGCCAGGCTGGTCTTGAACTCCTGAACTCAAATGATCCATCCATCTTGGCCTCCCAAAGTGCTGGGATTACAGGCGTGAGCTTCCACACCTGGCCAACATTTATTGACTTGAGTGTGGTGAACCATCTCTGGATCTCTGGTATGAAACTCACTTAATCATGGTGTATTACCTTTTTGATATACTTTCGGATTTGGTTAGCTGGCATTTTGTTGAGGATTTTTGCATCTATGTTCATCAGGGATATTGGTTTCTAGTTTTCTTTATTGTTATATTCTTTTTTAGTTTTGGTATTAGGGTGATACTGGCTTCACAGAATGACTTAGGGAGGATTCCCTTTCTCTGTCTCTTTGGATAGTTTCAGTAAGATTGGTAGCAATTCTTCTTTCACTGTCTGGTAGAATTCAGCTGTGAATCCATCTGGTCCTGGACTTAAAATTTTTTAATTTTTATCTTAATTAATCAATTTATTTTTGTTTTCCTGAACTTTTTTTTTGGGGGGGGGGGGCAGTTTTTTTTTTATTACTATTTCCATCTTGCTACTTGTTATTGGTCTATTCAGAGTTTTTATTTCTTCCTGATTTAATCTAGGAGGTGTTATATGTAAAATTTCAATGCTGCAAAAGAAATAGCACTTAAAGATAAATCCTCTCAGCAAGGCAGTTTACTTCTATAGGAGTATACGGCTCACGGATGAAGCAATGGTGAGAGCACAGCTGGAAAAGGGAGGAAAGGGGGGCACTTATTCCTGATAGAGATCACCTCTACTGCTGTGTCGTTCCCCTATTGGCTAGGGTTAGACTGCACCGTCTAGACTAATCCCGAATGACTATTTTAAAGAGAGCAGGGGTACCAGCCAGAGTGGCAGGGTGAGTAGTTTGGCAGGAAGGATGGTTAATGGGCAGGTCAGAGCAGGTAGCCAGGGGTGACCTAGGTCAAAGCAGGTGACTGGAGCAGGTAACCAGGGCAGGTGACTGAAGCAGGTGATCGAGGTAAGTCAGGATGGACCAGGGGATGGGGGGTGGGGGGGGGGTGGGAGGGAGGGGGTGGGGGGGGGTGGAAACAGATGTGAACTACTGATTAGACCTGTTGGAGAAGGTTGTTTACTGAAACTACAAGGAAGTTAAACTTTAAAATGGAGGACAAAGATCTGAACATACTGAAATAATGATTCTTTGAAGAGAAATTTAGAACTCATTGTGTCATCCAGTAGAGGGTTGTATATTTCCAGGAATTTATCCATCTCCTCTAAATTTTCTGGTTTGTGTGCATAAAGTGTTCATAGTACTCTTGAATAATCTTTTGTATTTTTGTCATATCGGTTGTAGTATCTCCTGTTTTGTTTCCAACTGAACTTACTTGGATCTTCTTCTTTTCTTGGTTAATCTTGCTAATGGTCTATCAATTTTGTTTATATTTTCAAAGAACCAACTTTTTTTTTTTTTTTTTAAGCAGAGTCTCACTTTGTTGCCCAGGCTGGAGTGCAGTGGTGCCATCTCGGCTCACTGCAACCTCTGCCTCCCAGGTTCAAGCAATTCTCCTGCCTTAGCCTCCCGAGTAGCTGGGACTACAGGCGTGTGCTACCATGCCCAGCTCATTTTTTTGTAGGGATGGGGTTTAACCATGTTGGTCAGGCTCAAACTCCAGACCTCAAATGATCCACCTGCCTCGCCTCCCAAAGTCCTGGGATTACAGACGTGAGCTGCTGTGCCAAGCCCAGAGCCAGTGTTTTGTTTCATTAATCTTTTGTATATGTTTGATATTTGATATTTTTTGTTTATTGGTTTCAGTTTAGTTCTGCTCTGATGTTTGTTACTTCTTTTCTTCTGCTGGGTTTTGGGTTCAGTTTATTTTTGTTTCTCTAGTTCCTTGAGGTGTGAGCTTAGATTTTCTGTTTGTGTTCTTTTAGATGTTTGGATACAGGGTTTTTTTTTTTTTTTTTTTGAGACGGAGTCTCACTCTGTCACCAGGCTGGAGTGTGACAGTGAGGAGGTCATTGCAACCTCTGCCTCCTGGGTTCAGGCGTTTCTCCTGTCTCAGCCTCCTGAGTAGTTGGGATTACAGGTGCCCGTCACCTTTTTAGTAGAGATGGGGTTTCACCACATTGACCAGGCTGGTCTCGAACTCCTGACCTTGTGATTTGCCCATGTCGGCCTCCCATAGGGCTGGGATTACAGGTGTGAGCCACTGTGCCCAGTGATGTACGTATTTAATCCTATGAACTTTCCTCTTAGCACTGCTTTTGCTGTGTCTCAGAGGTTTTGATAGGTTGTGTCACTTGTGTCACTGTTATTGTTCACTTTAAAAATTGTTAGATTTTCATCTTTATTTCATGGTTGATCCAAAGATCATTCAAGAACAGAATTTTTAATTTCCATGTATTTGTATAGTTTTTTTTTTTCTTTGTCGCCCAGGCTGGAGTGCAGTGGTGCGATCTCGGCTCACTGCAACCTCTGTCTCCCAGGTTCAAACCGATTCTCCTGCCTCAGCCTCCTGAGTAGCTGGGATTACAGGCACATGCCACCATGCCTGGCTAATTTTGTGTATTTTGGTAGAGACAGGGTTTCACCGTGTCGGCCAGGTTGGTCTCGAACCTCCTGACTTAAGGTGATCCACCTACCTTGGCCTCCCAAAGTGCTGGGATTACAGTTGTGAGCCATCGTGCCCAGCCCTGTATTTGTATAGTTTTGAGGGTTCCTTTTAGAGTTAATTTTCAGTTTTATTCCACTGTGGTATGAGAGGATACTAGATATAATTTCAGTTATCTTAAATTTATTGAAACTAAATGTCTGTTAAGTTCATTTGTTCTAGGGTATAGTTTAAATCTATTGTTCCTTTGTTGACTTTCTGTCTTGATGAACTGTCTAGTGCTGTTAGTGGAGTATTGAAGTCCCCCACCATTGTTGTATTGCTGTGTGTTTCATTTCTTAGGTCTCTAGTAGTAATCGTTTTACAAATTTGGGAGCTCCAGTGTTAGGTGCATATATAGGATTTTGATGTTTTCCTGTTGGACTAATCTTTTTTTTTTTATTATGTAATGTCCTTTTTTGTCTTTTTAAACTGTTGTTGCTTTAAAGTTTGTTTTGTCTGACGTAAGAATAGCTGTTCCTGTCTGCTTTTGGTTTCCATTCGCGTAGAATATATTTTTTACTCCTTTACCTTAAGTTTATGTGAATCCTTATGCATTACGTGAACCTCTTGAAGAGAGCAGATACTTGACTGGTGAGTTGTTATCCATTCTGCCATTCTGTGTCTTTTAAGAGGAGCATTTGAACCATTTATATTCAACATTAGTATTGAGATGTAAGATACTGTTCTATTTATCATGCTAGTTGTTGCCTAAACACCTTTTTTTTTTTTTAAATTCTGTTATTGTTTTATAGGTCTTGTGAAATTTATGCTTTAAGGAGGTTCTATTTTGTTTCAAGGTCTAGAAATCCTTTTAGTATTTGTTGTAGTGCTGGCTTGGTAGTGGCCAATTCTCTCAGCATTTGTTTATCTGAAAAAGGCTGTCCTTCATTTATGAAGCCTAGTTTTGCTGAATACAAAATTCTTGGCTGACAGTTTTTTTTTGTTTCAGGAAACTAAAAATAGGACCCCAATCCCTTCTGGCTTGTAAGGTTTATTCTGAGAAATCAGCTGTTAATCTATTAATGTTTTCCCTTATAGTTTATCTGATGCTGTTGTCTCACAGCTCTTAAGTTTTCTTTCCTTCATCTTGACTTTAGATAACCTGATGACTATGTGCCTAGATAATGATCTTTTTGCAACAGATTTCCCAGGTGTTCTTTGAACTTTTTGTATTTGGGTGTCTAGATCTCTAGCAAGGCCAGGGAAGTTTTCCTCAATTATTTCCTCAAATAAATTTTCCAAACTTTTATATTTCTATTCTTCCTTAGGAACACCAATTATTCTTAGGCTTGGCTGTTTAATATAATCCCACATTTCTTGGAGGCTTTGTTCATTTTTAAAAGTTCTTTTTTCTTTGCTTTTGTCTGATTGGGTTAATTTGAAAGCTTTGTCTTTGAGTTCTGAAGTACTTTCTTCTACTTGTTCTAGTCTATTATTGAAATATTCCACTGTATTTTGTATTACTCTGAGTATGTCTTTCATGTCCAGAAGTTGTGATTGTTTTTTCTTTATAATATCTATTTACATCTGGAGAATTTTTCATCCATATCTTGTATTTAAAAAAAAATTTCTTTAAGTTGGTTTTTACCTTTTTCTGGTATCTCCTTGAGTAGTTTAATAATCAACTTTCTGAATTCATTATCTGGCAATTCAGAAATTTCTTCTTGGTTTGGTTTCATTGTTGGGGGAGCAGTGTGATTTTTGGGGGTTTTATAGAACCCTATTTTTGTCATGTTACCAAAATCACTTTTCTGGTTCCTTCTCATTTGGGTTGACTGTTTCAGTGGAAAGGGTCTGAAACTCAAAGGCTCTGTTCAGATTCTTTTGTCCCTCAGGGTGATCCCTTCATATTGTGCTCTCTTCCTTCCTCTAGGGATGGGGCTTGGGGCTTCCTGAGAGCTGGATTGGTGTGATTGTTATTACTCCTCTGGTTTTAGTTACCCAGTGGAGCTACCAGGCCCTGGGGCTGGTGCTGAGGAATGTCTGCAGGGTCCTGTGATGTGATCCACCTTCAGGTGTCCCAGCCATTGATACCAGCACCTACTTTGGTAGGAGTGGCAGGGGAGTGAGTAGACTCTGTGAGAGTCCTTGGTTGTAGATACATTTAGTGTGCTGGCTTTCTGGAATGCTGGTTATGCTAGTAGTGAAGTTGTCACATGGACAGACTCAGGACCTCTAGTTAGCCAGGATGTTACAGGCAGTGGTATATTAGCTGTGGTTTACTCTTTCCTAGGAGCAAGATTATTTTGTCAAGAGTTGCTGTAATGGCTTGAGTTGGTTGGCCTGCAGCCAGGAAGTGGTGCTTTCAAGAGAGCATTAGCTGTGGTACTACTTGGGGGATCTAAGTTTGTCCTAAGTTGGCCAGGGTAGGTATTCTGGTTTCTCAAGCAATGGGTGGGGCATAAAGCTCCCAAGAATTTCTGTCTTTTGTTTTCAGCATCCAGGGCAGGTAGAGAAATACCATCTGGTGGGGGGAAGGGTTAGGTGGATCTGGGCTCAGACTCTTTTTGGGTGGGGCTTGGTGCAGCCATTGTAGGGGATAGGGGAGTGGTTCTCAGGCCAACTAGGTTATGTTCCAGAGAGGATTATGGCTGCCTCTACTGTGTCCTATAGTTTGCCAGGAAAGTGGGGGATAGCTGGTAATGAAAGGCTTTACCCAGCTCCCATGCAGTTGATGAGGCTAGTCTTACTTCTGCGGTGTACCCCCCCTACTCCTCAGACCTTGCTCCTGAATGTAAGCTTCCCCACCGAGAAAGCAAGCATGGCTTTCAGGCCTCGCCGCCCACCCCCGTACCCCCCCCTGCACTGTCTGCCTACACGGTGGCTTCTGTGCTTGCAGTTCACATTAATTCCCTGGATTCTGCTCAAGAAAACTCATGCCTAGTTGTTGGAAACGGGTTTATAACGTTGGGAAAAATCCACACCGAGACAATGGATTACCTAGGAAGGCTAGTTTATTTCTTGCAGGAAGGGTGCAGCTCGCCGGCAGTCTTGCCACGAGAGCACAGCTGAACAAAGGAGACAGGAACATTTATAACTTTCATAATCTGTGGCAATTGCCGTACTGCTGTGTCTAGTTTCCATTGGCCAGAATAGGACCTCACATTCTATGCTTGACCCGATTGGCTAAAAACTTGGAAATTTTCTAAACAAGCAAAGGCAGAGGAGAACAAAGGAAAAGAGTAAGTGACTAGGAAAAGAGGAATGCTTAGAGAAGCGATAACATTTCCAAATAAGGAAGGGGAATAAGCTTTGACCTAAGACTTGCCTGGGCTTGACCTGGCATGTCAGGGCAAATATCTAGGTTAAAGCCAAAGAACTAAAGACACGAGATACACTTATTTATTATGACTAATAGCTACTTTAAGATTATTAGCAAAAGCTTGAAAGTAAATTAACCTTTGAAGAAACTATTATTTATTTGTAATGAACTAAGAGGAAAGCTTTGAAGAGGAATCTTTTATTTATTGTTTCCTATACCAGTCAAAATTTTTACGAATTTCATTTGGAATTTGTTTTCCCCCTGTGACCCTCCCTAATTCTGCTGGCTACTTTCCCTGAGGGCCCCTGTGAGAAGTAATCAGGGATGGCTTCCCTAGGCTTGAGCTGGAGCCTAGGAGTGCCTACAAGGTTCTTCCTGCTACCGCTTCTACTTTTATATTTCATTTGGCTTCCTAAATCTATCTCAGCTCTTGATAAGGTTAAATCCTTCTCCTGTGATCTGGATTTTCAGATTCCCCAATGGGGAATGTGTGTACAGAGGCAGTTTTTTTCCCCTTCTCACACTTTGGGAGCTCATGGTTTATTGCCTGTCTCATGGAATTTGCAGGGCTGTGTGGCTTCTTTCAGTGGATCTGTTTGGCTGTGGCAATTCTTGAAATCAGACAGCAATGAAGTTTGCTGCAATGAAGTTTGAAATCAGACAGCAATGAAGTTTGCTGACTCTTCCCTTTCTCTGTAGCATTTTAGCCACGGTAGAACTTTTTTTTAGCCATGGTAGAACTTTCTTTGGGGTTGGAGTCAATTCTCTCCAACCCTGCTGCCACTTTATCAATTAAGTTTATGTACTATTCTAAGTCCTTTGTTGTCACTTCAACAGCATTCACAACATCTTCACTGGGGCCAGATTCTATATCAGGAAACCACTTTGCTCATTCGTAAGAAGCAACTTCTCATCTGTTAAAGTTTTGTCATGAGATTGCAGCAATTTGTTCACATCTTCAGGCTTCACTTTAAAAAAATTTGTTATTGGCCGGGTGTGGGGGCTCATGCCAGTAATCCCAGCACTTTGGGAGGCCGAAGGGGTGGATCACCTGAGATCAGGAGTTTGAAACCAGCCTGGTCAACATGGTGAAATCCCATTTCTACTAAAAATACAAAAATTAGCCAGGCGTGGTCGTGAGCACCTATAAACCCAGCTGCTTGTGAGGCTGAGGCAGCACAATCGCTTGAACCTGGGAGGCAGAGGTTGCAGTGAGCTGAGATCATGCCACTGCACTCCAGCCTGGGTGACAGAGCGACACTCCATCTCAAAAAAAAAAAAAAAGTTATTTATGTATTTATTTTGAGACAGGGTCTCACTCTGTCCTCCAGGCTGGAATGCAGTGGCATGACCATGGCTCACTGTAGACTTGAGCTCCCAGATTCAAGCAATTCTCCCAAGTCAGCCTCCTGAGTAGCTGGGACGACAGGTGTGTGCTACTATGCCTCGCTAGTTTTCAGGCTGCACTTCTAATTCTGGTTCTTTTGCTATTTCTACTACATCTGCAGTTACTTATTCCACTGAAAGTCTTGAACTCCTCAAAGTCATTCATTAGGGTTATAATAAACATTTCAAACTCCTGTTGTTGATATTTTGACTTTCTTCTATGAATCATGAATGTTCTCGATGGGATCTGGAATGGTGAATCCTTTCCAGAAAGTTTTTGCTTTATTTTGCCCAGATCCGTCAGAGGAATTACTATATATGGCAGTTATAACCTTATGAAATATATTTCTTAAATAATAAGACCTTTTTAGGGAACCCATTCTGTAAAGCAAAACAAAAATAAAATAGGACTTGAAAATTTAAACTACCTCTTGATCCATGGGCTGCTATGTTAGTAGGCATGGAACCAACATTAATCTCCTTGTACGTTTCCATCAGAGCTCTTGGGTGCCTAGGTGCACTGTCAGTGAGCAGTAATATTTTGGAAGGAATCTTTTTTTCTGAGCAGTAAGTCTCAACAGTGGGCTTCAAATAATTCAGTAAACATTCTGTAAACAGATGGGATGTCATCCAGGCTTTGTTGTTCATTGATAGAGTGCAGACAGAGTAGATTGCGCATAATTCTTAAGGGCCCTAGTATTTTCAGAATGGTAAATGAGCACTGGCTTCAAGTTACCAGCTCCTAACAAGAGGATCAGCCTGTCCTTTGAAGCTGTGAATCTAGGCATTGACTTCTCTGTAGGTGTAAAAGTCCTAGATGGCATTTTCTTTCAATAGAAAGCTGTTTTGTCTACACTGAAATTCTGTTGTTTAGTGTAGCCATTTTTATCAATTATCTTAGCTATATCTTCTGGATAATTTGCTGCAGCTTCCATAACAGCACTTTGCCTTATACTTTTATGTTAGGGAGATGGTACTTTCCTTAAATCTTATGAATCAACCTCTGCTAGTTTCAGAGTTTTCTTCTGGAGCTTCCTTACTTCTCTCAGCCTTCATAGAATTGAAGGCAGTTGTTGCCTTTGTCAGGATGAGGCTTTGGCCTAAATGGAAATGTTGTGGCTAGTTTGATCTATTCAGGTCACTGAAATTTTCTCCATATCAGCAATAAGACTATTTTGTTTTCTTATCATTTGTGTGTTCACTGGAGTAGCACTTGTAATATCCTCCAAGAACTTTTCCTTTCATTCACACCTTGGGTAACTGGTGTAAAAGGCCTAGCTTTTGGTGTATCTGGACTTTTCATATACCTTCTTCACTGAACTTAATCATTTCTAGCTTCTGATTTAAAGGGGGAGACATAGGATTCTTCATTTTGCTTGAACACTTAGAGGCCATTGTGGGGTTATTAATTGGCCTAATTTCAATATTATTGTGTCTCAGAAAACAGAGAGGCTCAAGGAGAGGGAGAGAGACGGGGGAATGGCTGCTCAGTGGAGCAATGAGAACACACACAGCATTTATTTATTAAGTTTGCTGTCTTATGGGTGTTGTTCATGGCACCCCAAAACAATTACAGTTGTAACATCAAAGATCACTGATCACCGATCACTGTAACAGATATAATAATAATCACTGATCACAGATCACTGTAACAGATATAATAATAATCAAGAAGCTTGAACTATTGTGCAAATTGCCAAAATGTGTTGCAGACACAAAATGAGCACATACTGTTGGATACGTTACGCTAATAGACTTGATAGACAAAAGGTTGCCACAAACCTTCAATGTATTAAAAAAATGCAGTATCTGTGAAGTGCAGTAAAACAAAGTATGCCTGTAATACTAGTTTCTCTCACAAACAACTGCCTACAACTCAGGAGTTCCAGTCAAACTATATTTATTTCTTGCTCATATCACAATGTGTTGTATCGGGCAACTTTCCCAGGCTACTCTTCTCTGATGAGTGACTCTCTACGCTCTTTCCATCTTGTGATGCTGTCATCTTAAACATGTGACTTCTAAATTTGCCATGAAAGGGGAGGAGCAGGCATGGGTGATCTCTTAGGGAGTTTTATGGCCAGCCTTGGTAGTGGTATAGCTTACTTCAGCCCATATCCCACTGGCCAGAATCCAGATACATGGCCCTTACCCAACTACAAGAGAAACTGAGACAGTTAGTCTTTCTTTGTGCCCTGGAAGAAGAAAGTGAATTGAATGTGATGGACAGATAGCATCATTTCTACTATGGCAATAGATAAAACTTCTCCCAGGCAGAGAATGTAGAGAGAGTAGAGAAGGTCCACAGTGGAACCCATAGAAACCTGACATTTAGAAGTTGGTTAAAGAAAAGAGGGAACAAAGGAGTTGAGGACGAATAGCTAGAAAGTGAGGGAGGTGTTAGGTGGGCGATTGAAACTAATGGGAGTTTGGGTGTCATGAAAGGCAAGAGAGTTTTTCAAGAAGGAAGGAGTTGTCAGATACGTGAAATGCTGCTGAGATATCAAGATACCAGAAAAGTTGGTAAAATGTGTTGGTGACTGTGACAAGTATTTTCCGTGGGAATGTGGGATCAGAAGCCAGATCGAAGTGGATTAATGAGCTAGCTACCTGGTTGCAAGTCTCTTAGAGTGTTGTAGTGGATTGCTGAGAAACGTGTGTAGATGGCTTTGAGACCTAAGAGGCTAATTCCTACCTTTTCTACCTTTGGATGGAGTGGCCAAAAGAGTGGGGATAGAGTGGCCAAAAGAGTAGGGATAGAATGGCCGAAAGGGATGATCAGAAGTGACTTGAATGGCCAGCTGGCCTGAGGAGAAGGCTGGGGTTGAAACATGGAAGATGTAGGATTATCTTCATCAAGCCATTTACCAAGGCCATGGATGTGCCTTAGTCATATCAGCAGATGCTGCTGGGATGGAAACTAACAATGCTCAAAGACCAGATGCAATACAGTTCAGTTTGCTGGAAGCAAGAGAGGAAAAAGATGGTGTACCAAATAGCAGTTGTCCTGGCTTTCCCCCCAGTGTCGAGGTCTCTACCTTCGAGGAATGTAATCACATCCAGGAGGAGAATCCTGATTTGACTGTGGGCTATCTTGAATGGGAGCTCAAAAGCTAAATTATGCATGGTTATAGAGAAGTAAAGTCTACACTTTTGCTCACACATGTATACATAAATCAATTGGACGTGAGGAAGTAAAGATAGGAGTATGTGTATTAAACTTTAAAAAAGTCTGATGAAGAGGAGTAAAAATGAAGCATAAGTTGGGGGGATAAGGGAGAGTTTAGGGCTTGTTTAAATGCTAATGGGAATGAGCCAGCAGATAGATGTCTGAGATGCTGAAGATGTTGGGGGTAGGGGTTGGGAGAGGAAGAAGGGATTAATTGGTGGTTCTTGAAAAGCAAGATGGTAAGGAAATCCAGAGCAGAAGGGAGGGGATTGGCTTTTAATGGGAGGAGGAGTCTGGACCCAGATACAGAAAGGTTTATAGATTAACTGCAAAGGCAAGGCAAGTTTCTGCCTAATGGTGGAGAGGTGTTGTTGAATAGCAGTTTTATGCATGGACATTACATCTGTAGTCTTGGTTTGAATCACTGGTTTTACCATTTATTAGTGTTGTGACATGCGGCAAGTTACTTAATATCTCTTGCTTTGTTCTCCTCATCTGTAAAATGAGGAATAATAACAATACTAATTGTTAGGAATGAATGAATGAATTATGTAGAATATTTTAAACAGTGTCTGGCATATGGTAAACATATACAATTAGCTTTAATTATTATGGCTTCTGCTTTTTTTTTCCCCTCCAGTGATGTCTAACTTAAAGTTGTCAGTTAAAAGGGGATGTTTTAGGAATTAGGAAAAGATGTGAAACATTTATCATAAAAGATAGTGGTGTGTGTAGGATTGGCTTTGATGTTGGTGATTATGAAGTATAGTGCCACCCATCTTTTGTGCTGTGAGATTTTCTCTAGGAGGCCTCAGCTACATATGTGTAAACACAAAGAAGTCAGGTGGTTGGGTTCATTGAGGTCTGGATTTTTCTCAGGTGAATGTGACTGGATAATGGGGGCAGAGCAAGGAAGTTAAGGGTATTTACAGGGGGACTAATTATGATGATCCACTGTGGGCTCTGATGTTGGATAAGAAGGAAAGTGAACCCTGAAAAAGCTGATGGAAATAGGATTGGACTTCTGAGACAGTAGTAAGAGGGAGAGAAGGTCTAATGGGATAAATCTTCTTATTTATTTATTACGTTTATTGTTTATGGTTTATATTTTCCAAATAGAATATAAACACTATGAGGGCAGGGTTTTTCTTTCTTTTTTTTTTTCCTTTTCACTAATATAATCCATGTGCCTAGAACAATGCCTGGTACATAGTAGATACCCACTATATATCTGTTAAACTAAATAAAGTAAAAGAAACCTGGCTCAGATGATGGTGGAGGTGGTGAGAAATGGTCAGATTCTGGATGTATTTTGAAGGTGGAGCTACAGGATTTGCTGATGGGTTGGATGTGGGGTATGAGAAGAGGAGAATAGTCAAGGATAATCCAAAAAGTTTTGACTTTGAGTTGCTAAAAGAATGGTGTTACTGTTTGCTGAGATAGGGAAGACCATGAAGGGAACAGTTTTTAGAGTTTTAATATTAAGAGATGAGATTTGGATATCAAATCTGAGACATCTATTAGACACAAAGTAGAAACTCAGTATGCAGTTGATATCCATCTAGAGTTAAGGGAGCGATCTGAACTGGAGATATAAATTTGTAAGTCATTAGCACACTGGTGGTTTTTACAGCCATGAGACTAGATGAGACACCAACGGAGTGAATCAAAATATAAAGGAGGTCCTGATACAAAACATAGAGGAGTCAGTGTGATAAGGGGGAGTCTGTAAAGTAGACTGAGAAGGAGAGGCCAGAGAGCTAGAAGGAAATCCAGGAGGATATAATAGTATTCTGGAAGTCACGTGGAAAAAGTGGTTCAGGAATTCCATCTTTCATCAAAAAGTGATCGGTTGTTTCTTATGTTGCTGAGAGCTTAAGGTGAGAACTGACAGTTGACCATTCGATTTAGCAATGTGGAAGTTATGGGCGACTTTGATTTTGTAGAAAACAAAATGTTAAAAAATTATTTTTTCATGAAATTTAGTCTAAAGCCTTTGAACAGATGTTAAGAATTCACTTAGGTAGATAATATTGTTTTTATTGTGTTTGAAAATATAAGGCCAGGCTCAGTGGCTCATGCCTATAATTCCAGCATTTTGGGAGGCTGAGATGGGTGAATTGCTTGAGCCTATCAGGAGTTTGAGACCAGCCTGGGTAAAATGGCGAAACCCCATCTCCACAAAAAATACAAAAAATTAGCTGAGTGTGGTGATGTGCGCCTGTAGTCCCAGCTGCTGGGGAGGCTGAGGTGGAAGGATCGCTTGAGCCCGGGAGGTTGAGGCAGCAGGGGCTGAGATCACGCCACTGCACACCAGCCTCGGCAACAGAGTGACACCGTCTCAAAAAATAACACACACATGCACACACGCACACACACACGTATCAAATAGGATTTTTAAAAATGGTTATATGAGGTGACTTCCCCCTATGTTATACTGTGGTTCAGAAAAAAAGGTCAAAAAAAGTCAATCTTTCTAGCTGAAATTATAACTATTGATAGTTGTTTGAAGGATGATGTTGGTTAGCATCCTCTCAGAATGATATCATATTCTAGCATGATCTTTATCCTGCGGTATAGAATAAGGTCTACAACCTTTTATTTAGTATCAAGTTGGAGAAAGTTCCAACCTGATGATAAAAACTGTATAGGGCGTGTAGTCATAGCACTTTGGGAGGCCAAGGCAGGTGAATCACTTGAGCCCAGGAGTTTGAGACCAGCCTGGGTGACATAGTGAGATCCTGTCAACCTGCTCTCCCCAGAAAAAAAAATTAGCTGGGTATGGTGGTGCACACCTGCAGTCCCAGCTACTTGGGAGGCTTAGGCGGAAAGATTGCTTATATTTTTGAGTTTTAAGTTAATAATTTTTTTAATGTAGTTGTGTAGAGCTGAGAGTTTTAATGGAAGTTCTATTCACTGGTAATGTTTCTTTTGTTGTTATATTTGATTGTCAATATTCATAAGTTTTTTGTCCTTAAAAGATGTAAGGTAGTATCTTTTAAAATATAGTTTAAATTGAGAGTACTTTAAGCCGGGCGCGGTGGCTCATGCCTGTAATCCTAGCACTTTGGGAGGCTGAGGTGGGTGGATCACCTGAGGTCAGGAGTTCCAAGACCAGCCTGGCCATCATGATGAAACCCCATCTTAAAAAAAAAAAAAAAAAAAAGAGTACTTTATGAACACTTGCATTTTTAGATGGCTTTTCCATTTAAAATGTTTTAAGAGACCGAGTGTGGTGGCTCACACCTCTTAATTCCAGCACTTTGGGAGGCCGAGGCGGGTGGATCGCTTGAGCCCAGGAGTTTGAGACCAGCGTGGGCAACACGGTGAAACCTTGTCTCTACTAAAAACACACAAAATTAGCCGGGCTTGGTGTTGCACACCTGTAATCCCAGCTACTTGGGAGGCTGAGGCAAGAGAATCGCTTGAACTCAGGAGACAGAGGTTCCAGTGAGCCAAGATTGCCCCACTGCACTCCATCCTGGGCGACAGAGAGAGACTTGGTCTCAAAAAAGTTTTAAGAAGGTGATATTTGAGAATTGTTAATTTTAGAATTTTAATCTGAAACATTTCCTTTAATGGAAATTATTACTTTTCTTAATGTTGTTTAGGAAGATTCTTACCTCTGAAGACAATGTTAGGACCAAGATATGATAGTCAAGTTGCTGAAGAAAATCGGTTTCATCCCAGCATGCTCTCAAATTACCTAAAGAGCCTAAAGGTAAGAAACAAAACTTTTTTTGTCACTGATTTAATATACTTTGTTCACTCTTGTTCTTCAGGTGGCTTTAAAAAAAATCTTAAACTAATTAATAGACTCAAGGGAAGTTGCAGTAATTGTACACAGAATTCTGTGAACCCTTCCTCCAGATTCTCACAATGGTGTCCTTTTTTTTCTTTTTTTTTTTTTTGAGACACAGTTTCGCTCTTGTCACCCAGGCTGCTGGAATGAAGTGGCGCGATCTTGGCTCACTGTGCAACCTCCCCCTCCCAGGTTCCAGTGATTCTCCAGCCCCAGCCTCCGGAATAGCTGGGATTACAGGTGCTCACCACCAATCCCGGCTAATTTTTGTATTTTTAGTAGAGACGGGGTTTCACCATGTTGGCCAGGCTGGTCTTGAACTTCTGACCTCAGGTGATCTGCCCACCTTGGCCTCCCAAAGTGCTGGGATTACAGGTGTGAGCTACCATGCCCGGCTGGTGTCATTTTATATAATTGTAATATAATATCAAAAGCAGGAAATTGATATTGGTACAGTACTTTAACTGATTGCAGATCTTTCTTTTTTTTTTTTTTGAGATGGAGTCTTGCTCTGTCGCCAGGCTGGAGTGCAGTGGTGCAATCTCGGCTCACTGCAACCTCCGCCTCCTGGGTTCAAGCAATTCTTCCGCCTCAGCCTCCTGAGTAGCTGGGACCACAGGCGCGTGCCTCCATACCCGGCTAATTTTTGTATTTTTAGTAGAGACAGGGTTTCACCATGTTGGCCAGGATGGTCTCAATCTCTTGACCTCGTGATCCACCCGCCTTGGCCTCCCTAAGTGCTGGGATTACAGGCGTGAGCCACCGCACCTGGCCCTTATTTACTTTTTATATTGTGTGTGTGTGTGTGTGTGTGTGTGTGTGTGTGTGTAGTTCAGTACAGTTTGATCTGATGTGTAAATTCATGATGGTGGTTATAGAACTGCTCCATCTCCACAAAGGAATTCCGTCATGCTACCTCTTTGTAGTCAGACTCTCTCCCCCACCCTTGTCTCTGTACTCTGGTAGCTGCTAATCTGTTCTCCATGTGTAGTTTTTTCATTTAGGAGAATGCCCACCTGGTGTCCCAGCCCCCAGCCAAACTTTTTATAGCCTCCACTAACAGCCACATCCTAAGCTACCAAGAAGACTGACTCTGTTTATAGCTGAGGAAACCATACAGAGACTACACTACTGCATGCATTCAGAATTATAGCCGAAGTGCTTTATCCCAACCAACACCTCAGATATATCTTCAGGAAAAACCTCTCCCCTACAAAAGCTAATTCTAAAAGCTGGAACTGGGGCTGAGCACTGTGGCTCATGCCTGTAATCCCAACACTTTGAGATCCTGAGGCACATGGATCATTTGTAGATAGGTGTTTGAAATCTGCGTGGCCAGCATGGCGAAACCCTGTCTTTACTAAAAATACAAAAATTAGCTGGGCATTGTGGTGTGCACCTGTAATTCCAGCTACTCAAGAGGCTGAGGCATGAGAATTGCTTCAACCTGGGAGGCGGAGGTTGCAGTGAGCTGAGATCACACCAGTGCACTCCAACCTGGGCAACAAAGTGAGACTCTGTCTCAAAAAAAAAAAAAAAATGTACTTGGATGGTGGCTCATGCCTGTAATGCAAGCACTTTGGGAGACTGAGGCAAGAGGATTGCTTGAGGCCAGGAGTTTGAGACCAGTGTGGGCAGCATAGGGAGACCCTGTCTCTACAAAAAATTTAAAAAATTAGCTGGACATGGTGGTGTGTGCCTATAGTCCCAGCTACTTGGGAGACTGAGGTTGGAGGATCACTTGAACCCAGGAGGTTGAGGCAGTAGTGAGCAGCGATCACCCACTGCAGCCTGGGAAATAGTGAGACCATATCTCAAATAAAGGGAGAAGTGAGTATTACACCAGATGTGCAGATATTGATGTAAGGACATGAGAAACACGAAGGAGCAAGAAATATACCACCTCCAAAGGAATACAATAATCCTTCAGCGGCAGATCATGATAAAAAAATTCATGCAATGATGGACAATTCAAAATTTTGATACTAAGGAGGCTCTGTGCAAGGAAGAAGAGAATACGAAAAGCAATACAAATCAGAAGCAATACAAATACAAATCAGAAAAACAGTTGAGGTTATGAATGAGAAGTTTACCAAAGATAGATATCATGAAATACAAACAAATTCAGGAACTGAAGAATTCATTGAATGAAATAGAAAATAGATCAAAAGCTTCGATAATAGACTAGATCAAACAGAAGAAAGAATCTCAGAACTTGAAGACAGGTCTTTGGAAATAACCCAGTCAGATAAAAATAAAGGTTAAAAGTCTAAAAAAGAATGAGCAAAGCCTTCATGACATACAGGACACCAGAAAGTCACCAAATATTCAAATTTTTGGTGTTCCAGAAGATAAAGAGAAAGCAAACGGATTAGAAAACCTATTTAATGAAATAATAGATGAAAACTTCCCTAAGTTTAACAAGAGGTTTAGATATCCAGGAGGATCAAAGATCCCAAAGATAACATCTAAAAAGGTCTTCTCCACAACACATTGTAGTCAAACTGTCAAAAGTCAAAGAGAAAATTTGAAAAACATTAAGAGTGTCTGTTTAATCATTTATAAGAGAGCTCCCATCAGATTAACAGTGGACTTCACAGCAAAAACCTTATAGGCTAAGAGAGAATAGAGGATATATTCAAAGTTCTGAAAGAAAACACCTATCACCCAAGGATACCATACCCAGCAAAATTATTCTTTCTTCATAAATGAAAGAGAAAGTATTTCCCAGACAAGCAAAAGCTGAGGGAATTCACCACCACTAGACTGATAAGAAATGCTTTAGGGAGTCCTATACCCGAAATTGAAAGACTAATAACTATCATCATGAAAACACGAGACTATAAATAGAAACCACTGGCAGAGCAAATACATAATCATGAAGGGAAAAAACTGAAATGTTATCACTACCTGATATCACCAAACCACAAAAATAAAACAGTAAGAGAGAAAGGAACAATGAATATATGAAACAACCAGAAATAAAAAAGCTGAGCAGACCAATAACAAGTAGGGATGTTTAATCAGTAATAAAACATTTCCCAATAAAAAGTCCAGGACCAGATATCTTTACCACCAAATTCTACCAAAGTTTTAAGGAAGAACTAACACCAATCCTCAAATAATCCCCCCAAAAATGGAAGAGGAGGGAATTCTAACTCATTCTATAAAGCTAGCATTATGTTGATACCAGAACCACAACCAAAAGAGAAAACGGGCCGGTATCCCTGATGCAATGATGGTTTAGCATATGCAAATCAATGAATATGATGCATTACATCAATAGAATGAAGGACAAACACCATGTGATCATCTCAGTAGAGTCAGACAAAGCATTTGATAAGAATCGACATCCTTTTGTGATAAAAACTCTCAAAAAACCAGGTAGGCCTAGAAGGAGCATACCTCAACGTAATGAAGCCCATATATGACAAGCCCACAGATAACATCATACTGATTGGGGAGAAGCTTTCAGCTTTTGCCCTGAGAATTAGAACAAGACAAGGATGTCCACTTATTCATCATGGTACCAGAAGTACTATCTAGAGCAGTCAGGCAAAAGAAAGAAATAAAAGGCATCCAAATTGGAAAAGAAGTCAAATTGTCCTTCATTGCTGATGATATAATCTTAAATCTAGAAAAAGTTAATGGCTCCACCAGAAAACTCTTGAGATCTTATGAGAAATTCAGTAAAGTTGCAGGTTACAAAATCAACATATAGACTGGGCAGTGGCTCACATCTGTAGTCATAGTGCTTTGGGAGGCTAAGGTGGGAGGATCACTTGAGGCTAAGAGTTCAAGAACAGACTGGACCCCAAAGCTAGACTCCATCTCTACAAAATATTTTTTAAAAATTTAAAAGTTATCCAGGTACAATGGTGTGTTTTTCTAGTTCCAGCTACATGGGAGGCTGAGTTGGGAGGATCACTTGAGCCCAGGTGTTTCAGGCTGTGGTGAGCCATGATTGAGCCACTGCACTTCAACCTGGGAAAAGTATGAGACCCTGTCTCTGAAAAAAAGAAATCAGCATACAAAAATCAGTAGTGTTTCTGTATGCTGATACTGAACTAGCTGAGAAGAAATCGAGAAGGCAATCCCATTTATAATAGCTACAAATAGAGTAAAATACCCGGGAATAAATTTAACCAAGGAAGTGAAACATCTCTACAAGGAAAACTAGAACAGTGATGAAAGAAATTGAGCAGGACACAAACAAATAGAAAGACATCCATGCCCATGGATTGAAATAATTAATATTGTTAAAATGACCATACTTTCCAGAGTAATCTGCATATTTAGTGCAATCCCTATAAAATACCAATGCCATTATTCATAGAAATAGAAAAACTCCTAACTTTTTTATTTTTTAAAAAAAAATGTTTTTAAAAGATGATGGCTCTTGTGTTGCCTCTGCTGTCTGCTGGTCTTGCACTCCTGGGCTCAAGCAATTCTCCCACCTCGATTACATGCATGAGACACTGCATCCCACCTGAATCCTAACATTTATATGGAAGCTGAAATGAGCCTGAATAACCAAAGCAATCTTGAGCAAAAGGAACGAAGCTGTGGGTATCACACTACTTTACAATATATTACAAGACTGCAGTAACCAAAACAGCACAGCATTGGTATAAAAAGAGACTAATGGAGCAGAGTAGGACACTCTCTCTCATAAATGGTGTTGGGAAAATTGGATATCCATATACAGAAGAATAAAACTGGACCTTTATTTCTCACCACATACAAAATTGACTCAAGATGCATTAAGTACTTTAAATATAAGACCTAAAAGCATAAAACAATAATTTTGAGAAGAAAACAAAGGGGAAACACTGTAGGACACTGGCTTAGTAACAATTTTATGGCTAAGACCTCAAAAACACAAACAACTAAAACAAAATAAACAAATGGGATGATATGAAACTGGAAAGCATCTGGGCTGGGGGCAGTGGCTCACGCCTGTAAACCCAGCACTTTGGAAGGCCAAGGTGGGAGGATTATTTGAGGCCAGGAATTGGAGAACAGCCTGGGTAACAGAGTGAGACCTCATTTCTTGGGGGCACGTACCTGTGGTCCCAGTTACTTGGGAGGCTGAGGCAGGATGACTGCTTGAGCTCAGTAGGTCAAGGCTACAGTGAGTCTTATTCACACTACTGTACTCCAGCTTGGGCAACAGAGTGAGACTCTGTCTCAAAAAATAAATTAAAAAAAGCTTCTGCACAGCAAAGGAAACAATCAACAGAGTGAAATAACAACCTATTGAATAGGAGAATATATTTGCAAACTATTTGAGAGATTAGTATCCAGAATATACAAAGAACTCGACACAACAGAAAAAAAGATCCATTAAAAAGGGGGCAAAGACATGAATAGACATTTCTCAAAAGAAAACATACAAATGGCCAACAGATATATGAAAAAAAATGCTAAAAAAATAAAAATGCTCACCATTACTAATCATCAGGAAAATGCAAATCCAAACTACAACGAAATATCATCTCGTGGCAGTTAGAATGGCTATTTATGACCAGGTATAGTGGCTTACGTTTGTAATCCTAGCACTTTGGGAAGCTGAGATGGGAGGATCACTTGAGGCCAGGAGTTTGAGACCAGCCTTGGTAACATAACAAGACTCTGTCTTTACAAAAAATTTAAAAAATTAGCCAGGTGTGGGTTACATGCCTGTCATCTTACCTACTTAGGAGACTGAGATGGAGGGATCCCTTGAGCCCAGAAGATCCAAGTTACAATGGTGAGCTATGATTTGTTTGTTTTTTGAGAGAGAGGGTTTTGCTGTGCCACCCAGGCTGGAGTGCAGTAGCTCCAGCAGCCTGGGTGGCACAGCAAAATCCTGTCTCTCAAAAAACAAACAAAAAACTATTATAAAGACAAAAAATAACAGATGCTGGCAAGGATGTGGAGAAAAGAGAATTCCTTTTTTTTTCTTCCTTTTTTTTTTTTATCAATGGCTCAATTTGATATTGGATGATAGAGAAGAGAACTCGTAATATGCTGTTGGTTGGAATGCAAATTAGTACAGCCACCATCGAAAACAGTATGGAAATTTCCCAGAAAACTAAAAGTAGAACTGCTGTATGTTCTAGCAGTTTCACTACTGGGTATTTATCCAAAGGAACAGAAATCATTATATCAAAGGGATACATACCTGCACTTGCATATTTATTGCAGCACAGTTCACAATAGCAAAGATATGGAATCAACCTAAGTGTTCATCAGTGGATGAATGGATAAAGAAAATACAACATATATACACAGTGGAATACTATGCAGCCATGAAGAATAATGAAATCATCATTTGCAGCACATGGGTGGAACTTGAGGTCATTATGTTAAGTGAAATAAGCTAGACACAGAAAGACAAATTTCACATTTTCACTCCTGTGGGAGCCAAAAATGTTGATCTCACATCTGTAGTCCTAGAACTTGGGAGGCTGAGATGAGAAGATCACTTGGACCCAGCGAGCTATGATTGTGCTACTACATTCCAGCATGGGCAACAGAATGAGACCCTATCTCTTAAAAAAATTGATCACATGGAAATAGAGAGTAGAATGATAGATTATAGGTACCAGAGTCTGGGAAGGGTGTGTGAACAGGAGAGGCATGGTGAAGAGAGGTTGGTCAGTACAAACATACTGTTAGATAGAATGTGTAAATTTTTATTTTTGATAGCAGGGTAAGGTGACTGTTGTTAGCAAGGATGTATTGTGTATTTCCAAGTAGCTAGAAGAGAGAACTTGAAATATTTTTAACACATAGAAATGATAAATAGTCAAGGTGATGGGTACTCCAGACACCCTGATTTAATCATTACACATTACATGCATGTAACAAAATATCACATATACCCCATAAATACATAAAATATAGTATATCAATTAAAGAAAGTGAAGATTGTTTCTCTTGCCATTTTTTTCCAGAGAGTATATGCTTCAGAATGAGGTGGAAGATGTATGAATTTACTGTTACTTTTTTTAGCCTCAGTTTAGGTGCACATTTCTTAGTGAGACTATCTTGTTGGCTGATGGTGATTCTAGGTTTTAAAGATTTTTCATACTTATGGCCCCTGAACACAACTCAGATTCTTCAGCTAGTGCTCAACAGAAGAAATAATGATTTTTGTTCCAATCCAGAAAGAAAAATTGGCTATGATAGACTTACTGAGATGGAATTAAGTTTCCAGTAATACACATATGGCTATGTATGCTGTTCTTCATTGGTTATTTAAGGAATTTATGAGAGAATTTTAACTTTATGTACTTTTTTCCATTTTTTTCTTTTCTTATTTTTTAGTAGTGTGAAACCAGAGACTGTATGTACTTTTTTACCCTATGTGTTAGAATTTAACTGCCCAAGATATGATTCTTAGGCATCACATGGTACCTAAAAATCATGATAATGATTTTTGTCATTTAAGAAATAGACAGTATGTTCACTGATTTCAAAAATCCAAAAGTTTTAAAAGGTTGGTATCATGAAGTCACCCTCTCACTTTTGCCCTCTATCTGCCTAGTCCCCTCACCACTTACCACACAGGTTCCACTGTTTAGATTTTTTAGTACATCCTTTCAGAATTTCTTTATGTGTATATAAGCAACAAAAAATACAGATTCCTGTGTTCTCTCCTGTACACTCAAGGTAGAACATTATATATGCCGGTCTGAACCTTGCATTTCCAACGTAATAGTATACTCTGAAGATCTTCATATATTTGCACATAGAACTTCTTGTTCTTTTTTTTTTTTTTTTTTTAACAGCTTTATAGTATTCCATTAAAGTATGTACAGGTTGAGCATCCCTAATCCAAAAATTTAAAATCTGAATCTTTTTTAGCACTACATGATGCCCAAAGGAAATGCTTATTGGAACATTTCAAATTTTGGATTTTCATATTAGGATTGCTCAACCTGTAAGTATAATGCAAATATTGAAAAATCTGAAATCCTAAACCCTTCAGATCCCAAGCATTTCAGATTAGGGAGTCTTCTTAATGATTTACCTGGATGGTTTCTTCATGGAACAAAATGTTGCTGACATTTTGTGAGATTTACAAACATGGGTTCATTTTTACTGCTTTTGTGTGTCTTCACTGCATTTCCCCCGCCTTGCGTTGCTTCTGCTTCCCTGTAATCTGCCCCATCTTCTCCAGATTCCTTAGCTCTTGTGTAGATGAGCGATAGGTCCACCACTTTAAGGTGAGTCCTTTCTTACCGGAAATATATTTTTGTTGGCATCTTTCTAAAATCTGCTGCTCCTGGGTCTGCTTCTCTTTTCTTCTTTTCCATATAGCTTCTACAGTGTTCTTAATTTTTTGCCAGAACTTAGACATTTTTTTATGAATGTGTGGATTTTATATGCCTTAGTTTCACAGAAAATGAAACTTAAAAAAATTACCTTATGTTTATATGATATTCAAGAATAGGAGGGGGAAAATATGTTATTTAATTTTTAAATCTTTTTCCCCCCCCCAAACACATGGTTTTTCAAGTGATCCTCTTGCCACGGCCTCTCAAAGTGCTGAGATTACAGGCATGAGCCACTGTGCCTGGCCGAATTTCTCTCCCATACTACCATTTTCTTAATAATATTGTCTCCATTTTTAACCTTGCTTCTAATTTCAAAAAACATAACTTGAGGCTTCAGTATATTTTCAGAAAATAGAAGAGTTGTTAATAAAAAGAAAGGGATATATATATATGATATTTATGAGACATGATATATATACATCATATATACATATACATATGTATATACATATATATCATATATATACATATATATGTATATATATGATATAACTGGCTTGTCTCATATTTTAAGCCTGGGATATAAGATGGTGTAGTCAATAGTTATTAACAGAGTTATTGGTGGTGGCTTCCTGGAAGGCTGGGGTGGGTGATGTGTGCCTGGAGCTTGAGTTGTGGTGTATTTCAGATAGATGTTATTCCTACTCTAGCCTCTTGTCAAATAAATCATAGGTGCGGAGGTATATGCAGCAAACTCTGGGTAGTGTTTTCTCTTTTGCATAGACTTTTGTGATGTTGGCAGTAGAATTTGTTTTGGTTGTATTCCAATTCCTTCCTTAGTTTGGGAGTTAATTTATTTTAACAAGTGCCTGCTTAGTTTTAGTGTCTTGAGTAAGATTTAGATAAGTGATACTTTATTATTATTACCAATTGTTCAGGGGCATAGTACATACAAAATCTCCCTCAGTGTAGATGGATGAACTGTAGCATTGCCATTTAGTTAACTTATTTGGGAACAAATTAAGTTACTAGTAAATCTGCCCTTTCATTGTTTTTTTTAGGTTAAAATGGGCTTGTTGGTGGACCTGACCAATACTTCAAGGTTCTATGACAGAAACGACATAGAGAAAGAAGGAATCAAATATATAAAACTTCAGTGTAAAGGGTAAGTTATGTATTAGGATTCTTTAATATTGAAACCTTTCATTACAATTTGTAATCTCTTCTTTTTTTCAAAAAAACTTTTTCTATATTACTAGACATGGTGAGTGCCCTACCACTGAGAATACTGAGACATTTATTCGTCTGTGTGAGCGGTTTAATGAAAGAAATCCACCTGAACTTATAGGTATGTTTGGCTTTACTTTACCACGGTTGAATATTTTGTTTTGCAGTTAGATTTCTGTTTTCTTGTTTGCAAATAAACAAGTTGATATGAAAGTTATTTTTTTCTGTTTTAAATAATTACCAAGTGGTATTTATTAAAATGAGAGACTGATTTTTGTGAATTATGTAATAAATGTATTTTCATAATTCTTACATTTTTCAAGATTAAGCCCTGATTTCTCCTCTTCAGGTGTCCTGTTGGGAAAATCTACCCTAAACACTACATATTTATTTTTTATACTTCTGTATTTTATAA
Organism: Ateles fusciceps; assembly: GCA_036589455.1. NCBI lineage: Eukaryota > Metazoa > Chordata > Mammalia > Primates > Atelidae > Ateles > Ateles fusciceps. The sequence continues at coordinate 42,319,576 of JAZHEH010000065.1, forward strand.
TTTTACATTTTATACTATATGTAATATTCTGAAACTATTTTTTTATTCAGTATTTCTGAGAGTGATGTATAATGATGTAACTGTAGTTAATTTTTGCTGCTATGTAGTATTCCATTATATAAATATGCTACAGTTTATCTGTTCTCTTGTTGATAGACAATTCCTTCCTCATATTTTTATTGATTGCTACTCTATCTATGCCAGGCACAGGCTCTTGGAACACATCAGTGAAGAAAATAGAAAAAAAGTTGCTGCTCTTACAGAGCTCATATTCTAGTGTGGGCTGGAGGCTGAGGAAAGGAGGGCAGGCAATAAACAATAAATATAATAAGTAAATTTTCATGAATGGCAGTTACTGAAAGTGACATTTCAGTTATTTTCAGGGTTTTTTTTTTTTTTTGCTTTTATAAACAATGCTGGTAGGAGTGGTTTTCTAGAATTTTTAAGGATTGGTTTTAAATTTAATTCTTTTTTTAATTAAAGAAAAATTATTTTTTGAGACAAAGACAAAGTCTTGCCGTATCGCCCAGGCCAGAGTGCAGTGGCGCAATCCTGGCTCACTGGAGCCTTGAACTCCTGGGCTTATGTGATCCTCCTACCTCAGCTTCCCGAGTAGCTGGGCTTACAGGCACACGCCAGTATCCCCAGCTGTTTCATTTTTATTCTTTGTAGAGACAGGGTCTCGCTATGTTGCCCAGGTTTGATTTGAACTCCTGGTGTCAAGTGATCATCTTGCCATGGCCTCTCAAAGTGCTAAGATTATAGGCATGAGCCACTGTGCCTGGCCAACTTTGATTCTTTGTTATTTCTGATATTTCTGTTGGTATATGGTTTAAATTGAGGATGCAATTTAAAAGTTTCTGTGTGTGTGTTTTTTTTTTTTTGAGATGGAGTCCCACTCTGTTGCCCAGGCTGGAGTGCGGTGGTGCGATCTTGGCTCACTGCATCCTCTGCCTCCCAGGTTCAAACGATTCTCCTACCTCAGCCCCCTGAGTAGCTGGGATTACAGGTGTGTGCCACCACACCCCACTGATTTTTGTAGTTTTAGTAGACACGGAGTTTCACCACGTTGGCCAGGCTGGTCTAGGACTCCTGGCCTCAGGTGAACTGCCTGCCCACCTTGGCCTCCCAAAGTGCTGGGATTACAGGCATGAAACACCATGGCTGGCCAATTAAATGTTTTCTACATAACCAGCCATTTGTTTCAGCACCATTTATTGAATAGTTCTTTCTCTTGTTAGGGCTAGATGATGTAAATTAGCTTCTTACATGTAGTGTTTGAAAATTTTTCCTGTTCATCTCATTTTAATTCTTTGGTAATATTTTAAAACTTTTCAAAATAAAAATTTGTTTAGTGTCTTGTTTGATTTTAAGTAGCTAATGTTTTTCCTTATTTAGATAAATAACGGAAAAGCTATTAGTAAGAAAGTTTGGGGGTATATTGAGAGCATAAGATAAAAAGGAAAACATCAACAACTTTCCTGGAAACAGCAATAATTAGTTAGAAAATATAATTAGAAAATAGTCCCGTTAATCTTAATAATATTGCCTATCACATATTGAACATTTCCTCCCTGCTAGTCTTTGTGTGAACCGTGTCAAACACATTGTCTCATCTTCTTTTCACAGCAATCAGATAGATAGTATTGTTATGTCCTTAAATTGAGACTTGGAAAAGTTAAGACTACTGAAGGGTCACTCACACAGCTAGTAAGGGCTAGAGCCTGGATTATATCCTGAGCAACTGAGTTGTGAGTTCACGCTTGAAACTACCTCTCTCTTCTATACCGAAAGCACAAAACGCCAAGGAATTGTTATTAATAAATGTAGATGGTCTTTATGAAGAAAATATGTTTAAATATTAAAATAAAGACTTGAAGAAGTGGAGAGACATTACTTCTTTCCACATTAATTTCAAAGTTTTAATGTTATTCCAACCAAAATCCCAATGAAAGTTTGGCAGAATTACTTTGAAATTAGTTTGTAAAATCACCCACCTCCATTAAGTCACTAAATATTGACTATGAAATAAACAGAAAAAGTTGTTTGGCAAAGTGTGATAATAGTAACACGCAAGATTATGAGCAAGGAGAGTCTGAAAGACAAGAGTAATGAGAAGATTTTTCTTTCTTGCCGTTAAATATGATAAAGCAATGGAAACTATAGCAGAAGTTCCTGGTGGTAAAGGAGATATTTTTAAATTAGAGAGGAAAGGTGTGATTTTCCACCAAATAGTGTTCAATTAGCCAACCACATAGTAAGTGAATTTTAGGTGTATTAAATATTTTTGAAAGGACCAGTAAGAATAGAGAAGAAAATATTCAATATTTATTTAATTCTGGAGTAAAGAAGGATATTGCATGTATATCACCAAAGACAGAATCCATAAATGAGTATTTTTCTTTTAGGAGTGCTCCTGGACTGCCTGGATCAGAACCACCTGAAGATACTTGTTAGAAATGTATGTTTTAGGGCCTATCCTGGACGTACGTAATCAAAATGTCTAGGAATGAAGGTTAGGAATTGAGATTTTTTTTTTTTAAGAGACAGCATCTTGCTATGTTGCCCAGTTGAAGTGCAGTGGCTGTTTATAGGCATGATTATAGCACACTACAGCCTTGAACTCCTGTCCTCAACTGATCCTTCTGCCTTGGCCTCCTGAGTAGCTAGGACTACATGCACCATTGCACTTTTGCTAGGAATCTAGATTTTCAAAATGAAAGTATTAGGTGGCTTTTATGCAGATTTAAATTTGAGAACTGCTGTCAGAGTTTAAAGTATAGTGGCTAGTAATGATAATAGTAACAGCTAGTTTTTTTTTGTTTTTTGTTTTTTTTTTGAGATAGGGCCTTGCTGTATCATCTAGACCCAGGCTAGAGTACAGTGGTGTGACTTTGGCTCATTGCAGCCTCTGTCTCTAGGGCTCAGGTGATCCTCCCACCTCAGCCTCCCTAGTATCTGGGTCTAAAGGTGTATACCAACACACCTTGCTAATTTTTGTATTTTTTTGTAGAGAGAGGGTTTCACCATGTTGCCCAGGCTGGTCTTGAACTCCTGGGTTCAAGTGATCTACCCACCTCGGCCTCCCAGAGTACTGGGATTATAGGTGTGAACCCTTATTTATTAATAAGCTAATATTAATAAATGCTTGTTATTGTTCAGTGGACTTGGGAAACTATAGATAAGGAAACTGAGTCTCAGAGAAGTTTAAGTACTTTGCCATGGTCATGCATCTAATAAGGACTTGAACCAGGATTTTCTTTTCTTTTCTTGTCACTGCTAAACTAACAAGGATAAGCCGTTTTTAATCCAGTTTCTGACTTTAAAGTTGAAATCTGTAATTAGTTGCTATGCTGATTTCTATTTGGCCACATAAAAGTGAAAAATTTTTGTGTTAAAAAATGCAACAGGTGGGTATAGTGGCTCACTCTTTTTATCTCAGCACTTTGGGAGGCCAAGATGGGCGGATCACTTGAAGCCAGGAGTTTGAGACCATCCTGGGTAACAAAGCGAGACCCTGTCTCTATAAATGAAAAAATTAGCCAAGCACAGCTGTGTACTCCTGTAGTCCCAGCTACTTAAGGGGCTGAGGTGGGAGGATTGCATGAGCCCAGGAGTTTGAGGCTGAAGTGAGGTATGATCATACCTGTACTCCAGCTTGGGCAATAGAGTGAGACACTGTCTTTAAAACAAAAAATTGGAGAGGAGAATGTTTGAGGGCAAAGAAAAAAATAAAATATAAAACAACAACAAAAGACACAACAGAAGGAAGGCAAAAAGATGTTGGACAAATTGGGGTCTGGCTTGGTGGCACATGCCTATAATCCCAGCTACTTGAGAGGCTGAGACAGGAGGATTACTTGAGCCCAGGAGTTTGAGACTAGTCTGGGCAACATAGCAAGAATCCTGTCTCAAAAAAAGATTTTGACAAATTTGGGAAAATATCTGAGGCATATGGGACATAAAAAGTTAATAATCTTACTCATGAAGATATCCTATATACCAGTAGGTGAAGAGGCATTCCTTAATAGAAAACTATGGAAAACACAATGAAAGAGCAATTTATAGAATATGAAATATAAGAAACCAAGAAACATAAACAAAGTTTTCTCACTTGTTAATGAGATACAAATTAAAATACATGCCGTTAGCTGCACTCCACATCAAATTGGCAAAGATTAAAAAAATGATATTTCCGAGAGCTCCTGGGGGACTTTGCCCTGTACCACCTAGGGGTGGTGTCAGTTCTGTTTGGGTTGAACGAGGCCCTTGCACATGGCATGTTGGGGGACCCAGCCAAAAGTTCTTGTCACCCCCCTCATGCAAAGCCAGCCATCACTATCCTGAGTGGAGCCCCCTAGCATTGAGGTGGCCCTTGGCCACCCCCTCCTCAGGGCCTCCAGAAGAACTGAGTAACCCTCCCGGTGGCTTCCCCTTCTCCTCCCCGGGGGTGCCTGGGGCACGTTGCTCTGTGCTGTGGACTGAGACCAGCTCCTGGTGACAGAATGACCTGTTTGTTGGAAATGCCTTGTTGCCAGTGAAAGGCATCTTGGAACAAAACTATTTAGTTTCATTGTGAACTGGCCACAAGACAACTTTCTTTTTAATCAGCTTATTAAGTTGGAGCAGTATAATAGCTTTTGCTGATTTAGCAACGATGTACATGTTTGCTAAACACATAATGTTATGTCTTATGAGGAAAGGGTTCGTAAAGAAGAGTAACGTTGCACGTGACTTCAGGTGGGTGAAAGTGGCCTCGTGTTAGTGTCTGTTTCTACACAGAGCCTTTGGGTTTTGTTCTCTTTGTCAGATAAATGTTTGTTGCATGCCCTGCTGCACAGAGAGCCTCCCTGCATCTGTTTCTCTGTTCGTCTGTGGCTGACTCAATAAACTTTTCCCTTTTGGAAAAAAAATTATAATTGTTAGTGTCAAGGATTGGATAAAATGGGTGCATTCATACATTTTAGAGTGTTAATTGTTAAAGTCTCTGCAGAGGGCTTTGTGGAGAGACAACATGGTAATATTTCTCAAGATCCTTAAAAGCATTTCCCTTGACTCATCAAGACCATCTGAGACCTTATTTTAAGGAAGTAGTCAGAGATGGACATAAAGAGTTATGAAAGGAATTTCATCACAATTTCCTTGGTAACCAAAAAACAACTTGGAAACAACATATATATTTGAAAAAAGCAGGTTATTTATATGGTACACTAAGCAGCTATTATTTAACAACAATATTATGGGATATACATGAAATATATTCAGGATATATGTGTATATATTCACACATTTACATGAATATATATAACATACACATATATACACATAGATTGAGATGTATGACTAGAACCTACACAGCTGAAGGTAATATTGAAGCCTTTATTTGAAAAATTAAAAACAACTCACAAAACTGTTTTCTCATTTGAGAGAAGCCAGTATAGGTGTAAAAACTAAATATGCTTAATGAATTCAAAGGAGGGCAGTCCAACACTTTTAACCTCTAGTATTAGATGTCATGATGTTAGAAAGAGTCATACTCCAGGTTTAGGAAAACAAATTCATCCTTGTTATAAATTGTGCAGTTGTATTCTTAGAAGAACTGATAAGAAAAATTTCTAATTGTTTTGAGTGTTTTGCAGGTTATAAAATTTACAGAACCTAGTGAAACATACATTATTTGTTTTATATTCCCGGCAGTGAGTCTGTTCATGTGGATTGAAGTGGAAACATTTGCTTTGGGCCTGCCAAATTTTGGAGCACAAGATGTATTATCAGTTATTTCTTGTAGTATTGCTGTAGAGATAATAATACAAACTGGTCTCAGAACTGATTGCTGATAACACCTTTTTAAATAAAAAGCACTCAAGCTTAAGTAGTCTTAGGGTCTGAAAATATTGACCTGCTTTTATAGTACTTTCATTCATTTTTAGTTCCAGAGAAGGAATTTTTACCAGCCTTGCACAAATTCTTGCTAATCAATATTTGTGACCAATAGTAAACATTTGTGATGTGGCAAAGGTTAGACTCCGGTTTCTTTTCAAAGCTTTCTTGGTTTTTAAAAAAAATTCCAGTCTGGGTGACATAGTGAGACCTGGTCTTTAAAAAAAAGGTCATCATTGAATTAGCTGATATAATTGTTAATTTATCAATTATTATTGACAATTGATTCAGTTATCACTTGATAATTGGTGGGGCTGTGGGTTAATGCGGTAGGCTTGGTGGAAATATAAAGTACTTGAAACACACAGAAGCTTGAAACCTTTTCTAATTCTTAGCAGTAACTACAGCTTCATAGTCTCTTATCTGAAACCCTTGGAACCAGATGTTTTCAGTGTTTACCATATTGTGAGCTTCTCTGGTGCAGTACCCTCAAATTAATATTATTATTTTTTTGAGATGGAGTCGCACGCTGTGGCCTGGGCTGGAGTGCAGCAGCGCGATCTTGGCTCACCGCTACCTTTGCCTTCTAGTTTCTACGAGTTCTCCTACCTCAGCCTCCCGAGTAGCTGGGATTACAGGCGCTGACCACTACTCCTGGCTAATTTTTTTTTTTGTATTTTTAGTAGACACGAGGTTTCACTATGTTGGCCATGCTGGTTTTGAACGCCTGACCTTGTGATCCACCCACCTCAGCCTCCCAAAGTTCTGGGATTACAGGCATGAGCCACCTCGCCCGGCCTCAAATTTTTTTTTTATTATGGAAATTGCAGACATACCCAAAGTAGGGAGAATAAAAAAATGAAACCCTATATATCCATCATCTAGCTTCAGTAATTATCGTTTTGATTTTTTTTCATCCCCCACCCTTAATAATATATTCTATATCTGTATTAAAAATATTTGGGAAAAAAACCCAATACAAAATAATACAGTAAAAAAAATAGAATTAAAAAATACAGCATAGTCAAGGTTCACATAGTGTTTACATTGTATTCGGTATTATAAGTAATATGCAGAGGTGATTTAAAGAAAACGGCAGGTTGTTCATAGGTCACATGCAAATACTATGCCATTTTACAAGGTACTTGAGCACTGAGCATCAGAGGATTTTGGTATCTGAGGGAGGTCCTAGAACCAAATCCCTGAGGAGTCTGAGGAACAACTGTATTAAATTTTGTTTGGCCTTCATTATTATATTAAAGAATTTTTTAGAGACCAGGTCTCACTGTGTTGAGACTGGCTAGACTTCAACTCCTAGGCTCAAGCAGTCTTTCCACCTTAGCTCCCAAGTAGCTGGGACTACAGGCATGTGCCACTGGGCCTAGCTCTTATAATTATTTTTAGTTGACACATAATAACTGTACATATTTGTGGGATAGAGTGTGATATTTTAATACATATCTACAATGTATAATGATCAAGTCAGGGTAATTAGCATTTTCATGACCTTAAACTGTATTTTAGAGCAAATCACAGATATGTCACTAAAAATGTTTCAGTATACATCTCTAATTAATAAGGACTTTTGGATTTCATATGATTACTATATAGTAATTATACCAAAAGAAGAGTTATAAATTCCTTAATGTCATCTAGAACCTAGTCTGTTTTTAGATTTCTTCAGTTACCTTAAAAATTTCTTTTTATTTTTATTTTTTTTAAAGACGGGGTTTCACCATGTTGGTCAGGCTGGTCTTGAACTCCCGGCCTCAGGTGATCCACCCGCCTTGGCCTCCAAAGTGCTTGGATTATAGGCGTGAGCCACCACGCCCGGCCAAAAATTTCTTTTTAAAGTTAGCTTTTCAAACCAGGATCCAACAATATGTACAAATTGCATTTATGTCTCTCAAATGTCCCTGATTTCCTTTTCTTTAAAATGCCATCAATATGATGGAAAAACCTAGCCATTGTTCTGTGAAATGTTCCACATTCTGGATTTATCTGATTGCATCCTCATGATATCAAGTAGCTTGTTCTCTTATTTCCTGTATGTCTTATAAATTGATAGTTAAATCCAGAGACATGATTAGATTTACTTTTAGGACTTTAGGCAAGAGTATTTTATAGATGGTACTGTGTATTTTCTTTCATACCACATCAGGGAGCACATAATGTTTGGTTGTCCCAGATTTAGTGGTACTAAGATGAGTAAGTGGGTTCCAGTGGTGGCTGCTTGTTTTATTATTATTATTATTATTATTATTATTATTTTTTTTTTTTAGAGACGGGGTTTCACCATGTTGGCCAAGCTGGTCTCGAACTCCTGGCCTCAAGTGATCCACCCACCTCCGCCTCCCAAAGTACTGGGATTACAGGTGTGAGCCACCACACCCGGCCTGCTTGTTTCTTCTGTTACAAAGTTTTCCATTTTGTCTTTTACTTAATGATTTTACTGTTCATTGGTGATTGTTGCCTAGGTTCATTATTTCATTAGGGGTTGCAAAATAGTGATTTCTCAGATTCTTTAATTTCTTCATGTATTAGCTGGAATTCTTCTTTAATAAAGAATGATTCCATCTCAATAATTTAGTTATCCTGAAATAGAGTTTGTACTAGAAAAGCAAGTTAAAATTTTGATTCTATCCCTACTTTCAAATTTCCGAATGACTTTGTATCTTAGTACTCTCCAGTGGTATCTGATTATAGTTTTTATATATATATATTTTTTTTTCTTTTTTTAATTTATTTTTTATTTTTTTAAGGACTATAACATTGAAAGTTTTTATATTTTTGAAGTATCTGTGAACTCATGAATTTTTATATAGTTTTTTATGTGTTTAAATCACTTGCAGCTACTATTAAGATACCTGGATTGCTCCTAGGCCACTGGGGAGCTTCTTCAGGTTGGCTTTGATATTCTTTTGATACCACTCCATCAGCCTTTGATGGTTCACTTGTTTTCTGGCAAAAGATGTTTTCCAGACATAAAATCAGTTATTTCTCTAAGGATCTTGGTTCCTTTTAATGGAAAATAGTATTTAGAGATAATCTGGGTGTTAGAAAGCATCCCATAATTAAATACATTAACATTTCTACAGTTAAACATATGAATATTAATTCACACTAAGTGGTAAAAATAGACTGTAATAATGTCACATCAGTTCAGGTCAGGTTTTGTCTCTAAATGACTTAGCAAGAAATGTTATTTTTTTCAGGGTGTTTTTTGAAATCATAATTACAAATAAGAGGTTGTGGAGCTGGTGTTCATTTTTTTTTATGTACAGAAATAAATTATTTGAGAGTAAGGATTTTGTGAACTGGAGAAATTTAAAAATCAGTTTTGTGTTACAAGAGAAATAGCTGATTTCTTGGTAAATGGAGGGATATGTGTAACAGATATGGCTTAACTAATGCCTCTAATTATTTTAGGTGTTTCTAGTTACATATATGTGTGACAGATTTGTGAATATGTATTTTCAAGAATAACGTGTATTTTGGTAAAAAACATTTGTTTTGGTTAAATACAAATATTTAAGGTACTTGGCTCATAATGATAGGTTCTTAGTAATTACAAATTTCCTTTTCTGTCCTTATCATTTTGTTGCTCATTTAGGTATATTCTTTAGTGTGTCATCCTCAGCATTACTGACATTTTGGAATGGATAATTCTTTATTTTATGAGGTTATCCTATGCATTTAGGATGTTTAACAGCATTGCTGGGCTGTGCTCACTAGGTGCTAATGGCATCCCATAAATTGTGACATTTAAAATTGTCTCTAGACATTACAAAATGTCCCCTAGGGGGGGTAAAATCTCCCCCAATTAAGAACTACTGACTGCTCTGTGCAGTGCCTCACTCCTGTAGTCCCAGCACTCTGGGAGGCTGAGGCAGGTGGATCACCTGAGGTCAGGAGTTCGCAACCAGCCTGACCAACATGGTGAAACCCTGTCTCTACTAAAAATACAAAATTAGCTGGACTTTGTGACACATGCCTGTAGTCCCAGCTATTTGGGAGGCTGAGGCAGAAGTATTGCTTGAATCCGGTAGGTGGAGGTTGCAGTGAGACGAGATCGTGCCACTGCACTTCAGCCTGAGCAACAGTGAGACTACATCAAAAAAAAAAAAAAAAAAAAAAGAACTACTGACCTAATTAGACTGATCATATAATTAGGACTAAAAAATTTATCTAGTGAGATAGAAATAAAATTGTGGTTCAGCAGGTCATGGACCAAAAAAAAAAAAAAAATTGTGGGCCAGGTGTGGTGGCTCAGGCCTGCCATCCCAGCAGGCCGAGGCCAAGGATCTCTTGAGTCCAGGAGTTCAAGACCAGTCTTGGCAACACAGACCCTGACTGTACTCCCCCACCCCCCCAAAAAAGTATATATTGAAATCAGGCTTTATTTAAAAAGATACCTTGTCACCAGCCCCTTATAAACTGCCCCAAGCATGTATATTTGTATAGCTATAGCTAATCTTTCTGTCCTTTTGTTGGGGAGTTTCTTTTCCTAGTTTGATTGTAAATGCCATATACATTCATTTCATTATATTAGCTTGCCTAGAAAATGAAGACAAATTTGAATAGAAGGTGCCATGAAATCGTTAATAGTGAGCTAGTATTTAGTTAAAAACTATGGTTTGGCCAGGTGCGGTGGCTCATGCTTGTAATCCCAACACTTTGGGACGCTGAGGCAGGTGAATCACGAGGTCAGCAGATCAAGACCATCCTGGCCAACATAGTGAAACCCCATCACTACTAAAAATGCAAAAAAATTAGCTGGGCATGGCAGTGTGCACCTGTAGTCCCAGCTACTTGCAAGGCTGAGGCAGGAGAATTGCTTGAACCCGGGAGGTGGAAGCTGCAGTGAGCTGAGGTTGCACCACTGCAGTCCAGCCTGGTGACAGAGTGAGACTCCATCTCAAAAAAAAAAAACAAAAAACAAAAAAAAAACTACCCCCCCCCACCAAAAAAAAAAAAACCCAGCTTGTTTACTTGCCACTAGATGGACCCATTCTCATCATGAATAAACCTGAAAATTGCTTTAAAAAAATACTGAAGACATATCTAGGCTTGTAGTATACCTAATTAATGGATTTTTTTTTACATCAAATACATAATCTCCCAAATTTTTCTGTAGAGGTTTGTTTTGATGGTTTTGTAACTTTATAACCCTATCTGTAAATGTTTTGATGTATAACTGAGCCATTAGACTAAGACTCTATGTATTTGCATATAAAGAATATTAAAAGGAAAATGGTACTTCCTTAGATTACATACCTTCACATGACATATTAGCTAATTGGCAATTATTCGTAAATTTCCTATTCATAAAATTATTTAATCTTTCGAGAGTAAAAATTGGAAACAAGGCTGGGCCCAGTGGCTCACGCCTGCAATCCCAGCACTTTGGAGGCCGAGGTGGATGGATCACGAGGTCAGGAGTTCAAGACCAGCCTGGCCAAGATGGTGAAATCCTGTCTTTACTAAAAATACAAAAATTTAGCTGGGGGTGGTGGCAGGCACCTGTAATCTTAGCTACTCAGGTGGCTGAGGCAGAGAACTGCTTGAACCTGGAAGGCGGACATTGCACCACTGCACTCCAGCCTCAGCAACAGAGTAAGACTCCATCTCAAAAAAAAAAAAAGGAAGCAAAAACAGTAGCTTGGGTGAGAAACATCAAAAGTTGAAATATTTGTTGCTTGAATTGGTCTGAAATCGGAGATAGGAAGGAAATTCACATGTTGGGTTAAGATACATGAATACGAAAATGTGTTTACGGCTCACATCTTTGTGTGGCATTTTTGAAGGACTTTTTCTTACAAAGCAATGGAGACAATGGAATTTATAGATTTTCTTGGTCATAGCTATTTATTTCTAAATGATGTCTTTTAGTTCAAGGCTGATCGCTTTTTTATCTTCTTCCTTCAGAAACTTCATTTCATTTACATTGTTTTTATTATTGTCAAGCTTTGTGGTTTGACTAGGTTCTTGTCCTGAGCCTGTAAACATACCTAAACTTATTAAATAATCCCCTCTCGCTGAAAAAAACCCCATACCTTTCTTTCTGTTTTGCATTCCCTCTTCCCTTTCTCAGCTGACTTTTTAAAAGAATCTGTACTTGAATTCATTTATTCCTATCTACTTTGTTGCAGTCTAGAGTTCTCCCTCAGCACTGTTTTTGTTTGTTTGGGTTTTGAGACTGGGTCTCACTCAGTCATCCAGGCTGGAGTGCAGTGGCGCAATCATAGCTCACTGCATCCTCTACCTCCTGGTTCCAAGCAATCCTCCCACCTCAAACTCCTGAGTAGCTGGGACTACAGGCACTTGTCACCATGGCCGCCTGTTTTTTCAATTTTATTTTTTGTAGAGACAGGATTATACTCTGTTGTCCAGGCTGGTCTTGAACTCCTGGCCTCAAGTGATACTCCTGCCTTGGCCTCCCATAATGCAGCGATTACAGGCGTGAGCCACTGTACCTGGCTAGCACTCTTAAATGGTGATTTTCCATTCTAATCATTATGTGACATTTAAGCATTCATATCTTGGAAAGTTCCTTTGCTTGGTGTATGTGACCCTGTATTTTTGTTTTTGAAGCCCATAATAGTTCGTTCTCAGTCTTTTTTTGTTTTTACCTGGTGGTGTCTTGCTCTGTCACCAAGGCAGGAGTGCAGTGGTGTGATCTCAGCTCACTGCAACCTCTGCCTCCTGGGTTCAAGCAATTCTCCTGCCTCAGCCTCCCGAGTAGCTGGGATTACAGGCAACCGCCACCAACCCTGGCTAGTTTTTGTATTGTTAGTAAGACAGGGTTTCTCCATATTAGCCAGGCTAGTTTCAAACTCCTGGTCTCAAATGATCCGCCCACCTCAGCCTCCCAAGGTGCTGGGATTATAGGTGAGAGCTGTAATCAGCCATGGGAGTGGTTTTTCTAAACTCTGATAATTTAGTTGCCATGCTTAAAGTTCTTTACTATATCTCCATTGCCTTTGTACTCTTCAGTATGTTTCACAAGTTTCTTCAGGATATTGACCCGTTCATTGTCTCCAACTGCATTTGGCATTTCTTAGCACACCTTGTATTCTAGCCATTCTGATTTATTTATAGTTTGCCATATGTACTTTTTTTGATTCATATATTTATGTTTACACAGATTGTTCCTACTGTATGCAGTTCCTTTGTATAAATATCCTTGTTTATTCAGAGTTGTTCAATGACTAAGGTTTTTATTCTAAATATTAATGGTCATTTTATTATACCATGAATGTAGAAATTGGTGATTTGGCTCAATTGATAGTTGTTTCAAAAAAATTTGAGAAAGTAGCACGTTTCGTGGTGGGCAGGCCTATGCACACCTATCCCTAAAGTCCAAGAAGGCAAAGAAACCAAAGAAAGAGGCTGACAAATCTGGTTTCTTAGAAAGAGACTTTTAAGAGAGACTTAAAAAGAAACCAAGCCTGAGTGGCAGTGAGATAAGATGGTGGATCCCCACCATTACTCCGAAGACGCAGGACTTATATACCATTAGGAAACAGGTGATTCAGAAGGGATATGTAGAACAAGTAACTATAATAACATCAAGGTTGTTTTTACCTAAGGGCAGGATTTATAGTTAGTACGTGCTCTGACACAAAGAACAGTAGATAAACTAGAAATCTTAGAGGCCTTCCCAGAACTGGGGTTAATCAGAAGTCAACATGGCAGACTAGCATCCAAGATGGAGCTGCTTTGGCCTCCACATAGCAAAAACTCTTTTTGGAAAGAACTCCTACCATAATATATGTAAGAGATTAAAGTGATTTTTTTGGCATATATTTTTAAATGTATCAAATGTATAACCTGGGTTTTTGTTGAAGTTCATTGCTGAGAACAAGGCCATATTGATGAACACAAACATTTGGATTATGTTTTTAATATAAACTGCAGACTTATATCAGCATCTCACTTTAACGTCTAGCTAAAAAAATCAACATATTGAGGTATACTTTTATATAAAAACAGCATTAATTTAAATTGTACAGTCTGATGATTTATTTTGTTTTAATTTTTGAGACAGCATTTCACTCTTCCCCAGGCAGGAGTGTAGTGGCGCCATCACGGCTCACTGCAACCTTTACCTCCTGGGCTCAAGCGATCCTCCCCTCTTAGCCTCCTGAGTAGCTGGGACTACAGGCACACACCATCATGCATGGCTAATTTTTGTATTTTTTCTAGAGACAGGGTTTCAGCATGTTGCCCAGGCTGGTCCTGAACTTCTGGGTTCAAGTGATCTGGCCACCTTGGCCTCCCAAAGTGCTGGTATCACAGGTGTGAGCCACCGGCCTGGAACAGTCTGAGGTTTAATAGATGCAGATACTGGTAAAACCACAGTCAAGATTCAGAACATTTGCATCTCAGGCTTCTTTGTGTTCATCCTCTTTTCAGTCTTTAGTTGTAGATTAGGGAATTACTTTCTATTTTTTGTCATGACAGGTTAGTTTGCATTTTCTAGAATGTCATATGAATGAAATTGTATATGTACTTGTTATCACACAGTATGATAGTTTTGAATTGTCCTTGTTACATTTATTAGTAATTTGTATCTTTTCATGGCTCAGTAGTATTCATTGTATGAATATACCACATGTTGTTTATCTTTTCACCTGATGATGGACATTTGGGATGTTTGCAGTTTTTGGCCATTATCAATAATGTTGCCATAGACATTTGTCTTTGTGTTGCTGTGGAAATCTATTTTTACAAATATTTCTGTGGGCATTTGTTTTTATTTTTCTTGGGTAAATAGCTAGGCGTAGAATGTTTAGGTCCTTTGATACAGGTGTATGTTTAGCTTTTAAGAAATGACTGAGCTTTTTTCCAAAGTAATTTTGCCATTTTATATTTTCACCAGCATCGTATGAGGATTCCGGTTCCTCTACATCCTCACAAACACTTGATATGGTCACTCTTTTCAGTTTTAGCTATTCTAATGAATGTATAGTAGGATCTCATTGTGGTTTTAACTTGCATTTTCCTGATACTTGATGATGTTAAGCAACTTATGTGCTTTGTGGTCTTACATATCTTCTTTTATAAAGTTTAGATCTGTTGCCCAGGTTAAAAAAAATTGAGTTATCTTATTGAACTGTAACAGTTCATTTTAAAAACTTTTTTTGTATCAGCAAATATTGCCTGACAAAATAGTCCCTTTATATATTTGCCAGATCTGTGTGTTGCGAATATTTTCTGTGGCTGGCCTTTTTATTTTTACTTTTTTTTTTTTTAACTTTTTTTTTAAATTTTTAAAAAAAGACGGGGTTTCACCATGTTGATCAGGCTGGTCTTGAACTCCCGACCTCAGGTGATCCGACCGCCTTGGCCTCCAAAGTGCTTGGATTACAGGCATGAGCCACTGTGCCCGGCCTATTTTTACTTTTTTAAATTTAAATTTAAATTTTAGATTCAGTGGGTAATGTGAGCAGGTGGTTATGGGGTATATTGTGAGTGTCAGTTGTTTGGCCTTTGGTCCTGTTACCAGATAGTGAACATAGTACCCAATGGGGAGTTTGTCAGCCCTTGCCCTTGTTCTTCTGTTCCTCCTGTTGGAGTCCCCCGTGTCTGTTGTTCCTGTCTTTATGTCTGTGTGTACCCAAAGTTTAGCTCCAGCTTATAGGTGAGAACGTGTGATACATGTTTTTCTGTTTCTGTGTTAATTCACTTGGGATAATGGCCTCCAGCTGCATCCATGTTACTGTGAGGGATGTGATTTTATTCTTTTTTATGGCTGCATAGTATTCCATGGTATATATGTACTATGTTTTATTTACTGCAGTCTCCCATTGATGGACACCTAGGTTGATTCCATGTCTTTTCTATTGTGAATAGTGTTATGGTAAACATACAAGTGCAGGTATCTTTTTGTTAGAATGATATATTTTCCTTTGGCTATATTCCCAGTAATGGGAACCTTAACAACAGACTAGACCAAGCAAAGGAAAGAATCTCAGAGCTTGAAGACCAATCCTTTGAAGCAACTGAGTCAGACAAAAATAAAGAAAAAGAATCAACAAATGAACAAAGCCTCTGAGAAATATGGGATTATATAAAATGACCAAACCTACAACCCACTGGTATTCCTGAGAAGAGAGTAAGTCTTTAATCCATCTTGAGCTATTTTTTGTATATGGCGATAAGTAGGGGTCCAGTTTAATTCTTCTGCATACTGTTAGCCAGTTTTCCTAGCACAGTTTATTGAATAGGGAGTCCTTTTCCCATTGGTTATTTTGTTGACCTTGTTGAAGATCAGTTAGTTGTAGTTGTGTGGGTTTATTTCTGGGTTCTCTATTCTATTCCATTTGTCTCTGTGTCTATTTTGTAGGAGTACCATGCTCTTTTGGTTACTGTAGCCTTATTAGTATAGTTCGAGGTTGGTTATAATATGATGACTTCGGTTTGTTCTTTTTGCTTAGGATTACTGTGGCTACTTGGGCTCCTTTTTTTGGTTCCATATTTTATAATACTTTTTTTCTTCTGGGAAAGAAAAATGATGTTGGTAATTTGACAGGAATGGGGTTGAATCTGTAGATTGCTTTGGACAATATGGATATTTTAACGATATTGATTCTTTCAATCCATGAGCATGGAATTTTTCTGTTTGTGTTGTTTGTGATTTCTTTCAGCAGTGTTTTGTAGTTCTCCTTGTACAGGTCTTTCACGTCCTTGGTTGGGTGTATTCCTATGTATTGCGTTTTTGCGTGTGCCTATTGTAAATGGAATCATGTTCTTCATTTGGCTCTCAGCTTGAATGTTATTGGTTTATAGAAATGCTTTTGATTTTTGTACATTTATTTTGTATCCTAAAATTTACTGAAATAGAGAACATTTGATGTCCTCTCTTCCTATTTGGATGCCTTTTAAATTTCTTTCTTTTGCCTGATTGCTCTTGTTAAGGCTTCTAGAACTATGCTGGATAGGAGTGGTGAGAGTGGGTATCCTGTTCTTGTTCCTTTTCTTAAGGGGAATGGTTCCAGCTTTTGTCTGTTCAGATTATGTTGGCTATGGGTTTAGCATAGATGGCTCTTACTATTTTGAGATATGTTCTTCAGTGCCTAGTTTGTTTAGGATTTTTATTATGAAGGAATGTTGGATTTTGTCAAATGCTTTTTTTGCATCTATTAAGATGATCATGTGGTTTTTGTTTTGAATTCTGTTTATGTGATGAATCACACTTACTGATTTTCATATGTTGACCCAACCTTGTAACCCAGGAACAAAGTTTGCTTGATAGTGGTGAATTAACTTTTTGATGTGGTGCTGGATTTGGTTTGCTCTTACTGTTTTGAGGATTTTTGTGTCTATGTTTATCAGGGATATTGGCCTATAGTATTTTTTTGTTGTTTTTGCCAGATTTTGGTATCATGATATGCTGGTTTTGTAAAATGAGTTAGGAAGGGATCCCTTCTCTTCAATTTGTTGGGATTGTTTTAGTAGGATTGGTACCAGCTCTTTTTTGTATGTCTGGTAGAATTGGGCTGGGGCTGGGAATCCATCTGGTCCAGGGCATTTTTTTTTTGAGACAGAGCCTCACTCTGTTGCCCAGGCTGGAATGCAGTGGTGCAATCTTAGCTCACTGCAAGATCTGCCTCCTCTGTTCAAGCAATTCTATGCCTCAGTCTCCTGATTAGCTGGGATTACAGGCATGTGTCACCATGCCTGGCTAATTTTTTAATTTTTAGTAGAGACAGCGTTTCGCCATGTTGGCCAGGCTGGTCTTGAATTCCTGGCCTCAAGTGATCTGCCCGCCTCGGCCTCCCTAACTGTTGGGATTATAGGTGTGAGCCACTGTACCTGACTGGGCTTTTTTGGGGTTGGTAGGTTTTTTTTTTTTAATCACTGATTCAATTTTGTAGTTCATTATTGGCTTGTTCAGGGTTTCAGTTTCTTCTTCATTCAGTTGTGAAGTTGTGTGTTTCCAGGAATTTATTCATTTTCTCTAGATTTTCTAATTTGTGTGCATAGAGGTGTTCAGAATCATCTCTGAGGATCTTTTGTATTTCTGTGGAGTTGGTTGTAATGTCACCTTTGTCATTTCAGATTGTGCTTATTTGGATCTTCTCTCTTTTTTTCTTTGTTAATCCAGCTAATGGCCTATCGATCTTGTTTATCCTTTCAAGGAACCAACTTTTCATTTCACTGCATGGTTTTGTTTATTTTGTATGGCTTTTTGGGTCTTAATTTCCTTTAGCTTTGCTCTGATTTTAGTTATTTATTTTCTCCTGCTAACTTTGGGATGTGTTTGTTTTTGTTTTTCTAGTTCCTTTAGGTATGATATTAGATAGTTTTAAATCTGTCTTCTTTATTTTTGGAGACAGGGTCTCACTCTGTGAGCCAGGCTAGAGGGCAGTAGCATGATGATAGCTCACAGCAGCCTCAAGCTCTGGGGCTCAAGTAGTCTTCCTGCCTTAGCCTGCGTAGCTAGGATTACAGATGCATGCCATCACGACTGGCTCATTGTCAACTTTTTTTTTTTTTTTTTTTTTTTTTTTTTGGTAGCGATGGGGTCTTGCTTTATTGCCCAGGCCAGTCTTGATCTCCTGGGCTCAGGTGATTCTCCTGCCTTGGCCTCCCAAAATGCTAGGATTACAAGTGTGAGCCACCATGTCCAGGACTTCCTTCTTCTTTTTATTTTTTGAGATAGGGTCTTTCTTTTTCACCCAGGCTGGAGTGCAGAGGCACAATCTTGGCTCACTGTAGCCTCGACCTCCTGGATTTAGGCAATCCTCCCACCTCAGCACTCCCCAAGTAGCTGGGACTGCAGGCATGTGCCACCACACCCAGCTTATTTGATTTTATTTTTTGTATTTTTTGTAGAGATGGGATCTTGCTATGTTGCCCAGGCTGGTTTTGAGCTCCTGACCTCAAGTGATCTGCTTGGCCTCCCAGAGGGCTAGCATTATAGGTATGAGCCACTGAGCCCAGCCAGTTCTATCTTCTTGATGTAGGCATTTAGTGCTGTGAATTTTCCTCTTAACACTAATTTTGATGCATATCAGAGACTTTGGTATGTTTTACCTCTGCTTTCATTTGTTTCAAATAATTTTTTGTTTTCTTTCTTAATTTCATTGTTTGCCCAAAAGTCATTCAGGAGGAAGTTGTTTAGTTTCCATGTAGTTGTGTGGTTTTGAGAGTTTCTCCTGGTATCGATTTCTGTTTTTATTGTATGGTCCAAGCACATACTTGGCATGATTTAGATTTAAAAAAAATTATTGAGACTTGCTTTATTGCCCATCTAGAAGTTCTTGTTTTATGAATACGTGTGCTGCAATGTTGGGTGTATATGCATTTAGGATAGTTAAGTCTTCTTGTTGAATTGAACTTTTTATCATTATGTAATGATCTTCTTTGTCCTTTTTTATTGCTGTTGGTTTAACGTTTATCTGAAACAAGAATAGCAACCCCTGCTCTTTTTTTGGTTTTTATTTGCATGATAGATCTTTCTCCATCCCTTTATATTGAGGCTGGGGGTGTGAGTTGGTCTATTGAAGATAGCAGAAAGTTGGGTCTTTTTTTTTTTTAATTCAGTTTGCCACCCTGTGTCTTTTAAGTGGAGTGTTTAGACTGTTTACATTCAAGGTTAATGATATGTGAGGTTTTTTTCCTGTGGTGGTGCTGTTGGCTGGTTGCTTTGTAGTCTTGATTGTGTGGTTGTTTAATAGGGTCTGTGGGCTATGTACTTACATGTGTTTTTGTGGTAGCAGATACTGTTCTTTTGTTTCCACGTTTAGAACTCCCATAAGCGTCTCCTGCAAGGCCAGTCTAGTGGTAACACATTCCCTTAGCAATTGCTTGTCCTGCGAAGATTTTATTTCTCCTTTGCTTATGAAGCTTAATTTGGTGGAATACGGAATCTTGGCTGGAATTTCTCCTAGGATGCTAAATATAGGCCCCCCAGTCTCTTCTGGCTTTTAAGGTTTTTACTGAGAAGTCTGCTATTAGCCTGATGAGGTTCTCTTTATAGGTGATATGACTCTTTTTCTAGTTGCCTTTAAGATTTTTTCTTTTACATTGACCTTGGAAAGTCTGATGACTGTGCTTTGGTGATGATCGTTTTGTGTAGTACCTCACAGGGGTTTTCTGAATTTCTTATATTAGCATGTTGACCTCTCTAGCAACTTCGGAGACATTTTTGTGGATTATATCCTCACATATTTTTTCATATTGCTCACTCTCTTTTCTCAGGAATACCAGTGGGTTGTAGGTTTTGTCACTTTTTATAATCCCATATTTCTTAGAGGCTTCTTCTTCTTCATTTGTTGAAGATTCTTTTTCTTTTTTTTTGTCTGACTCAGTTGCTTCAAAGGATTGGTCTTCAAGCTCTGAGATTCTTTCCTCTGCTTGGTATAGTCTGTTGTTAAGGCTTTTAATTGTATTTTGAAATTTCTGTGGTGAATTTTTCAATTCTAGAATTTCAGATTGGTTCTTCCTTAGTATTGCTATGTTGTATTTCAAATCTTGGATTGTTTTTTTGGCTTCCTTAGATTGGGTTTCAGCCTTCTCTTGGGTCTTTTTGAGCTTCCTTGCCATCCATATTCTGAATTCTGTGTCTGTAATTTTAGACATTTCAATCTGGTTGGGATCCATTGCTAGGGAGTATATGCAATCCTTTGGAAATAAGAAAACGCTCTAACTTTTTGAATTGCCAGAGTTTTTGCACTGATTACTTCTCATCTGAGGGAACTGGTGCTTCTTTTTCTTTTGAATTTGCTGTTGATCGAATGGGGCTTTTTGTTTTTATGTATTATTTTCCCTTGAGGGTTTGACTGTGGTGTATGATGTGTACAGTCAGTTGGCTTCATTTCTGGGTGCTTTCAGAGGACCAAGTCTCTGTGTGGGTTCCTGGGTTGCAGATAGGTTTCTGCGAGGGTTTCACAGGCTTTGCATGTTGAAGCAGTGTGCTTTTGTTTGGTGGTGTATTTAATTCAAGCTGCAGTTGGTGCTTAAACGTAAGGGCTCTTATGTTCTGAGTAAGGGCAGATAGGCTCTTACTCAGCTGCGCATGCCCCCTTCTTATTTCATTGTGTCCTCAGCAGTGCTTGGGGGAGAGGAGGCAGGAGTTAAGAGATGACTTTCTCTCCAAGTCTGTTCTTAAGCCGTGGTGGCATCCCCCTCAACTACTGGCACTGTCTCGTGTTTCGTGTGCTTTAAGCAGGGCTTTGGTGGGCTTCTCTTCCCGCTCCCTTAGATGTGATTCAAGCCAACAGTTAGGCCACCGGGAGACCTGAACTCCTTAGGGACCTACCAGTCCCTAGTGCTTGTCAGTCAGAGTGGGTTGGGGGGTACATCTGCAGGTGGTCTGGTCATGCAATGGGTTAAGGGTGGTGGATCTTCAGGCAGGGAAGTGGCACCGTGTGTGTGTAGCTGGTATAGTGACCATGGCCCAGGGTTCACAGCCGGGCAGATAGCTGTATGGCCCTCACAACTTGCACTCCCCGACCTTGTTAGCCTCTTTCTGATTTCTGTTCCAGGAGCAGGCCCAACCAGATCAGCCAGGCTTGTCTCAAAAGCCCTGCATGCCCAGTTTGTTGACTCCCTTCAGATGTTCCAGGCCACAGGGCATCCTGGGGGAAGAAACTTTGGCTGGCTGTCAGGCCACGCCCACCCTGCACTCAACTTCTGAGGAGAGGGATGCCCAGTTTCCATGCCACACTCTTTCTCTGTGTTCTGAGAGTGAGGGCTCCTTTCCTGCCCAAGTTCAGGCTACAGATCTCAGCTCAATACTCCTGGGCAATGTGCTTGAGTCCTGGGGAGTTGGGATCACGCCTGCACATTTGTCCTCTGGCCCCTTGGGGTCAGGGACTGTCTGTGCTGAGAGTGATGAATTGCTCCCCAGGCTGCCAGCAGAACACTCAGGCAGGGAAGTAGAGGCTGTTGTGTGGGCACCCTTTTGCAGGAGCAGCCAGGCAGGTAGTCTTGGGAGAGCTGGCAGGCATAGGGGCATGTGGATCAGATACACTCCGGTCCAATGGCAATGGCAGTCTTACTCTCTTTGCCCAGCAGAGAGCAGGAGCTGCAGCCACTCAGTACAAGCTGGAGAGCCTTGGGGGGATGGGCCCTACGATGGTGTTTCGTTGCAGCTGCACCGTGGTCTATGGGGCTCATGGGTAGGATCTTGTAGCTAGGATCACAGAGGACCACGGTGGGAGTGTGGTGCCCAGGGTTCCTTCACTCACCCCTCCCTTAGGTCCAAACCAGAACCGGGGGTCAGTCCTGGTTCCTCGTTACTCCAGGCAGTTCACCTCGCTTCCTCCCTCTTTAGCACTGTGTCTGCATTTCCTCTCTGTTGGCTTTCAGTGTTTTCTCTCAAAAGATCTGTTCAGAGTTGCAGAATTTTGTATTGTCAAGTTTTTGGTGGTTCAAAGTATGGTGCTTTACTTGATATTTTGGTTCCTTTTCATAGAAGAGGTGTTTTTCAGCTGTGGGTAGTTGAGCGTCTTGCCCAGAACTCCTTTTCATTTTCTTAAGGATGTCCTTCAAAGAGCAAACCTTACTATTTTGAAGTAGTCTAATTTATCAATATTTGTCTTCATTTCATGCTTTTTGTGTTTTGTCTAAGAAACCTTTTCTACTCTAAGTTTGCAAAGATTTACTCCTATACTTTCTTCTAGAAGTTTTATAAATCTAGGTAGTTTATTTCTATATTTGATCTTAGTTGCACTCTATCAGTATGATCTATATGGACAGAGAAGAATAATTTGTAGAAGATAATGTTAGAAAGATACAGGCTGGGCATTGTGGCTCATGCCTGTAATCCCAGTACTTTGGGAGGCTGAGGTGAGAGGATTGCATGAGCCCATGAGTTTGAGACCAGACTGGGCAACATGGTGAGACCCTGTGTCTACCAAAAAAATAAATAAATAAATAAAAATTTTTTTTTTAAGCCGGGTATGGTGGTGTGAGCCTGTAGTTCCAGCTACTCTGGAGGCTGGGGTGGGAGAATCACTTGAGCTTAGGAGGTCAAGGCTGTGGTGAACCGTGATCGTGTCACCGAATTCCAGCTTGGGTGACAGAGTGAGATCCTGTCTCAAAAAAAAAAAAAAAAAAAAAAAAAAGATACAGTTTAAATATCAGGATATCCTTTAACTAAATGAAAATAACAGGAAAAGTTTCATTTTGAGGACTGTAGGAGACTCAGCAATATTGTCATGTTTTAATTACTATTTTCAAAGTAGTTGTGCTAGTTCGTTTTCACAATGCTGTAAAGATACTACTTGAGACTGGGTAATTTATAAAGGAAAAAGGTTTAGTTGACTCAGTTCTGCATGCCTGGAGAGGCTGCAGAAAACTACAATCATGGTGGAAGGTGAAGCAGGCACGTCTTACATGGCGAGGAGAGAGAGGGCTTGTGAAGGAGGAACTGTCAAACACAAAACCATCAGATCTCCTGAGAACTCACTATCAGAACAGCAGAGGAGAAACCACCTCCATGATTCAGTTACCTCCCACCAGATCCGTCCCTCATGGGGATTGTGGGGATTACAAATTGAGATGAGATATGGGTGGGGACACAGAGCCAAACCTTATCAGTAGTTAAAATGATCTTAAATATGTTCTGAAAAAGAGTTTAAGAAGATAAATTTCCTTTCTCAGCTGGTTTCTTTCTTCTAAAAGTTTATTTTGAAAGATTATAACCTAACCTGAAAATACAGCTGTTTGGTTTCTAGAGAGCTTCAAGGTAACTTTATTTTTATTGTACTGTGTATCTATCAGTTAATTATTTTCTGTAGTTAGCCCCTTTTGTTGATTATATTTAATTAGTATCACACCCCATATGAATTTATATTTCTTTTAGTGTATTTGCTCTGTTCTAGTTTCTGGAGTTTAAAAAATATGATTTGAGTGTCATGCAAATGTATGCCATTGATCATGAAGAGCACTCCTTTTTTTCTACTAGAGAAATTTATTTAAAGTTTGAGGATCAGAAGGATCTTGTTTGTATGTGTTTTATATGTTCTTTTGAGTTGTGTGTTTGATGAAGATACCTCCTGATTTAAAATACTTGGAATCTTCTAGTTTTAGGAGAAATTGTTAGAGATAGTTTTAAATCAATAAACCTATATATTATACTTAAACTTCTAGCTAGCAATAAACTAGGTTCTAAGCAATTTAAACTGACAAGTTATCAAGTTATAAGAGGTGTTTTAAGTTTTTCAAAAAAATGTAATTATTTTGTAAACTAGCGGAAATGTTTTGATTGCAGGTTGGAATTTTAAAGTAAATGTGGCCTCTGAAGTGTTTTATTAATTTTAAACCAAAGCTACTTTATTTTCTAGGTGTTCATTGTACTCATGGCTTCAATCGCACTGGTTTCCTCATATGTGCCTTTTTGGTGGAGAAAATGGATTGGAGGTATTTGTATCTTGTTATAATGGAAGATGTATTTTGTAATAAAAAAATTTGTTATTTTAGTTGCAGAATTTTGTATTGTCAAGTTTTTGGTGAACTCATGATTAATGTAATTTGAACTGCTTTTCATTTTAGATATGGTTAATCTTTATATTACTATTACCTGGGGGGTGGGTGTGTGTGTGTGTGTCTGTGTGTATGTGTTTTTTTTTTTTTTTTTGAGACAAAGTTTCCTCTGTCATCCAGGCTGGAGTGTAGTGGTGTGATCATGGCTTATTGCAACCTTCACCTCTTGGGGTCAAGCAATCCTCCTACCTCAGCCTCGGAAGTAGCTGGGACCACAAGTGTGTGCCATCCATGCCTGGCTAATTTTTTCTTTCTTTTTTTTTTTTTTTTGTCTAGTGATGAGGTCTCCCTGTGTTACCCAAGCTGGTCTTGAATTCCTGGGCTCAAGTAATCCTCTGCCTTTGGCCTCCCAAAATGTTGGGATTACAGGCATGTAATCACGCCCAGCCCACCATACCCAGCCAGGTGTTTTGTATTAACTAGCAAAACACTTTGAGTGCTTATAAATTTCATAAACTATGTATTTACTTTTTCAGATTTTTTTCCTCCTCTTATGGAACTATCAGAGACAGATTCTTTCAATATTGTGTATTTGTATCTGGCTTTGGATATTACTATTATTGTTCTTTACCTTTTAAATACAGGTAATGCATCCCTTATCTGAAATGCTTGGGAGTAGATGTGTTTTGGATTTTTTTCGCATTTTGGAATATTTGCATTATACTTACCAGTTGAGCATCCCTAATCTGAATATACAAAATCAAAAATGATCTAGTGAGCATCTCCTTTGAGCTTCTCATCAGTACTCAAAAGTTTTGGGTTTAGGAACATTTAGGATTTCAGATTTTTGGACTAGGGACACTCAACCGATAGATTTTTTATAGCTGTTGAGTACTAGGAAAAGTTTATAATGATATACAAAAGAAGTATTTTTGGGAGAGCATTACTCCATTTAAGCCAATCAGCATGTCTTCATTGAGCATCTGTTATTCTTTTTTTTTTCTTTTTTACTTCCTCTAACACAGATCATAGGAAACAAGAACATCTGTTGAAGTGTGTTTTTAGATCCTGAGAGATTACGACTTTAGTTACCTGATATTCTTAAGAGAATCTATTACTGAATTTTCTTGTTGACTGATGGAACGTCATTATTTATGTTTACAAAGGCTTTCACACAGTTGGTCCTTTTTTGAATATAATCAGGTGAAGTACACATACGATTTTGCATTTTGCAGTACGCATTGTTGGTGGTTCTATACTGCATGTATTTTCTAGCTCTGATCATTCAGATGCTCTCCACAGTGACCCCAGCTTCCTATGTCAGATGCAGCCTATGCTTACCCTCTTTTTGGTGATCTAGATTCTTGGTGCCTGAATCTGTTGAAAGTTCCTGTAGAATCAATATGCTTTTACTTTTGCTCACATTATTTTTTTGACTGATTTTTTTCCTGCAGAGTCAGGCCTCAACCTTCAATACTTTATTTAAATTCTTCACAGACCCTATCCAGGCTTCTACTGTACACTCATAGCAGTTTACTTTAAGAATTTCAGAGTTTTCAGAATACCTTATATTAAAACCTTTCAAGAATGAATTTGTCCCTTAATAGATTGAATGACTTGAGGGTGAGGATTGTGATTTGTCCATTTTATAAACTTCTATTTTACTGCATAGGGAGCCTTGAATATAATAAGTGAGTTTTTGATAAGCCTGCGTAAATGGAGGATAGTGAGGAAATTGCATGGTGTTTGTTTCCCATAGTATCGAAGCAGCAGTTGCTACTTTTGCCCAAGCCAGACCACCAGGAATCTATAAGGGTGATTATTTGAAGGAACTTTTTCGTCGGTATGGTGACATAGAGGAAGCACCACCCCCACCTCTGTTGCCAGACTGGTGTTTTGAGGATGATGAAGATGAAGATGAGGATGAGGATGGAAAGAAGGAATCAGAACCTGGGTCAAGTGCTTCTTTTGGCAAAAGGAGAAAAGAACGGTTAAAACTGGTAATGTTTAAAAAAATTATAGTAGGTTTTATTTCTTCTGCAAGCTTATTGAGATTTATGAAAATGGAATATTGTCCGTGTTTCTTTT
This sequence comes from Ateles fusciceps, assembly GCA_036589455.1. NCBI lineage: Eukaryota > Metazoa > Chordata > Mammalia > Primates > Atelidae > Ateles > Ateles fusciceps. The sequence continues at coordinate 42,345,985 of JAZHEH010000065.1, forward strand.
CACTAGGCTTGTCAGTTGATTCATCCTAGCTCTTTCTAAAAAGATTTTCTTTTTTTTTGGAGACAAGATTTTGCTCTGTTGCCCAGGCTGGAGTGCAGTGGCAGCCTTGATCTCCTGGGCTCAAGCGATCCTCCCACCCCAGCCTCCTGAGTAGCTGGGACTGCAGGCACCTGCCACCATGCCTGGCTAATTTTTAATTTTTACATTTTCTGTAGAGAAGGGTCTCATTTGTTGCCCAGTTTGAATTTGAACTCCTGGGCTCAAGTGATCCTCCTACCTTGGCCTCCCAAAGTGTTGAGATTACTGGCATGAGCCACTGTGCCTGGCCTCTAAAGATCTTAATAGTCACGAGTCTGTCTTTTCAAAGAGAAAAATTATGTGAATTTCTCCTGTTTTTGTTTTTTAGGGAAACCAAATAACTTTTGGATATTAGATTGAGAACTTACTATTTCTTTACAAAGTGTTGTGAGATTTCAACTAAATACCTAGTGAATATTTTTACTAATGCTTTACAAAATTGTCATATAGTTAAAATAACTTTACATGTGAATTCTGTATTCCCCCTTCATGGGTGATATTTTCATGCTTTCCATAAAATTAAATCAAGAAGACTCAGTTCTTCGCTAAGACAACCTTTAATAATCTTATAGAAATAAAAGAGCTAACCATAAATATGAGGAGTTATCTTCTTTTCCTGGGGGATAGGAGAGCTGCCGAGGGGAAAAGTACTGATTGTACTTGTATGCACACAAGTATATGGTATAGGCCAAAGGGAAAAGTTAGGGAAAGTATAGAGGTAATTGTGTTAAGGAAATTGTTAAGGTTCATGGTATATTACGGTTGAGTGGTATACACTGCAACTCATTTACTAGTAGGCAGTGGTTCACAGGCAAGGAAGTTAATGCTTTGTTTATATAAACCATGTAAGTTATTTTTGGCTTAAAATGAAAAACATTGTTTTAATTGCATTTACACATTTTAAATTTCAAGACTAGAAGGACACTGAAAAGTAAATTGCTTTGAAACATAGAAATAATTTCAAAAGTAATGTATTGTTTTAGTCTAATTTTTGTTTCCTGGATTTAGATATCTGAAATTATGGAGTCACATACCTAGAAAAATAACAATCATATTCTAAGGAAACTTCAATCAGCAGCATAGCATAAAATATAAGTTTTGTTTATTTGTCTGTTTTTGGAGACAGGGTCTCAATTCTGTTGCCCAGGCTGGAGTGTGGTGGCATGATTATGGCTCACTAGTGGCAGCCCTGCCTCAACCTCCCTGGGTTCAGTGATCCTTCTACATCAACCCCCCGAGTTACTGGGACCACTACAGTATATTTCTTACAGACATCTTGCTGGGTTTCATTTATTCAGACAACAGTTTTTGCCTTATGATTTAGTCCAGGTACATTTCATGTAAAGATGAGATTCAAATTGTCTTACTGTTTTTTGTGCCACTAGTGGTATGTTCCTTTCTTGCCTTCTTTGTGGTTGCTTTTATTCTTCTATCACTGCAACCGATTGCTTGTTGACTATACATTCTTTTACTATGTTTTTTATCAGTTACTCAGGATTTCACTATACATCTTTGACTTTTTAAAGGCTGGTATGTGTTAGTACTTTTGTCATTTTTTAGACAATGCAGAAATCTTATATATTTATTTTTTGAGACAGGATCTCACTCTGTCACCCAGACTGGAGTACAGTGGCTTGTTCATAGCTCATTGCAGCTTTAGATCCCTGGGTCTCAAGGGATGCTCCCGCCTCAGCCTCCCAAGTATCTGGGATTACATATCTGTGCCATCTGTATTATACCCTGATAATTTTATTATTTTTTTGTAGAGACAATGTCTTGCTATGTTGGCAGGAATGGTCTTCAACTCCTGGCCTCAAGTAATCTTGCTATCTTAGCTTCCCAAAGTAGTAAGATTATAAGTGTGAGCTGAGTCACTGCACTTGGCCAAGAATTTTACAACCTTTTATTCCATTTACTTCTTCCTGTCTTTTTTGGTATTATGTATTAAATTCTGTGTATATTTTAAACCCCATGAGACTTTTTTTTTAAGAGACAGTTATCTCACTCTGTCATCCAGGCCAGAGTGCAGTGGTATGATTGTAGCTCACTGTACTTAGAACTTCTGGGCTCAAGCTATCCTCTCATCTTAGCCTCCTGAGTAGCTGTGACTACAGGTGTGTGCCACCATGCCTGGCCATGACATTTTTATACAGTTAATGTTGGTTAGATATACCCACATATTTCCCCTTTCTACTGCTCTTCATTCTTTCATGTATTTTTGTGGTTCCATTTTGGATAGTTTTCCTTCTAACTGAAGAGCTTCCTGTAGTATTTCCTTCCATGTGGATGTATTGTGGCGCGTTCTTTTAGTATTTGTGTGAAATTGTCTTTTTTGACATGATTTTGAAGAATGTTTCTTCTGAGTGTGAAAATCAGGGTACTTGGCTGGGTGTGGTGGCTCATGCCTGTAATCCCAGCACTTTGGGAAGCCGAGGCGGGTGAATCACAAGGCCAGGAGTTTGAGACCATCCTGGCTAACATGGTGAACCCCTGTCTCTACTAAAAATACAAAAAATTAGCTGGGTATAGTGGTGGGCACCTGTAATACCAGCTACTTGGGAGGTTAAGGCAGGAGAATTGCTTGAACCCGGGAGGCTGAGGTTGCAGTGAGCCAAGATTGTGCTACTGCACTCCAACCTGGGCAATAGAGTGAGACTCCAAAAAAAAAAAAAAAAAAAAAAAAAAAAAAAAAAATTGGGGTGGACAGTTATTTTTTTTTCCAGCACTTTGAATATTTCATGCCAGAATTTCTTTCTGTTGAGAAGTTGCTTCTTTGAAGGTACTTTCTTACTGTTTTTGATTTTCAGCAGTTTTACCATGGTATTTCTACTTGTGGTTTTCTTTGTATTTATTCTGTGTGGTGTTTGTAGGGATTCTTAAATATGTGATTGGATTTGTTTTCCCAGTTCGTTTTAGACAATTTTTGACTATTACCTTTTCAAGTATTGTTTCAGATCCATTCTTTCTTCTGAGAACTCAACCTAATACCAGTAAGCCTTTAAAAAAATTTTTTTTTTTTTGGAGACAGTCTTGCTCTATCACCCATGCTGGAGTGCAGTGTTGTGATCTTGGCTCACCAAAACCTCTGCCCTCCCGGGTTCAAGTGATTCTCCTGCCTCAGCCTCCCGAGTAGCTAGGATTACAGGCGTGTACCACCACACCCAGTTAATTTTTGTATTTTTTGTAGAGACTGAGTTTCACCATGTTGGCTAAGCTGGTCTCAAACTCCTGACCTGAGATGATCCACCTGCCTTGGCCTCCCAGAGTGCTAGGATTACAGGTGTGAGCCACCTTGCCTGGCCTAAAAAAAAAAAAATTTTTTTTAAAACTATCTCCTGTGTTCTTTTCCATATGTTTATCCTTTTGTTTGTTTTTTAGTTTGTATATTTTCTTTTTTTTTCTTTTTTTTTTTTTTTGAGACAGAGTCTCCCTCTGTGGCTCAGGCTGAATTGCAGTGATGCAATCTTGGCTCATTGCGACCTCTGCCTCCTGGGTTCAAGCGATTCTCCTGCCTCTGCCTCCTGAGTAGCTGGGACTACAGGCCCATGCCACCACACCTGGTCAGTTTTTGTATTTTTAGTAGATACGGGGTTTCACCATGTTAGCCAGGCTTGCGTGGGGTCTCCTGACCTCAGGTGATCCATCTGCCTTGGCCTCCCAAAGTGCTGGGATTACAGGCCTGAGCCACTGTGCCTCACCTAGTTTGGAGATTTTCTTCTGACCTATCTTGGCCTTTACTAATGTCCTCATTAAGCTTTGTCTAAGCTGCTGTTAAACTCATCCACTGACTACTTAATTTTAGTTATTTTACTTTCACTCCTGGAATTTCCATTTGATTTTTAAAAAAATGATCTTCAGTTCTCTACCGGAATTCTTCATCTTGTCATTTCAGATTTAGAAAATATTAATCCCAGTTTTTTAAAAGCCTGTGTCAAATAAAAAATAAAACTTATATGTGGGTCTCCTGTGGAACTTTTTAAGTTTTTCTTCTCATGTCCTTTTGATATCTAGTCAATTACAGGGTTTTTTTTTTCATACTTGAGTATGTTTGATTAAATACTAGATGTAGTTTATGAAAAATTGTGGAAATAATTTGAGGCTCTGATCATGTTATTTTCCTTTAGAGGGGATTTACGTTTGCTCCTATAGGGAGTTAGGAGCAGAATAATGTCTTAATTAAGGATTGAGCTGTCAGAAACTAGACTTTAGGTTTGGAGGACTGGTCTATTTTTTTTGCTGTCACTCTTATTTCTAGAGTACAGCCTTTGAGGATCTTAACTGAAAGTGTGGAGAATTAAACTGGACTCCTCTTACTTGATGACCTGTAACTCCAGTTTTTGTTTCCCATTCTTGTGAAATTGCTGAAATTTTTATTCGGTTTCTTAGTGTCTTAGCTACTATTTTTGAAACAGTGCCTGTAGAGGAGAGTCCCAGAAGGGAAAAGCTGTAGGAGATGTCTAGCTCACCTTTCTGGGCTTCCCTTCCCCTCTTGAGATTTTGGCTCTTCAAGTCCTTATTGCCTTTTTTTTTTTTTTGAGGGAATCTCACTCTGTTGCCCAGGCTGGAGTGCAGTGGCACGATCTCAGCTCAGGTTCAAGTAATTCTCCTGCCTCATCCTCCCAAGTAGCTGAGATTACAGGCACCTGACACCAATGTCCAGCTAATTTTTGCATTTTAGTAGACAGGATTTCACCATGTTGGTTAGGCTGGTCTCGAACTCCTGACATCAAATGATCACAGCTGCCCCCCAGTCTCCCAAAGTGCTGGTATTACAGGTGTGAGCCATCACGTCCCGCCTGCCTTATTGCCTTCTAATTCTCTGAGGTCTTCAAATGAATTCTTTAACATTTTGTTCAGCTTTTCTTGTGGCTATAAAATTAGTCTAATTAGGCTGGGTGCATTTGCTCACACCTGTAATCTGAGCACTTTGGGAGGCTGAGGTAGAGGATGGCTTGAGCTCAGGAGTTTGAGACTAGCCTGGGCAACATAGTGAGACCTCGTATTTACAAAAAATTAAAAAATTAGCCAGGTGTGGTGGTGTGTGCTTGTAGTCTCAGTTACTTATGAGGCTGAGGTGGGAGGATTGCTTGAGGCTGGGAGGTTGAGGCTGCAGTGAGCTGTGATCATGTCACTGTACTTCAGCTTAGGCGACAGAGTGATAGGCTGTCTCAAAAAAAAAAAGTCTAAATAAATCAACTTGCGATTGATAAAAGCAGAAACCTTCTCTGTTTTTGGAGAAAGCAATTAGGCTTGATTTCTAACTGTTATGAGATGGTGATTTTTGAGAATGTTTGTGCTTATACCTCCAAAGGCCGAATTAGAAAAAAAAAAAAATTCTAAAATCTTATGTAGCATTTTGGTAGTTTTTTCTTTTTCAAACCATAATTAGTAAATCCTAAAATTATTAAATATTTTACTCATATAAGTAATATATTAAATATTAAAGAACATTAATCTTTAGTTTATTAAAGAAAGTTAGAAAAGAAAAGAAACAACTTATAATCCTTCAACTTTCATACTACCACTGGCATTTTTGTCTTAGAAGAATTTTTCCCTATTATCTATTTATTTATTTAACTTTAAAACACACAGATGACTTAAAGATTAGAGGTTTTTTTTTTTTTTTTTTTTTTGGTAAAATATAAATGCAAACGTTTAGGAGTATATAGTGTTAAAAGGCAAAATATCTTCATTCTCAAGCCAGTTGCTCTCTACTTTTTGGTTATTCTTTCTGTGCATATGTGAGGTGAGTAGTAGAATGAAATTATCAAGCTGGAGGATCTAGCTAAGAAATCCAGCATGCAGCATGAAAAGACAAAAGAAATGTAAAATATGAGAAATAGTTTAGAATTAACATAAACAGAGCGACTTAACAGTATGATATCACAGAGAGGACAAAATTCAGTAAGGACAGAAAGTATTATCTGAGGATTATTTTCTTTGGTGCAGTAGGGCTGGGTCAGATTGGCAATTTTAAGAAGCTAATGGAAGGTAAGAAGGTGGAGACAGAGTTGTGTTAGTGGTTCCCTGCACCACCTTCACTTTTGGAGATTTGCTGGAACAACTTAGGACTTAGCATATGGTTATACTCATAACTCAGATTTGTACAGCAATGTGCTAAGGATATACGGCTGGATCATAAGAGACAAAGACAAGTAGAGTCTAGGGGAGTTCATGTGCAGGCTTTCTTATGTTCTCTCTTGCTCGTGAGGGGTCATTTCGAGCTCACTCTTCTGCAACAGTGTATTTGCGATGTTTCTGCCCGAAGAAGCTCATTAAACTCTCACTGCTCAAGAGTTTTATTGATGGCTGGTCATGTAGACACTCTCTGCCTGGCATGTACCAAAATTCCAGGATCCCAGGAGGAAAAAAATTTATTCACCATAAACTGTATTGTTTCCACAAGTAATCTAGGTTTGGTGAACCATCTTTATCAAGTGACTGAGAACACTCCGAAAGTCAAGTTCTCAGGTGCCATTCAGCGGCCAACTTAGGAAGCACTAGTGTTATGTTAACCCTTTTCTGCACACTAGTCTACACTATTCATTCAAGTGGCTTGATTATGATAGAAAAGGGAGAAGAAGGGTAATTGATACAGACATAGAAAAGGCTTTTTAGTGTGGGGATAAATTCAAGCATATTCATTAGTGTGGCTAAGGAGCTAGTGAAGTCGATGAGGTTGAAAGTAAATATTTGGGGAATAAATAGAGGAGGTGAAGGGGAATGGAGGTCAAGGGCAATTGTTGGATAATAGGTCTTCAGCAATAGGAGGAAAATATCATTCTTCGTACTGAAGATGGAATTGGGATGTGATTTTTTTCCTCAATAAGTTTTAGCTGTCTGTGTAGGAGTGGAGAAGATTAAAAGTAGGTTGATTCAAGGTTGGAGAAATTTAATATGGGTGTGATGAAGGACAGGAGGGTAAGGGGCTGTGACGATATCAGGGGAAAAATAATTGAAGTAGTCAGCGATAGGTTGTAGGCTGAATAGGAAGTAAGGTCAGGATGAGGGTGCCATTAGAATGTGTAATGGGAGAAATGAAGGGACTTTTAGTCTTGGTGAAATTGAAAAGTGGGCATAGTGAGAGTGAAAGAGTATGAAAGTTAGAGTGACATATTGGTTTTAAAATGCTGTCGGCACTCAAAGTGCTCGGTTGATGTTGATCATATTTTCAATCAATGTGAGTTGAATTGATTCAAAAGGTAGAATGGTTTGAAATGATTATGGTAAGGCCGTGGAGCAGGATGTTTCAGCTGGACAAAGATGAGGGTCATTGAAAATGAAATGAGTGAACTGTAAAGGTTGTACGATAGGTTGAGTTATTTCAGTGGATGTTGATGTTACCAATAGAATGATAGAAGTTACAATAGTGAGAAAGACCAACTTTTTTTTTTTGATGAAAGTAGGGCATTATCTTTCAATACACAAAGGATAGAGAGTTTCACTAGTTTAGACTCTCTGGCTGCAAGTAGCAGAAAATAACTTAAACTAGCTTAAATAGTAAGGGTACTTATTCATGAGTAAATTGGTAGAATTCAGGCACTGGAATATAGCCAGATTTTAGGACGGTATTGGAACCTGGACCAGTAAAATTACTTAGAACCTAGTTTCTGCTATTTCTTCTTAATATCTGCTTTTGTCCCTTTATTTGTATCAGTCTTCTCAATGTATCTGTCTCAAGACTCTTTTTGATTCCTCATTTTCCTGGGAGATTATTAACTGTCTCAAAGCTTCTAAGATAATCTGTTATAATTTTAGCCATATTCAGAGACTAACTGCCTATCTCTGAATCCCAATTCCAAATTACCAGGAGAGTGAATCTGATGGCTTCAGATTGAATTAGGGGTTATTCATGCTTCCATTAACTTTGGCTGGAGTAGGATGTTATCTTGTAATGTCACATAATGTGGCTATTAGGCCCCATCTTTGTGGGTGGGGAGGGCAGCTCTTAAAGAGAGTTGTTATGCCAGCAACCACGGTGGATTTCTGCTTTACCACAGCTGAGTGGTATAGCTGAAGGGAATTAGAGTAAACAGAAGAGGGTCTTTTGAAAGAGATTTGGAAAGCAGTGAGGAGGTAGAGTAGTTGTTTATACTACTGCCATGGATCTTGGGCAGTGGGAGAATAAGTAGCTTTAAGATGAAGTGGTCTCCCTGGGGAGAGCTAGCTTTTAGTTGAGACACAGGGTATGGGGTGTTCAAGAAAAAGGTTGAGGTGATAGGGGAAGGTTATTTATGAAAAAGGAATTCCAGGGCTTACATGGGACTCTTTGGGAAGGTGAATATTGATAAGATGAACCAGGAAAAGGGGCTTTAAAGCAGTGAGTACAAAACCATCAGAGAAGAAAGGAGACTGGAAAGTTGAATTGTGGATGGTGTCAACAGTAGTTGATCTATGGTTGACAGGGATGAGAAGCATAGGTAAAATTACTTGCTACATTTATGGTTGGAAAAGCTTTCATTTTTCTTTTATTTCTATCTGAGGTTAAAGATAGTTAACAGAGGCAATCTAAGAGTGACTAATTATTTTGTAGCTCACATCTGTTGACATAATGAAGGTATTTTGGTTTGAGACTTTATTTTTGTTAAGTAGAGTCTTTACTTTCCTGACTCTTATATTGATATAACTATGTATTCAAGTAATGGACTCCTTGTAGTTGATTCTGATAGTTCTCTTTGGGTTTATAACTGTGGTACATGTCCTATCCTGTGCTTGGCCCCTTACATTCCTAAGACACCTTCTTTATTCATCTTTTGAGCACATGCATTACTAAGTTGAAAGAGTATGATTTACATGTATGTTGCTTGCTCCTTGAATTGATGTCTGAGATTATTTCTTTGAATAAAACAATGAATGTATTTTTCTCATGAAAATATGTTTATTATACATACATACTTGTGTACATTTTCTCTTCGAGACACACACACACACACACACACACACACACACACACACACACAGAGCTCTCTCTCATATTGCCCCCATTTTCTGTAATTATTTACTAAATTTCTGTCTAAAGGATCACTTAGTTCTGTTGTGATAGCCGTGTAGATTTTAATTTTAAGGCTAGTAGACTCTGTTTATGAAATATATTTTTATAAACATACTTTTTTTTACTTTTGATTTTTCTGTTTTCTCACAAACAGAAATAGTAATTTGTTGAAAAGTGAAAATAAATGTCAGTGACTTTAATACTCAATAGTATGTTCACAATAGTTCCAGACCTAAGACATTGCTATTTATAATTTATTTTTTAAATTAATTAATTATTTTTTATTTCTATAAATAGAGACGGGACTCACTATGTTGCCCAGGCTGGTCTTGAACTCTGGGGCTCAAGCAGTCCTCCTGACTCAGCCTCCCAAAGTGCTGGGATTACAGGCATTAGTCACCACACCTGGCCACTGTTTAGTGGTGATCTTTCTTGGAGTTATTACATAATTTTGAATGATATAAAAATGGTGTTTTTGTCAGAGGAAACTATTGCAGTAACATTAAATAGCAAATTATGTTAGCCTAAACTAAGTATGATTTGTGTGTGAAGTGTATCACACTTTTTTTACTGGACTTACTTCTACCTTTCTTGTTACTTAGTAATATTTGTTGTGGAAGAAAATAGAGGAAGTTAAAAAAGAAGTTGATGCATTGTAGGAAAGATTAAGGAACAAGAACAATAAATGGATGACAGACATTTACTGGATGATTGGGGTTAACTTTTATAGCCAAAGTGAATAGTTGTTAGATCTGTACTGATGCTCAGTATTTATTGGCTCTGCTAAATTAAAGATACTCACCTTATTCAACTCTATAGAAATGTTATTAAAATATTTCTGTGGTAATATTGTGGGAAAGTGCTTGCTTGAATGTTGATCACATTTTCTATGCATTAGTCCTTTTTATTATTTGTTAAAATAAATAATATTTGTGTTTTTAGTAGTGACATGTTAATTGGGCCTTTGCTTTTTTATTTTGCCCGTTTCAGAAGTTAGTGTAAATTTCTTAACTTTGCATAGGAAATACATGTTGATAAATGAAGCTAGATACTTCATGTAAAACTTAAAAAAAAATCTCATGCTGTTAATGCTATCAGAATTAAGATGCTTAATATTGAACTCTCTAAAAAGAAGTGTTCTCTTTTAAATTAGCATAATAAGATAATTTTATAAGGCTATTGAAATTATCTCAGCACTCTCAATAAGTAAATGTGTTATAAACCTCATCTACCTGGTTGAGCTTTCTTTTAAAAATACTCTTTTTTTCTTTCTTTAGAGGTTGTACTTAATGATAGAAATGGTTTTAAACAGAAATGTCATTGGCTAGTACAGAGAGGTAATGGTATAATAGGAGAGGGATAGTACTTTTTGATCCATTGGCTCATGAAATTCTTAAATTACGGTTATTTAGGGGAATCAAAGTAGAAGGCAGCTAAGTACAAAAAGTGGTTCAAAATTAGGGACAATAAGTAGGACTAGTGTCTGCTAAAAGCATTCAGGATTCTTCTAGATTTGACAAGAATGTGTGTGAATGAAATATTAAGTGTTCTTTTTTCCTTTCTCCAGTGGCTTAGGTTGCTAAGTCTTTGCCAGAAGGTTGAACATTGTAGCTTGTAGACTATATTGTTTATTCCCTAATTACATTAACAGCTAGAATGGTTTCATAGATTTTTCTTAAGACTGATGCCAGCCCTTTTATGGACCTGAAAAGAACTGTAGCATACATCTAGACTATTTTTTTAGGTTTTAAAATTTCCAGAAATATTCCTTATTTGTTTGATATTCTCCATCTGCTTTACTTCGTTGTGATATTTCAAAATATGTAGTTTTGAGTTAAAAAGTTTAGATTAAAAATTCCATGATGAGTAATATTTTGTTCTATTAATATGTTAATATATCCAGTGACTGTGGCTTAGCCACTTTGCCTACACTGTTATTCTAGTTTACAAAGGTACAGGTTTTGGTGTTTATCCCCTCACTCATATTTGACTATATTTCACTCATAATGACACAACTCCTTCCCTTTCTCTCCATTGGTGATTGGTATAGTGTAGGCCTGTTCAAATTCTGTCTTTTACTGCTTGATTTACATAAAATCTTTATGTCTTATTTATTCATCTGTGAAATAAATATAATACAATCTATTTTCCAGTATAATAAGGATTAGAGAGAATGTTTGCAAGATGCCAGACATTCTGCTTGGCTCTCAGTAAATGGTAGATAAATTATTATTGGTGTTATGATTTGAGAAGCGCCTGGAGAGTACACATGTGTATTGAAAACCATATGCTGGATTTAGGGAAACTAGTGTTCAATAATCCTAGGGGGGGTTTATATAGCAGACCATTTCTGTTAGATATATTGACTTGCCAAGATTTGTGAAAACAAACTAATTTATCTCTCAGTCTCTGCTTTGTAAATGGATTTGAACTCTAATAAAATATTTTTCTTTTCCTTGTGTTTCCTTTTTTTTTAAAGGGCGCTATTTTCTTGGAAGGTGTTACTGTTAAAGGTGTAACTCAAGTAACAACACAACCAAAGTTAGGAGAGGTACAGCAGAAGTGTCATCAATTCTGTGGCTGGGAAGGGTAATAAATATTTTAAAATTTTGAATAAAATGTATACTTTTGCAACACTTAAAATTAACACAAGCATTGACATATCTTCTTGGCTCCTTGAAGTTAGTATGTTTGCAATAGAATTCTTTAAAGGTGTCAGATTTCTTTCAAGACTATCAATGCAATAACCAGAGAGTTGAGTCAAAATTAGATGACTCACATATTTTCCTAAATTAATGGAGAATTATTATTTTCACTGTCTAGTATTTGTTTCATGTCTTTGACTCTACTGCTGCTGATTATTTGAGCTAGTCTCAGAGAAGAGGTGAAATTTGGATCTGCCTTATTTTCCAGGTTTTCTGTAATCAGAAATCTGGGAGAATCAGCTTTAAATATATTCAAGTCGTGGTATTCCCTGCCATAACTTGAAAATATCTTTCAGACATTTCGTAGTGGATTCAAGAGAGCATTCATTGCTCTTATCTGTTGCTCTCAGGTCTTGGTCTGCGGTCATTTCTGCTGATCATTGGTATCTGTGGTAAATAATTGTAATACAGTTAAACATAAGGAAAAAGGATTATTAATTGTTAAAAATTCCTAACATAAATTCCTAATGTAAAGAACTTTTAGTACTGTTACATAAATACTAGATAAATCAGCTAGAAGTAGTTTTAACTAAAATATGAAAATAATGAAGAAGTAAGATCGGTTTTAATGTTGTCGTAAACCCTTGCCCATGTACCTTAATCTTGATCTGCTGTTTTGTCACTTCTGGGTATCTTTTGAGGAGAAAGTTGCCAACCTTGCATTATATCAAGTTGGCAGTGTCATGTTGGAGAAATATGGGGTCTGAATATCATGTAAGGTAATTAAGCCAAGAGTTAAACTTCTTCCTAAAGTACAGTACTTGTAGACATACCTGCTTTACTGTTTAGATCATGTATACTAATATTTTTGAATTAGCTCAGTGATTACACTATAGCAGTGGTAATTTAGAACTCCGTTAACTTGCATTCTGAAATGTCAAGAAAGTGATAGTCTTCTATTAGTATTTTTGTGTAAGTGGGTGTTATTCCAGTTGACATTAATCTCATGATAGGGAGAACATTGTGATAAATGTGTGATTCATTTGAGATTGCTTTAAGACATGTATTGCTTTGTATGAATACCAGCCAGAATAGTAATACCGTGTTCTTCTTTAAGGTCTGGATTCCCCTGGAGCACAGCCTGTTTCCATGGACAAGCAAAATATTAAACTTTTAGACCTGAAGCCATATAAAGTAAGCTGGAAAGCAGATGGTACTCGGTAAGTTAGACTTCTAAAAAAAAAATTATGCAAATAACCCTAATGCTTGAACAGCATTGCTTTGTTGTTAGGAAAGTTTGCACTCTTCAGAGTGTGACTTTCTAATGTGGACAGCAAAATAAACATTTCAAAAAATTGTATATTTTTCGGTTTGCTAGTATTCTAAGCTCTGTAATACAGTTCTTTCACTCTGCTAAATTTTTGGTTTCAGAGCTTAGTTTAATATAAATCTATAACTAGGTGTTAAGTTTGAAAGTGTTTTTATCCTAATGATATGATTTTTGGTATGTCTGTTCCCCATTACCTTGTTTTTTAATGATATTGGATATGTCAAAGTTAATAGATAAATTGCCGGTTTATAATCTAAAAATGATGAACTCTCTCTGATTCATTCTGTATTTTACTCCTTTGAATAACTGCCTTATCCTCTTTATCTACTTGTAAGGTTGTTGCATTATTATAGCACAGCTTAATTTCAAATTTTATATTTCTAAGGTTAAAGATTTTTTAAATTTGAGACAGGGTTTTGCTCTGTCACCCAGGCTGGAATGCAGTGGCACCATCAAGGCTCACTGCAGCCTTGAACTCCTGAGCTCAAGCAATCCTCTCACCTCAGTCTCCTGAGTAGTAGCTCAGCCTCCTGAGTAGCTGGGATTATGGGAATGTGCCACCCTGCCTGGCTAATTTTTAAAATTTTGTAAGGATGAGGTCTCCTTGTGTTGCCCAGGCTGGTCAAGTTACTAACTTTATTCTTCCTCAGCAACATTTTACTTTTTCTTTTGTAATTCATGTTTTTTGAATCCATTACTGTTTTGCTCTATGTACGTATTCATTCAGCGAATGTTATAAATAGTTGAAATAATTATTTTAACAGATACTAACATATAAGTCATTAACTATTTTATAATAAAATGTTTTAGAATAACTAGAAGTACATATATATAGCTTTTAAGTGTTATTTTGAAGATGAAAGATTCTATTTAATTTTTATGAGTTTTTGAATATCTTAAGTGGCAGTTATACTCTTTGTATCGTGCCATCTCCATCTACATTTAATGTGTAGTTACCTTAAATGATATATATGGAGACAAGAAGTCAAGCAGATACAACTTGTTCAATATTAGGTGAATATAATGATATTTTAATGTGATACGCTTTCCAGAATGTTTAAGTATTTTATTATATTTGAGTTTTATTGGGAATATGTAAAAATATTTTCATTTATTTTAATTATCTGCCTTTGCTGGAAATAACTTTTCCCCCTCAGTTTAGCATTTTTTTTTAGCTTTTTTAGGGTATTTTACAGGTAAGACAGATTCATTTGATGAAATTCAGAAAATAATATTAAAAAAAGAAAATAAAAGAGAAATTTTACCGTCTAGAGATTATCATACCATCATTATGGTGTTGATCTTTTTCTCTGGGTTATATGGTAGTTATAGTTTTTATTATTAATGCTTTGTGTACTAATTCAAGTAGTGAAATAACAAGTATTTGATGTTTATATGCTTATTTGTTCATATTATGTTGAATTTCCATAATGAACTAGCCTTAAAAATTAATAATAATGCCTAATACAAAATTCAAACAGTATAGAAATAAAATGAAAAAATGTGCCTTGTGTGCTTGCAGCAGTTATACAAAGACAGATATACTTATAGATCCATATATAGATAATTTGGATCCTTTACTCCTTCTGCACCCTTTCCTGTGGATATGTGTTTTTGATGGATAAATGAAAATTAGCCTTTCTGCTTATTTTCAGAATAGTAAAATTATATTTTATATGTAAAAATGATGAACTCTCTCTGTTCTCTGTTTTCTCTCTGTTGGGTTAGATTATGTTCAGAATCTATTAAATGGGTAGTAAGGATGTTATTGAGACATATATTTTAGTGGATATGTAAAAATGTCTTAACAAATGGGTTTATTACCTACCTCTTTGAGTGGATGAAGAGTGGATAATGTGAGGTCAAGGTGTCTATCTCTAGGCTTTACACTACAAAATGAACTTGGGAGTTGGGATTGATGCATAGATTTAACCTCTTAGAAGTTTCATATTTTAGGTACTCTTTTTTTTTCCTTTCTGTTAAAATTTATTTTATTTTTTTGAGACAGGGTCCTCACTCTGTTGCCTAGGCTAGAGTGCAGTGGCACAATTGCTCGCTGCAACCTTGACCTCCTGGGCTCAAGTCATCTTCCCATCTCAGCCTCAAGTAACTGAGATTACAGATAGGTGCCACTATGCCCAGCTGATTTTAAAAATTTTGTGTAGAGATACAGTCTTGCCATGTAGCCCAGGCTGGTCTTGAACTCCTGGGCTGTGTTGATCCTCCTGCCTTGGCCTTCCATAGTGTTAGGATTATGGGCATGAGCCACCACTCCTGGCCTTAGATACTCTTTACTTTCTTTATTGCTTTCTTCACACCGTATCATGGTAAGCCTTGGGCAAAATAATAAATACTGCAAAATTTGTCTCTTGTTTCTACCATCCAACTTTTGCTGATTTTTTTTCCTCCTCTGTAGTTGTGTCACCTTTCTTTGTGTCTCAGTATTGTTAGACCCCTAGATGATTGGCTAAAGTAATTTTTTGTGAAGTAATTGGCCAAGATGTTTTGATTGGTAATGGAAATATTTAATTTCTCCTAGAACCAGGCTTCTCCAAAACCAAAAGGAAAACTCTTGAGTATTTATTGAATACCTACTCTGTTTTAGGATACTTTATTCTGGGAGAAAGAAAATTTTGCAAGGTATTTCTGGACCAGTGCAAAATCTTTCTTTTGCGCAGTAGGATTTAAGTCTGATAGCATGGAAGAGGGACTTTCTGTGACTGAATAAGGTGAAAGAGCCTGAGGAGGCGGTAGAATGGTCTTGGAAGCTATGAAATCAGAATAGCTGATTAATAACTATGAACCCTGGACTCCATTGTCATTAAAGCTATGTCAGGATAGAGTGTGGGATTTATTTTTATTATCCTTATTTCATAATTTAATGGCAATTTGTTATATCTAGTAAGAATATTTAAACCAAGGATCTCTGAAATTGAGTGTAATGGGAAACCTGGATATAGTTAATAATAAAAGGTATTGTGTAAGAATTTTGCATTAGTCTGACCAAGGCCTGAAGGCCTGGAGATAACAGTAAGTAGAGTGGCTTTTTTTTTTTTTTTTTTTAATAAACTGGGTTTTGCTATGTTGCCCAGGCTTGTCTGAAACTCCTGGCCTCAAGTGATTATCCCCTATTGGCCTAGAGTGGTTGACAGGAAGCTCTAGTGGATTCTAAAACATTGTAGAATAGGGAATATTTCTGAAATGTAAAGCCAGGTAATATAAATGAAATACAAACATTATTAAAAATGAAACAGTGAGAAATTTGTATTAGTTGTAATAGGTGAATTGATGGAGACTAAGCCGCTGTAGTCTCAGAAACAGATGAAATGAAAGTTTATTTGATTGAAGAATTAATTATGTTTCTTGTATTTCAATAAAATCATACTTTAAAAAATGAGCTGTCTTTAGTTTTTATAGCTCTGAATACCTCTATTTGCATTTTTTGATCTCTAAGAATTAAACATTAAAAAAAACCCTAATTTGGAATTATGTCAGATTTAGAAAGTCTTCCAAAAAAGTACAAAGAATTTCCATGTACTCTTAACCAGATTCCCCAAGTGTTAACATCTTATATTATTACAGTACAGTGGCCAAAATCAAGACATTAATACTGATGTGTTGATTATTGGCATTATTCAGATTTCACGAAAAATTTCAATATTATGTCCTGTTTCTGGTCCAGGATCCAGTCTAGGATCACGTGTTTCATTAGGTTGCCGTGTCTCTCCCTTTCTTTTTTCTCTGCAGTAATTCCTTAGTCTTTCTTTCATGACTCTGACACTTTGGAATAGCGTTGGCCAGCTATCTTGTAGCTTGTCTGTCAAATTGAGTTTGTTTGACGTTTCCTCATGATTCAAGTTGGGCATGCTTGCAAGAACATCACAGTAGTAATATTCTGTGTGTCATTTCAGGAGGCACATAGTGTCAAATTGTCGTGTTAGTGATGATGTTGACTTTGATCAAGAGATTTAGTTGGTGTGTGCCAGATTGATAAAGTTATGTCTGTTATTTTATTTATTTTTATTTTGTATTATTTATTGAGAAAGCCATGTTTGCCACAATAAAGTTATTATTTTTCCTTTGTACTTAAGAATCT
The DNA here is from genome assembly GCA_036589455.1 of Ateles fusciceps. Taxonomy (NCBI): domain Eukaryota; kingdom Metazoa; phylum Chordata; class Mammalia; order Primates; family Atelidae; genus Ateles; species Ateles fusciceps. The sequence continues at coordinate 42,363,126 of JAZHEH010000065.1, forward strand.
GTGGGAGAGATACTCTGAGACCTTGTAAATATCCTATTTCTTATACTTTTCCCCATTATTTTTAACATTTATTGATAATTCACCTGAAACAATTACCACTGTTAATGTTTGCTAAGTAGAATAGTGGAATTCGAGCTGTTAGGAAGAACTTTCCCTTCTTTCTCATTTTTAAATTTTCTTTCTTTTTTTCTTCCTATCAGTATGGACTCATAGACACGTATTATATTCTGTGAGTTATAATCTATCTTAGTAATTATTTATTGCTCCAAATGTCTCATTTGACTGTTGGAGCCTCATCAAGTGACTCCTGTCTTTTGACATCTCCTCCCTCATATTTTGAGTACTTCCTTGTTTCTGGCACCCCTAGGTGTTGCAGACTTGTCTTGTACTTTTCCTACCCCAGCCCTGGAATCAACCATTTCTCTAAGAAGTGGTATTTAGAAACCAATTTCTGCACACAAGTTAGGCTCGTTAGTACCGGGATGTCATTGCTTCTAGGCCCTCTCAGAAGACAGAACTAGGAAATGTGTGTGTATATACATAAATACACACCTATATCTATTTAAGTATCTGCCTTTGTCTGTATTTGTATGCATACATTTTTTTTTTCAAAATCATGAGGTCATAGTGATATTTCCAATTCTAATTCACTACCATAGGATTTATTGAAGTTTTTCTCATTTTCTATTTGTAACTCCTCTCTCTGACAGGGAGACACTTGGTTTGTATTATCCATACTATTTACTGTAATACACATAGATTAGTTTTGGAATTGCTACCCCAAGCCACTATGAGAAATCCATTTGAATAGAGTGTAATATTTGTGAACAGTTGGTCTGACTTTAGCCTTAGGGTATGTAGTTCAAGTGTACTGTGTTCCAAAGTTACTTAATTATTTTCTCTCTTCCTGCCAACCCCTTTGGTATAGTTAGTTTTCATTTGTAATTAGTTTCATTTGTTTCTGCTTATATTCCGAGTTTGCCCTCATCCTTTGTTGATTTTAATTTTTCATTTCTCTGAGTGTGTGAAACACTACCATGATTCTGAAAGTCAGAACTACAGAGTGGTATACTCTGAGAAATGTTACTTTCTCCTATCCCTTTTAACGCTTTCCCTTTCTCTTGTCTTTTCATTTTATTCCTACCCACCCCCTTAAGTAACCAGCCTCATCATTTTCTAATTTACCCTTCTTGTATTTGTTTTTGTACAGATGATCAGATGCACTTTTCTTTTCCCCTTTCTTATAGGAAAGATACCATACACTTTAGAATTAGTCTTTTCACCTTGTTTTTTTCATTTAACAGTATATTCTAGAAACCACTGCATTTCACTTTACAGATGTCATCTTTATTCTTTTTTTTACAGCTGTGTAGTACTCATCATATTAGTACATAGTTTACTCAATTACTCTCCTATATATAGATGTTTGGATTGTTAATAGTATTTTGTAATTGCAAATGATGCTGTGATGAATAACATTTGGGCTGACTTTCCTCCCATATTGTTGAAAGTCTAACTTCAGGGTCAATTTCTAGAAAAAGGATTGCTGAGTTGAAGGCTAGGTGTATACGAAGTTTTGTTAGTACGAGTTTTTGCTCCAAAGGGGTAGTGCCAGATTGTATTCCCACAGGCAGTTTGTGAGAATGCCTATACCACCACAGCCTTGCTAACAGAATGTGTTGGCAAATTTTTAAATTTTCACCAGTCTGGTTAGTGAGAAATGGTATTTCATTCTAGTTTTAATTTTGAATGAGGTTGAACATCCTCTCATGGCTGTACTTACCTTTTTTGTGAATTACCTGTCCTTATTTCTTTTCTATTATCTTTTGACTTTGTTCATGTTGTTTTTTTGACATACAAAATTTTATTATTTTTATGAAGTCAAATTTATTAATTTTTATTGCCTCTTGATTTTGATTTGTAGTTAGAAAGCCTCTGCTTTCTAACTATACTGAGGTTTCTAACTAAACTTTCTTTTACTGAGGTTAAAGAAGAATTAATTCTCTCATATTTCTTCTAATATTTGTATGGCTTGATTTTCTTAATCTGGAATACTTTTAAATTATAGGCAGTGTAGCATTTCTACATATTTAAAAACTTCATTTATTGTAACTTACCATTATCATTATTACTTTGCTGTGAAGAATTAATATCATAAATTCATTTTGAGTGAAGGCTATCTTCTAAGGTTGGAACTGAGTCATGATGATCCACTTGGAAGTATGTCATTCTGATAGTGACCACCTTGCCTGTGTATTGGGTGTTAATATACAAAAGGCTTATTTTAAATGTACTGATCAGCAGTATGTTTCGTTATTTCTTTGTAGTATCTTTCAGAATAATGGAAGGTTTTTGAGATGAGAAATGTATGGTTTTGGTAGGAGTTAAAGTCAAAAGGAAGTCCTAGTGTCTCCAGTTCTGATCCACAGGGTTCTCACTTAACTTTGCGAAGTATGTTTTATATGGTACATCCCACCTACTTCCCAAATGCACTTCAATTTTTTTTTTTTTTCCCCAGAAAGACTCTGAACTCCTACCTGTTCTCTCTACAACTCAGCCTGTACCTGAGTGGGTACTAGCTATTCTTATATTGCTTTCTATGGAGGAAAACAGTCTTCTAGAGCTGAAATCTTAAGAATGTTTTGGGAAGATCAGAGAGCTTCCTTAGGAAAGGTTTCCAGGCATTTAATTGTAGTTAGTATCTTAGTTCATTTGTGCTGCTGTAGTAAAATACCTGAGATTTATAAAGAACAGAAATTTATTTTTCATAGTTCTGGAGGCTAGGAAGTTCAGAATCAAGGTGTTAGCAGGTTCAGTGTCTGGTGAAGGTTGCTCTTTGCTTCCCAGATGGTTCCTTGGTGCCGCATCCTCCCATGCGGAAGGGGCGAATGCTATATGCTCACATGGTGGAAGAGCAGAAGGGCCTGGCTAGTTACCTCCAGTGCTTTTGTAAGATTGCTAATCTCATGCATGAAGGCAGAGCCCTCATGGCCTAGTCACCTCCTAGAGATTACATCTGTTAGTACTGTTGCACTGGAGATTAAGTTTCACCATGGATTTTCAAACCATAGCACTTGGTTATGTTTTAACTTGTTGAATTTTGAATTTTAAAATTTTGTTTATTTAACTTTTTCTTGAGCTTTGAAAATTATCTCTCATTACATTCCCCAACCCTAAGACTTTAGTCATTCACCAGAGTATAGTTTCTGTTTCTTGGATTGCCGCTGTGTGTCAGGTACGTGCTATGTTCTGGGGAAACAGCAGTGAGCAGTGTGAACACTGTCCCTATCTCATAGAACTTGCAGATAATTATGTAACTAATAATAAAGTGTTTGGGGATAATTGATTAACAGCTTGGCACAAATTCAATTTAGAGTTTCAGCAGATAAATTCCCAGTTGATTAAATAAGTGTAAATAAAATTTATTTTCTGAGAAAACAAGATAGTGGAATAAATTAGGTTAGGTATACCTCTGGCACACGTTTCCTTAGCATTCTTTGTATATTTAGGTATTTGGATCTTGGGTTTAGGAGAAGAATCTGGATTGAAAATACAGATTAAGGAGATAATAGCATGTGATAGCAAAGAGAGGGGTGTGGACAGACTGCTGAGTAGGCAGCAGTGGTGACTGAGAGTTAAAGGAAGTGGGAGAAAACCAGGAGAAATATCTGCCATTGAAGCTGAGGGAAAGTAAAAATGTCTCCAAAGAAAGGTTAAATCTTATAGAGAATTAGTAAGCTAAGGAGTGAAAAGTGTCTGTTGAATTTAGCAACAAGATATTTTGGATCAGGTTGGGATATTCTCAGTTTTTGCATAGTATAGAGTAGGGCAGTGGGAGTAAGTTGAAAGTGATAACACTTATCCTTTAAACATTTCCTCTCTTTTTCCTTTGGCTGTTGTTAACAAATGTCTCTCCTGAGGGAGATTTCCAAGAGAGCAAAGAGAACATTATTAAGAGTTAGTGAAAGTACCTCATTTCCTCCAAGGGACAGTTACGGCAGGGTTTTTTTATCTGCCTGTTTGTCTCACATTGAAATTCAAATGTGAGATAAACGTTTTGCTACAAAACATTTATTAACTTGTATACTTGGAATAAAAATGAAGTCAGACTTTTCCTATCAGATAGTGGGACTTTCAATTTGGCTGAGATTTTGATAGTGAGAACTGGTCATTATCAAGCATTTGTAGATTAAATAAGCCAAAAATGCAGTTTCAGTATTTTGATGAAAATATACTTCATGCATGTGATAAAATCGTTTATTAAACCATAATATTGGTGAAGGTATATTGAAATATAACAGCCCCCTTGCTCCCTTGCCCTGCTTTCAAACAAAATGATTCTCAAGGACTCAGAGTTACACTTGATAGTTGCTTTGTAAGTCTTTATGACTCCTTGATTAGATTGTCCTTCAATTTTGTTGAAAGCTGCCAAATAATCAAAGTTTATTTTAAAGGAGCTCATTGTACTTCTGACAGTTCCTAAAATATATTACACTTCTTTCTTAATGTTTCTTTTGTCTTGAGTATTCTTATTTCATTATTTGCATGGCTCTTCCCAGGAGGGGGAGTCAGTTCTACTAGAGTGTAAATGCAATACTTAGAAGTAATATAATGGCATTACGGTTACAGGTTGAATTGAACTATCTTGTAATTGTGAAATACTGCTTGCTCACAGATATTCTGGGAAAAGATAGAATTTTATAATAGAATTTGTACATAGTACGTAGTTTATTAGCAGACTTTGTAATACAATAAAAAGAAATTAAATCTTCAGAAGAAATCAATCCAACATCCATTGAAAGTGGTAAAGATTTAGAACGATATAAAAATTTTACAATTAATTTCCACGCATTTTAATTCTTTCTGCTGAGAGTTTAAGTACTATAAATTTAATTTCAACTGTTATTGAATCAGTAGGTAAAAACCAAATATTTTTAATAACTACTGTTGTAATGCAAGTAGTAAAGTAAAAGATAATAACTCAGATTGTGCTTGACATAGGAAAAATATAAGGCTCTAGGAATAACGTAATAGACCGACAAAAGGGCTGGTGCTATGGTTGCAATTTTTCCATGTATATCTGTATTTATATCTATATCTTTTGACTTATTTATATAATACACATATACAAGCATACTCTGCTTCAAGAAAAACTGAATGTAAAAGGTAAATTTGGGACTTACTTTATAAGGAAAATTTATTGCAGGGAATAAAAAAGCCACTTAGGCATTTATGGAAATGTATTTATATTCAGCTTTTTATAACACATCTGTTTAAGGAGGTGAGATACATTTGTATAATACTTCCTGAAGGAAATTATAGACAGGTTTATTTTCCTGAGTCCTGTTCTGGGAGTTCCCTTCTTTCTTTCATTCATTCAGAAATTATATTGAAAACTTTAATTACCTTTAGGGCTCTGTGTTAGGTGCTGCATGGATTAGGACTGCTTAAGACAGAATCCCTAGCTTTAAGTTTTTCCTGTAATCTGGCGTTAAGTTTTCGTTCTCATCTAAACTTTTTCTGTAAAGGACCATGAGATGAATAACAAAATATGTTTATTCTAACGACTGGAGCCGAATGTTCAGACAGGAATAGTGTGGATAAGGTAATGAGATGCTAGGCTAGAAAAGTCTTACATACTGAGAAGAATATTAAAGAGGTTTCAGATGTCTCTGGAATAATTTTCAGTGAACTACAAACAAAATATATCTTATCATTTAGGAACAGAATGAGTCAAATTATGATCAATTAGGTATTGTGTATACTGCTTTCATTTAGATTTGTTCACTTAGCTCTTTATAAATTTCTTTTGGCTCTAGTTTTCTTTTGAAAGCAGAGGAAATAGTTCCTGATATGTAACATAAGAACTAGAGATGAAATGGATGTTGGAGTTAAATAAGAATTTATTTCCTATTATTTACCAATAAATATTAGTTATAGCCATGACATCATACCTAGTATTTAGGAACTCAACAGTAAATAAAGTTATGTCTGGGAAGGACTTTTACTTTTTTAATTGTTCTGGGGAGACTTAGAGTTTTTGTGGAGGTGTCTAAGGGACCAGACTCCAGAAAAGTAAAATATTTGTTTCAAATCATACAAGTAGATAGTGGCAAAATCAGCATCATTGTGTATTTTAGTACTTGGGCTTTTAAAATTAGATTTAGGCTGGGCATGGTGGCTCATGCCAGTAATTTCAGCACTTTGAGAGGCCGAGGTGGGCAGATCACTTGAGGTCAGGAGTTCGAGATCAGTCTGGCCAACATGACAAAACTCTGTCTCTACTAAAAATAGAAAAATTAGCCAGATGTGGTGGCTTGTACCTGTAATCCCGGCTACTTGGGAGGCTGAGACACAAGAATCATTTGAACCCAGGAGGCGGAGGTTGCAGTGAGCTGAGATTGCGCCATTGTCCTCCATCCTGGGCTACAGAGCAAGGCCCTGTCTCAATCAATCAATAAAATAAATTAGATTTAAGGTAGTTTTTCCTTATAGTAATGGAAATTATACTAACTACACTAATTTTAGGACTCAATACATATTTAGTATTTATACCTCTGGTGATAACCAGACCTCTTAGAGAGGATGTAGGCCAGATCTCGTCATTTAAAGACTCCTGCCCTGTTTTTAATAGTAGTTTCATCAGAACTATAGTTAGGGATCCAGGCCAATTTCCTTGCAACGGGGTGGGGACACAGTAAAGCTATGGCTCCTGTGTTTCTTTTTATCACGGGAAAGTGAGACTACCAGAGAATATTTAGAGGTCAGCTCAGAAACACTGTTTATTGATTTGAAGCTATGTTCGATGATACCTTGTGGTAAATTGGTTTAAAAAGAAGGACTCTTTGACTTTACAAACAGCAGAAATCATTTGACTCCGTCCCCAAGCCTAAATATTTCTTGGAGTCCCCCCTCTATGAAATAGATACAAGCAGTAATGCTTTGGTTGCTGCAAATTGGGGAAAGCATTGGGGTTGTTGCATTCTGGCGTGGCCTCTGAGGTTACCATGGAACTTTTTAGGGCAGCAATTCCAGTTGTGCTACCATCATAAGAACCTTTTATTTAAAAAAAAAATTCAGAGATTCAAATTCATTAACCCTGGGTTGGTTCTGAGAAAATGTGTTTTTGAAAAGCACCTTGATTATTTGTGAGTTTTAACCTGATTTGGGAACCACAATCTGTAGTGCCTCATGGAACAAAATTTAAAAATCAGTGACCTAATTCAAAGTAATATTTAGCCAATCATTGAGTTAAGAATATACCTGAGAATTTGTCCATTAATTGGTGGAGACCCACATAAAATGCTTATTAGTACAGCACTCAATACATACTAGTTATTGTTGTTAAACTGTTTTGAAAACCATTATTACATGGGAACCAACATTGATTTCCCAGAGTTCACTCAGAATTCTTTTAGGTGTGATATAGTTATTGTACAAGAAGAAAATTAAGTAAAGGCAAAACAGTCTAATGTTTTAAAACCAAATCTTTGAAATACCTGTTGGATAGTAGTCACATCTTTAGGATTTACTAAAGGATAAAAAGGTCCCTTAAATAGTAGATTCATTAATTAAATCCTAAGTATGAGAGTTACTGCTGGTTAACCGAGATACTGTCTTTGAAATGGTATTTAAAAATAAAATCAACCAAACTTATTACCTATTACCAAAATCTGGCTAGAGAACTCTTAGAGCTAAGCAGATACAGATAAAACTTCGGTTGCAAACATAGGTGCAACCCTCACTCAAAATTTTCAGTTGCCCACGTTCTGGGGCAGCAAACATGAAGCTTTGAAAGATTAAAACAAATCCATTCTTTGTTAATATTTTCAAACTTTTTTTCCCCCTAAATAGAGCTGGGCTACGGGACCCAAACAAGTGAAAGCAAACAATATAGGATAAAGAGACTGAATTTGTCTCTTTGTTCATTCATGTAGTTAGCAAATATTTATGAACATTTACCATATGCTAGAGATTGTGCTAGCTGTGGTAGGCTTAGCAGGTCAGGTAATTAGAACTAAACTACATGATGATGATGATGGTGATGATGATGATGATGATGGTTTTTTGAGACAGGGTCTCACTCTGTTGCCTAGGCTGTAGTGCAGTGGCACACCACGGCTCACTACAGCCTCGACCTCCCAAGCACAAGTGATTCTCCCACCTCAGCCTTCAGAGTAGCTGGGACTACAGGTGCATGCCACTACACCCAGCTGATTTTTTTTTTTTTTGAGACAGAGTTTTGCCCAGGATGGAGTGCAATGGTGCGATCTCAGCTCACTGCAACCCCCACCTCCCAGGTTCAAGCGATTCTCCTGCCTCAGTCTCCCAGGTAGCTGGGATTACAGGCGTGCACCACCATCCCCGGCTAATTTTGTATTTTTAGTAGAGACTGGGTTTCTCCATGTTGGTCAGGCCGGTCTTGAACTCCGGACTTCAGGTGATCTGCCCACCTCAGCCTCCCAAAGTGCTGGGATTACAGGCATGAGCCACCACACCCAGCGATTTTTGTATTTTTTTTTTTTTTCTGTTGAGACAGGGTTTCCCCATGTTTCCCAGGCTGGTCTCGAACTCCTGGGCTAAAGTAATCTGGCTGCCTTGACCTCCCAAAGTGTTGGGATTATAGGCCTTAGCCACCTCACTCAGCCATAATTATTTTTGTATTCTGCTTTTTATCTTAACATGAATGTATTTCATTGTTATGTATTTTAAAAATGACTTAATTGCTGCCAAGAAAATATAGTTTACTCTCTATTATTGGGGCATTTAGACTCCAGTTTTTTTCTTGGTGTAAATACTGTACTGATCTCTTTATGCCCATCTTTGCATAAATTTTGACAAAAAATAGTATTATTTAGATATAGTATGGAAACCTTTGAAATCCTTGATACATGTTGCCAGAGGTTGTATATACACCGTGCCAGAGGTTGTATGATACGCCCCAGCATCACTGCTCGAGTGTACCTCCCTGGCAATTTGGGGTAGTTTCACTTACTTTAAATAATGTAGCCAAGTTGACGATCGGAAAATGAATTTTTTTTCTTAAAAAGACTTTATTGATGTAAAAATTAAAGGAAAATGAATTTTAAAATTGCTTTGATTAGCATCTTTTTGAATACTAGTGTAGTTGCACAAGTTCATTATGTATTTTGGCTATAGCAACAGCTCTAATAGGTAATACTTGCTTAACACTTAATGTGTATTAAGCGTTGTTTGAGTACTTAGCACATTTATCTCATTTAATCCTCACAACTCTATAATGTAGCACTGTGAATAAGTAACGTTTTCAAGGTCATGCGTAGTTATTGTAAGTAGCAGGACTGGTATTTGAATGCAAGTGATCTGGTTCCAGAGCCCAGAATCTTCTTTACCAGGTCGTGTCTTCATTATTTTTTCAATATTTCGATAGTTTTTTTTACTGTTTTATTCTAATAAATGAATTTTTATGTCTTAAAATGTATTTATTCTAATCATTATTATTCTAATAGTGTCTTCCTTATAAAACATTAAAAAGAAATTAAGAAGTTCTCCCTATGAGAACTTTTATCCCACCCCTTGTGATAATCAATATTAAGAGTTGGATGTTTGGTTTCTGCAGACATTGTGCCTTCTCTTTTTACCTGCGGTTTTCTTTCCTTACTTTCTGATCCTCCATATAATGTGATATACTATATGCTGTTCTCTTATAAATAAATAATAGAAAAACTTCTATCAGTTTTTTTCAAATTGCCTTGTGATGGTAATTCAAATTACATTATTCCTTTCACTTAATGGGATAATAAATATATTTGTAGAAAATCTTTACTGCTTTAATAGATAACTATTAAGCTACTGTAAGCTTTAGAAGGTCTCAAAGACAGGACAAGACATTAGGGGGAAAATAAAAGTACAGTTCGTACTCTCAGCAGGAAAATGAAGTACAATTTAAGATGTAGTAAGAGATCTAACAAAGCTATGTATAGTACCAGACAACTAAGTAAGAGACACCAGAGGGCTACTAAAGAGCATTACTTGATACTCTATATGAAATATGACTGCTCGTTTTCATTTTAAGAGTGTAATATTGGGTGTTCCTAGATTGATTCTTAAATTTTATGTAGGAAATAAGTAAGACATTTAGTATTGAATATTGATATTTAGTATTGAGTAGTGCTCTGACCAGATGGAAGAACATTTGCTCATCTCTGCAGTAGAGCTTATCTGTTAGATGAGATGTTAACTGGATTTTCACACCTTTTTCTTTCTTCTTCTTCTTTTTTTTTTTTTAATGATTCTATGATACTTTCTTAAGAATTCATTATTTGCTCACATACTCATACTCTTGTTCATTATGTGTGATTATGGGTGGCAGATACTAGCTTAGATAAAAAAGGGGATAAAACCTGATCCTCTTTGTGAATTAGTGAAAAATTGTTTGAAAGAATTATAGTTGATTTTTCTAGAATGCATGCTTTATACAAAAGAAAAGTGAAAGTAATCAGCGAGTCAGGGACAAATATAAAATAAAACACAACTTTTGGAAAAATTCTTTTGATTTTTTTCTTTTCATGAAGATGGATTGCTTTATAAAAATCAAAAATTTTTACATGCCTCTGTGATATGTAGTGCTACCCAGAACACGTTAGGTGGCTTTTAAATTTTATTCCATATCAGGGTAAATCTTTAGAGCAATACATATGGCATACTCTGATGGAAGATCACTAAAAAGAATGCTGTATTTTATATGTTTATCTTGTATGGCTACAGAGTTCTGAAAAGCATAACCTGTTACATAAGTGGTAATTAATGCAAATGAATATATCATTTGATTTTACATTTTGAAATCTAATGAAGATACTGTACATTCTCATTATGAGTAAAGCTACTTAATCTAAAAGTGACTAAAACAACCAAGAGAGGCTTCTTATGTACAGAACTGGTAGATTCATGAGATTTATTTGCTAGTGTTGGAACTAATTACCTGATCAGTGCTATGAATAATATGTTTGCAGTGTCCTATTATTTCGCAGGCTTTTCAAATTCTCTTAATTAGGTTAAGGTCAACAAGTATGTGTATACTTTCCTAAACGTATTTTATTATTAAGAGTAGTAGTTGAAACTTTTTCTGATTTGGACTTGATAAGCATTTTAGTAAAAAATTTCTTTTTTGCCTTGTGATTCTGGTCTTATAATAATGAAAAAATGATTTTGTCTTAAATATGTTTCCCCATTATAAAAGTAATTTGTATTCATTGTAGAAAAGTTAGACAATGAAGATAAGGAACAGGACAAACATGAAAAGCATCTGTAATTTCACCAGTTAGAGATGGTTGCTGCTTACATTTTGGTGTATATGCTTTTAGACTTTTCCCTCTGTCTATATATATATTTTTTGTTTAGTTGATTGAATGAAAACATATTCATTCCACAATTTTTTAAGTGTCTATTATTTGCCAAGTACTATTCTAGATGTTGGAAATTACAGTGATCTCTGCTATAATGGAACATTCATTAGGTGAAATATGTTTTCTATAAAAACTTTAGTGTATTTTATTTATAATTTAGTAACCTAGTATTTTGGCTTAATGTATCATAAATATTTTTCTACTTCATTAAATACTTTTCTATTAGATGATTAAACATAAAATTATTACCTGGTTAAGATAATACTTATTTGTTGTTAAACAAATCAGATACCACTGGAAAGCTTATAATGGAGGAAAGCTAGAACCCATTCTCATCCCTTTCTTCTCTCCATCAGTCCTGCTCCCTCAAGGCAGCGACTTTTAATTATTTTTATTTTCAACTCTTTTAATTATCCCCAAGTCTGTAAATCATATGTTTATATCACTGTCTATTAATCACCTTTATGTGAGTTCCTGCAGATGTAGCTTATCAAAGTCTCTTTGCCCGCCTTTTCTTCCTCTTAGTCCAAGAACCAAGAAATAAGTTTTTCTCTCCTCTTCCTGTCTCCTGCCAGTGAGCTGGCAAGGGAGTCTGGGAAGTGTAGTTTGCTTGTTTCTCAAACCAGGTTACACCAGAGAGCACACAAGTGTGGGAATGGGAATGACCACCAAAGGACAGTTAACTTGCCCTGGGTTCAATGTCGTGACCCCTCTGCCACTGCAGGTAAAGTATTTCTGTTGTTGAATTTAAATACTTTTATACATCTCTACAAATTGCCTTTACCCTATTATCAAGTGCTTTCAAGGTTTTAGTCATTTTATTTATATCAGTTATCTTTTTGTTATTCCAAAGACTTTTCTTTCTTAGAGCCTTCTCTGGTTTCCTGCCTCTATATAAAACTGTGCTTCCAACTGTTTTTCTGGTTGAATCTAGCTTTCTGGATTCCATCTAACTTTACTTTCCTCCCTTCTCCTTTATTTCTCTTGGTTTATTTTCTTACTTTGCAAGGATATCTCTCTAAGTCAGTTCCTAATAATATGCAGGAAGTTATCCCATATACACTCCTGGGTTATGAAAATGCTATTGCTCTGCCCCTATGTTGAATAGTTTGGCAGTATATAAAATTTTAGATGGAAATTATTTTCCCTCAGAATATTAAAAATCTTGTTCATCTTTAATAACCTCTCTTATTGATAAAAAGTCGGATTTTTTCAGATTCTAGTTCTTTATAAGTGGTCTACCCTTGCCACTGGAAACTTTTAGAATTATTTTTTATTTTTGGCCTAAAATTTCCCAGTGGATGTCTATAATTATTTGTTGTTATTTCCTCCCTCCTCCCTCAGTTGACTGTGATCTTCACTTGGTGATCTCTTTGAATGTGAAAACCTGGTTCTTCCATTAAGGGAAATTTGATCTTATTTCTGATACTTTATTTCATATTTTTTTCTATTTTCCCTTTCTAGAACTATTGGTTGTTAGACTTCTGGATTCTTTTCCATCTCTAGTCTTTTCTCTCATAATTTTTATCTTGTCTCTTTTTCAAGGAGCTTCTCTTATTTTCTTTTTTGTTGAATTACTTATTCTGGTAATTATGCTTTTAATTTTCAATGGTACATACATTCTTCTCTGCCTGTACCTTGTCATGACAACTTGTTCTTGATTTATGGATGTGATAGCTTCTTGAATCTATGAGAATACTTGTTAAAAGCATAAAGTTATTTTTCTTTTCCTTGAATCATCTTTCTTCTTTATGTTTCTAGTTTCTTGAAATGTGTAGTGATTCTTGGTTGGCTGTGCATTTGAAATGAGGCAGAGAAGCTGCTTGGAAGCTCGCTGAATGTGGACTGGCTTTGTCAACTTCTGACCTTTGCTTTATGATGAGCAGTTGTGCCTAGTTGCTCTCCCCCTCACTACCCATTTGGTTCAGTTTCGTTATGTTACTTTATTTTTTCTGTTCACCTTCCCACCTTGTTTTAGTTTCTTTAGAGAAGAGCTCTCTGATGTTTCTTTTTTTTTTTTTTTTTTTGCTGGAGGAATAACCTGTGTGTTGTGTGTATAAGTTACGAGAATTTAATTGTACGTAGCTAAAAATAACCAATCCCTCATTTTCAGTCCATATGTCACTATAGTCATCCTGTGCACTTGATGTTTCTGAGTCTGGATCTTCTTTGGGGTTTTGTAAAATAGGCATCTCCATCTGGGAATCCTGATACCTCTGTGCATGCTTCTTAGCACTTTTCAGTACTTCTCCATCTATTTCTTGTCAACCAGAAATTTATTGAAATAGTGCATCTGCTGATGTTCTTTTCTCCTTCCCTTCATTATCTTAATTGTTATAGCCATTCCTAATGAATTACCCTAAAATTATCCTAAAATATAACAGTTTAAAATTAAAATATTTACTGTCATCGTAGTTTCTTGGGAGCAATTTAGTTGGGCAAGTCTTTTTTGTTTTTCTTAAATCCATCACCTCAAGCATTTTCTCCTTGTTACAAACAGTCCAATTACACTCCAAGTTATTTTGAAATGTGCAATTAAGTTATTGTTGACTGTTGTCACCCTATTGTGCTATTAAATAGTAGATTTTATTCATTCTTTTTTTTTTGTATTTATTAAATTGGATGATTCTCGTTCAGTGTCTTCTATCAGATTGCAGTCAAGCTGTTGGCCAGGGCTGTTGTCATTTCAAGGGTCCCCTTCCAAGCTCACTCATGTGGTTGATGGCAGGCCTCAGTTCCTCAACTGGCTGTTGGCATGAGGCCTCCATTTCTTGCCGGTGGGGGAGGAAAAACTTTTCTGTACCCATTTAGGTTCAATAGTTAGGCCTACAAATGAAACTGACAAAACATAGATCAGCGAGAGAAAAAACAAAGTTAGTTTGTATGTGTATGGAAGTGCACAAAAGAAGGGGCTTGCCAGATGGTTAAAGTTAGTATGCCTAACTTAATGGGAGTATGCCTAAAGTTTCTAGCCTAACTTAATGAGGGAAAGGGAAGGTGGAGAATAGGCTTCAGTGTAAGAAAAAAAATGGAATTCTTTAGGAAAGATAAGTGGATTTTTAGAGGAACAAATAGAAGTTAAGAAAGTTTGTGGTAATGTTTGTTTTTACAGCGGGGAATGGTCTTTTACATCTTCTTCATGGCCCTAAAACTCTCCTGGAGAGGGGGTTTGTGATAGTTTTTACTCTCGGTCTTCTTTCTGGGAGTGAAGCTGCCTTGAAGAGATTTATGGCAGCTTCATTCTCAGAAGTTTCTGCTTTTAGTCAGATAAGGAAACCTCTGAGAAGCTGCCTTTCTGCATTTGTTGACTCTCAAATGTCTTCTGATTAAAATAATCTTCATACCAGCTCTGGGGTTCCGAGTGGGTTCTCAAGCTGCCTGAGTCTCCTCACCATATGGCAGCCAGCTTTACTCAGAGAAGATGATCCAGGAGACACCCAAGATGGAAGTAGTAGTCTCTTTATAATCTAATCTAGCCCCAGAAATGACGTACAATCCACTGCTGCCATATTCTGTTTGTTGCAAGTAACATATTAGTCTAGCCCATACTTACAGGGAGGGGAATTAAGCTTCATCTCTTGAGGATAAGAGTGTCAAATAATTTTGTGGACTTTCAGGACATATTTTAAAAGCCATCATATAGTTTTATACTTAAAAAAAACTTGCTGTTATTTTAATAGTGTCTTGGGAAGAATCATTCTATTATATGGATCATTCCATTGTATAAGTGCATCATACTTGGACAATTTCTGTGTGGTTGTAAATTTAGCTTGTTTTAGCTTTGCACAGTGACAGTATCGTGGCCAGTGAGGTTTATCTAAGGCGCGATTATTGCTAATTGAAAACTTTAAAAAATTAGCTTGTTTTGAAATTTTTGCTTTTAGAAGAATACTGTGATAACATTATTCTAAATAACGTTTTTTCAAATGAGTAATTATTCATCTGATTAGCTTATAATAGTTTATTGCTATGTTCTGTATACTCCAGAATACATTTGTGGAAACATACATACATTTTCTTTAGAGTAAAATACTCCAGTATATTTATTATTGTAGCATTTTTTTGTAGCAAAATATTTTAAACACCAGGTTCTGAAATAACTAATGGATTTTAATGATTTGTTGAATAGATTCATCACTGAACAGTTGTCACTTTTGATTTCATTTTGGGATCTTATGACTTCACTAGATGGCAGCAGAGGACCAGCTTTAATTCAGGCTGCTTTTGTGAAGCAGCAGAATTCTAATGGTACCCAGTGTATTGGACGTCTATTTAATACTACAATCCAGAATATTAGCTGGGGATTATTAAGATTAGTGGAATCATATATACAGCATTACTGAAAGCATAGCCATTTTGACAACGTTGGTATGTTCTTTTGTGCATTGCATCTGAATCATTGTATTTGCAAATGACCCCAAAGTGCCATTTTGGACCTTTTTTGGCAAAAACAGTGTAGCCGTATTAAAGTCCCTGGAAGTGTTTTTTTCTGTATCAGAAAACTGAGACGTTCTTATGTTGGAATCTCAGAAGGAAAGAATAATATGAAGGTTCTCTTTATCCCATTTTGATTTTTATTTTGCTCTTAATTGTTTGTGTTAGGAGCAAAGGAGTCTAATAAAAAAACATGATGTTGGAATGTAGCTCTTTTATTTATAGATAGTGAAATTTATGTTCATAGGATAGAAAAGTGATTTGACTTGTATGTGATATATGAGGAACAATAATTTTTATATATGTACCCTAATGATACATTGGGAAAAATTCTAAAAACCGTATGTTTTAAAATCACATATAGGCTTTTTATTTTCTGGAAGAACTATATTTGGTTTTTGCATGTTTGATGGTAATTTGGTTCTCAAAAGGCAGTAATATATGTGAACTAGGTAAAGAAAGCAGAAAATGAGTAATTCAGACATCGCTTTTAAATTGTGAAGTCTGATTTGAAGATTATATAGGTAGCCCATCTTAGTATAGTATCTCTCTGGCTTTCAGTCCAGGTTTAATGTTGCTGCTATGTTTGCTGGCGGGTGAGCTTCCTTGGACAAATTTTATTTTAGTAACATTTTGTAATTTAGAAAAATTGAGTTTTAAAATACTTTTGCATGGGCAGAGAATTAAATTTTGTCTCCCCGTGAATTATCTAGAATGACATTTAGGTGTTTTATGTCTTACGTTTTATCCTGATAAAATACTCTGGTATTTTAAACTACTGGCTAGAGTTACAGGCTACAATATATAACTAGAACAAGTCAAATTGCTGCACAAATGACAACCTTTAAGCAGATGCACATTGAGTCTGTTCTGTGATCTGGCCTTGGTAGTTGCTTTAATGTTATGAGTCCATAATATATTTATTTTTGCAGTCTCACTAGTATTTAGCTGTTGAAATTGGTGCATTTGGGATTTCTCCTGGTACTTTTATGTGCACATGAACAAAGACTGGTGGCAACCAGTTAATTTCTAATAGTTCGATTCATTAAGAATTACTTACTGGTGTTAAAAGGAAAATAAAAATGGAGGTCACAGTTTAGATATATCCCAATGCCAACTGCCTATAACCCTGTAACCCAAACTCAGGTCATTCTGATTGCCCTGAAACAGGCAATCTACTTATAAAAGAGCCACAAAGCATGAGGTTTACCTCTTTGCCAGCATGATTCAGTGAAATTAAACCAATCAGTTATAGACAAATTAGCTTACACAGCTCCACTTGCATTAAAATAATGTTAGTGTCTAATGGCCAGTCATGAAAAAGGTCAAAATACTTTCTCCTTTATAAACTGCTGTAACTCCTGTAAGGAAGCTTCTTATGACTTGGTTTGAAGTCACAGATTTCAGTCTGTACTTTTGAATGACAATGAGCTTTAAAATTTTTCCTAACTTGGTCTAATTTTATTTTTGATACCAGTAAAGGAAGAAATTACAACTCACTTTAAACATTTGATGCACTTAGATATGGTTTTGTTTACCTAGATTTTTCCTTGCACTTAGATATGGTTTTGTTTACCTAGATTTTTCCTGTGTGCATGAAGCAATGTTAAACAAAATCAAGCATTATCATGTTGTGTATCTTCTACATGTGTTTTTAATTCTCTTTCTTAAAAATAGCTTAGTTGTGTTATTAGCACATTTCTAAATTTAAAATAAATAATGGGTGATCTTTAATAAAATATTTATGGTAAAATATAATACCTGTGTTAAAAGTAAATTTATTTCAAGTTTCTTATAGATTATTAGATCCCTTTCAGTAAAATTTTTTTTTGAAAATGGTCATTGTTCTAATATAAATAACATGAGAGTATGAAAAAGATGGTGCTTCCTTTAAAGGAAAATTCCTAATTCTGACAAGAGCCGCCAAATACAGTATTTTGATATGTGGTCAATTTCAATGGCAGTAAAGTTTTAAAAGGAAAAAGAGTTTGTGGATATTTAAAAAAAGAAAATTGAAGACATGGTTCATGCCCTTAAATGGGTCAAAATCTAATGAACAGTGTGAAATATAATTGCATATTGCATATAAATAACATGACAATGACTCTAAGAATGTAGGAGTTCTTAGGAGGATAATGAGTGAAAGATGAGTAACATGGGTAGAGGGTGCAATGTGAAGAAAGTCATGAGGTAGAAACAGCCTGAGCTGGACCGACCTGATTAATAATTGACATAAATCCACGATCTTTGTAAGGTCTTACAGTTAAGGCAGTTAGGTGCTTACAAGAAAATTGTTACACTGGTGGCTGCGTAAACCCTTTGTTTATATTTTGGAGCATGTCAGAGTTTTAGTGATTGCTAAGCCATAAGCTTCTGATTTAAACTTTGACTGGAATGTCGACTCCCACTCCTTGAATTATTCTTAGGAGGCTGTTAATAAATGGGAGATCCTTGATCTCAATCTTCTTGAAGTTTAGGACCACCTGATTTGCTGAGTCAGCTGGTTAGCCCCATGGATTTTGAGGCATTAAAAGAGCTGTTTTTTTTTTTTTTTTAATTTTCTTTCTTTCTTTTTTTGGGGGGTGGTGAGATCAGGTTAAGAATATGGTAAGAGACTGTTTTCCATAGTGATACAGAAGGCAGGGAAGTGAACACTCTGAGGAATAATTCCTGTGGCAGTTGAAGGGGAAGCACTTCACCTACTTCTGTGACTGGAGGAAGAAAAAGGTGGTGATGGCACAGAAAGCTAAGCCTGGAGACATCCCTAAGGGGCTTTCCTAGCAGGAGGCACCGGAAAACCCTGTAGTAATTGTCTCCCAGGTATCCCTTCCAACACTTTACTTCCTATTTTCAGTTGTAATTCAAAGACTATTAGGTGAACCTTTTTTGGGACTTAGTGAAAATTTTACTCAAAGTAGATTACATGTAGCATTAATTTAGTGAGTCTAGCCAATACTGAATTTCAAAGGTTGCATAATATAAAATGTGAAAATTAGAAGACCGATTAGAACTAACTTGTGATCATGCTTAGTTTTTCTTCTACTCTTTGCTCTTTTTAGTCCTAGTTAGGATCAAAACAAGAACATTTCTGTAGCTAAGAAGAGAAAATCTATTGAATATAACTTTTGGACAGATTATTTAGTAAAAACTTTTTTTTTCAAATTAAAAGAAATTTTAAAATTCTTTTGCTTTTTTTGGACATCTGCTGTCTGGCTTTCCTATTTTCTTTTCGTTTTTTTTGAGATGGAGTCTTGCTCTGTTGCCCAGGTTGGAGTGCAGTGGCGTGATCTTGGCTCACTGCAACCACAGCCTTTCAGGTTCAAGTGATTCTTGTGCCTCAGCCTCCTGAGTAGCTGGGACTACAGGTGTGTGCCACAATGCCTGGCTAAATTTTGTATTTTTAGTAGAGATGGGATTTCACCATGTTGGCCAGGCTGGTCTCTAACTCCTGACTTCAGGTGATCTGCCTACCTTGGCCTCCCAAAGTCCTGGGATTACAGGCATGAGCCACCATGCCTGGCCCTGGCTTTTCTATTTTCTTTTGCAATTTGAGTGTTAAGGGTGGCCTGAGGTTATTTAATCTAGTGCTTCTCACAATTTTATGTACATGTGAATCACCTGGAAGTCTTGTTAAAATGCAAATTCTAATTCAGAAAGTCTAGGGGTCCAAGATTCTGCATTTTTGAGAAGTTTCCAGGAGATGCTAATGCTATTGGTCCAGGGACCACATCGTAAGTAGCAAGAATTGACTCCATTTTCTCAGGATATCAAAGCCAGAGAGACCAAGTGGTTTTTTCAAGGTCCCATACCTAGTTAGTAATGGTGGACTTTTAATTTTTAATGTGACAGAGTCATATTTCTCAGATAAGGAAATACTTAAAACTGGGAGAAGTCTTCTCTTCCCCTAATTAGATGGCAGCCCATTTGTTAAGCCAACTTTATTCAATTTGAGTCTTTAAGATGTGTCTTAAGATTTTCTCTTCCATCCGTATTGCTTTTGAGGATTTGAAGAAAAATAAATAAATGGATATACTGATTTATTTGAATGTCTGTATTATGTTAGAGTCCTTACATTTTGAACTTTAGATTATCAAGAAACAGGTTTAAGTGACCTTAGGAGATAGTAAGCTATCTATATTATATTCAAATCTAGTTTGTGAGGTAGAAGCTTCTTGCTTTGGTAGGTTAAATCATGTTTTTATTTAAAGTGACTGTTAATGTATACTTGTTTTCAGACATTTACAAACTGAAGAAGGTAATGTAACTAGTTTTTTGTGTCTTTGATGGTGACTGTATGAATACTTTTTGCTCTTGTCTTTGAGGTTTTTCTTGTGCCTTAAGAACTTTTAGGCTTGTTGCAGGACTGGAGGTGGGGTATAAATATGTGTGTGAGTGCATACTACTTGGGGGAAGTGGGACTACATAGAACCCTTTCAGCCCTTGATAATTCCATAATTCTCTAAGTCTTTGAAGATTAGTGAATGGAGGAGGATGCATATTCTAGCCCACACAAGTGGCAGTTAATGAGATGTATTTTGCCCTTAGCAAATGAATTCAGTCCTAACTTGACAATTCTTTTCAATAGATGAAAGGTATGCTTTGATAATTTACTAGTTGCACTTCTCCAAACTGTTAGTTGATTTTATAAATTTGTAGAGTGGGAAGACTTTATCAATTTTTATTGTTATGACAGCTATTATATTTCTTTTTGGTAGATAAAGGAAACGTGAACCCATGTAGATTTAATTATAATTTTATTTAAGTTATCATTTTACTAATCTTTATTTTAATGAGATAGATTATGGGACCAGAAGATGATCATTTTCCATTGTGTAAGATAGCTTTTGGGCTTATTGTGTATGTATACTATTATTGTTAGTAAATCTTAAGAAATTGTTTCCATATATTTGGATAGTTTAGGCTCTGGGTTTGTTTTTATCATTCTAATGTTTAGAAAACAAGCTCTTGGACAGATTGAGACCCACCTGATTCAAGTTTTTTAAATATGAGTTCTCTCTTTTGAGTTATTGCTCACTCAGAGCAGCATCTGATTTTACAAAATTTACTTCGGTTATACCTATTCATAGAAAAATGAATTAAGGAACTATTTTACTGTAGTTGTTGTCTGCCTTTGACTGTGTAAATATGTTGATGCATTTGGGTTTGTGGTCTGTGGGTACCTTTACAGAGATACCTGTGATTCATTTCTCTACGTTTCACAATTTCTGAGTTCAGTTATCTCTTTTCTTCTGTGTTCAGAAGGGATGGCTTCCTCTTTCCTGTTTATAGGGTTTTTAAACTAATCCTTCTGTTTTATTCAGGGTTTTGTTTGATCATTAACCCCAACTCTAACTCTTCCTTGGATTGTATGAAGTAGTATTATTAGTAGTAGTTGTAGCTGTAGTACTAATGATATCTAACAGTACTTAATTAAGTACTGTTTGCCTTGGACATAATAACAATAGCTGGCATTTATTACTATGTATTAATCACTATTCTGGTGTCCTTTATATATTAACTCACTTAATTCTTTTCTTCAATTTTTAAAATTGTGGTAAGTTACACATAACATAAAATTTACACTTTAACCATTTTAAAATATGTTCAGTGGTATTAAGTACATTTATATTGTTGTGCAACCGTCACCACCATCTATCTTCAGAACTCTTTCATCTTGTGTAACTGAAAGTCTGTACTTCATTAAACAGTAACTTGTTATTCTTCCCATTCCCCCTAGCAACCACTGTTCTCCATTCTGTCTCTGATTTTGAGTACTCTAGGTACTTCATAGGGAATGATACAGTGTTTGTCTAGTTGTGACTGGCTAATTTCACTTAGCATAATGCCAAGTGCTATTCAAGGTTCATATGCTGTAGCATATGTCAGAGTTTCCTTCCTTTTAAAAGCTGAGTAATTTTACATTTTATGTATATGCTGGATTTTGCTTATTTATTCATTCCTCGATAGATACTGGGATTGCTTCAGTGGTTTAGCCATTGTGAATAAGGCTGCTGTGGACATGAATGCACTAACTCATTTAATTCTTAAAACTGTCTTAGGAAGTGAGGACTTCTGGTGAGGAAACAGACAAGTCAAGTAACTTGTGCAGAGTTACACAACTAGTAAGAGCTGATAGGGAATGAATGTTCTTAGCCACTATAGTAGAGTCCCGTATATTTTTCTATGCTGGTACCTTCTCTTGTGCCTACAGATATCTTCACCCCTCTTTGCTATATATTAACATGTAATTAATGGTATGTAGTACAAATACTTTTAATACTAATGTTGGCAAATGAGTAAACAGTTCATTTTATTTATTAATGTTTGTTGCATTTCAACTATATTTCAACCCAGTTACAAAATGAAGTTGAAAATCCTTAATCTGGATTTTAACACTCCTACTTGCTCCCTGTATGCTTCTCTTTCACCATGATGTGATGATTTGTTGTATGTAGTAGCTGTATAATTCCTGTGCAAGTTGGAGTGATGGAGTGTGTTGACTAGGACCTATTAATTGGAGTATGGGAGATTTCATGGGAGTTTTGAGGAGGAATTTGAAGATATGTATTTTGAGACAAGACAGTATAGTAGTATAGCTACATAGGCTTAGAAACAGACATATACAAATTTCTGAGCAGTGGAGGATGGCAAAATGAGAAGAGAATAAGGAAGTTGCAATTGTGAAGTTAAAGCAGGAGTTTTAAATTCACAATTGTGAAGTTAACTGCAATTGTGAAGTTATAGTTAGGACTTGGACAGCTAGAATGGTTCATAATATTGGATGAGATTTTTGATTCCAGTCTGTCTGCTTGATTTTTAGGGATTTAGATAGCAAGCACTATTAAGTCTGGAATTACAGGCTCTGGAACTTGAATTTTTCATCAGAGCCCATAATTATTAGCAGTTTTACCATTGATGGTTTGCAAATAAATTTTTTAACATTGTTGAGTAATTT
The DNA here is from genome assembly GCA_036589455.1 of Ateles fusciceps. Taxonomy (NCBI): domain Eukaryota; kingdom Metazoa; phylum Chordata; class Mammalia; order Primates; family Atelidae; genus Ateles; species Ateles fusciceps. The sequence goes on from JAZHEH010000065.1 coordinate 42,385,899, forward strand.
GGAACATATTTGTTCCTTACTTATATTTGGTTATATTATGTATGTGTCATTAATTTTGTGGAATGGAGAGAAGAATCTAGAAACTGACACTGGGTCCCATGCCCTGCTAAACTCTGTCATAGTGTTGCTTTTTAAATTGACAGAAAGACTTGCCCAGGATTCTGAAATCTTGATGGTTGAAGGGACTTTCTTGAAAGAGATTTTGAAGATGATCAATAATCTGTTAATAGATATAAGCACACACACTGGTTTGATAAGGCTTGAGATTTTGTGATTCTTTATGGTAGGTACCTCTAGGTCTTCAAAATTTACTTTTGATGCATTAACTAACATTAAAATGAAAGTTACAGTCTTTTAACTTAGGATTTTTCTGTACACATGATTTACCAAGTACTGTTTATTAAGATTAAACCGTTTAGATAAACAGGACATAGCAAAAAATCTGTGGTAAAACAACATATAAAATAAAGATGGCTATGCTTATGTAGAAGACACACGTTGACAAATTGTCCAAATCTTCAGTGGCATGCTGCTGGCCTGCCATTTAATGTACAATTAACATTCTAAGATCAAAGACTAGTTACATAAATTTGACAATTAAATTGGTGGGGGAAGTTAATGGGCTTTGCAATTTAAAATTAAATATTACATGTTATCACTTAATTACTCTTGTGTGCATGTAAGTGATCACATAATAGAAGGGAGCTGTGGGCTTAACATGAATTTAAGACCATAAAGCCTTAATCAGTCACATCTGTTTCATGACTTTAAATTGATGTGGTATGAGTATGAAAGAAGAGCTCATCCTTTGAAGAGGCCTGCTGTGCTTATAGAATCAGTAAGTCAAAACAAAAATACCTATAGGGTTAGAATCTTTTATACTGGTAAATGAAAATTTTGATAGTTTTTGGTAAAGAGATTGTGTTAGAGCTGTGTTGTCATTTCACTGTTAGCATCAATAAAAAGTAAAAAAATGATTAAATAATGTTATTATATGTGTGTGTTCTTTTAAATTTGTTAACATGAAACTAAGGACCTTAATATGAGTTAAATTATGAGTAATTGAATTTCTGGGAAGATGACATAAGGTAAAGTCCTCAAGACTGCCCCCTCTTCAGATACAGTTGCAAGTCTGGGCTGCAGAACTTCTGACTAGCCAGCTTCAATCTGGGGTTCTCACAGCCCCCTCTTTGGATTTGATTAATTTGCTAGAGCAACTCACAGAACTCAGGGAAACTTACGTTGACTGGTTTATTGTAAAGGGTATTACAAAGAATACAGATGAAGACATGCATAGGGTGAAGCATGGGGGAAAGAGTGCAGAGCTTTTATGCCCTCCCTGGATGTGCCACCCTCCAGTAACCTCCACGTGTTCAGCTGTTCGGAAGCTCCCCAAACCCTGTCCTTGGTCTTTTATGGAGGCTTCATTATGTAGGTGTAATTGAGTAAACCATTGACCATTGGTGATCAATGTCATCTTCAGCCGCTTCTCCTTCCTAGAGGATATGGGGTGATGCTGAAAGTCCCAACGCTCTAATTTTACCTTATTCTCTCCTGGGACTTGTCCCCATCCTGAAGCTACCTAGAAGCTGCCAACCATCAGTCAACTCATTGATATACAAGAAAGCATCATTTTGGTGTGTCAGAAGATTTTAGGATTTGTATACCAGGAAATGGTTAAAGAACAAATACATATTTCACAGATGCAAACAAATGATGTTTAAATTATCTGAAGTCTTTTTCTGAGATTCATTAAGTTTAGATTATGTTTCTATGGAATTATAATATAAATGGTAGATTCCCAAACTAGCCTATAATGCTTATTCCTAGGGTAGCTTAATTACTTACTATGTATATATACTATGAAAAATGACAAAATGTACTGTTTTAACATTGGTAATTAAGCATACTGCCATTACAACATAAGGAGTTTATGAAAACTATTTTGAATAATTTAAAAACTTTGGGGAAAATGGATTGGATTGTATAAGATAAGAAGGAGTTAGAGACTGTTATATAAGGAGATTGTGAAGGGGGTTTGATACTGATTCTTTATTGTCTAGATAGATTAAACAACTTATTACTTTAAATTTTGCTTGATGCGGATGTGTCACTAGCTTTGATCAGAGTTTTAGTTGGTTCATGAATGGAACTAAGTTAAAGGAGGTGAGTAGGAGAAATACGTTTTTTCTTTTTTAAAAAATTGTGGTAAAATATACTTAATCTTTCTTATGTAAAAAGAGTTGAAAGAAACAGGAAAAAACATGTTAAAGAAGACATGGGAAAACTTTGCAAAAGAAATTGTCAGAGACAGAATTTACTGAGCAGTGAGGCAATGAGAGAAACAGGCAAAATGTGCATGAGCCCCATGGGGAAGGAAGAAAGCTGGAGTTTGGCAGGTCAGCTGTTCTTGTATTGTTTTTTGAACACATGAAGGTGCTGGTGAATAGGGGGCATGGTCTGACCAACTGCTCCTATGTCAGGAAGATTTATGTATTCTGTCTGGGAAAGTGGTCTGAATTTTCTTTATATGAAATTTTAGTATACTTGAATTTATTTCTGTATACTAATACAACTTTGAGAATTAGCGTTAGGGACTTGTGTGCCAAGTCTATTGGGAATAGAAATGAGAGGAAATGTGGCTTGTATAGAAATAGCAGAGGTTTGGTAGTAAATTCTTATGAGAGAAAAGATGTCTAGAGAAAATAAACTCTAGGCTTAGCATTATACACTTGTCTATGTTGAAGGATAGTAAATAGATACTGTGTCTCTTGACGTGAAGTTATTATGTAAAGGGCTAGTAATCTTGGTATTAAGGATATGTTAGGGACATTACAGTGCAATTTCATCATAGACACATTAAACTTCCTTATATTTAGCTGTATATATTGGGGCAAAAACAACAGCAACGAAAACCATTAGCATTCTTTTTTTTTTGAATTAAAATAAAAAATAGAGACATGGTCTCGCTATCTTGGCCAGGCTGGTGTTGAACTCCTGGCCTCAAGTGATTCTCCTGCTTTGGCCTCCCAGAATGCTGGGATTACAGTTGTGTGTCACTACACCTAGCCTTGTTAGCCTTCTTGACTGTAAGCAATAGAAATACACTTTGGCTAATTTATGCAAATAAATATATTGGAAGGCTCTCAGGAGAACCAATCTTGGAAAATGGATAGGAATCAAGGAAAGCCAGCAGCAAGGACCAGAGCCAAGGTCGGGGCACAGAACACTTTGATTAGGAAGCCACCATTCGCACTTGCCGACAGTGTCTCTGCTGTTGCTATAAATAATTCTGCAACTATTCTTGTGCCTGTCTGTTACTCACTCAAGTTAAATGTTTTGGGAAAGGAACATGGATTGTCTGGTTTAGATCCTGAGCCTATTTCCAGCCTGCTAGGCTGAGCCTTGGTTTCCATCTAAACTCATGGTGTCCGTCATTTCTTCCAAACAAAATGGAACAATTACTGCTTCCTTCTTAAATGCCCTGTGCCTCAGTAAATATACATAGTTCCTGAAGCCAGAACTTGGAACTTCTCTCATTTTCTCGGTCACATATCTAGTAAATAGCGTATTGAATTCCTGTCAGTCTACATCTTGAATATCTTGAGTTTATTTATCTCTAAAGTTATTGTTACAACTGTCCTAGTCCCAGATTTCTCAGATGGTCTATTTCAGAGGCCTTATAATTTCTCTTGTCTACAGATTGACTCCTACCCTGTTGGTATATACATTATGTGGTGATGAACTTTTTAAAATGCAGATCAGATTATGTCATTAGTTTGCTTAAAACCTGTTAGTGGTCTGCATTTATTTACCTCCATGTCTCAGTTCCAGTCCACTCTTTTATACTGTGTTGGGGGCTGGGACTTCGCAGCCTACATTTCCCAGACTCCCTTGCCAGCTTGCTTCCTGTTGAGTTTTACCACTGGGAGTACAGGCAGGAGTTTGAAAGGTGAGAGAAGGGACTACTGTTGTTTCCAGTTTCCGTAAGGACACCTCCAGCAGCAAAGGACAGCCATCACTCCATTCTCCAACTTCTTTTGTCACTCTCTGCACCAGTCTTGCTGTTCCCTCTCAGAGATGCCAGCTTCTGGGTAGGGCATCCTAGGTATATAGAGTGACACTTGTATCACTTCCTAACCTGCTGGACTTTGTTCCCTTAGTGGTTTGAGCATCCTCCATTTGGCACCTCTTTGTAGGGATTCAAACTTAAACTACAGGGCCATTTGTGGCCACCTCCTTAGAGGTTAGAGTACCCTGCCACATGGACTTCTTTCACCCTCTTCCAGGCATAGCCCCATAATGCTTTTCCTCCAAGCTCCTAGCTTTTCAATAACGGACCTCTTCCGTTTTGTTACCCTAATCCTGCGGGTCAGAGTGCTTCCTGCTAGTATTAATCTCTGAGTTTCTTCAGTCTTCCTGTTTTATGTTCTCAGCTTTCCAATATCTGTGTAACTAACTTGTGTATTACATCTCCTGGGTTTGAATTCTGCATTATGGTTTCTGTTTGTCCCATACAAGTAGTTTGTAGTTTTCTGTTTTCTAAGATAAAGTGAAAAAAGAAAAAAGTTGAAATAACTGGTAGCTAGCTGGAGGTGGGGGCGGAGTTAAAAAAATTTTCAGGCTGACACGGTGGCTCATGCCTGTAATCTGAGCACTTTTGGAGGCTGAGGTGGGAGGATTGCTTGAGGCCAGGGGTTTGAGGCTGCAGTGAGCTATATTTACACCTCTGCACTCCAGCCTGGGTGACAGAGCGAGATCCCTTCTCAGAAAAAAAAAAAAGTTTTCATAATTCCTGTTTCTCTGTTACTTCTCTAGTCTCATGCCCCACCATTTTCCTGCTTTCTCTTTACACTTCAGTATTCTGAACCGTTTTTAGTTATCAGAACATTGTCACATTGTATCTTGTCTGAAGGACAGTGCACCTGCTAGTCTTTGTACTCCAACCCACCCATCCCTCATTTCTCTTCCTCTCCTGTGCTACAACCTATGCTTGATTGACTCCTACATATGGAATGTGAGAGGTAGTATGCTTTAGAGGGTGTACAAATAAACTATTGTCTAGGTTTTAATATCAGTGTTGCTGTTGTGCCAGTGTTATGACATTGGACAAGTTACTTATGTGTGTCTTGGTTTCCTCATCTGGAAATGGGGGATAATAATTTTGTTGACCTGGTAAGGTTGTCGTAAGGATTAAATGAGTTAGTAAAAGAGTTAATAAAAGTGCTCTTTTGTTCAGAACATAGTAAGTGCTCAATAAGTGTAACCTGTTGTTATCATCAACTGTGCATGAATTCCTCTGGAAGGCCTTCCCTGATCTCCAGACTCTGACAGGCTCTCCCTTTGTAGGCTCCTGTAACAGCTGCTACTTCACTGTTCAAATATGTATTATGGTTGGAAGTATTTAATATCTTGTTTTCTTGTTAAGAGTGTAAATGATAAGAAGTTGAGAAGAGAGTCTGTGCCATTTGTTGTTACAACCCTAGCATTTAGTACTGCCTGTCATCTAGACTGGCTCTAGGTGAGCCCTTGAACATATATTTAAAAAATTGATTTAAAAAATTTAAGAGAAAAACCATAGTAAGTGTGATAGTGGCTAGGAAAAATGGGTAGAGATAGGGATGGTGGTGAAATAAGTCAGTGTAAATGATCAGTTTTTCTGTTTTTATTGCTCATCAAAAGGCTCTAGTATGGAGGCCTTATGATAGGAGAAGAGGAATATCTGTTGTTTTGAAGCCACTGTAGTACAAAGAAGGTGGTTTAGGATCCTGGCTTAGTTCATTGCCACTTTGCAGAGGGAAAATGTTTCTCTGGGTCTGATTATAGACTACATTTCTGGCTTGGTGGCTTTTCTCCCTTATAGCTTTAACTTTGCCCCCTGTGTCTAAAAGCAATTTGTGTTTATTTCTAAAAATTTTGAAAATACATAAAAGCATATGAGGAAAGCAAATATCATTGCTAATTTAGATATGGCAACTCTTAATATTTTGGTATAGGTTTTACTGTCTGTATTTATGATATACATACAGTTTTATCCTCCTCCTTTCTCCTGTAGTTAGTTTATGTATCCTGGTTTTAAACTTGCTTTTTTCCCACTAAACATACTGTAAATCTCTTTCCATACTAATGAATATTTTTATCATTGTTTAAAAAATACTTGAATGGTCTGCTTATACATGAATATGCAATATTTATTTTACTTATTTGCTGAATGATGGACATTTGTGTTTTCACCTTTCCACTGTTATAAAATATTATGATGAACTTTCTTGTACCTACAGCTTTGGTTGACAAGTATTGAGTGCCTTCCTTCAGTGTGTATTCAAATAGACTGTGCAAGGTACTCAAGCTGTGGGAAAGAACAAAATAGATATGATTTCCGCCTTCATAGAGTGTAAGAGAAATTCGTCAACTGATGAGCAGAGTTGGGTCTAAATTGTTGATGACTTTCAATTACAAGGAGTTTAAGGACCATTTTACTGTCAGACACTGGGAGGAATGTGAATTAGGACTCTAAGATGCTATTAGTTACCATTGTTTTCCATCAGTTTTCCTCCTCTTAATTTCGTACTTCCTAATTTTATTAATGTATAATAATAAAATTTGGTGGCTTTACTTAATTATATATCTCACATTTCAGTGACTGCTCTGAACGATTGTTTCCAGTTATGGTAGAAAACCTGCATTTACAGTAGTCTATAAATCTGGCTTTTCTGTAGTCCATATACCTTTGGTATATATACTTTAGCATTTTCAATATAGGAATCTTATACTGAATTAAATTTTGCCTTTTAATGAGAATGAATATAATATAAATACCTATTAATAATTCTGAATATTAAATTTGCAGTTGAGATAATTTCTCAATTAATAAGAAATTTATATTGCACCGCAGTTATATACTAAGCTAGTATCTGACAGTCTATGAGGTAGTTGCCTCTTTTTAAAGAATCTGGCTGCTTGGGCGTTGGTGGTGCAAGCCTGTGATCCCAGCTACTGGGGAGGCTGAGGCAGGAGAATCACTTGAGTCTGGGAGGTAGAGGTTGCAGTGAGCTGAGGTCGTGCCATTGTACTCCAGCCTGGGCAACAAGAGCGAAACTCTGTCTGAAAAAAAAAAAAAAGAAAAGAATCTGGCTGCTTTCAGGGACTTTGAGTAATGTGGAAATACTTCCACATTCCTTACCTACCTTCCCTAACATGAAATAGCTCATAACTTTTTGTTAGTATCATATAACAAAAGAACATATGATTTGGAATGACTGGAGTTCAAACCAAAAATTATAGCCCAGAAACTTGTGTTCCAAAGCCTGAAAATTTATGTGTGCAGAAGAATCCCTGAATACCAAGTGGTAAATAATCTCTCTGGTGTTTCTGCAGATGCAAGCTGTGTTTCTCATAAGCTAGCCTTTGTTGTAAATTCCATCCTCTAAAGCTTTTTCTTCCTTAGTCTTTTAAATCTGTTTATGCACATGTGTACATAGAAAGTATTTTCTTTTCATTGATACTCTACTTGATTTAAAAGAAAAGATCTGATACTAAGATACACACAGGTGTGTGTGTGTGCATGTGTGTGTGTGTGCGTGTGTGTGTAAAATATTTACCCTGGGATAATATCTATTTTATTTAAACATTAAATTTAAAATTTAATTCTCAACTACTGGGCAGTCAGTGAAAGGGGAAATATAATTTTGGTCATCATTATTACATGATCATAGAGTAAACCATTTATTTTTTCTGAATTGTAACATTTATTAGCTTAAGTCAGCTTTTCTCAAATTATAAGTATAGAACACCAATTCTGTCAAATTTAGCAGATATCAGGATTAAATTTAGGAAAAAATGGATTAAGATGAATAGACTTATTTATATATTTTATCATAACTTTAAATATCCTAATATATATCTTGATTTTCTAAGAGAAAGATACAGTGTTTTCCTAACTTACTTGCCTTGAAATACCCTTTTGGTGAATGTCAACTTTGCAGAATGCCAGCCTAAGTCTTTAACAACATGATGGGTTGTGTGTCTTCCATGCCATTTTTGCAGATGTTGTCATCATTGCTTTTTATTTTTTTTTATTTTATTTTACTTCTGGGGTACAAGTGCAGGTCATGCAGGGTTGTTGCATAGGTGCATACATAACCAGGTGGTTTGCTGCCTCTATTCCCCCTTCATCGGTATTGGGCGTTTCTCCCCATGTTATCCTTCCCCACACTTCCCACCCCTTGCTATCCCTCCCCTAGTCCCCCCATGTGATGCTCCTCTCCCTGAGTCCACGTGTTCTCATTGTTCAACACCCACCTGTGAGTGAGAACATGCGGTGTTTGGTTTTCTGTTCTTGTGTCAGTTTGTTGAGAATGACGGTTTCCAGATTCATCCAAGTCCCTACAAAGGACACGAACTCATCATTTTTTATGGCTGCATAGTATTCCATGGTGTATATGTGCCACATTTTCATTGTCCAGTCTATCATTGATGGGCATTTCGGTTGGTTCCAGATCTTTGCTATTGTATACCGTGCTGCAATAAACATACATGTGCATGTGTCTTTATAATAGAATGATTTATAGTCCTTTGGGTATATAGCCAGTAATGGGATTGCTGGGTCAAATGGAATTTCTATTTCTAGATCTTTGAATTGCCACACTGTCTTCCACAATAGTTGAACTAATTTACATTCCCACCAACTGTGTAAGAGTGTTCCTATTTCTCCACATCCTTTCCAGCATCCGTTGTCTCCACATTTTTTAATGATCGCCATTCTAACTGGCGTGAGATGATACCTCAGTGTGGTTTTGATTTGCATTTCTCTAATGACCGTGATGATGAGCCTTTTTCACATGTTTGTTAGCCTCATATATGTCTTTTGAAAAGTGTCTGTTCATATCCTTTGCCCACTTTTGAATGGGTTTTTTTTTTTCTTGTATATCTGTTTTAGTTCTTTGTAGTTTCTGGATATTAGCGCTTTGTCAGATGGGTAGATTGCAAAAATTTTTTCCCATTCTGTTGGCTGCCAGTTCACCTTAATGATGGTTTCTTTTTCTGTACAGAAGCTCTGAAGTTTAATTACATCCCATCTGTCTATCTTGGCTTTTGTTGCCACTGCTTTTGGTGTTTTAGTCATGAAGTCCTTGCCTACACCTATGTCCTGATGGTTTTGCCTAGATTTTCTTCTAGGGTTTTTATGGTGTTAGGTTTTATGTTTAAATTTTTAATCCATCTGGAGTTAATTTTAGTGTAAGGTGACAGGAAGGGATCCAGTTTCTGCTTTCTGCACATTGTTAGCCAGTTTTCCAAACACCATTTATTAAATATGGAGTCCTTTTCCCATTTCTTGTTTTTATCATGTTTGTCAAAGAGCAGGTGGTTGTAGATGTGTGGTGTTGCTTCCGAGGCCTCTGTTCTGTTCCATTGGTCTATGTCTCTGTTTTGATACCAATACCATAATGTTTTGATTACTTTAGTCTTGTAGTATAGTTTGAAGTCTGGCAGTGTGATGCCTCTGACTTTGTTCTTTTGCTTAGAATTGTCTTGGCTATGTAGGCTCTCTTGTGGTTCCATATGAAGTTTGAAGTGTTTTTTTCCAGTTCTGTGAAGAAGGTCATTGGTAGCTTGATGAGGATAGTGTTGAATTTATAAATTACTCTGGGCAGTATGGCCATTTTCATGATATTGATTCTTCCTAACCATGAGCATGTAATGTTTTTTCATCTGTTTGTGTCCTCTCTTATTTCGTTGAGCAGTGTTTTGTAGTTCTCCTTGAAGAGGTCCTTTACATCCTTTGTTAGTTGTATTCCTAGGTATTTTATTCTCTTTGTAGCAATTGTGAATGGCGGTTCATTCTTGATTTGGCTCTCTGTCTGTTACTGGTATATAGGCATGCTTGTGATTTTTGCACATTGATTTTGTATCCTGAGACTTTGCTGAAGGTGCTTATCAGTTTCAGGAGATTTTTGGGATGCAACGATGGGGTCTTCTAAGTATACAATCATGTCGTCTGCAAATAGAGACAATTTGACTTACTCCTTTCCTAATTCAGTACCCTTTATTTCTTTTTCTTGCCTGATTGCTCTGGCTAGAACTTCCAATATTATATTGAATAGGAGTGGTGAGAAGGAGCATCCTTGTCTAGTGCCAGTTTTTAAAGGGAATGCTTCCAGTTTTTGCCCACTCAGTATGATATTGGCTGTGGGTTTGTCATAAATAGCTTTTATTATTTTATGATACGTTCTGTTGATACCTAGCTTATTGAGAGTTTTAGCATAAAGTGCTGTTGAATTATGTCAAAGGCCTTTTCTGCATCAATTGAGATAATCATGTGGTTTTTGTCTTTGGTTCTGTTTATGTGGTGAATTATGTTTATAGACTTGCGTATGTTGAACCAGCCTTGCATCCTTGGGATGAATCCTACTTGATGATGGTGGATAAGCTTTTTGATGTGCTGTTGCAATCGGTTTGCCAGTATTTTATTGAAGATTTTTGCATCTATGTTCATCATGGATATTGGCCTGAAGTTTTCTTTTCTTGCTTGAGTCTCTGCCGGGTTTTGGTATCAGGATGGTGTTGGTCTCATAAAATGAGTTAGGGAGGATTCCCTCTTTTTGTATTGCTTGGTATTTTATTTGAGCTTTCCTTTTGTTTGTTTGTTCATTTATTTATTTATTTTTGAGACTGAGTGTTGCTCTGCTGCCCAGGCTAGAGTGCAGTGGTGCAATCTTGGGTTACTCCAACCTCCACCTCCTGGGTTCAAGCAATTTTCCTGCCTCAGTCTCCCGAGTAGCTGGGATTGCAGGTGCCTGCCACTGCACCCAGCCCACCTAACTTTTGTATTTTTAGTAGAAACAGGGTTTCACCATCTTGGCCAGGCTGGTCTTGAACTCCTGACCTCGTGATCCACCTGCCTCAGCCTTCCAAAGTGCTGGGATTACAGGTGTGAGCCACCATACCTAGCCTCTTTGTTGATTTGAATTCCTTTTGAAACATAATCCAAGGCAAAGCTTACTTCTTCCTAGTAGCTTAGATTATCCACCAGGAATTGTTGCTTTTGAAAAGCATGTGCAAGAAGGCCTTGTGAACTAAGTATTCCTGTTGTCTGTATGCTGGCTGGCCTGGTATTTGGTCTAGGAGTCTTTCAGATACACAGTCAATCCAGACTGAGGCTGAATTTATTTTTCCTAGTGAAACCTGAGTCTCCATGCTCACCATCTAGTAGGGCTGCATCTTATAGCAAGGGCCTGAGCTCTCCATCTGCTCTCCAGACACCTGCTGGAACTAGTTATTATTATTATTAAAAAAATTTTTTTTTTATAATTTTCTTTTTTTTTTTTTTCCTTTTTCTCTTTCTGTTTTTTTGGAACTAATTATTTTGGAAACGGCAAAGAACAACGTATTTCACAATCTAATCCAAAAACATAAGCCCCTTTGGTCTTCCATGCTGCTCTTTTCCATTTTATTTGTACATTTGTTTTTCCTTCATCAGCTCTCCTGTTTCTCCTCACCTATCCTATACATGTGTACTTTGCTTTTCAGAACATTGGTTTGTGGTTAACCAATTATCCACTATTATATTAGCTTCCATATACTCTGTAAGCTTGCATCTCTTCATTAAATATGTCTTCTATTCTCTAATCTTAACCTGATTCAGCTGCATCTTTCAGTCGTTGCTGCGTCTTTTTTTGGACATACTTCATGTACTTTGTGGGTAGGAGGTTGGACAGTCTGGTCAGTGTTCTCTTTCATTTTCAGTGGTACCTGTAGACCTCTCTTCTTACTTTCTTTCATTTAACATCAAACACCAAGCAAAAACAGCCTAACAAAATGATGCTGTTTCCTTGCGACTTAGGCCTTTTAACTGTCTAATCTTTTTTGCTCTCATTTTTTTTTTCTCATTCTTTTAAGTCTTTGGTTCCTGGATATGATCTTCATTTTCACCCCAAGTCTTCTTCCTGTTATCCGTTTGGTATCATAGCCTCCCAGACTGTAATTTCTTCAACTTGAATCCATGTGGACTTCATATTTGGTGTGAAATAGAACTCCATTCTTGATTTACTGATGGGAGATCAGTGATGATAACCTGACCATTTGAAGAACGACAGGTTGTTAAGTATATGAATTCCCCCATGTATTGATTGAATTTAAGAAGGTAAGGGCTAATTGAAAATCTTAGGGCTGTGTTTAAAAATATTTTAGTTTTATAGTCATAAATGAGAAGAAAAATTATACCTGATATTGTAGTATCTGACTATACCATGATATTAATTCAAAGAGAGGGATTAGCTGTTTTGTTAACAGGTGTGGTAGAAAGAGCACTGGATAATTTGAAGTCTGGCAAAAGGCAAATCACTTACATTTTTCACTGTTTTTTTTTTTTTTTTTCCCAATTTTGAAGTGGAGAGAATAATACCTAATCCATATAGTTGTTGAGCTAATAAAATACATTTATGTATGTGTATATGTGTGTGTTGTAAACTTTGAAAGACTTTAATGTTTAAGATCTCATAAAAATTAGAGCAGTATTCTCTGTTAGGATGGATTCATATACTCTTGAATATCACATTATATCCACAAAAAACTTAGATTTCCCTATACTCTGTGTTTTCTATAGGAAATGAAAAAAGTTAAAAAAAATTATTATTTGTGAGCTAGGCGTGGTGGCTCATCCCTGTAATCCCAGGACTTTAGGAGGCTGAGACGGGCAGATCAGTTGAGGCCGGGAGTTTGCAACCAGCGTGGCCAACATGGTGAAACCCTGTCTCTACTAAAAAAAAGAAAAAACTAAAAAACAACAGATTAGCCAGGCATGGTGGTACACACCTGTAATTCCAGCTACTCTGTAGACTGAGGCACAAGAATTGCTTGAACTTGGGAGGCGGAGGTTGCAGTGAGCCAAGGTTGTGCTACTGTATGCTATCCAGTTTGGGTGACAAAGTGAGACTGTGTCTCAAAAAAAACATTGTTATTCATGATACTTTAATCTGCATGATAGAGGCAGTCTAGTGAACATTAGTCTATAAAGATGTTTAAGGTCTATATAAAACCAGTTTAACTGTTATTTCTTATGACCCTGTTCTTGATATTATACTGTTAATATGAGCTTTTTAATGTTTCATTTACAGGTACATGATGTTGATTGATGGCACAAATGAAGTTTTTATGATTGATAGAGACAATTCCGTGTTTCATGTTTCAAATCTGGAATTTCCATTTCGTAAAGATCTTCGTATGCATTTATCAAATACTCTCTTGGATGGTGTAAGTCATATTTGTATATAATATGAAATTAAACATTGCCATTTTTCTTTTTCTTGTAAGTAAAGTGTATTTCTTTTGGTAAAGAAATTTTGAATCAAATCTAACTTTTATTAGGATGTCAAATTTAATTTATTTCTTATGTGTTTTTACATTGAATTAAGATCCTTTTAGGGAGTGATCTGCCAACTGAATCTTTGAACGTAATTAGGACTTTGAGATATTTTCTGTAGTGGAGAAATTTGTTAAAGATGTGGAAAGGGTGTTAAATGAGTGCTGTAGTCAAATATGTATACATATGGACAGTCATATAATTTTGCATGAAAAGAAACAAATGTTACATGTGGTTTATAACTTGTCTTTTCCCCCCCCCCCCACTTAGCAATATGTTTTGGATGTCTGAATGGTTTACCATTGTATATATAGCGACCATAAATTGGGGTTTCTAAACTATCTTGATTCTGAAAATTGTAGGGTTAAAAAATTGCTTGTTAATAATATGACCCTTTCCAACAGCCTATCCTAGACCTTATGAATTGGAATCTCCCAGGGGCCTACATATCCATACAAGTGACCAAGTGATTCTGATTAGGCAAGTTTGAGAAACAGTTCTGTAATTTATTTAACCAGTCCCCTTTTGTTGGACATTTTGATTTTTGTGTTTTTTCCTGTGTATAGTAAATTTTCATTCTTATGACAGCATGTGTAACAAAATACCATTTTCTGATAAAAATGATGTATATACATGTGTACATGTGTATAGATTTAACTGTCATATTATAGTTAATGTGACCGGCACCCTTGGAGTACGTAAAAGTCAAGTCACTATACGGGTACATAGAAGTCACAGTCATTTGTGGTAACTCTGGTAGTTGATTCATGGGAACAGCCGGAACATTTTAGTTTCTGTTATCTTTATTTAAGGTACTTTTTTTTAGGCATTATAATTAATAAAATATAAGAAAGGAAAAGCATTTGTCACAAAGTTTAGGATAGCTTATAATTGAACTAATGTTTGTTGAGTGCCTATTGTGAGTTGGTTTACCAAGAGTATGGGTATTGCTTAAAGGGTTGAGGAGAAGGCCTCACCCTTGAGACATTTTGCTTAATTGAGCAGGGTGGAGAATGAATGGTAATGATGAAAGAGACCTTCGAATAAAATAATAACCAAAGAGAGGTATTTAAGTCCTGTGGTAGTTTAGAGGAGAAATAAATCACATCTAGTTAGTCAGGAACTAAATATGTTTTATGTAGGAGTTGGCATTAGAAACAGAAAGATTTCTATAGAAAGCGATTTTTGATGGACGTGGGCTGAGGGCATTCTAGGTAGGAAATAATGCTAAAAATTAGATGTTTAACCATCTGCAGATTTAACTTAGCAATACTATTTATTTCACCTCAAACTTGGATAACTGAGAGCAGCATAATAGATTCTTGTGAGGTGTGAAAATAGCAATATGATTCATGATGTCAGTTTACTTGGACTAGAATTACAGTTGCCATATCTGTTTTTTTTTTTTTTTTGGTTAGTTAATTAAAACAGTCCTCTGTAGTTTCCTGTTTCTTCCACATTTTCATGTGCAAATTGTTTTTGTAAAATTCCAAATCCAAGAATAACTCAAACCACCTAATTGTCTGACTGTCAGATGTGAGCATTGAAGCTTTTGTTTTGCTTTGCTTAATTATGTTCCTTGACCTATACAATGTGGAAAACAGGAATTTAGAAATGTGGCATTAATTCACTTGTAACAAATCAGTGAAATTTCATCAATTTAATATTGAGACTAAGATAAGAATGTAGCAATCATTAAAGTTAATGGCAAGAATTTTGGAAAAATTCCATGTCTTTTTCAACTATTAATTTTTTATGAAACACTGCATGCTTATTGTTGAAATTTAGAAAGTCTGTAAACATAAAGTAGAGAAAATTAACAAACAAGAGAGATGACATTTTACATTTTGATGTTAAAAAGAAATATTACTTTAGTAACTTTGTTGTGCTAATAATTATATAACTTGTATAACTAATATATATATATAGCTGACATTTAATATATGTTGTGTGTCTAGGTTCCATTATTTCTCTTCAATCTGGAACCGCTTTTAGGATTTCTTTCTTTTTTTTTAATTTAGGTTTTTTTTTTAAATTGAGATACAATTCACGTACTATGAAATTCACTATTTTAAGGTGTTCAATCCAGTGGTTTTTAGTCTATTCACAAGGTCATACAATCAAGACCACTATCTAATTTCAGAACATTTCATCATCTTTATGGACTGTGATGATCAGAACCATGGGGGCCTTATGTGAAAGATTTCAAGGAATGAGTTACAGAGATGAGATTGAAGGCTGACAGGTTTTGAAAACCCTTCAGTGGTTCCCTGTTACTTGTAGCATAAGAGCCAAACTATTCACTATAATATTCTTTATATCCGAAGCATGCCTGTGTCTTCAGTCTCATCTTTCGTTGTGATTCCTGATCACAGATACTCAGCTTTGGACAATTTACCCCAAGCTATCTTTTTTCATGTCTTTGTTACACCATTTGGTCTATCCACTATCCTCGTGGAAAATATCCTCTGCATCTTTCAGGATGCAGCTAATGATCAGTACCTTATTACCAAACTTCCTCTTATTCTTCAAGTAGAAATAACTATACTCCTTCTACTTAGGCTTAGGTAATGGTTTCTTACAACAACAAAATATATTTTTCCTAAATCAGTTTCTTTTTGTAATTTTAGATGGTTGTATATGGAATTTCTGTTATAAAATTAGATAGCAAGAAAACCTATCTGGTTTCCTAGAAAGAATATGAGGAAAGAAAAATGATTTTAGGTCAAAAATGTATTAATAATTAAAATTTTATATAATACTTCATTTTATACCTGTAGTCATCCTTTAATGTCCTCATCTTGTTCTGCCAGGCTGCAGATTTTGTTTTGACTTCTTAATGGCTATGGTAGATTTGCAGTGATCTGTTCATGCTCTCTTGCCGTTTCCTTTGATCAAAGCCTAGTAAAGTGGCATAAAACCAAGAAAGACCACATGGGTCACATGAGAATTAAACTGAGGGTGCCATTTATTGTCTTAGATTTTATGGTTAAAGTAATTGGCATATAACAAAATTTAAAGCATCAGTGAGTAAACAAAAATATTTTAAAAATGATCCTGATTTTAGAATTTAAGATTTGTAGTCTCCCTACCCTTAATTGTTGCTTAGTAATTCAAGCATAAAGCAAAATGTAGCATAGAAATTCAAATACGAAAATATGATGAGGTATTATCAGGTGATTCTGTTTCAATATAGAATAAATGCATGATGGGGATGGAGGTGCTGACAGTTTATTGATATGATCTGGGTACAAGTGTGTTCACTTTGAAATTTCATCAAGTTGTATATTTATGGTTTATGTGCTTACTGTGTGTATGCTATATTTCAGTCAAATTAAAAATGTTTATTAATGTATGAAAAAACTTACCTTCTGTTCTTTTTCAAGGAGATGATTATCGACAGAGTAAATGGACAGGCTGTTCCTAGATATTTGATATATGACATAATTAAATTTAATGTGAGTACCTATATTTTATAAAATAAAAGTTATTACTGAAATAATGGATATATTTTTGACAAAGAGTCTCTGTTACTGCCTAAGAGATAGTAGGAAAGAAAATTTGTGACTCAGGTTACTCATTAGGTATCTTTTTGTTAATACTTTTATATTTCCTTTTCTTTCCCTTATTGTTAATTTTTGCACATTTCCTTGTTTTAGGTTTCTTTAACTTCAAGTGAGTAAAGAATAATGACTTAACTCTGATGAAATAAGACAGCATTTCATAAAATGAAAATTTCTTGGTTTTAATTATCCTGCACTTGATTTTTTTTCTTTTAAATCTCATGAGTTTATTTCTGTCACCAAAACAACAACAGTAACAAAACAAAAGAGAAACTGATTATGAGCTGTTGAATGGGCAATAAATTGCAGTTTAAGATTCAGGATTGTATTAATTCAGGTTATTAAAAGGCATTTTGTTTTCCTGGAAATTTTTAATGCACACGTCTTATTTTTTGATTGAATTTTTATATTTAAAACACAGCTTCAAATTCAAGAGCCTCAAGGCCAGAAATCAGCAAGTTTTATTTTGTTCTGTTTGCCTACTGTATTCCTCAAAAGTACTGCTTTCCAGAATTGGCTTAATCTTATCACAGATTTTGGAATAACATTCATTGGCCTAGAACTAGACATAAGGGGTCGGGGTGGCTTTGTTTCTTTGTAAATAGGGAAGTTCTGTGTCCTTTGTCTCTTAATACTGAGTTCTGCTTTAATACATGTTCAGTCTGGGCTTACTCTCACTTCTTAGCTGAGTACTCTGTCTTAGATAGCAGTTTTCTGATACTTTAAAAATATGAAAAATTTCAACATACACAAGAGTCTAAAAAATAATATGAGGAATACTTATGTACTGACCACCGAGATTTGTGAAGCTTCATACTTTTGCTCCACTTTGTTTTTAATAAGACATAATTCATTATAAATCCAGTAGAAGTTTCTTAGTTACACCTCTCTCCTGTTCTCAGATCTCTTGCCCAGAATCAGCCTCTATCCTGAATTTGGTGTTTATTGTTTCTGTGCATGTTTCAGATACTTTTACTACCTATGTGTTTATCCATAAAATAGATATGATATACTTTTGCAAGGTTTCTAGTGTTATATAAATGTTATTATACTGTACCACGATAGCTGACTTTTGTTCCACATTATCTTGTTGAGACTTCTTTGTACTAATATGTGTAGATTTAGTTCATTTACTTCAATTATCATTGAGTATTACACTGTATAAATATACAGAATTTATCGTTTTTCCTTTTGATGAACATTTGAGTTTCTATTTTTTGCTTTTATATTACTACTGTATTGAACAATTTTATATGCTTTTTCTTGTGCACATGTGAAAATTTTTCTAGGACAGTTCTTCTCATTCTTGGAATGTAATTACCTGGGAAGTGTTTGTAAAAACTCTAATCTGTCATTATTATATCATGAAGATTGTGATCAAATCAGCAGCTTCAGCTATATTATCTACTTTGCTAAATTTCTCTCAGAAATAGTTGTACCAATTTGCCACAGTTGGTTTTATAAGACATTTATAATTTTGCCAATTTGATGTGTGTGAAATGGTATCATCCTGTTTTAATTTGCTTTTCCTTGATTACTAACGAGGTTTAACGTGTTGTTTTTATTTATTTATTTTTACTTGTTTGGAATTTGTGTAATTTAATTGCAAGTTTCTATAATCTTATACAATATTCTGTTTTTTTTCTATTTGGTTGTCTATTTTTTTCTCCTGATTACTGATGAAGTTGAACATATTTCTGAGGTTTATTTTTATTTGTTTGTATTTTTCTTTTGTAACTTAATTGCAAGTTCTATTTGGTTTTCTAATTGTTCTATTTGGTTTTCTGTTTTTTTTTTCCATCTTAATATGTAGGAATCAATTATCTTTTCTGGATTCTAGTTCTTTCCTGGTTATGTGTGTGGCAGTATGTTTTCCAAATCAGTGTTTATTGATGCACAGAGTTTTTTAATTTTAGTGAAAGCAGTCTCATCAGACCTTCCCAAATATTGTACTTTTTGTTTTATTTAAGAAATTAATCTGTATTTTATTCTAAAAATGACTGTTATGCTTTTTTGTCTTTAGATCTAGAATTTTTGATTCAATACATATTTATTGCTTGCCTATTACCACATTTCATGATTTTTAAGCCACATTTTTTTTGTACATTTTTGATATTGGGATGCATTTATAGTTGAAAGTATATATTTAATTCTTTAATTTACTGTGGAATCTTCATGGATGATTAACAACATTATTTATTCTGGGTCACCAAATCAGGGTCACTGTTAGAAAAAGCATTGTTTTGAAATAGTATTTAAAATTTTTTCAGTTCCTTAGTTTATTAGCTTGTCTAGAAAGAATTTCATCAATCATCTTTTTTCTTTTCACCCTCTGACTCTCAGCATCGATCATCTTTTATATGTCAAGTACATATGTACTGGGTATACAAAGATGAATAAGTCATAATTCCTTGCCTTTAAAGAATTCACATGCTATGTACTGGCTTCCAAAGAAGGCCATTTGCACAGCATTTCATGGGGATTTGGGAAGAACATAGGAGAGTTTTTTAAAAATGTTTAATCTATTGTTTTATTTTGTCTGTTTTATAACATTTTACATTAAAAACATAACATCTTAATAATATTTTATAGTTGTATGTCTATATACATTTTTTAAAATATGCATTTTTGTATGTATTGGTTAGGATATATGTTTAGATTGGATATAAAATTAAAGCAAATTTGTACACTACTCTTATGGATGAAATATAAATATAAAGAAATAATTATAATTTTTAAAATTATAAACATAACAAAGGTATATAAAGGATATAGTGGTATTGAGAGGAGAGTATTCTAACTTCCCTGGGTACAGTTGAGTCACCGAAGCATGGAATTGCAGACTGAGAAAGTGACACAGATTAGTTTGAAGGTTTGAGTCATGGAGATCAGGAGTATTAGGTGGTTTGTTAGCTTTTTTTTTTTTTTTTTGAGACAGTCTCACTCTGTTGACCAGGCTGGAGTGCAGGGGAACAATCTCGGCTCACAGCAACCTCTGTCTCCCAGGTTCAGGTGATTCTTGTGCCTCGGCCTCCTGAGTAGCTGGAACCACAAGTGTGTGTAGCCACGCTCAGCTAATTTTTGTATTTTTAGTAGAGATGGGGTTTTGTCATGATGGCCAGACTGGTCTTGAACTTCTGGCCTCAAGCAATCTGCCTGCCTCAGCCTCCCAAACTGTTGGGATTACAGGCGGGAGCCACTGTACCTGGCCTGTTAGTATACTTGATGGATGATAAGGTGTGGGTCATAGCAAAAAATGTGAATGGATTGTTAAGTAGAGGGCCAGATTACTTGAATAAGGCATTTTAACTGAGTTCTTTATGTAATTAGGCACTCTTAAAGGGTTTTCATTATAGTAATGATATGAACATATTTTTACTATTTGGAAAGATAACTAGTGGCAGCATGGATAGTGTTCTGAAGGGAGTAAGAACTGAAAACAGGGAGACAAGCTAGTCAATAATTATTGAGTGTTTCCTGTAGCTTCTTAGTGATTCAACACCTATCTGTTGAGAGCTTAACTTTGCCCATAGGCATTGTGGATTTGAAGGTGAACTCGCTTTCAATCTATTCTTGTTATTTGGTGAATTTATGTATAAAGGTGGAAAGCTTCTAGGAGTGAATGTAGACTATTTAAACAGTTGTTAGTCTTTTTTTTTTTTAAGAACAGAAAAGAGGGCTTGCTTATTCTACTTCAATTTTATAGGTGTCTGAATTCCTTTAATAAATCTAATAAATGAGCCTAACATTTTAGGTTTTTCAACCGTTGATATTGATTGCATAGAAAAGATGACACATGGACTGTATGGTTCTTTACTAGCATTTCCCCAGTAAATACCCTTTACAGATAGTTGTATGCCTTTATGTAAGGAGAATGTGTGCTACCCCATACCTCTCTGTTTGTCTCAATCCTTATTCTTTGCTGAATATCAAAGTTGTCATCCTTCTAAGATTGAGAAAGAGACATTCCCAAAGTACATTTAATGTTTGCTCCTTAAGCAAGTGCTGCCACCCCTCTGTAAACATTAGGTTGAGTTTACGTTGGGGAAAGATGGGGGAAAAATGCATGTAAGGGTGTCCAGTTGCAGTGTAAAAAAGAGTAGCTTGTGTGCCATTGAAGCGATAACTACTAATCTGGATGATTACTCTAAACCAGATAATATGTTATAAGTGAGTTTGTGTATGCCACATGGCTAGGACTAGCACCACCCTCAATTCATACAAAAAGTGTTCATGTACTTTTTATTTCATAGTTCAAACCATATATGCTTTAAGAACACTCAAGGGAAAGTGTGTTTGAGAGAAAACATCTTCATAACTATATAACTTTGAACATATTATGTAAACTACTTCTGTGTTTCCAGAGTTGAGGGTGGATTTGTCTGATACTTACTCTTCTACTGATGTCTGTAGAGTTAGCACTTTAAACAGAAAAAAACATTGTAGGTAACTGTGCTACTTATTTTGGTGTGTTACTGGCTTGTACTTTTCTAAATTCTGTGGATTTGAGTTTTAGGGTTTTAACTAATTTATATACATAATAAAAAAAGACTAGTGAGTATATGTATATTTCTATTTTTTAATGATTCTATACCTATAAACAGTGAGTATATTAATACTTTAATTCAGATGTGAAATTGTTTATTTTATTTTTTATTTTTTAAAATTTTGGGGTAGTAGTCTTGCTCTGTTGCCCAGGCTAGCCTCAAACTTCTGGCCTCACGTGATCCTCCTGCCTCAGCCTTCCAAAGTGCTGGGACTACAGGTATGAGCCACCACATCTGGCCTAGATTTAAAATCTTTGGATTAACTCAAAGTAGAATCGTGCCACTTTCTCATACTGTTTTATGCAATTTTATTTTAAAATCAGTCTCTCTGTGTCTTTAGATAGTTCTCTTGTTAGTCAAACTATTAGGATTGGTATATATGGTTATGCAGGCTGTTTACTGGATAACTCCAGAGGATGCTGTTTACACAGACTACTATGTACAGTGTAGCAGCCTTGATAATTATGCTGATAAAATAGTTGTTAAAGTTTAACTAATTTTTTCTTTAATTCAGGGACAGCCAGTTGGAGATTGTGATTTTAATGTTCGTCTGCAGTGTATAGAACGAGAAATTATAAACCCTCGACATGAAAAACTGAAGACTGGGCTCATCGACAAAACACAGGAACCATTTAGTGTCAGAAATAAGCCATTTTTTGACATCTGTATTTCAAGAAAGGTAAAGTTTACTTTTTTTTTTTTAGATTAGTGCTTCTAATGTATCATAATTCATCTTACAAGATGAATATGAAGGGCATTTTGCTGCCCAGTTGTCTTGACTTTGTCAGAAAATACTTAAGTTGGGTATAGCACTGTTTTGGCCAAACATGGTATAACTCCTGGGCTTTTTCACTTGAGTAAGATTCTCAGTGGTGGCACCTTAAACTAGGTTGTTTCCCTGTTTCTCATAATAGTTTTTGTTTCACGGTCGTTGGTCATATTACATTTTTTAAAAAGCTATAAACAATATAGAATTGTATTGAATGAAAATCATTAGGCCTGCTCCTATGCATCCTGAAGGTAAAGTGTTTGGTACGTACTCTTATTAAAAGTACATTTATATATATGGATATATATGCACACACACACATACATTGAAGGTTTTCTTTTATTATTTTTGTTATTTTCACTTAAAATGAATCATACTAAGGCTGGGTGCAGTGACTCACGCCTGTAATCCCAACACTTTAGGAGACCGAGATGGGCGGAATTCAAGACCAGCCTGACCAATATGGTGAAACTTTGTCTCTACTAAAAATACAAAAATTAGCTGGATGTGGTGGTATGTGCCTGTAGTCCCAGCTGCTTGGGAGCCTGAGGCAGGAGAATTGCTTGAACCCAGAAGTTGGAGGTTGCAGTGAGCCGAGATCACGCCACTGCACTACAGCCTGGGCAACAGAGCAAGACTCCGTCTAAAAAAAAAAATTTCATATGAAATATTCCAGGATGTTGGTTTTTGTTTTGTTTTGTTTTTTCACTTAGCAGTATGGCTTAGAGATATTTCCATGTCAGTGCATAGAGATTTGCCATGTTATTTGTTAAGTGCTGCACAGTGGTGTTAGTAAAGATGTAACATACATTATGTTATGATTGATGGATTTTTAGGTTGCTTCTAGTCCTTTGCTATAACATTGTTTCAGTGAACATTTTTGATTATATGGGTGGATATTTCTTCAGTGTAAGTAGAATTTTTGGTTTAAAGATTATATGAGTAATGTTAGTAACTACTGCCAAATTCCTTTCCAAATAAGGCAGTTTTGTGTCCAGCAGATGAGAGCACTCATTTCTCCACTGCCAGCACTCTTTTCTTTCTTGATCTGTAGGCAAGGCAGTGTATTGTAATGGGAAGGTATGAGGTTTTCTTTAAGGCAGGGTCTCGCTCTGTTGCTCAGGCTGGAGTGCAGTGGCACCATCTTGGCTCACCATAGCCTCGACCTCCTGGGCTCAAGCAATCCTCCCACCTCAGCCTCCCTAGTAGCTGAGACTACAACAGGCACATACTACCATGTCCAGCTAATTTTTTTGTATTTTTTTCTAGAGACAGAGTTTCCCTGTGTTGCCCAGGCTGCTCTTGAACTCCTGGGCTCAAGTGATCAGCCCTTCCTGGGCTCCCAAAATGCTAGGATTACAGATGTGAGCCACCATGCCTGGCTGAAAAGTTCATTTTAATGTAGTTTAATTTGACAATATGTTTCTTGCATCTTCTGGTTTTCTGTCTTGCTTAAGAAGCCCTTCATCTCTAAACTGTTTTAATATTATGTTCTAGTAGTGCTATGATTTTGACTGTGATTATATTTAGATGCTCTGTTTTTACTGTTTCATACCTTCAGGGAATGGTCTTCTGTTTGTGTAGTCTATTTAGCATCCAGTTTCTTCTGTTCACCATCCTTCTTTATGCCCTGTGTTCTCACATGAACTTACTAATTCTGTTTATGCCTCATATCCATTTCCTTTTCATTCTTTTTTTTCTTTGTTCTCTTTTCTTGTTATTTTTAGTATCACTAATGTGACTACTATTATTAGTGGTACTACTTTTATTGCTGCTGCATGGTTTGTTTTCAATGGAATATTTACCAGATCTAGTGTTTAAAAGCAAATGTACCTTGGTATTTCTGCTTTTTTAAGACATGACATAAAAACAGCATATTGACTATTTCCTAAGACTTTCTCCATTTCTCATTTGTGCTTTTGGTGAGATTCTTATTTCTTTGTATATAAATTACATATAGTGTGTTCTGTATGTCTGTTAACGTGTTAGGATGTCTGATTTATTGAACCTACCATTTAACTTGTTTTTCTTCTCTGACTTTCTCTTTTCCTTTCTTCCCTGTTTTATAATTTCTCAGCAGTTTTGAATATTTGTAAGACATTCTTGGTTTTGGTAGTGGTTAACTTTCTTAGCAAACCTGATTGGTGATTCTAATTTGTAGATATGTTAGTTGGCAGTCATAAAACTCTGCTCTCCTTATCAGAATGGAAATGTATTTTGAGACTGCATACCACATGGTTCCATGCTTGATTATATACTATAAGCATTTGAAATGTTTTAGAAGTTTTAGAAAGGATAAGGGGGCACATTTGGCATTCAGAAGAAGGCTAGCTGGCTATTTCCTAAGAAGCTTGAAGGAATGATATACCTTTTGGGAAATTTGTCATATTCCAGAATCAGGTTTGTACCTTTACAGATTTGGAAACTTTGGGAGCCATTTGCTCTTTTTATATTTCTCTATTAAGAATTGAATTTATGGTTAGCTTTGATTCTGTGTTATGAGTACTTGTACATTAAAATTGTATGTGGCATCCAAGAAGTAGCATTATGGTGGGATTTTAATTTCTAAACCAGTATTTTATGTGCCTGGTTTAGAACATTTGAAAACTTGATGCCATGAAGAACCATGGTCTTATTTATATTAAACTCAGGGAATAGTACCCAAATAATTAATATTTTTGGGGGAGGTGAGTGGTTATGATAGAATTATACCAAAAAAAGTAGCAACATATGCAATCATGTTTTAAACTCTTCACCTGCTCCTACTCTAGTCCGCTTAATTTGATGTTAGTCTTTGGATATGATATTAGTTGTAAGTAATCCTAGCACTGTTGAGTGGCTTTTTCATTCAACAATTACAGAGTAATCATTCAACTTTTACTTAGATTTTGTGTAACACCTGCTTGGCATAGAAATTTTGGTTGACCTCTGCTGCTGTGATCTTTCCACTGTTCACTGCTTGCCTTTTGTATCTGTTTTGGCAGCAGGGATGTTAAGGGGGTACCTACCAAGAGCCTGTGTACTACTGTGCCCTGTCCAATAGGCTGGGTAAAGAAAGTTAATACTTAACATCTACTATGTATTTTCCAAAGTATAAATAGAGTATAAAAGTTGGGCAAAAGCCAAATTGCTTTGTTTTTTTATTTTTAAAAAAATTTTTGTGGTATTTGGGCTCTGGGGTACATCTGCACATCCTGCATCCTGCAGGATTGTTGCATAGGTACATACATGCCATGGTGGTTTGCTGTCTCCATCCTCTCCTCTGCTGTCACCTACATCAGGCATTTCTCCCAGTGTTATCCTGCCCCTACCCCCGCTGTCCACCCCCTCACCTAGCCTTGTGAGTGTTGTTCCCTTCCCTGTGCCCAAGTGTTCTCATTGTTCATCACCCGCCTGTGAGTGAAAACATGTGGTGTTTGGTTTTCTTTTCTTGTGTCAGTTTGCTGAGAATGATGGTTTCTAGGTTCATCCATGTTGCTATGAAGGACACAAACTCATCGTTTTTTATGGCTGCATAGTATTCCATGGAGTATATGTGCCACATTTTTTTTGTCCAGTCTGTCATTGATGGGCATTTGGGTTGGTTCCAGGTCTTTGCTATCATAAACAGCACCACAGTGAACATACGTGTGTATGTGTCTTTATGATAGAACGATTTATAATCCTTTGGGTATATACCCAGTAATGGGATTCCTGGGTCAAATGGAATTTCTGTTTCTAGATCCTTGAGGAGTTGCCACAGTGTCTTCCACAATGGTTGAACTAATTTACACTCCCAGGTAAAAGTGTTCCTTTTTCTCCACGTCCTCTCCAGCATCTATTGTCTCCAGATTTTTTAATGATTGCCATTCTAACTGGCGTGAGATGGTATCTCAATGTGGTTTTGATTTGCATTTCTCTAATAACCAGTGATGATGAGCATTTTTTCATATGTTTGTTTTCTGCATATTTGTCTTCTTTTGAAAAGTGTCTGTTCATATTCTTCGCCCACTTTTAAATGGATTTATTTTTTTCTTGTAAATCTGCTTTAGTTCTTTGTGGATTCTGGATATTACCCCTTTGTCTGATGAGTAGATCGCGAAAAAATTTTCCCATTCTGTTGGTTGCCAGTTTACTCTAATGATTGTTTCTTTTGCTGTGCAGAAGCTCTTTTTAATTAGGTCCCATTTGTCTATTTTGGCTTTTGTTGCCATTGCTTTTGGTGTTTTAGTCGTGAAGTCCTTGCTTGTGCCTATGTCCTGAATGGTTTTGCCTAGGTTTTCTTCTAGGGTTTTTATGGTGTTAGTTCCTATGTTTAAATCTTTAATCCATCTGGAGTTAATTTTTGTATAAGGTTTAAGGAAGGGGTCCAGTTTCAGCTTCCTGCATATGGCTACCCAGTTTTGCCAACACCATTTATTAAACAGGGAATCCTTTCCCCATTGCTTGTTTCTGTCAGGTTTATCAAGGATCAGATGGTTGTAGATGTGTGGCGTGGCTTCCAAGGCCTCTGTTCTATTCCATTGGTCTATATCTCTGTTTTAGCACCAGTACCATGCTGTTTTGATTACTGTAGCCTTGTAGTATAGTTTGAAGTCAGGTAGCGTGATGCCTCCAGCTTTGTTCTTTTTGCTTAGGATTGTCTTTGCTGTGCGGGCTGTCTTTTGGATCCATATGAAGTTTAAAGTGGTTTTTTCCAGTTCTCTGAAGAAGGTCAATGGTAGCTTGATGGGGATAGCATTGAATCTATAAATTACTTTGGGCAAAATGGCCACTTTCACAATATTGATTCTTCCTAACCATGAGCATGGAATGTTTTTCCATCTGTTTGTGTCCTCTCTTATTTCCTTGATCAGTGGTTTGTAGTTCTCCTTGAAGAGATCTTTTACCTCCTTTGTTAGTTGTATTCCTAGGTATTTTATTCTCTTTGTAGCAATTGTAAGTGGGAGTTAGCTCATGATTTGGCTCTCTGTTTGTTATTGGTTTATAGAAATGCTTGTGATTTCTGCACATTGATTTTGTATCCTGAGACTTTGCTGAAGTTGCTTATCAGCTTAAGGAGGTTTTGGGCTTGAGACTATGGGGTCTTCTAAATATACAGTCATGTCGTCTGTAAATAGGGACAGTTTGACTTCTTCTTTTCCTAATTGAATGCCCTTTATTTCTTTTTCTTGCCTAATTGCTCTGGCTAGAACTTCCAATACTATATTGAATAGGAGTGGTGATAGAGGGCATCCTTTTCTAGTGCCAGTTTTTAAAGGGAATGCTTCTAATTTTTTACCCATTCAGTATGATATTGGCTGTGGGTTTGTTGTAAATAGCTTTTATTGTTTTGAGATACGTTCCATCGATACCTAGTTTACTGTGAGTTTTTAGCATAAAGCGCTCCTGAATTTTGTCGAAGGCCTTCTCTGCATCTATTGAGATAATCTATTGAGATAATCCTGTGGTTTTGTCTGGTTCTGTTTATGTGGTGAATTACGCTTACAGATTTGCATATGTTGACCCAGCCTTGCATCCCCAGGATGAAGCATACTTGATCATGGTGGATAAGCTTTTTGATGTGCTGTTAGAGTTTGCCACTATTTTATTGAAGAATTTTGCATCAATGTTTATCATGGATATTGGTCTGTAGTTTTCTTTTTTAGTTGTGTCTCTGCCAGATTTTGGTATCAGGATGATGTTGGTCTCATAGAAAGAGTTAGGAGGATTCCTTCTTTTTGTATTGTTTGGAATAGTTTCAACAGGAATGGTACCAGCTCCTCTTTGTATGTCTGGTAGAATTCAGCTGTGAACCCCTCTGGACCTGGACTTCTTTTGGTTGGTAGGCTATTAATTGCTGTCTCGACTTCACACTTTGTTATTGGTCTATTCAGGGTTTCAACTTCTTCTTGGCTTAGTATTGGGAGTGTGCAAGTGTCCAGGAATTTATCCATTTCTTCCAGATTTACTGGTTTATGCACATAGAGTTGTTTGTAGTAATCTCTGATGGTAGTTTGTATTTCCAAGGGATCGGTGGTGATCTCCCCTTTATCGTTTTTTATTCCATCTATTTGATTCTTCTCTCTTGACTTTTTTATTAGTCTAGCTAGTGATGTATTTTGTTGATCTTTCCAAAAAACCAGCTCCTGGATTTATTGATTTTTTTGAAATTTTTGTGTGTGTCTCCTTCACTTCTGCTCTGATCTTAGTTATTTTTTGTCTTCTGCTAGGTTTTGAGTTTTTTTGATCTTGCTCCTGTAGCTCTTTCAATTTTGATGATAGGGTGTCGATTTTAGATCTTTCCTTGTTTCTCATGTGGGCATTTATTGCTATAAATTTCCCTCTAGACACTGATGTAAATGTGTCCCATAGGATCTGGTATGTTGTGTCTTCATTCTCATTGGTTTCAAAGAACATCTTTATTTCTGCCTTCATTTCATTGTTTATCCGTTGGTCATTCAGGAGCAAGTTGTTCAGTTTCCATGTGGTTGTGCGGTTTTGAGTGCTTTTCTTAATCCTGAGTTCTAATCTGATTGTGCTGTGGTCTGAGAGACTGTTTGTTGTGATTTATGTTCTTTTGCATTTGCTGAGGAGTGATTTATTTCCAATTATGTCGTCAATTTTGGCGTAAGTGCAATGTGGTGCTGGGAAGAATGTGTATTCTGTGGATTTGGGATGGAGTGTCCTGTAAATGTCTGCTAGCTCTGCTTGGTTGAAATCTGTGTTCAAGTCCTGGATATCCTTGTTGACTTTCTGTCACGTAGATCTGTCCAGTATTGTCAGTGGAGTGTTAAAGTCTCCCACTATTATTGTGCAGGAATGTCAGTCAGTCTCTTTGTAGGTCTTTAAGAACTTGCTTTATGTATCTGGGTGCTCCTGCACTGGGTGCATAAATATTTAGGATAGTTAGCTCTTCTTGTTGCATTGATCCTTTTACCATTATATAATGCCCTTCTTTGTCTCTTTTGATCTTTGTTTGTTTAAAGTCCATTTTATCAGAGACTAGGATTGCTAACCCTGCTTTTTTTTTGTTCTCCATTTGCTTGGCAAATCTTCTTTCATCCTTTTATTTTGAGTCTCTGTGAGTCTTTGTATGTGAGATGGGTCTCCTCAGTACAGCACACTGATGGGTCTTGACTTTTTATCCAGTTTGCCAGTCTGTGTCTTTTGATTGGGGCATTTAGGCCATTTACAGTTCACTTTAATATTGTTATGTTTGAATTTGATCCTGCCATTTTGTTGCTGGCTGGTTGCTTTGCCCGTTAATTGATGTGGCTCCTTCATTGCTTCGTTATTCTTTACCATTTGGTATGTTTTTGCAGTGGCTGGTACTGGTTGTTCCTTTCCCTGTTTAGTACTTCCTTCAGTAGCTCCTGTAAGGCAGGTCTTGTAGCGACGAAATCTCTCAGCAATTGCTTGTCTGTAAAGGATTTTATTTCTCCTTCACTTATGAAGCTTAGTTTGGCTGGTTATGAAATTCTGGGTTGAAAGTTCTTTTTTTTAAGGATGTTGAATATTGGCCCCACTCCCTTCTAGCTTGCAGGGGTTCTGCCGAGAGATCTGCTGTGAGTCTGATGGTCTTTCCTTTGTGGGTGACCTGACCTTTCTCTCTGGCTGCCCTTAGCATTTTTCCTTCATTTCAACCCTGGTGAATCTTACAACTGTGTGCCTTGGGTTGCTCTTCTTGAGGAATATCTTTGTGCTCTTCTCTGTATTTCCTGGATTTGAATGTTGGCCTGCCTTGTTAGGTTGGGAAAGTTCTCTTGGATGATATCTTGAAGAGTGTTTTCCAACTTGGATTCATTCTCCCTGTCACATTCAGGTATGCTGATCAAGCGTAGATTGGGTCTTTTCACATAATCCCATAGTTCTTGGAGGCTTTGTTCTTTTTTTTTCACTTTTTTCTCTAATCTTGCCTTATTGTTTTATTTCATTGATTTGATCTTCTATCTCTGATATCCTTTCTTCTGCTTGATCGATTTGGCTGTTGAAACTTGTGTATGCCTCACAAAGTTCTTTTGCTGTGTTTTTCAGCTCCATCAAGTCATTTATGTTCTTCTCTAAGTTAGTTATTCTAGTTAGCATTTCATCTAACCTTTTTTCAAGGTACTTAGTTTCTTTGCATTGGGTTAGAACATGGTCTTTTAACTCAGAAAGTTTGTTAATTACCAACCTTCTGAAGCCTGCTTCTGTCAATTTGTCAGATTCTTTCTCTTTTTTTGTTCCCTTGATAGTGAGGAGTTGTGATCCGTGGGAGAAGAGGTGTTCTCCTTTGGTGGTTTCATCCTTTTTGCCCTGTTTTTCTCCCACCTTCGTGGATTTATCTCCCTTTAATCTTTGAAGTTGGTGATTTCAGGAGTCTCTGATCTTTTTTTTTTCTGTTGAGGTTGGAGCTGTATCTTTTTTGGCCTGTAGAGGGCGGTGCTGGGCTCTCTCGGGTTCAGTCAGGTTGTTGGGTGGGTGGTCCTTTCCTGGAGTTTGTTTCGAAGTGAGATTGGCCCCGCCTTCCCAATGGCATCTTTCTTTCCCCAGGTGTATCTTCCTGGTTGGGGTCAAGCTGGTGTATTTGCTGCCAACCTCTCTAGCGAGGGCTTGTTTGAATTCTGAGGAGGTGGGGCCTGCCAGGCCTTACGGTCTGTTTCCCTGCTTTCAACTCTGCCTCCCCTCTGTGGGATGGTCTGTCCCGCTGGCATTAGTCCAAACTCCTGCCCAGGTCCCTGCGACAACTTGCTGCACCCACTGTTCAGATTTGCATTTACTACCCACAGCACCCCACTGTCTGGCAGGGCTCTTGTGGACCGTGGCACAGGATCCGAAATGGAGCACCGAGGGAATTAAGTCCCCTGACCCTCCCAGCCGGCTGCATATTTCAGCCGGCTGCATGCCCTGTAAGCCCCACAGAAACGAACCCGGCATCTCCTTTGGAATGGTGAAGTCCTCTAGCCGTCTGTCGCATTTGCTGGGAGCTGCATTCCGTGCTGGCTTCTCTAGGCCATCTTGGCGCCCCCTCTGGTTTGTTTTTTAAAAAGTGAATTTGAGAGGTTGTGCTGTCATAATTCAGAGTTCAGCATTTAAGAGAATGTGTTTAGGTAGTATAATTTCCTTAGTCAAGTCAGTACTGCTTAGAAATATTTGCTGATGTATAACATCAGAACTATTGTTTAGGGATTTGAAGCAATTATGTGGAACAACTTTTTATGTAGTTTTTCACTAGAAATACAGTGCTCTTACTATGTTTTTCTTTATACTTAGCTTATGTAACTCCTTAAAATCACAGGACAGTTCTTTTTTAAAAGCAATTCTAGCCAGGCGTGGTGGCTCACGCTTGTAATCCCAGCACTTTGGGAGGTCAAGGCACTTCGATCACTTGTGCCCAAGAGTTCGAGACCAGCCTGGGCAACATGGCAAAACCCTGTCTCTGCAAAAAATAAAAAAAAAAATTGGCCAGGCATGGTGCCACATGCCTATAGTTCCAGCTACCCAGGGAGCAGAGGTGGAACAATTGCTTGAGCCTGGGAGGTTGAGGCAACAGTGAGCCAAGATTGCTTCAGCCTGGGTGGAATAAATTAATGAAATATTTAAATAAATTAATGAAAGCAATTCTAATTTTTAGAATTTTATTTATTTATTTTATTGCATTTTAGGTTTTGGGGTACATGTGAAGAACATGCAAGATCGTTGCATAGGTACACACATGGCAGTGTGATTTGCTGCCTTCCTCCCCATCACCTATACCTGGCAATTCTCCCCATGCTATCTCCTCCCAACTCCCCACCCCCTACTGTCCCTCCCTTATTTCCCCCCGACAGACCCCAGCGTGTGATGCTCCCCTTCCTGTGTCCATGTGTTCTCATTGTTCAACACCCGCCTATGAGTGAGAACATGCGGCATTTGATTTTCTGTTCTTGTGTCAGTTTGCTGAGAATGATGGTTTCCAGGTTCATCCATGTCCCTACAAAGGACATGAACTCATCATTTCTGATGGCTGCATAATATTCCATGGTGTATATGTGCCACATTTTCCCTGTCCAGTCTATGATCGATGGGCATTTGGGTTGGTTCCAGGTCTTTGCTATTGTAAACAGTGCTGCAGTGAACATTCGTGTGCATGTGTCCTTATAGTAGAATGATTTATAATCCTTTGGATATATACCCAGTAATGGGATTGCTGGGTCAAATGGAATTTCTATTTCTAGATCCTTGAGGAGTTGCCACAGTGTCTTCCACAATGGTTGAACTAATTAACACTCCCACCAACAGTGTAAAAATAGTCTCCTCTTCCCACTTTCAGTTCTTCTTAATTGATTTTTGTCCTTAATGTCTCTTACCAAAGTATTTTTGGTCATAAAATACAAAAGGAAAACGCATTTTGTAGCAGAATCGGTATAATGGTGTAACACCTTAGTAACACCAGTTATAAAATAGTAACTACAATTGACAGGTTACTGCTGTGGAGATTTTTATCTTTGCTAATGGGATGGTAAAATAGTGGTATTATGAACCTTACAGCATTTTCAGGGAAGTATAGATCGTTTTTTTCAGGAATGCTAGTTTTTATGAAATTTTAAACAAAATTTACAAATATAAAACATGCATACTAATTTTGTAGAAAAATAATGGAATTTCTTATCTGTGTATCTTTAAAATCTTGAAGGTTATTTTGATTTTAGGAATTTATTAATATAGCTGTATAACCAAACCTCTTTGTTTTGTTTAATTTGATCTGTTAAACACCATGAAGGGATAATTAACTGTTTTTAACTTTAATATACAGTTAGAATACATCCAAAATAGTAATAACAAGTAGTTTTTCAAATTGTGATTGTATTTACATTTCCAGTTTGAAGGCAAATTCAAAAAGAATTATTTGAATAGATTACATATGGCTAACAAAACTTTAAAAACATGCAGTAAAATGTTTCTCTGAAAGCCCCCCATCCATTTATCACCATCTCAGCTTTTCATCTACTATAGATAGAATACTGTTTTTTTTTCTGTTTAGACCTGTTTATCTCATGAATTATATTTCCTGATGTTGAATCATTCTCTCATTCCTGGGATAAGCCCTACTTCGTCTTAATACATTATTTTAAAAAATGTACTCTTGGCCGGGCGCGGTGGTTAGTGCCTGTAATCCCAGCACTTTGGGAGGCTGAGGAGGGTGGATCATGAGGTCAGGAGTTTGAGACTAGCCTGGCCAAGATGGTGAAACCCTGTCTCTACTAAAAATACGAAAATAAGCCGGGCGTGGTGGTGGGTGCTGTAATCCCAGCTACTTGGGAGGCTGAGGCAGGAGAATCGCTTGAACTTGGGAGACGGAGGTTGTGGTAAGCTGAGACTGTGCCACTGCACTCCAGCCTGGGTGACAGAGCGAGACTCTGTCTCAAAAAAAAAAAAAGAAGTACTACCTATACCTAGTTTTGTTTCTAACTTTTTAAAAAAAATTTTCGCATTGATGTTTATAAATAATCTTGATATTCTGTAAATCTTTGGAAACTTTTTCATTAGTGGTACACTCTGTTATACTCTGTTTTCATCAGTGTTATAAAAGAACTTGGTTTAAAAAAATATGTTCTGGAGCTGGTTTTTTTTTTTGTTGTTGTTGTTGCTGTTTAAAGACAGGATCTTGCTCTGTCACCCAGGCTGGAGTGCAGTGGCACAATTATAGCTCACTACAGCCTTGAACTCCTGGGCTCAAGTGATTCTCCCGCCTCAGCCTCCCTAGTAGCTAGGACTACAGGCACGTGTCTCCACACAGCTAATTTTTACATTTTTTTATGGAGATAATGCCTCTCAGTATGTTTGACCAGGCTGGCCTTGAACTCTTAGGCTCAAGTAATCCTCCTGACTTGGTTTCCCAAAGTGTTGGGATTACAGCCACTGTGCCTGGCCAGAGCAGTTTAATGAAAGCATTGGAATTAATCTGCTTTTTTAGGTTTTTGAGGAATTTCTCCATGGAATTATTTGGATCCCAGTGCTTTGGGTTTGGGTTAATATGTTTTTTACTTCCTACGTGAAAATTGGTACGTTTAGATTTTTCTCTCCCTTGGAGTGAAATATTCATTTATTAAAATACTTGAAGTTTCTTCTTTTTTTTTTTTTTGTGGGCTTTTTTTTTGTACTTGATCGTAGCCAGGAAGTTGAGAACTGATTTTTGTTTTTAATGTGATAGCTGTTTAATTTTTTTCTCCTTCCATGAACTGACTTTTAGATTAATTTTTTATTTTTGCTCTTTTCCTAAGCCAAGCCTAGTTATGTTTTTATTTTACTTTAGAGACAGGGTCTTGTTCTGTCACCCAGTCTGGAGTGGAGTGGCATGAGGACAGCTCACTGCAGCCTTGACTTCCTTGGCTCCAGCAATCTTCCTGCCTTAGTCTCCTGAGTAGCTGGAACTACAGGCACATTCTATCGCGTCCGGCTTATTTTTTATTTTTTGTAGAGATGGGATTTCACCGTGTTCCCCAGGCTGGTCTTGAACTTCCAAGCTCAAGCAGTCTACCCACCTTGATCTCCCAAAATGTTGGGATTACAAGTGTGAGCTACCAAATATCTGATAATTTCTTTGTCATGTTTGTAAGAGTTTTGCAATTTTGGTTTATTTTTTAATCTTTTTCCAGGATTGTGAGAGTTTAAAATTTCTTGTGGAAGAGTCTTTATTTTCTTAGTTTATTCTTAATTAAAAAAATCTTAATTTTATTATAGTGAGATGAGAGAATATTGCCTATATTTTTTCTACTTATACATAAGTAGAAAAAAGGAATTTATTATAAGGTGTCATCAATTATATATATATATTAATTTTTTTTTTAAACAGAGACAGGGTCTTGCTGTGTTGTCCAGGCTGGTCTCAAACTCAGGGCGCTCAAGCAATTCTCTCCCAGGTAGCTGAGCTGCAGGCATATACCATTGTACCTGATTAATTAAAATACCTTCTAAAACTTTCTGGTACAGATGTATCAGCCTTAAAATTCTGGTAGTTACTGACTTTTTGTCCTGGTATGAGGTTTAATGTTTTTTTTTTTTTGTTTGTTTGTTTTTGTTTTGTTTTTGAGACAAAGCCTTGCCTTTTTGCCCAGGCTGGAGTGCAGTGGCGTAATCTTGACTCACTGCAACCTCCGCCTCCTGGATTCAAACGATTCTCCTGCCTCAGCCTCCCAGGTAGCTGGGATTACAGGCGTGTGCCACCATGCCCGGCTAATTTTCGTATTTTCAGTAGAGACAGGGTCTCATCATGTTGGCTAGGCTGGTCTTGAAATACTGACCTCAAGTAATTTACCAGCCTTGGCCTACCAAAATACTGGGATCACAGGCATGAGCCACCAGTCCAACTTAATGTTTTTATACTATGTTTTTCATAGGCATTTTAGAAGATGTTTTGGAAAGTTTGTACCAGATTTGCTAGACAGACAGTATTTTAAACTAGAAAGCTCTATTATTACTTGTTTAGTCTGAGAAGCTACTTTTAAAATCTCATAATTATTTCCCCCCCCCTATTTCCAGGGAATAGGTTATCTGTACCTATAAGTAGATTGGAAAGATTAAAATTGTTGCCATTTATGGAGTGATAACATTGACTGATACATTCTTATCTAATTGCCTGTTTTTCTGCCCAATTGGCAAAAATAATAACACATTCTCTTCTTTGACATACTTCTCATGTGTACTTTAATATAACTAAGCCTAATCTCAGATTATTTTCTACTTGTAAAGTTCTGTTTCTATTGAAATTGTATTATGTTGTCTTTCTCTATTTTCTGCTTGTCTGTCTCTTAGAACTCTGTACATTTCCCTTAGCAGGAGTCAGTTGTGTATAGTTAGGGTCTAGTGAAAGAACATGCAAAGAATCAGTCTTGAATGATTCTAGGAAATTGTGCTTGATTAAAAAAATAAGCATGTCTCTATCCCCTTCTCCCCATTTCAAAAGCTAAAATTAAAAAAGAAAACAAGAACAGATAATCTCTTGAAGTTCCTATCGGTGAAGCTTTTCTCTGCTTGAAGTAATTTTACTTTCTACTGTCTAGTTAGACTAGAAAAATTTTAAGTGGAAAATATTTTAAAATAATTTGCTTATTGCTGTTTTAAAAGTAAAATGTTTGCTTTGTAGGATGAAAGAGTAGTAAATGTTAAGATCTCCTTTCTAATAACTGTTGAGAAAATTAAATATACAAGTATAAAAGTTATTATTTTTCTACATTTAATTTTGCAAGGACATGTACACATCTACATTTAAAAGAATTTCATTAATGTTTATTATTTGCATGCTTTGTTAGAAATTTAAGCTTTGTGTGTATTTATGTATTTGATTTTGCATTCAGGTTTATTTTGTAGGTACTGCCTTGCTTTTCTTTATTTTCCTATTTTATCACTAAATATAAATGTATAAGTTCTTAAGTGTTTAAGACTTGTAGTTCATAAAGAAAACCATAAGGCGTATTTTTATATCACTGTTCTGTGACTTTATCAGTGTTGTATTGTTTGTATCATAGTAAAAGAAAAAGAACCTTTGAGAGTTTATTATGGCAACTGTGTTTGAAGGGAAGAAAGAATCTTTGCTTAAACATGAAGATCTGTTTTTCACACAGAGAGATTTTCAGTGATTATGCCTAATTTTTAATGAAATTATAGATAGAATAGTGCAACTGCATTTTGGTTCGAAAAGCAGATGCAAGGTAGAATGAGGATGACCATTCCATGTCATATTTATGGTGTTCAGTTTTGCATTATCTAGTCTGTTAATATGTCATTCATTATTCCTATTGAATATAACCCGATGGATCCTTTCGATCTCATTCATTTGTCATTTTAGAGGGAAATTTAAGAAAATCATATAATGTATACTAAAGAGAATTCTTATTTTCATATGGTGAACCTAAAGATTAATTGTCCCAGAAAACTTCTTTTGGAGTAGTAAATCTTATTCATTGACACACAAAGAAATCATTGTATCTCATGCCATATATATTTGAAGCATATCTATGAAAGATTTATAATTGTAACATGGAGAAGTTTCTATGTTTGCTAAACATGATAGCTAAATTTTTTATAATTAACATTCAAGAAATACCTGTTTGTAGATTCAGAGGAAAAAGATGATTATTTGTTTTGTTTTGTTTTGTTTTGTTTTTTGAGACGGAGTCTTGCTCTGTTGCCCAAGTTGGAGTACAGTGGTGCAATCTCGGCTCACTGCAACCTCTGCCTCCTGGGTTCAAGCGATTCTCCTGCCTCAGCCTCCTGAGTAGCTGGGATTACAGGCATGTGCCACCCCACCCAGCTAATTTTTATATTTTTAGTAGAGACGGGGTTTCACCATGTTGGTCAGGCTGGTCTTGAACTCCTGATCTCGTGATCTGCCTGCCTGGGCCTCCCAAAGTGCTTGGATTACTGATGTGAACCATTACTTCCGGCCAAAAGATGATTATTTGGCTTCCAAAATAATTAAGAGGCAGTTACTTTGCCTAAATCTGACCAATTAATTGTTCTTACTGTGATTGTGAATTTGCTGCAGGTTAACAAAGGCATAGGATTGACATAGCTCACATGACCGTATTTGTATTCCACTGAATACTTTTTGTAAAAATTATACTTTAAGTTCTGAGATACATGTGCAGAACGTGCAGGTTTGTTACATAGGTATACACATGTCACTGTGGTTTGCTGCACCCATCAACCTGTCATCTACATTAGATATTTCTCCTAATGCTAACCCTCCGCTAAACCCCAACCCCTCAACAGGCCCTGGTGTGTGATGCTCCCTTTCCTGTGTCCATGTGTTCTTATTGTTCAACTCCCACTTATGAGTTATTACTGCATTAATTTTGTTATTAACCTAGCACTCATTCGGGAGCAGGTTGTTCAGTTTCCATGTAGTTGTGCAGTTTTGAGTAAGTTTCTTAATCCTGAGTTCTAATATGATTCCACTGTGGTCTGGGAGACTGTTATGATTTCCATTCTTTTGCATTTGCTGAGGAGTGTTTTACTTTCAAGTATGTGGTCAATTTTAGAATAAGTGTGATGTGGTGCTAAGAAGAGTGTGTATTCTGTTGATTTGGGGTGGAGAGTTCTGTAGATGTCTATTAGGTCTGCTTGGTCCAGAGCTGAGTTCAAGTCCTGGATATCCTTGTTAATTTTCTGTCTTGTTGATCTAATATTGACAATGAGGTGTTAAAGTCTCCCACTATTATTGTATGGGAGTCTAAGTCTCTTTGTAGGTCTCTAGGAACTTGCTTTATGAATCTGGGTGCTCCTGTATTGGGTGCATACATCTTTAGGATAGTTAGCTTTTCTTGTTGCATTGATAGCTTTAGCATTATGTAATGCCCTTCTTTGTCTTTTTTGATCTTATTGGTTTAAAGTCGTTTTTATCAGAGACTAGGATTGCAACCCCCAGTTTGTTTGTTTGTTTTTTTTTGCTTTCCCCTTGCTTGGCAAATCTTCCTTCAGCCATTCGGTTTGAGCCCATGTGTGGCTTTGCATGTGAGATGTGTCTCCTGAATATAGCACACCAAGGGGTGTTGGCTCTATATTCAGTTTGCCAGTCTGTGTTTTTTCCTTGGGGTATTTAGCCCATTTACATTTAAGATTAATGATATTGTTATGTGTGAATTTAATCCTGTCATTGTGATGCTAGCTGGTTATTTTGCCCATTAGTTGATGCAGTTTCTTCATGGTGTCAATGGTCTTTACAATTTGATATATGTATTTTTTTTTTTGCAGTGGTTGGTACCGGTTTTTCTTTTCCATATTTAGTACTTCCTTCAGGAAGGCAGACCTGGTGGTGACAAAATCTCTCAGCATTTGCTTGTCTCTAAGGGATTTTATTTCTCCTTCACTTATAAAGCTTAGTTTGGCTGGGTATGAAATTCTGGGTTGAAAATTCTTTTAAGAATGTTGAATATTGGCCCTCACTCTCTTCGGGTTTGTAGGGTTTCTGCAGAGAGATCTCCTGTCAGTCTGATGGGCTTCCCCTTGTGGGTAACCCAACCTTTCTCTCTGGCTGCACTTAACATTTTTTCCTTCATTTCAACCCTGGTGAATCTACAATTATGTGTCTTGGGGTTGCTTTTCTTGAGGAGTATCTTTGTGGTGTTCTGTGTATTTCCTGAATTTGAATGTTGCCCTGTCTTGCTAGGTTGGGGAAGTTCTCCTGGATAACATCCTGAAGAGTGTTTTCCTACTTGGTTCCATTCTCCTTACCACTTTCAGGTACACCAGTCAAACGTAGGTTTGGTCTTTTCACATAGTCCCATATTTCTTGGAGGCTTTGTTTGTTTCTTTTTATTTTTTTTTCTTGTCTTGTCTTCATGCTTTATTTCACTAAGTTGATCTTCAGTCTCTGATATCATTTCTTCCACTTGATTGATTCAGCTATTGATACTTGTATATGTTTCATGAAGTTCTCATGCTGTGTTTTTCAGCTCCATCAGATCATTTATGTTCTTCTCTAAACTGGTTATTCTAGTTAGCAATTCCTGAAACCTTTTATCAAGATTCTTAGCTTCCTTGCATTGGGTTAGAACATGCTCCTTTAGCTTGGAGGAGTTTGTTATTACTCACCTTCTGAAGCCTAGTTATGGCAATTCATCAAACTCATTTTCCATCCAGGTTTCTTCTGCTGATGGTGAGGAGTTGTGATCCCTTAGAAAAGAATCGGTGTTCTGGTTTTTGGAATTTTCAGCCTTTTTGCGCTGCTTTTTCCTCTCTTCATGGGTTTATCTATCTTTGGTCTTTGATGTTGGTGACCTTTGGATGGGGTTTCTGTGTGGATGTCCTTTTGTTGATGTTGATGCTATTCCTTTCTGTTTGTTAGTTTTCCTTCTAACAGTCAGGCCCCTCTGCTGCAGGTCTGCAGGAGTTTGCTGGAGGTCCACTTCAGACCCTGTTTGCCTGGGCATCACCAGTGGAGGCTGCAGAACAGCAAAGATTGCTACCTTTTCCTTCCTCTGGAAGCTTCGTCCTAGAGGAGCACCTGCCAGATGCCAGCTAAAGCTTTCCTGTATGAGGTGTCTGTTGGCCCCACCTGGGAGGTATCTCCCAGTCAGGAGGCATGGAGGTCAGGGACCCACTTGAGAAGGCAGTCTGTCCCTTAGCAGAGCTTGAGCACTGTGCTGGAGATTCACTGCTCTCTTCAGAGCTGGCAGGCAGGAACATTTAAGTCTGCTGAGGCTGTGCTCACGGCTGTCCCTTACCCGACGTGCTCTGTCCCAGGGAGATGGGAGTTTTATCTATAAGCCTCTGACTGGGGCTGCTGCCTTTCTTTCATAGAAGCCCTAACCAGAGAGGAGGAATCTAGAGAGGCAATCAGGCTACAGAGGTTTGCAGAGCTGTGGTAGGCTCTGCCTAGTTCAAACTTCCTGGAGTCTTTGTTCACACTGTGAGGGGAAAACTGCTTACGCAAGCTCAGTAATGGCAGACACCCCCTCCTTCCACTAAGCTTGAGTGACCCAGGTTGACTTCAGACTGCTGTACTGGCAGTGAGAATTTCAAGCCAGTGGATCTTAGCTTGCTGGGCTCCATGGGGGTGGGATCCGCTGAGCTAGACCACTTGACTCCTGGTTTGAGCCCCACTTCCAGGGGGAGTGAATAGTTCTGTCTCACTGGTGTTCCAGGTACCACTGGGTCATTAAAAAAATCTCCTGCAGCTAGTTCTGTGTCTGCTCAAATGCTGCCCAGTTTTGTGCTTGAAGTTCAGGGCCATGGTGGCATATGTACCCAAGGGAATTTTCTAGTCTGCGGGTTGCAGAGACCACGGGAAAGGCGTAGTATCTGGGCCAGAGTGCTCTGTTCCGTAAGGCACAGTCCCTCACTGCTTCCATTGGCTAGGGGAGGGAGTTCCCTGAGCCCTTGCACTTCCAGGGTGAGGCAACACTCCACCCTGTTTCAGCTCACCTTTTGTGGGCTGCACCCACTGTCTAACCAGTCCCTGTGAGATGAACCGGGTACCTCAGTTGGAAATGCAGAATCACCCACCTTCTGCATTGATCTCGCTGGGAGCAGCAGACTGGGAGCTGTTCCTATTCGGCCATCTTGCCAGCCCTCTGAATGATTTTTTTTAAAGTGTGGAACTCAAC
Organism: Ateles fusciceps; assembly: GCA_036589455.1. Classification (NCBI taxonomy): domain Eukaryota; kingdom Metazoa; phylum Chordata; class Mammalia; order Primates; family Atelidae; genus Ateles; species Ateles fusciceps. The sequence continues at coordinate 42,427,166 of JAZHEH010000065.1, forward strand.
AGTGTGAGCCACTACTTTGGCGTTAATGTCTGACTTAGTAGGTTTTTTTAGAGTTTTAAAGTGAAATATGGCGGTTAAATAATAGTGTCTGCCTTTCCACTTGCATAGAAGCTTCTGTTGGTCAATGTTGACGTGATGGAGGTATTTAGTTCCAGCATATGAATTTAAAAGTAATTTTTATAGTATAATTTTTTAAATTAAAAAAATTCACTACCTTCATTGCATTGCTGAGAGAGTAGATATTTGACAATTCAGACACTCTGAAACCTGTAGTATATGTCCCCAAACTGAAAAGGTGATGTATAAATGAGAGTAGATATGAGACATGGTTAAGAAAATGTAAGCTTTTAGAGTAGATAAGGAGAACCGGGTACATGTTTTTTTTAGTTGGAGTATATTATCTGGTGATTTTTGCACTTCAAGCAGAGGCAGTCTTACCAAAAGTAAAATATAGAAAACTTGTGTGTTATTATTGAAGGATTACAATAAAATTTTAAAATACTTTTAGAAATTACTTCAGTGAAGCCCTTAAACTCATAGGTTTAAGTAACTTCTCTAAGGCATGAGTCTGAAGACAAATGTATGAAAAAAAACTGTAAATCACAGATCTGAATCTAGTACATAATTGGTGATGATGTTGAAGAAGGTTGTCAGACAACTCTGTTCGTAGGGAACCAGATTTTCTGGACCTTGTTTACCAAATAAGATGTTATTGGTTGTAAGACCATTCCCCCCCGCCCACCCCAGCTTACCTTTTTCTTTACATACCTCTGGAGATCTCTTATCCAGTGATACGTGAACAACCGTGATTTGTCATTGTAAGATAAGAACTGTTTTTAGACATGTGAACATGTGGACTATGAAATAGGGAAGTATATATTTCCTCATACAGGGAGGAACTTCTATTTTTTCTATGCTAATTGTAAAATTGGTTTGCAAAAACCAGGTATTTGAATAGATTAGAAAGAGATCAGCATCGATTTGTTTGTATTCTACCACTGTGCCATCAGTCTTGCCTTACTTTGTTGGACGTGGGTGCAGAGTGAAGAGAAGGACAGTTGAAAATGTAAACAATTTATATGAACATGTGGAATATGGCAACCATAAGTGTTATGTGCAGAGGCAACATTTAAAAACAGTGGTCATGTCAGGCACAGTGGTGCATGCCTGTAATCCCAGCACTTTGGGAGGCCGAGGCAGGCAGATCACAAGGTCAAGAGATCAAGACCATCCTGGCCAACATGGTGAAACCCTGCCTCTACTAAACACATAAAAATTAGCTGGGTATGGTGGCACGCTCCTGTAGTCCCAGCTACTCAGGAGGCTGAGGCAGGAGAATCGCTTGAACCCGGGAGGCAGAGGTTGCGGTGAGCTGAGATTGCACCACTGCACTTCAGCCTGGTGACAGAGCGAGACTCTGTCTCAAAAAAAAAAAAAAAAAGGGATCATAATCAGAGCAATTTTGTATACCAGTGACAGCTGAAAAGCAATAATAGTGAACTATTTCAGCTGAAGACCAATAAAACACACTGCTTTTCAGTGGAAGAAACAGTAATACCACTGTATAATAAAGTTGGGTTGTAGCCACAAAACAAAGGTAAGATTTGCATGTATTCAAATAAACATTTAAAAAATATATCTATATATGTCAAAAATACCACACACACACACACACACACACACACACACACACACACACACACTCTGATTTGGAAAATAGGCTGTATTTCTTTAAAAATAATGATTTTAAAGTTGGTATCTCTTATTAGATGTTTAGATTACTACTGAAGTTTTGTTAGTAATGTTTTGATGAAGATCTCCGTAGGTCACTTAGTGAAAGTGCATGCGTATTTCTTTAGGATAAATGCTAAAAATGGAATCTTAGATTCTTGTCTCTGCTAGTACATATTCTTGAAAGTTTGTGCTACTGTGCACCTCCATCCACGTGATAGGCAGAATTCTAAGGTGAACCCAGTGCTCTTTCCTCCTCAGTGCAGGTGGGATCTGTAGCTTGCTTCTAACCAGTTGATGGCAAATGTGATGGGATATTGTGTAAATTATTAATTTATATTTTTACTTCTCAGTGTACCCCTCAATGTATGCTTTATGATAACTGGCAGACTTCCTTTAAGCATTTTCATTTATGAATTTTGACATTTTGTAAATAATTTTTGCTTATTCTTTTCCTTTCAATTTTACCTACATTTTTTTTAGAAAACAGAAAACTGGGTGTGGTGGTTCACACCTGTAATCCCAGCTCTTTGGGAGGTCGAGGCAAGTGGATCACTAGAGGTCAGGAGTTTTTTTTTTTCTTAGATGGAGTTTTGCTCTTGTTGCTCAGGCTGGAATGCAATGGTGCAATCTCGGCTCACTCAACCTCCGCTCCTGGGTTCAAGTGGTTCTGCCGCCTCAGCCTCCCAAGTAGCGGGGATTACAGGTGTGTGCACCATGCCCAGCTGATTTTTTGTATATTTAGTAGAGATGGAGTTTCACCATGTTGGTCAGGCTGGTCTCGAACTTCTGACCTCAGGTGATCCACCTGCCTCAGCCTACCAAGGTGCTGGGATTACAGGTGTGAGCTACCATGCCCGACCAATTTCTTAGCAGAGACTTTTGATAGCAGAAGTTATTAATTCATTCTTTTGATTTATGAATTTTTTTTTTTTATGGATTGTACTTTTTTTGTGTCTTGCTTAAGAAACCTTTGCTTGCCTAACCCAAGGTCAGAAATATATTCTCCTATGTTTTATTCTGAGAGCCTGTGTCTTAGCTTTTATGTTTGGGTATATTATCCATCTCTAATTAATGTTTCTGTTAGTAGTGTGGAGTAGGAATTGAGATTCGTATCACCCTCCCTGCTAGTTATTCTAGCACCGTTTGTCGAAAAGACTTCTTTTGGATTGCATTGACACCTTTGTCAAAAATTAAATCACCGTATTTTTAATATTGATATATTTGTTGGTTGATCACGTTTCTAATTGCCGTCCTATCAATTTTCACTCTTTTTATGTGATACAGACACATTTTCTGATAAAATAATGTGATAGATTGCCACTGTATTGCAAATGCCTGGAATTACTGAATGGATGATACAGATTGGTCTGTAGTTGACAGTAGATGGAGAATGATTTTGTAGTTGTTTGTTTTTATGATGTAAAATGAATTGGGGATTTCCACCTATTTTTCTGTGACAGAGAATGCTTTATTTACACTGAAATGAACTGTTCTGTGAAAGCTTGAATGAACTCAGCTCTAAAATAACTTCTAGGATATTTTTAAGGAGGAAACTCTTTGAAAAACATAGCTAGCAAGTTTTAACATTTTTGTGTGTCAGTTTTGTTAATATGTAATTTTTAGAAAATTATCAGTGTCATTAAAATGTTCAAATATATTGATGTTGGACATAATATTTTCTTTTAAATTTTGTTTTCTGTATATCTGTGTGACTTTGGGATTCTGCTGTCATCTTGAAGGGAAATCCAGGTGTATGTTTGAATCCCTTCCCACATTTGTCTCTCTAATTTGCTGAGCCCACCAAAATCTCTACTTATTTCTTTTTCCCTTAGCAGTGGCCTTTTGCTTAGGGAAAAATGTGGATTTTCTAAGTTTTGCCATATGTTTAGAATTGGGAGATGCCCCTAGAGAAAAGCTGGCTGTATAAATTCACTTCATTTTTGGGCCCTTTCCTTGACTGCACAGCGCTTAACAGAATGTTATAAAATTTAAAGTTTATCAGTTTTTCCCCCTTGGTTTTCAATTTATTTTTCTTCATTCTAATTTTGTTGTTGTTTGTTTGGTGACTATGGAATGTAGTTGGTATAATTTCTAGGAATTTGCTGGGGTTTTTCTTAGTGGCCTAACATATCATCGCTATTAGAAACATAATGTTTTTGTTTTCTACTTTTGTCATAGGTAAGAGAGCAATATTAAAATTTTTCAGTGCTATTATATTTTGTCTTTTTTCTAATATACTAAAAATTATAGCACATAAACATTTATTACTCAGTTCTTCACTGTGAATTTTATTATCAAAATCAGTTGACACAATTTTTTTAACTTTCAGTTTGCTTAGGCATATTTTACACAGAAATATTTATTTTATTTTGCTTTTGTTTGCTTTGAATTTTGCTTAATTATATTTTGCTTAGAAATATTAACTTAATAAAACTTTGTATAATACTTAGTTTTCCTTAAAAATTTTGCTTAACATGTAATTTTCTCTTCTCTGTATATATTTTTAACCATTCTGCTGCTGTCTTTGAATCTTCTTCATATTTTATCTTTTATACTTTCCTTTTGTTGTTCTTCTTTTTTGTATTATTGGATAGTTTCTCAAAATGCCCTGTATTTCACACGTCTGAATTTTAGCATAGCATATTTTTCAGAAATTTGAGAATGTAAAGCATATGCTTTCTAAAATTAAATTAGCACATTTTTTTCTTGAATGTTTCTAAGCAAACTTTTGCTTGGGGATGTATAACACATACTGAAATGTACACAAATCATAAGTTTGCAACTTCAGAATTTATTTTTTTGCATGTGAAGGTCCAGTTGTTCCGCACCATTTTTTGAAAAGACTATTTTCTCTTCATTTCATTGGCTTTTCTCTTTTGTCAAAGACCACTTGATTATATTTATGTGGATCTATTTCTATGTTCTATTCTGTTCCATTGATCTATTTGTCTGTTCTTTTTCCAATACTTTACTGTCTTGATTACTGTAGCTTAATAGTACATTTTGAATCTGGTAGTGCCAGTTGTTGCCCTTATTATTCTTTTTCAGTATTGTGCTGGCTGTTTTAGATCATTTGCCTTTCCATACAACCTTTAAAATCAGTTTGACAGTATCCAGAACATAACTTGCTGGGATTTTGATTGGGTTTGTGTTGAATCTGTTGATCAAATTGGGAAGACTGACATCTTGACAATATTGAGTCTTCCTATCCATGAACATATACTATCTCTCCATTTAGTTCTTCTTTGGTTTCTTTCACTGGAATTCTGTAGTTTTTCTAATACAGATTTTTATACATAGTTTGTTATGTTTGATATTGTATTTTAAATTTCAAATTTCACCTGGTATATAGGAAAGTGATTGATATTTTTTCTATATACCATTGCTGGTATATAGGAAAATGATTGATTTTTGTATATTTGTATCCTGAAACCTGGCTATAATTGCTTATTAATTCCAGGAGTTTTTGTTTATTCTTTTCATATTTTCTGCATAGACAATCATGCCATTTGTGAAAAAAGACAATTTTATGTCTTCCTTCCTAATATTTACACCTTTTACTTGTCTTACTTCATTAGCTAGGACTTCCAGTACGATGCTGAAAGGAATGCTGATGAGAATATCTTCTTCTTGTTCCTGTATCCAAAAAAATAATTTAAAAAATTTGATTTTTGATTCTCCCTCTCATATTAGCCAAACATGGAGGGCTGGGTAACTGGCCAATTTTTAAAAAAATTTTGCTCTCTTTATTTAATAGTGTGGAGATGCTAGCCTCAGAGAAGTCATCCATCATCATCATCATATCCTCATCATCGTTAGTAGTATATTGTTAAAATTAGACTTTTTAACTGGATAATTGGTAGGAGTCTGTAGGTTTTCCTGTGATAAGTTCAGTCCTCAGAATGCATCACTTGTATGGCATTTCAGGGCTTAAATTCTTAATACTCTTAGCTTTGTTTTTGAAGTCCAAAACACCATTCCATATACAATTATGTACAATCCTATGTCTAGTCATAGGATTGCAGTGCTGAGAATTGTAGTCCCAGAAAGGCATTTGTGGAGATAGGGTTTGGGAATGTTTGTGAAATGTCAAGTCCTACCTAGTAGGTGAAATAATTTTTGAAAGGTAAACTAAGGATCTGCAGCTTTAGCAAATTGGTACAAATGCCCTTTTTATTGGTGGATGGGAGACATATTGTAAGAGAGTGATCTATTAGAAAATATGCTTGATGTGGAGTAGTTTGAAATAATGGTTTAACAGTTGTCTGTTGGTAGAGATTGATGGGGTAGAGTGGAAGAGAATGTCACTAGAGTTGAAAATATTTAGGATGTTGGACACTAGGATGCTGAGTGAATTGTCTACATGTATGGTAGCATACATGAAGAAGAAAAGGGTGATTCAAATACTAAATTCCTTGTTGGTAGTTTGATGAATGAATGACAGTGAAAAATTAGGGTTAATATTAGAGTACGTGGTGGTTATGATGCCAAAGGATTAGGATTCTTTACTCAAAAGTAGATGTAGAGTCTTGGAAATAACATTAAATTCCTAGGAGAATGCAGATCCTACTGTGCGGATGGGTGTTTTGTGGCACATGTGTTCATAGCTGCATGAGCTCTTTTAGCACCCCTTTCAGAATTTGCCCTTTTTCATTCTTTTTTCTTGGGGCTTTTTAAATCATGAGCCCCCACCTTGCCTTTTCTGTTACTGTATCTGTGAGTATAATAGACTATTTCTACTTGAAACCTTCCTCTTAGTGACCTTCTCTCTTCTGTAGTTCATTTAGGTGCTAAGACAGCATTTCAGGAAAAATAACTTTATTTTCTAAAAAATATTTTTAAATTTGATATAATTCTGGGGAGTACTTAATGTTATGAAGAATACTATTCTTGATATTAAATAATATGTTATAGGTTTCATAGATATAATAATTGTATATTTAAAAATTAAAATTTTCAAATAATATGCTGTGTTTATTGGATTATGAACTGAAAGAAAGTAGGTTGAAGATATTAAAGGATTCGTATTATCTTTATTGAAACTATGATGTGGATATAATTTTACCTATCAGCAAACAGATATTTTTAACAGAAGTCTATTTTTATTTCTTTCATTCTTTTTTTTTTTTTAATGTACTTTAGGTTCTGGGGTACATGTACAGATCATGCAGGATTGTTGCATAGGTACACATGTGGCAACGTGGTTTGCTGCCTCCATCCCCCCGTCACCTACATCTGACATTTCTACCCATGTTATCCCTCCCCCGACCTCCCCCACCTCCACCTCTGTCCCTCCTTTGGCCCCCCGCAACAGACCTCAGTGTGTGATGCTCCCCTCCCTGTGTCCCTGTGTTTTCATTGTTCAACACCCACCTGTAAGTGAGAACATGTGGTGTTTTATTTTCTGTTCTTGTGTCAGTTTGCTGAGAATGATGGTTTTCAGATTCATCCAAGTCCCTACAAAGGACGTGAACTCATCATTTTTTATGGCTGCATGGTATTCCATGGTGTATATGTGCCACATTTTCCTTGTCCAATCTATCGTCGATGGGCATTTGGGTTGGCTCCGGGTCTTTGCTATTGTAAACAGTGCCACTATGAACATACATGTGCATGTGTCTTTATAATAGCACGATTTTATAATAGAACGATTTATAATCCTTTGGGTATATACCCAGTAATGGGATTGCTGGGTCAAATGGAATTTCTGTTTCTAGATCCTTGAGGAAGTGCCACACTGTCTTTCACAATGGTTGAACTAGTTTACACTCCCACTAACAGTGTAAAAGTGTTCCTATTTCTCCACATCCTCTCCAGTATCTGTTGTCTCCAGATTTTTTAATGATCACCATTCTAACTGGCTTAAGGTGGTATCTCAATGTGGTTTTGATTTTCATTTCTCTAATAATCAGTGATGATGAGCATTTTTTTCATATGTTTGTTGGCCTCTTATATGTCTTCTTTTGAAAAGTGTCTGTTCATATCCTTCGCCCACTTTTGAATGGGTTTGTTTGTTTTTTTCTTGTAAATCTGTTTTAGTTCTTTGTAGATTCTGGATATTAGCCCTTTGTCGGATGGGTAGATTGCAAAAATTTTTTCCCATTCTGTTGGTTGCCGGTTCACTCTAATGATTGTTTCTTTCGCTGTACAGAAGCTCTGGAGTTGAATTAGATACCATTTGCCTATTTTGGGTTTTGTTGCCACTGCTTTTGGTGTTTTAGTCATGAAGTCCTTGCCTATGCCTATGTCCTGAATGGTTTTGCCTAGGTTTTCTTCTAGGGTTTCTATGGTGTTAGGTGTTATGTTTAAGTCTTTAATATATCCAGAGTTAATTTTAGTGTAAGGTATCAGGAAGGGGTCCAGTTTCTGCTTTCTGCACATGTCTAGCCAGTTTTGCCAACACCATTTATTAAACAGGGAATCCTTTCTTGTTTTTGTCAGGTTTGTCAAAGATCAGATGGTTGTAGATGTGTTGCCTCCAAGACCTCTCTTCTGTTCCATTGGTCTATATCTCTGTTTTGGTACCAGTACCATCCTGTTTTGATTACTGTAGCCTTGTAGTATAGTTTGAAGTCAGGTAGCATGATGCCTCCAGCTTTGTTCTTTTTGCTTAGGATTGTCTTGGCTATGTGGGCTCTCTTTTGGTTCCATATGAAGTTTGAAGTGGTTTTTTCCTTTTCTGTGAAGAAGGTCATTGGTAGCTTGATGGTGATAGCGTTGAATCTATAAATTCAACATTTGATTCTTTTTCACAATATTGAAAAAGAATCAATTTTCACAATATTGATTCTTCCTTATCATGAGCATGGACTGTTTCTCCATCTGTTTGTGTCCTCTCTTGTTTCGTTGAGCAGTGGTTTGTAGTTCTTTTTGAAGAGGTCCTTTACATGCTTTGTTAGTTGTATTCCTAGGTATTTTATTCTCTTTGTAGCAATTGTGAATGGCAGTTCGTTCTTGATTTGGCTCTCTGTTAGTCTGTTATTGGTGTGTAGAAATGCTTGTGATTTCTGCACATTGATTTTGTATCCTGAGACTTTGCTGAAGTTGCTTATCAGTTTAGGGAGATTTTGGGCTGAGATGATAGGGTCTTCTAAATATACAATCATGTCGTCTGCAAATAGAGACAATTTGACTTCCTCCTTTCCTAATTGAATACCCTTTATTTTTTTTTTCTTGCCTAATTACTCTGGTTAGAACTTCCAATACTATATTGAATAGGAGTGGTGAGAGAGGGCATCCTTGTCTAGTGCTGGATGCTTCCAGTTTTTGCCCATTCATTATGATATTGGCTGTAGGTTTGTCATAAATAGCTTTTACTATTTTGAGATATGTTCCTTCTGTACCTAGTGTCTTGAGAGTTTTTAGCGTAAAGTGCTGTTGAATTTTGTCAAAGGCCTCTGCATCTATTGAGATAATCATATGGTTTTTGTCTTTGGTTCTGTTTATGTGGTGGATTGCGTTTATAGACTTGCCTATGTTGAACCAGCCTTGCACCCCGGGGTGAAGCCTACTTGATCGTGATGGATAAGCTTCTTGATGTGCTGTTGCATTTGGTTTGCCAGTATTTTATTGAAGATTTTTGCATCTATGTTCATCATGGATATTGGCCTGAAGTTTTCTTTTTTTGTTGAGTCTCTGCCGGATTTTGGTATCAGGATGATGTTGGTCTCATAAAATGATTTGGGAAGGATTCCCTGTTTTTGTATTGTTTGAAATAGTTTCAACAGGAATGGTACCAGCTCCTCTTTGTATGTCTGGGAGAATTCAGCTGTGAGCCCGTCTAGACCTGGGCTTTTTTTGGTTGGTAGGCTATTAATTGCTGCCTCAACTTCAGCCCTTGTTATTGGTCTGTTCAGGGTTTAGACTTCTTCCTGGTTTAGGCTTGGCACGGTGCAGGTGTCCAGGAATTTATCCATTTCTTCCAGATAAGGTTTATGTGCATAGAGTTGTTTGCAGTAATCTCTGATGGTAGTTTGTATTTCTGTGGAATCAGTGGTGATATCCCTTTTTCATTTTTTATTGCATCTGTTTGATTCCTCTCCCTTTTCTTTTTTATTTTTTGCTAGCGGTCTATTTTGTTGATCTTTCCAAAACACCAGCTCCTAGTTTTGCTGATTTTTTTGAAGGGATTTTTGTGTCTCTGTCTCCTTCGGTTCTGCTCTGATTTTAGTTATTTCTTGTCATCTGCTAGCTTTTGAGTTTTTTTGATCTTGCTCCTCTAGCTCTTTCAATTTTGACAATAGGGTGTCGATTTTAGATCTTTCCTTGTTTCTCATATGGGCATTTATTGTTACAAATTTCCCTCTAGACACTGCTTTAAATGTGTCCCAGAGATTCTGGTACATTGTGTCTTTGTTCTCGTCGATTTCAAAGAAATCTTTATTTCTGCCTTCATTTCATTGTTTATCCAGTCAACAGTCAGGAGCAGGTTTTTCAGTTTCCACGAAGTTATGCAGTTCTGACTTAGTTTCTTAATTCAGATTTCTAATTTGATTGCCCTGTGGTCTGAGAGACTGTTATGATTTCCGTTCTTTTGCATTTGCTGAGGAGTGATTTACTTCCAATTATGTGGTCAATTTTAGAGTAGGTGCAATGCAGTGCTCAGAAAAATGTATATTCTGTGGATATGGGATGGAGATTTCTGTAGATGCCTATTGAGTCCGTTTGGTCCAGGTCAGAGTTCAAGTCCTGGATATCCTTGTTAATTTTCTGTCTTGTTGGTCTGTCTAATATTGACAGTGGAGTGTTAAAGTCTCCCACTATTATTGTGTGGGAGTCTAAGTCTCTTTGTAGGTCGTTAAGAACTTGCTTTATGTACCTGGGTGCTCCTGTATTCGGTGCGTATATATTTAGGATCATTAGCTCTTCTTGATGCATTGATCCTTTTACCATTATGTAATGCCCTTCTTTGTCTCTTTTGATCTTTGTTGGTTTAAAGTCCATTTTATCAGAGACTGGGATTGCAACTCCTGCTTTTTTTTTTGCTCTCCATTTGCTTGATAAATCTTCCTCCATCCCTTTATTTTGAGCCTATGTGTGTCCTTGCATGTGAGATGGGTTTCCTGAATACAGCACACCGATGGGTCTTGACTTTTTATCCAATTTGCCAGTCTGTGTCTTTTAATTGGGACGTTTAGCCCATTAACATTTAAGGTTAATACTGTTATGTGTGAATTCGATCCTGCCATTTGATGCTAGCTGGATGTTTTGCCATTAGTTGACACATTTTCTTCATTTTCTTCAGGTGTTGATGGTCTTTATCATTTGGTACGTTTTTGGAGTGGCTCATACTGGTTGTTCCTTTCTATGTTTAGTGCTGCTTTCAGGAGCTCTTGTAAGGCAGGCCTGGTGATGACAAAATCTCTCAGCAATTGTTGTCGTAAAGGATTTTATTTCTCCTTCACTTATGAAGCTTAGTTTGGCTGGATATGAAATTCTAGGTTGGAAGTTCTTTTCTTTAAGGTTGTTGAATATTGGCCCCCAGTCTCTTCTGGCTTGTAGGGTTTCTGCTGAGAGATCCGCTGTGAGTCTGATGGGCTTCCCTTTGTGGGTAACCTGACCTTTCTCTCTGGCTGCCCTTAGCATTTTTTCCTTCATTTCAACCCTGGTGAATCTGACAATTATGTGCCTTGGGGTTGCTATTCTTGAGGAATATCTTTGTGGTGTTCTCTGTATTTCCTGGACTTGAATGTTGGCCTGCCTTGCTAGGTTGGGGAATTTCTCCTGGATAATGTCCTGAGGAGTGTTTTCCAGCTTGGATTCATTGTCTCCTTCACATTCAGGTACACCTATCAAACATAGATTAGGTCTTTTCACATAATCCCATATTTCTTGGAGGCTTTGTTCATTTCTTTTCACTCTTTTTTCTCTAATCTTGCCTTCTCGTTTTATTTCATTGAGTTGATCTTCGACCTCTGATATCCTTTCTCCTGCTTGGTTGATTCGGCTATTGAAACTTGTGTATGTTTCGCGAAGTTCTCATGCTGTGTTTTTCAGCTCCGTCAAGTAGTTTATGTTCTTCTCTAAGCTGTTTATTCTAGTTAGCATCTCATCTAACCTTTTTTTCCAGGTTCATAGTTTCTTTGCCTTGGGTTAGCACATGTTCTTTTAGCTCTGAGAAATTTGTTATTACCCACCTTCTAAAGCCTGTTTCTGTCAATTCATTGGATTCATTCTACATCCGTCTTTGATCCCTAGCTGGTGAGAAATTGTGATCCCTTGGAGGAATAGAGGCGTTCTGGTCTTTGGCATTTTCATCCTTTTTGCTCTGGTTTCTTCCCATCTTAGTGGCTTTATCTACCTGTGGTCTTTGTAGTTGGTGACTTTTGGATGGGATCTCTGAGGGAACATACTTTTTGTTTATGTTGAAGCTATTTGTTTCTGTTTCTTAAGTTTTCCTTCTAACAATCAGGCCCCTCTGCTACAGGACTGCTGGAGGTCAACTCCAGACCCTGCTTTCCTGGGGATCACCCACAGGGGCTGCAGAACAGTAAGGGTTGCTGCCGGTTTGTTCTTCTGTTGTCTTCATCCCGGAAGCGTTCCTGGCAGATGTCGGCCTGAGCTCTCCTTTATGAGATGTTTCTTTGGGTATACGGGATCAGGGAGCTGCTTGAGGAGACAGTCTGTTCCTTATGGGAGCTCAAGTGCTTTGTTAGGAGCTCCGTTTTTCCATTCACAGCTGCTGGGCAGGTAAATTTAAGTCTGCTGCAGCAGATCTCATAACCGCCTCTTTTCCCAGGTGCTCTGACCTGGGAAGGTCGGCTTTATTTGTAAGTTCCTGATGTGCTGCTGCCGTTTTTCAGAGATTCCCTGCCCCACACGAAGTAGTCTAGTCACAGTCTGCCAGCAGAGGCATTGCTGAGCTGCTACAAGCTCTGCCCAGCTGCTGCGTGAGCTGCCTCGGTATTGGTGGACTGCCTTGGTAGTGGTGGATACCCTTCCCACCAGTGAGCTGGACCATCCCGGGTCCAGCTGCACTTGCTGCGAAACTCTCAATCCAGAGCGTTTCAGATGGCTTGTTTTGTGGGGGGTGGTACCTGCCCAGCCAGATCTCCTGGCTCCCTGTCTCAGCCCCCTCCCTTTCAGTTGAGTGGGCGGCTCTGTCTCCCAGGCGTTCCAGGGGCCAGTTGAAAGGGCTGCCCAGATTTGTGTGAGTTTCCGTGTGCCAACCTGTGGCACCAGCTGTGCTGAAAACTTGTGGCACTTTTCGGCCTGGGAATCTCCTGGTCTGTGGGCAGTGAAAATTTGTTTGGAAATGCGGTCAGCCCTTGCTCTCTGCGTTGTTCTTGCTGGGAACTGCACTCCAGAGCTGTTCCTATTTGGCCATCTTGGATTCTCCTCCAGGAAAAAGGATTTTCCTCTATTTTTATTTATTATGTCTTGCAGAAGACAGAGAAACGTTTGGTCACATAAATGGTTTTGGCGATCTAAATATTGTTCTGTGTAGAAAAAAACATAATGATTAAATTTTGCAAATTCATTTATTGCTGATTTTAAAACTTAGTTTTATTAAAACTTTTCTCAGTATGTATCACAAAATTATTTTTCTCTTGTTGATTATGGCTTTGTGGCACAATTTTAAAGCATTTTAAACTGGGTGGGTCATACACATAATGAATTGGTAGTTAATTTCATAGCCTTATTTCATTAGTAAATATGCATTCATCTTTAGCCTCACTTTATTTGGTTCCCGATGGACAAAAAAACTTTTCTTTTTTTTCTTTGAGTTGGAGTTTCACTCTGGTTGCGCAGGCTGGAGTGCAATGGTGCAATCTCAGCTCATTGCAACCTTGGCCTTCTGGGGTGAAGCAGTTTTCCTGCCTCAGCCTCCTGAGTTGCTTGGATTACAGGCATGTGCACTATGCCTGGCTAATTTTTGTATTTTGAGTAGAGACGGGGTTTTGCCATGTTGGCCAGGATAGTCTGGAACTCCTGATCTCAGGTGATCCTCCTGCCTTGGCCTCCCAAAGTGCTGGGATTACAGGTGGGAGCCACTGTGCCTGGCCCAAAAGAAACTTAAAGTATGCTCCTGGTTATCCTTGAGCTTATGTTTGTAATACGCTGACTTTCAAAAAAATGATAGTATATTTGGCTGTTTTTTTAGGTGTTTGAGAATATTCAGGAACAATTGCACATGATGCTTAACCTGATGGAAATTACAAATGGGTAAAAGAAATTAAACTGTTAAATATTGACTCATCTTACATCTGTATAGAAGAATGATTTAAAAATGATGTGAATAGATGTGGATGGTGAAGGCATGGGTTAGGTTAATTATCAGTTAGTCTCAGAGTTTGGCAAAGTACCTGAAGTATTAGGGTCAAGGTTGCTGATTAGTTTGAGGAGAGGAGATGTGCTATAGTTCAGAGTGGTTTATTAATTTTCTGATAGTTGGAGAATATGCATGTGTTTGTGTGGGTGTATGTATGTGTTGTATGTGTGTATGTATATCTACTCTTTCCCTCTGCCTTTTATTTTTTTTTTAACTTATTTTTTTGTAGAGACAGGATCTGGCTTTGTTGCCCAGGCTGGTCTTAAATTTCTGGCTTCAAGTGATCCTCGCATCATGGCCTCTTGATACGTTTGGATTATAGGTGTGAGACACTGCCTGGCCCACATTTTTGATGGGATGACCAGAAAAATCAAACTGTAAAAGATCCAAAAACTGTAGCTTTTAAATTCCATCTGTCTAATATGTCTGAAGAAAGATAACTGTACCTACTGAGTCCAGATAATATGGTATGAAGAGGTTCTGAATACCTTGCATATTCCTTTTTGCTGTCTGAGAAGAAAGCAGTTTAAATGAAAGCCATGTATGTGTTTAGGATTTCGTTTAGGTATGCTAGACCAGCATGGTGTTTGCTCTAGAGTGTACAGGGTGCCACCTTTGTTTTTCAGTGTGTCTCTAGAGCTTGCAACAATCGAAAACTTCTCTTTTGGTGCTTGAGGTCTAGGACTGTATTCACTGGCCAGACTTTAAGGATGAGTTCAAAGTTCCAGTGATGATTTGTATGTGAATAGTTTTAGGTCTCCATATTATTGTTTGGAAATAATGAGAATCTCTCCCCCAGCCTGTACACCCCTTATGGTCCCCCATTTCCCCCTTAGACTGTGGTTACTTCCAGGAAACAATGACATTGAAAATTTAAGTACTCATATATCTGGGTCACCTTTTCTAAGTTTTGGTGTATTGTAAATCAATGTTTTATCTAGATATAAGTAGAATAGGTTTTATTACTGATTCTAGGATGCTCACAAAGATTTTTTTTGAATGTTATTTTCAAATGGAAGCTTGAATGACTCATAGTTTCATTTACTTGAGAACAAAAGAGTAATAAATTTAAATTGGGGTTGTTACTGGTTTAAGTATATTGCTTTTCCAGTACCTAACATATACCTCTGATACCTAGTATTTTATGTCAAACACCCCATTATGTGTTATGGGTTTTGTCCCACTGGTTCTATTCATTCTTTTTACTCATTCAAGAAGATTTTCATTTCTTCTCTCTTTTGTATACTTTGCCCTTCTTTTTGCATGTTCTTAGAATTCTTAGTCTTAGCCTAGGGACTATAAGTGCACATATATGTCCACATATACTGTATATACATGTGTGCACCCCATGAGAAGATTGTAACTCACACTAGACTGAAGTAGGATGGAACCTTTCTGGGAGATAATGTACATATAGATACATGGAAGATAACTAAAGGAACTTTAATCTGGACATTGGAGCCTAATAACAATAAAACGAATGAAAGTTAGTATTCTTTAAAGGTGTTATGTCTCATCCCAGTGAACCATGTAATTACTTTGCTGCATTAAATTGTTGATAAATGCTTAATTTTAAATACAGGAAATAAAATCACTGTAACAGAGGTATACATATTTTGTTGTTTTGTTCACAGTATATTTCATACAACATTCTAGATATAAATCTTAGGTCTCACTTTTTTATATGACTTTGAGCTTTCTCTTTCTGTCCTAGCTTAAAATTGATACAAAGAATAGGGAAATATTATACTTTTTTATATTGTGGAAAGTAAAGTTTATTTCTGAAAGTTTCACTTCCATTTTCCTGTTACTTTATTAGGCTGCAGAACATGTTTAGTTTACAGCTAAAATGCCATTTGGTATCTCAGTGTGGGTTGTCCTCATCTGGAGATATTCAATGTCTGTTAAAGCAAAGCTAAAGGTCTCATCTGTGGTGGCTAACTGGGTCACTTTACTCATTAGCAGAGAAGGCAGCTATGGCATCATTCTACATTCTGCCACTTCCTGAACAGCCTCTTGGCAATAATGCCTCGCAGGGGAAGTCATAAGCTTTCCTGCTGGTGGGTGTGACTTCGAAGACAGCTGAAATTATATCAACTAGAGAAATACAGCGACAAAAACCTATTGGAATACGTTTAGGCCAACCACATGGTCCTTGCTTCAAACACCAGCCTCAAGTTTTGGGGTCCCTAGGACCTTCTTTACCTCAGACTTGCTGGCTATAAATACTGAGGTCCCTACTGACTCCTTCAGATTTGATAATTCACTGATATGACTCACAAAACTCAGAGAAACACTATACTTAGAATTATAGTTTTATTATAATGCAGGGATACATACTAAAACCAGCCAAAGGAGAGACACGTGGGCAGAATCTGGGAGGGGCTCAAAAGCAAAGCTTCCGGTTGTCTTTTCCTGATGGAGTCATGGATCGTGTTACCTCTTCCTGGATATGATGTATGACAGTCCAGGGAAGTTAATGCAAGTTTTGGTGTCCACGGTTTATACTGGGATTTGTTCACATACTGTCCACGTGTCTGACCTTCAGTCTTTATCGCCTCCCAAAGTTCAGGCTAAGACATTTAGTCTCTAGTTCCTTTGGAGATCAGGTAGATGAGTCCCTAGAGGTCATCTCCCAGTAGCTGAGGGCAAAGGCCAGGACCTCTCTTCAGTAAAGCAGATTCTTCAACATACCTATTTAAACAGAGGGTATGTTTTTGCAATTCCTCATATTACTCTTTGTTTGAAAATCTAAAATTTCATTTTACAAATAAATGATTTTCCCTTTATGTTCAAATTAGAACTATTGAGCCTTTTCCTTTTTTTTTTTTTTTTTTTAATCTCTCTACCTTTCCTCCCTCATGACATCCAGACCAGTCATTTATGCAGTTGAGTTGTATTTTTACTGCATTATGTATTTATGGCTAAATATCCATTGTATTTGTATATTCGTTCCAAAAGTACTTACTATTCTTCTGTGCTGGTAGGTCATGCTTTTCTACCCACAAAACAAATATTCACTTATATTTCTTATCAACTGCAATCTGGATACAGACTATAGCATGAACCAAAAGTTTAATGGTATCAAAGTGTATAAACATTTAGAAAAGGTGAGCATTTCCTTGTGGTTTGATTATAGACGTATTCAGGAGAGTTTTCCCAGGAAAAAAAGGGCTTCAAAAACCATGCTAAGGCAACTTGGACTATAGACAGTAAAGAGCATTCAAAGATTTTTAGATATAGCCATGACACATGACAAATTGTTTTTGAAAGTCAGTTTCAGCGTTATTGAGTAGAAATAGTTTGAAGAAAGCAGATTAACCTAGAAGCAACTCTTTATGCCAAGTTAGGACATTATTACTGTTGTCTGCACTGGAGATAAATATAGGTAATAACAGGTGATTTGTGAGAAAGTTATTAACTTATGAGAGATGATTTTAGCTTTTTAAAAAAATGTTACTCCTTTCATAATATGTACACAACTCTAATCAACAACTTTTAAACCTCACTTACAATTTTTGATGTATTCATTTTACACAACCTCTTGGGATAATACAGTCTATATATTTTTCTACCTAACCTATAACCTATGGTTATAACCTAACCTTACCAGTTGATTGTCCTAGATCCTTGCACTGTGTTATTTATTTTATACTTAACACATATTTGTTGAGTGAGAGCTTACTGTGCACCAGATTATTGTAACAGATGTTGAAAATACAATGAATATAAGTGATTCCTGACCTCAAAAACATACATATCAATTTAGTAGTCAGACAGATGGGAAAAGCCTGTGATGGAGGGAAGCACAGGATACTTTGATAGTTTATTGAAGGAGCATATAACCTAGACTAGACTAGAGATTAAGACACTCTGACACTCTAGTTTAGAATAGCAGTTAAGAACATAAACTCTGTTGATGTAAAAGTCTCATTAAAAAAAAAAAAAAAAAAAAAAGAACATGAACTCTGGAGCCAGAATGGATCTGGATTCTCAATTTCTTGCTGTGTAACTTTACCTTTAAAATGAAAATCACAGTAATCCCTACTTTATATGGTAATTATGAGGCTAAAAATGTTGCCGAGCAAAAGGGCTTGCTGCCTGATGTGTTAGAAGCTAATACTATGACACTTGAGATTCTGAGAAAAGAAAACTTTTTATTGCAAGTTGACTAACAAGGAGAAAGGAGTCCAACTCAAATCTCTGTGCTGACTTGAAAGCAGTAATTTCATTAGAAAAGGTTTAGAGAGTGGGTTCTGGGATTGGTAAGTGGTTGGTGGGAGGAAAGGGGAGGTCTGAAAAGTCCTCAGGCCTGCACAGTTATTTATTCATACTACCTCATGGATCTCATGTGTAAGTTTCAGGGGGAGTTAGTATGAAGCCTGCAGTGGAAATTAGATCTGTGACACCAGCAAGTTTATTCTCCGTGCGAACGCCAGTAGTTCATATCGGTTCCAATTAATTTCAGCCAGGTTTTAAATCTCAAGTGAAGGGAGTTTCAGCATTTCAGCAAGTTTTTTTTTTTTTTTAAATTTGTCACCCTGCAAGCTCAATAATTTCTGCCAGTCACTGGTCTCTTTAACTCTTTAGGGCATGGTTTAAAAATCAGTTAAAATACATAAAGTGCTTGGAACAGTACCTGGCATATATTAATAGTTTTGTATGTGTTACCTCCTCCTTCTCTTGCTCTTCTCATCATTTTCTAAAAAATAGATGTGTAATTAGTACTCAGTAAATATTTGAATAAATCCTTAAATGATAAATGCAAATATAATTGTTTTATTCCCTTAGAAGTCTTTAACCATCTTTATTGAAAGCATTTAAGGTAAAACAACTATTTTATGTGTATTTAGGCCCATGTTAACTCAAATTCATGAGCTTCATAAAGTGTAAGCTGATGTGATATGTAAACACCATTGAATTTGACTGCTTGTAGATGAGGATGCCCTCTCCAGTTGGTCTCATGTGTCTGTCTTACCATATATCTAGTCCAGTTCAGGTTATGGCCTGGCACGTATAAACATTTGAGTTTGGGGTCTCCATACTAGATCCTGCCATCTGCTCTTCTAAGATAGAGATCGAGTAATCTCTTTTAAATCTCAAACACTTAACACAGTGATTGTCAGTTATTGGAACTAAGTGAATGTTTGTTGAATGACTGAATGATGCCTAAATTATGAAATTAGAAAAATTGGAAATCTGACAAGAACTTTTATTGTTCCATGAGGATGCAGTTGACTACTTCTTTGTGGAACTATGATGGGATTTTGGCAAAAATAAGACTAACGGCAACCGAAAATAAGAAGTTATATTTTCTAGAGGAATTTTGTTTTAGGATTTTCTGACTTGTCAAATAGGACTCACTAGAATTATTATGCCTCTTTTTAATTGCAATAATGTGAGTTGGTGAAAGAGCCAGCAATAGTATTGCAGAAGCGATTTATATTTTGATTAGCTAACCTGAATGACATAGTTGTTTAGGTACCATTGGTAAATAGTGGCAATCAAATCATTCTTTTTAAAAAGAAGATAATGATGTTGGCTTTGTGATGAGCAAGCAGGTTGACTTGTAGAATGATTATTTACATAATCATTAGAAGCATATCCCGAGTACAGAAGCATTGAATAATCTTAACCTGGACTAGAAGTCAGACTTTGGGATTGAAAGCCAATAGATTACTATCCAGGGGGAGTACAAATTTCCGTTTTTGGGGGATTTTTAAAACTAAATCTTGGATTTTGGGGGAGTTATGAAAGGACATAAAAAGTCCAGAGATAGAAGTTATTATATTGAGTATTCTCAGGCAATGAGTTGAGACTTTGTGGGAATATCTACTCTGCAAATGTCTGAGTAGAATAGACCAGAACTCAAAGGTAGAGATAGTTTATTCTTTTTTGTTTATTTCATTGGTATATTTTTCTATACTATAATGAATTGATATTGCCAATTCATATTTCTAATAACATTGGAGATTTGTTTTCTTCACTGTAGTCTTAAGCTGTCATTATGCTTATTATTTTTAAAAGGCTCCTTTCTATGCTTTGTAGCTTTGCAGTTCTATTTTGTTTCTCATGTTTCTAATTTCAAGCCTTTTGTGTTATCTTTCTCTGCTTATGCATTTATAACAACTTGGCTTTCAGTTACATCATGATTCATAGACATATAAAATATGAACTCAGAGTCAGTCATCTGGTATAACCTTTGTCAGTTCCTCCAATCTTTGGTCCCTGCTACCTGCCTTCTGTAGGATATTTCAGTTGGTATTCAAAGATAAAATTATGTTCATAAGTAAGGAAATTTAAGTTTTATAGGAAGAACCTTATGAAAATGATCATGCTTTATTAAAAATTGATATATTATGTCTACTGTTTTACTTTTCATCCAATTATCTTCTAATTTTGTCAGGAGGAAAAATTATCAAGAAAATTGTAATTCTGAAAAGGATCGTATCCTGGTTTAGGGTAATTGACCACATATTCCACTTTAAAATTTCTCCAAGGTTTTTCAATTAAACATTTCTAAATTAAGATTATTTTATTTGTTAGAAATGTTTTAAAAACATTTAGGGTAATTGAAGTAAAACCATGTTTCTGAAGAAAGATTGACAGGGAGAAATTGTAATTACATCATTGCATTTAAATGTTTTTTACTGTCAAATTGAAATTAAGGTATTAGCATGTTGGCTTAGGCTTATGTTGTTATTAGGTCCTCATATCCCTAATGCTGGCTTGGTCTCTAGCATTGGAAGGCAGTCAGGAAATATCTACCTCATGGACACTGCATGCAATTATATTTTTATTGGGATGTTTATCAGCCAGTAAATTATCTATGAAAAACTTAGCTTAGTACTTCTTACATTGGGATACCAGTGCAACTGGTGAATACGTTTTAATTTATATATAGAAAAGGAGAAAAAGAAACAGTAGTTTATTTTTTGACTTTAACATCAGAGACAAAAGAATATCAAAGTGAGTTTAAAATTATATCTGATATTTAAATTACTGAATAAAACCTGACCTTTCAAGTCATGCTATTTTAAGCATGTTGAGACTCCCCCTTTTTTTTTTTTTTTTTTTTTTGGTAACTCCTCTTTTCATGGAGACTGTGCCTGACAGACTCTTCTCTCAAAGGCTGCCCATCATCCTTGCTGAATACAACTTCCCAGTGTTCGCTTTGACTTACAACCTTGGCCTCTCAGTTTCTTCAAAATTTTCATATCAGTGACTTAATTTTGATTTAGCCACTTTCAGTTTGGAAATTTCATTCCTACCTATTACTCAGTATCCTAAAGTTTTAAATTTGGACATACTGCTTTGAGACAACTTCCATCTTTAAAAGCAGCTGAGATGTTTCATCAGCTTCACTATCCAGTATCTGTAGCTGTTCTGTCTTCAGTGAGGTCCGGTCTTGGCCATAGGAGGGGGAGAAGTTTCTTTTACTGTGTACGCCATCTCAGCCCAAATGGCTGTTTTTCATTTCCAAGATAATGAAATTATTTACAGTTCTCCCTACTTTCTTAAGGTGGAAGTTGAGGTCATTGATTTGCAACCTTTTTTTCTTTAAAAAACATTTTTTTAATAAAAATGGGTAAAAAATTTTTTTTTGTTTTTCTCAGGCAATATCTAATTCTGTTGCCCAGGTTGGAGTGCAGTGGCGCAATCAAGACTCACTGCAGCTGCAACCTCTGGGGCTCAAATGATCCTCCTGCCTCAGCCTCCTGAGTAGCTGTAACTTAGGTGCATGCCACCATGCCTGGTTAATTTTTAAATTTTTGGTAGAGATGAGGTCTTGCTATGTTGCCCAGGCTGGTCTTGATCTCCTCGCCTTAAGTGATCCTCTCACCTCAGCCTCCCAAAGTGCTGGGATTACAGGTATGGGCCATTGTGCCCAGTCATTGACCTTCTATTTAATTACGTATTTCATGCAGCAAAATTTTCTGTACATATGCTTTAGCTGCATCTCTCAAATATTAATCTACTGTATTTTTGTTTTCATTGTTTAAAATACTTTAAAATTTTTCTTTTTTTTTTTATTATTATTATTATTTTTATTGCATTTTAGGTTTTGGGGTACATGTGACGAACATGTAAAATTGTTGCATAGGTACACACATGGCAGTGTGATTTGCTGCCTTCCTCCCCCATCACCTATATCTGGCGTTTCTCCCCATGCTGTCTCTCCCCAACTCCCCACCACCCACTGTCCCTCCCCTGTTTCCCCCTGACAGACCCCAGTGTGTGATGCTCCCCTCCCTGTGTCCCTGTGTTCTCATTGTTCAACACCTGCCTATGAGTGAGAACATGCGGTGTTTGATTTTCTGTTCTTGTGTCAGTTTGCTGAGAATGATGGTTTCCAGGTTCATCCATGTCCCTACAAAGGACACGAACTCATCGTTTTTTATGGCTGCATAATATTCGATGGTGTATATGTACCACATTTCCCCTGTCCAGTCTATCATCGATGGGCATTTGGGTTGGTTCTGGGTCTTTGCTATTGTAAACTGTGCTGCAATGAACATTTGTGTGCATGTGTCCTTATAGTAGAATGATTTATAATCTTTTGGATATATACCCAGCAATGGGATTGCTGGGTCAAATGGAATTTCTATTTCTAGGTCCTTGAGGAATGGTCACACTGTCTTCCATAATGGTTGAACTAATTTACACTACCACCAACAGTGTAAAAGTGTTCCTATTTCTCCATATCCTCTCCAGCATCTGTTGTCTCCAGATTTTTTAATGATCGCCATTCTAACTGGTGTGAGATGGTATCTCAATGTAGTTTTGATTTGCATTTCTCTAATGACCAGTGATGATGAGCATTTTTTCATATGTTTGTTGACCTCAGGTATGTCTTCTTTTGTAAAGTGTCTGTTCATATCCTTTGCCCACTTTTGAATGGGCTTGTTTTTTTCTTGTAAATCTGTTTTAGTTCTGTGTAGATTCTGGATATCAGCCCTTTGTCAGATGGGTAGACTGCAAAAATTTTTTCCCATTCTGTTGGTTGCCGGTTCACTCTAATGACTGTTTCTTTTGCCGTGCAGAAGCTGTGGAGTTTAATTAGGTCCCATTTGTCTATTGTGGCTTTTGTTGCCAATCCTTCGGTGTTTTGGTCATGAAGTCCTTGCCTACGCCTATGTCCTGAATGGTTTTGCCTAGATTTTCTTCTAGGGTTTTTATGGTGTTAGGTCTTATGTTTAAGTCTTTAATCCATCTGGAGTCAATTTTAGTGTAAGGTGTCAGGAAGGGGTCCAATTTCTGCTTTCTGCACATGGCTAGCCAGTTTTCCCAGCACCATTTATTAAGCAGGGAATCCTTTCCCCATTGCTTGTTTTTGTCAGGTTTGTCAAAGATCGGATGGTTGTAGATGTGTTGTGTTGCCTCTGAGGCCTCTGTTTTGTTCCATTGGTCTATATCTGTTTTGGTACCAGTACCATGCTGTTTTGATTACTGTAGCCTTGTAGTATAGTTTGAAGTCCAGGAGTGTGAAGCCTCCCGCTTTGTTCTTTTTGCTTAGAATTGACTTGGCTATGCGGGCTCTCTTGTGGTTCCATATGAAGTTTAAGGTGGTTTTTCCTAGTTCTGTGAAGAAGGTCATTGGTAGCTTGATGGGGATAGTGTTGAATCTGTAAATTACTTTGGGTAGTATGGCCATTTTCATGATACTGATTCTTCCTAACCATGAACATGGAATGTTTCTTCATCTGTTTGTGTCCTCTCTTATTTTGTTGAGCAGTGGTTTGTAGTTCTCCTTGAAGAGGTCCTTTACTTTCCTTCTTAGTTGTATTCCTAGGTATTTTATTCTCTTTGCAGCAATTGTGAATGGCAGTTTGTTCTTGATTTGGCTCTCTTTTAGTCTGTTATTGGTGTATAGGAATGCTTGTGATTTTTGCATGTTTATTTTATATCTGAGACTTTGTTGAAGTTGCTTATGAGTTTGAGAAGATTTTGGGCTGAGACGATGGGGTCTTCTAGATATACAATCATGTCATCTGCAAATAGAGACAATTTGACTTCCTCCTTTCCTATTTGAATACCCTTTATTTCTTTTTCTTGCCTGATTGCTCTGGCTAGAAATTCCAGTACTATATTGAATAGGAGTGGTGAGAGAGGGCATCCTTGTCTAGTGCCAGATTTCAAAGGGAATGCTTCCAGTTTTTGCCCATTCAGTATGATATTGGCTGTGGGTTTGTTGTAAATAGCTTTTATTGTTTTGAGATACGTTCTGTCAATACCTAGTTTATTGAGAGTTTTTAGCATAAAGGCTGTTGAATTTTGTCAAAGGCCTTCTCTGCATCAATTGAGATAATCATATGGTTTTTGTCTTTGGTTCTGTTTATGTGGTGGATTATGTTTATAGACTTGCGTATGTTGAACCAGCCTTGCATCCCGGGGTGAATCCTACTTGATCATGGTGGATAAGCTTTTTGATGTGCTGTTGCAATCAGTTTGCCAGTATTTTATTGAAGATTTTTGCATCTATGTTTATCATGGATATTGGCCTGAAGTTTTCTTTTCTTGCTGAGTCTCTGCCGGGTTTTGGTATCAGGATGATGCTGGTCTCATAAAATGATTTGGGAAGGATTCCCCTCTTTTGGATTGTTTGGAATAGTTTCAGAAGGAATGGTACCAGCTCCTCTTTGCATGTCTGGTAGAATTCGGCTGTGAACCCATCTGGACCTGGGCTTTTTTTGGGTGGTAGGCTCTTAATTGCTGCCTCAACTTCAGACCTTGTTATTGGTCTATTCAGGGTTTTGACTTCTTCCTGGTTTAGGCTTGGGAGGATGCAAGTGTCCAGGAATTTGTCCATTTCTTCCAGGTTTACTAGTTTATGTGCATAGAGTTGTTTGTAATAATCTCTGATGATGATTTGAATTTCTGTGGAATCTGTGGTGATATCCCCTTTGTCATTTTTTATTGCATCTATTTGGTTATTCTCTCTTTTCCTTTTTATTAATCTGGCCAGTGGTCTGTCTATTTTGTTGATCTTTTCGAAAAACCAGCACCTGGATTTATTGATTTTTTTTTAAGGGTTTTTTATGTCTCTATCTCCTTCAATTCTGCTCTGATCTTAGTTATTTCTTGTCTTCTGCTAGGTTTTGAGTTTTTTTGATCTTGCTCCTTTAACTCTTTCAATTTTGACGATAGACTGTCAATTTTAGATCTCTCCTTGCTTCTCATGTGGACATTTATTGCTATATATTTTCCTCTAGAGACCGCTTTAAATGTGTCCCAGAGATTCTGGTATGTTGTGTTTTCGTTCTCGTTAGATTGAAAGAACATCTTTATTTCTGCCTTCATTTCCTTGTTTATCCAGTCAACATTCAAGAGCCAGTTGTTCAGTTTCCATGAAGCTGTGCGATTCTGAGTTAGTTTCTGAATTCTGAGTTCTAACTGGATTGCACTGTGGTCTGAGAGACTGTTTGTTATGATTTCCGTTCTTTTCATTTGCTGAGGAGTGATTTACTTCCAATTATGTGGTCAGTTTTAGAGTAGGTGCGATGTGGTGCTGAGAAGAATGTGTATTCTGTGGATTTGGCGTGGAGAGTTCTGTAAATGTCTATTAGGTTTGCTTGGTCCAGGTCTGAGTTCAAGTCCTGGATATCCTTGTTAATCTGCTGTCTCGTTGATCTGTCTAATATTGACAATGGGGTGTTAAAGTCTCCCACTAGTATTGTGTGGGAGTCTAAGTCTCTTTGTAAGTCATTAAGAACTTGCCTTATGTATCTGGGTGCTCTGTATTGGGTGCATATATATTTAGGATAGTTAGCTCTTCTTGTTGCATTGATCCTTTTATCATTATGTAATGTACTTTGTCTCTTTTGATCTTTATTGGTTTAAAGTCTATTTTATCAGAGATGAGAATTACAACTCCTGCTTTTTTTTGCTCTCCATTTGCTTGGTAAATCTTCCTCCATCCCTTTATTTTGAGCCTTTGTATATCCTTGCATGTGAGATGGGTTTCCTGGATACAGCACACCGATGGGATTTGGCTTTTTATCCAATTTGCCAGTCTCTGTCTTTTGATTGGGACATTTAGCCCATTTACATTTAGGGTTAATATTGTTATGTGTGAATTTGATCCTGCCATTTTGATGCTAGCTGGCTGTTTTGCCCGTTAGTTGATGCAGTTTCTTCATTGTGTTGATGGTCTTTACTGTTTGGTATGTTTTTGGAGTGGCTGGTACTGGTTGTTCCTTTGTATGTTTAGTGCCTCTTTCAGGAGCTCTTGTAAAGCAGTCCTGGTGGTGATGAAATCTCTGAGTACTTGCTTGTTCGCAAAGGATTTTATTTTTCCTTCACTTATGAAGCTTTGTTTGGCTGGATAAAATTTTTCTTTTAATTTCTCTTTTATTTGTGCGTTATTTAGAAGTGTGTTATTTAATTTTCAAACATTGGGTGACTTTCCAAATATTGACATCTAATTTAATTCATTATGGTCAGAGAGTATACTTTGAAATGTGTTGTATGGACTTAGGAAAAAAAGTATTTTTTCCTGGTTTGGGTGGAGTATTTTATAAATATCATTTAGGTCAGGTTGTTTTATAGTGATCTAGTCTTCCATATCCTTACTGGTTTTCTGTCTGCTTGTGTTCTCTAAGTTTTTTCAAGATGTCTTTATTACTAGTGATTTTTTTTACCCCTACTTGAATTTTCCATGTATAATTGAGGATTTCCCTACTATTTTTCTTATCTATTTTGTCAGTTTTATTTTGAGGCTTTTTTTTGTAAGGCATGTATACATTTAAGATTGTTACAGATTGTCGATGAATTGACCCCCTTTTGTTGGTATATATTGTTCTCATCTCTAGTACTTCTTAAGTTTTCATCATCTTATATTAATATAGCCTAGATGCTTCAGCTTTTTTTCCATTAGCACTGGATTTGACACCTTTTTCCATCCCTGTACTTTTTACCTAATGGACTCTTTATGTACAAAGTGGGCTGGTTGTAGACACTATATATATAGTTGTTTCTTTTTTTTAGATGGGATCTCACTCTGTCACTCAGGCTTGAATGCAGTGGCATGATCTTGGCTCACTGCAACCTCTGCTTCCTGGGCTCAAGTTGTCCTCCCACCTCAGCCTCCCGAGTAGCTGGCACTACAGGTTCACACCACCATGGCCTGGCTAATTTTTGTATTTTTTGTAGTGATGGGGTTTTGCCATGTTGCCTGGACTGTTTTTGAACTCCTGGGCTCAAGCTATCTGCCTGCCTCTGCCTCCTCAAAGTGCTGTCATTATAGGCATGAGCCACCACACCCAGCTGGTTCTTGATTTTTAAAAAAAATTTATTAGTAATGACAGTTTCTGCTTGTTGATTTTGTAATGTTGTGGTTTCTAGAAGAAATATCATTAGAAATGAAAAAAACAATCTGGTTTAAATCTACCGTCTTCTACTTGATTTACTGTATGACTTGCCCCATGTTTTCTCTCTTTTTTCCTTTTGTACTGCCATCATTTGGATTACTTGAGAATGTCCTTATTCCATTATATCTCCACTTTTTGGGACTATCAGATATATACATCTTTGTGTATATTTTACTAAGTTTACTATACTAAGGTTTATAGTATCTCTTTTCACAATTTACTTTTAAATAATAGCATACTACTTCATAGTTGGGGTTCTTACCTCGTTTCCTTTTACATATTTTGCTTTTATGTATGTTATAAATCCCATAATACATTGTTAATATTTTTACTTTACTTAGTCAATTATATTGTAAGAAAAGAAAGAGGACACAGATTTCTTACATTTATTCTAGTTTTTAACTGTTCTAATGCTCTTCATTATTTTGGTTTAGATACAGATTTTATTCTTGTATCATATTCCTTCTACCTGAAAAGTTTCTCTTGAAGTTTCTTATGTTCGGGCTTGGTGAAAATGTGTTTTATCAGCTATTGTCTGTCTGAAAAAGAGCTCTATTTGCCTTTGTTATTGAAAGATATTTTCATTTGCTAAAGATTTTTGGATTAACATTGTTTATATTAGTATGTTTAAAGTGAGACTTCATTGTCTTATGGCTGGTATAATTTCAGAAAAAGAGTCTGCTGTCCATCTTATTTTGTTCCTCTGCCTGTAGTCTTTTTCCCCCTTCTTGCTGGTTTTTGACTGTGGGAAACCTACATGTTTTTGTTTGTTTGTTTGTTTTTTGCTTAAATCTTTCTTCCTGTCCTCTTGGAGTCCATTGGGGGGTGTGTGTGTGTGTATGTATTTAACTGATTTTGTAGCAATTGGAAGCATTATTTCTCTCAGTTGCTTCTTTGCTCTCTTATACCTTTCTTTTCCTTATCATGTTCCAGCCGTACAAGTGTTCTATCTTTGGCTGTAGTCTCCCCAGCTCTTTGATTCTCAGTGTCGTTTCTTTTTCCTCTCTTTTTTCTTTTTGTATTTCAGTTGGAGGAAGTGCCACATACCTTTCTTCTTCAAGTTTAGTGACTTGAAGTTTAGTGACTCTGCTGTGTTCAGTCTGTGGATAATCTCACTGATTATCATTCCCACTGGTTAACATCTTTTTCTCTGATGTTGTGTGTTTTAATTTCTGCATTTTCAATTGTTTCATTTTTATTGTTTCCATCTCTGCTGAAACTCCGTATCTGTTTATGCATGTTTCCCACTTTTTTGTCTAGCTCATTTAAAATGTTATTTTTATTCATTTATCAGCTTTTAAGTTCAGAGTACATGTGCAGGATGTGCAGGTTTGTTACATAAGTAAACGTGTACCATGGTGGTTTATTGCACAGATCCTGCCATCACCCAGGTATTAAGTCAGCATCCATTAGCTATACTTCCTGATGCTCTCCCCTCTCCCCACCCCTCCCCCACAGGTATCTAGTGTGTGTTGTTCACCCCCATGTGTCCATGCAGTCTCATCAATCAACTCCCACTTACAAGTGAGAACATTCAGTATTTGTTTTTTTGTTCCTGTATTAGTTTGCTGAGTATAATGGTTTCCAACTCCATCCATGTCCCTGAAAGACATGATCCTGTTCCTTTTTATGGCTGCATAGTATTCCATGGTGTATATGTACCACATTTTCTTTATCCAGTCTATCATTGATGGTCATTTAGGTTGATTCAGTTACTTTGCTTATTATACATAGTCCTGCAGTGAATTTACATGTGCATATATCTTTATAATAGAATAATTTATATTCCTTTGGGTATATATCCAGTAATGGAATTGCTGGGTCAAATGATAATTCTGCCTCTAGTTCTCTGAGGCATCACCACGTTGTCTTCCACAATGGTTGAACTAATTTGTACTCCCACCCACAGTGTAAAAGTGTTCCCCTTTTCTCCACAACCTCACCAGCATCTGTTGTTTTTTGTAAATGTTATTTTTAAAGTCTTGGATAATTCCAAAATATAGACCCTCTCTTTGTCTGCTTCTGTCGATTGCCTTTTCTTTGACTATAGGTCATTTATTTTTCTTTTTTGTATGTGTGTGTGTGAGAGAGAATTTTTAAATTAGATGTCTTTCGTGGATTTTTTCCCATATGAACAAAAGAGACTGAGGTAAGTATCTTTATGCTTGGTAACAGGAATCGTTCTTTTAGTTTGTTAATAGGCTTCATTTGTGGGTAGGGGAGGGGTAGTGGTTGAATCAGTCTGTTCTATGTGTTGCTATATAATTATATCTAAAGTACTCCAAAGAATTCACATTTTCTCAGTAGCTGGCTGCTGTTACTTGTATTTATTGTAATGCCTAGAGTATAAAATAGTTTTCTCCTGGTGTTTCTGTTTCACGTTTAGCTTTCAGTAGGCTCTGCTCCCCTGTACCACAGAGTGTTCTATTTGCATACGTCTGGTACTTTTCCCCATATGTAAACAACTGTTTCTTGCCGCTTAGTGCCAGACTTTTGGAGACTGTGGAGTTTTCTTAGTTTTTCTCTCTCTAGCCTGAGAAATACTAAGCATAACCTGGGCACCTGAATCGCAGACATGGACTTTTCCTCAGTGGGTCTTCCCCTCTCCCCTCTTGCCAGCCAAGTTTTGCCTTGCATAGGGATGTTTTGTCAGGACCAAGTCTTCCTACTTTTTATGAATATAAAATCCTTGATCCAAGCCTGTCTCCAGCTTCTTGTATAACTGCGTATGAATGTATTCCCAGGTAACTTTTGTGTTATATCAAGAAGGGTTTGGAAAGCAGGGGGTGTTTTAATGTCTGTGTACAACCAAGGTGAGGCATTCTCATGTTCCCTGCCATGCCTGTCGTCTCTCTTGTGAAGCCTGATAGAAGCCTGGGAAAAACTTTGTATCTCTTGTGTTTGGGACTTCCAGGTATTCTAAATGGTTCCGCTCACCCCAGGCTTAGTTTTTGAGAATTGGTTAGATGTTCAGTTGTCTTCTTTGTCCTCACTTTTATGACTGCTACTTCCTTGTCCTTTTCTCTACCAAAGGAGACATGAGTTCATGTACTTCATCCTCGTTTGGAGGGGCTGGGATTCAGTTTATTTGGTTGCCTGCAGATGCCAGCTTTCTGATGGCCTTGACAAAAGTTATGATTTTGTAGATTATCTGCTTTTTTATTATCATCAGTGTAGAAGCAGCATTCTCTTATTATTTTTCACGTTGTAAATGAATGAGGGACTTTTTCTTAAACCAGCCTTTTCAAGGTAGCTTCAAAGAGCAAAACACTTCTAAAATTATGAACATAGATCTATGGAATGAATAAGGGGAAAAAGCATTTTCCTAATGTTATTCAATCGGTACTTATAGCTTGGGATAACATCTGCAGTTATAGTCTCATGTATGATTTGATGTATGCTGTAAATTAGAGATAGCAGCAGTAAAAATAATGGAAACTGGCTAAATGACTTAAATGTTGGCTCTAATGATGAAGATACTGATACATGGAAGATCACCATACAGGTTTGGATGTTTTTTTTAAAGAATTGTTGATAGACAAAAGGCAATATTTCTAATTTAATAAACATGTTATATATATGATCTCATATGAATATATAAATCAGTTAATAAAGCATACAATATTAATAACATTTTTAGATTTCATCTTTTCATAGAAAAACTTTATTTTCTCCAAGAATTTTACCTCTCTTCATATTCACTTTATTCATATAGTATATGCTATAACACATTTAAAGTCTATAAAAATTTTGTTAAATATAGAAATGGGGTCTTGCTATGTGGGCCAGGTTGGTCTTGAACTCCTGGCCTCAAGCAGCCCCTGCCTCAGCCTCCCAAAGTGCTAGGATTACAGGTGTGAGCCACCGTGCCTGGCCAAGTCTATAAAATTTAAGTGGCTTTTGGCAGACATATATTTAGGAAGTTGCAGAAATCTTTGGGGTGTTTGTTTCAGAGAGTCATAAGACTTTCTTTAGTTATCTCTTTATTTTTAAAGTCTACTGTAATCTGTTCTGAGTGATTTTACTTTACCTGTATGAATTAAAGCCAGCTGCTTATGTCTGAGGGCCTCAATTTCCTTTTCTGGCAAGTTTTAAATTATAATCTAAAACTTGAGAATATACATCTCATGAGGAGTTAGTTATGTATTTTGAATGATATGTTAAGTGCCGAGCACAACACTTCGTTTTAGATCTTTTAATACATGAAAGATGATATTGTAAATGTTTATGTGTCAAGTAAAGAAAGAAATATCATCTAGAGTAATGAAGAGAAGCTCTTATTTTGACCCATGAATTTTCATAGTCCTTTAAATGCTCTGATTTATAAAAAGTTAGAGTAGAATAAAAAAATGAAATTACTTTCATTTGTGAGGCAGGTTAACATCGTGTTATGTAGAGTCTTGCTAACTGGCTATTTTTATTGTTACTTTATACTTTATATACAGACATGGCCCATTACATGAATTTGAGAAGTTTGGCTGAAGATTGGAAAAGCCATGATAACTTGCCATAAATGATGTGCCTACAATAGAAGTAGAGCAAATGAAAGATCGAAGGTTACAAGTTTTTTAACCTTTTGGTTTTTTAAAGAGATTATTGCAGTATTTGGTTTTCATTGCATCATTGCTCAGCAGAAATGCTATGAATTTAGCAAGTTACTTTTCTTTTATTTATTTATTTATTTATTTTTTTTGAGATGGAGTCTCACTCCGTTGCTGAGGCTGGAGTGCAATGGCATTATCTTGGCTCACTGCAACCTCCACCTCCCGGTTTCAGATGATTCTCCTGCCTCAGCCTCATGAGGAGTAGCTGGGATTACGGGCGCCCATCACCATGCCCAGCTATTTTTTGTATTTTTAATAGAGATGGGGTGTCACCATGTTGGTCAGGCTGATCTCGAACTCCTGACCTCATGTGATCCGCCCACCTCGGCCTCCCAAAGTGCTGGGATTACAGGCATGAGCAAAGGCACTTGGCTGCAAGTTACTTTTCTTATATGATGTGGTATAAGAAACAACAAAGTCTTGTTTGAACCTTTACCCATGATTACTTACTTTATGGATGTTTGAAGAAAGTCGAAATAGAACACAAAAGTCGTAAACATTGTTGGTCATTACAGAAGCATTGTTGATCATTACTTTTAAAGGAAACTAGTGTTTTAATACAATTAGTTTTTATATATATATATGTGTGTATATATAAATATATATATGGGGATATATATATGCACATATATATAGGCATTCAAATACAGACATATTTGAATCCTAGAACTATCCTGAATTTTCTGTTAATTGGCCAGATTCTGGATAACCTGGTGGTGTGGGAGGGACCTGGTGGGAAGTAACTGGTTCATGGGAGCTGTTTCCCCCTCATACTGTTTTCATAATAGTGGATTCTCATGATATTTGATGCTTTTATAAGGGGCTTTCCCCTTTGCTCGACACTCATTCTCTTGCCTGCCGCCATGTCAGACTTGCCTTTGCTCCTTCTTTGCCTTCTGCCTTGACTATGAGGCCACCCCAGCCATGTGGAACAGCGAGTTCATTAAACCTCTTTTCCTTCATAAATTACCCAGTCTTGGGTATGTCTTTATTAGCAGCGTGAAAATGAACTAATTTCACCTGGCTCTGTAAAAGTATGTTTTGTTCTCTTTCCCAAAATGCAGAAATTGGTGTTTCAGGCCTCCATTAGTGATATACATGTTGAATTCTTCAAAATAATAAAAATCTGTGAAAGAATGCATTAAAATGACCTAATGAGTCAGAATTAATTAGAGGGTATAGGGTCTGTAACTCTGTTGATATGGCATTGAAAAAACGTTACTTGTATTTTTTACTGTGTATTCCTTGCAATGAAATTCTTTGCTTGGAAAAATTATAGGAAAGATACAAAAAAACCCCAAAGTAAGATTTAAAATATTCTCTAAGGGTTCTTGGAAAACACAATGTATTTTTGGGTTATAATCCCTATGTTTGAGCTGGTTTGTGGTTACAGATTCGTGTCCCCCAAGCAAGTTTCTTTGTAGTTTTGGACTATAATCTTCATATTTGAGCTAGTTTGTAGTTACAAGTTCTTGTCCCCAAGCATTTCTTTGCTTTTCCTTTTTTTGTGTGTTTATTTTTTATTCCGTTTATGTATTACTTTCCAGAGTTTGTACTTTCACTTTGTTTTTTGCTTCTATGTCTTTCTTCCTTTTGTGCTGGCTTAGGATTACATTTAAAAATGTGTTTCAGTGCTTTATTGATTAGTTTAGTTGTTGTAGTTAGGACTGTTGTTTAGACTATCTGGCTGCCAAGGAATGGAGGGTGTGTGTGTGTGTGTGTGTGTGTGTGTGTGTGTGTGTGTGTGTATTCATACCTTACAGTGTATTAACCTAGATTCCTTTAGACCCATCTTTTCCCCTTATTTTGTATTTCATTCAGTTCTTACAATTTATATATGAAGAAGTTTTTATAGAGCTTATCAAGAAATTTAAATAATTTTAAAGTGATTATTATATTTTTAAAGAATACATGTGTATTTATTTTATAGCTACTTGAAGGAAATTTTGCCAAAGAAGTGAGCCATGAAATGGATGGACTTATTTTTCAGCCTACTGGAGTAAGTTCATTTATCTGCGTGTGTGTGTTTGTGTTTTTTTTTGTGAGTGTGTGTGTGTGTACACAGATATACATATATATACACATAAACATATATGCCTCAGACTGACTTACTTAGGGTTGATTACTACTGTGATTGCTGCTTTTCCTTAAAACAAATTGCTCATTATGAACTATTTTATTTATATCTAAATACATGTAATACTAAAATGAGCACCTGTCTGTTTTCACTCAGCTTAAGAAATAAACATTGTTGGTCATTACTTTTCAAGGAAGCTAGTCTTTTAATATAATTAGTTTTTAAAAAATAATTATCTACCAATAGCATTACATGAATGTTTACTTCCTTTTGTAACTTGGTATACTTTTATGGATTAATATCTCTAAAACTTCATTTTGCTGTAGTTTACTGTAGAGTAAAATTCAAAGAGTTGCCAATATTTGACAAAAAATAAAATTTTTGAAAATTTTTTCCATGTTAAATTTCTGAAATGCACTGAAGAACTTTTACCAACTTAATGGTTGAATCATATGTTTGAAATAAGTTGTATTTTACTCTATAGCAGGTTTTCTCAACCTCAACCACTAATGTGTTGGGCCAGATAATTCTTTGCTGTGGGAGTTGTCTTGTACATGGTAGGATGTTTAGCAGCATCTGTGGTCTGTCTCTACTCACTAGATGCCAGGAGTACCTCTTTTCCCATTTGTGACAACCAAAAATATACTCTGACATTGCCCGGTTTCCTCAGGTGTCAAAATTGCCCCTACTTGATAAACCTGTGTTCTGTAAGGCAATGTTTTTCAAAATGTGGCCTGTAGAGGAGGATTAGCACCACCCAGGAAGTTTTCACAGATGCAACTCACCCCCACACCTATTGAGTAGGAACACTGTGGATGGAGTTTAGCAGTTTGTGTTTTGACGAGTTCTCCAGGTGATTCTAATGCATGTTTATGAGAGCTACTTACACTATAGGAAAGAATTTATTTTATGTGCAACCACCTCATCATATGTTTCTTTTTTTCTTTACTAACTCTTCTTTTAGAAATTAGAGTATAAGCTAGTTGAGAATTTATATATGGAGACATCAGACTGGGTGCCTGGGGTAAAAGAAAGGGAACTAATAATTTGAACACAGTGTATTAAATACGCTACAGGTTGAATATCTCTAATCTAAACACTGATATACTGTAAAATTTATAACGTTTTGAGTGCCAGCATGATGCTCAAAAGAAATGCTTATTGGAGCATTTTGGATTTTTTTATTAGGGATGCTCAACTGGTAAGTATATATAATGCAGATATTCCCAAATTTGAAAAAAATCAGAATGCAAACCACTTCTGGTCCCAGGCATTTCAGTAAAGGGATATTCAACCTATGCATGTAAAGCATTGTATAATAAATCTCTGCTAAAATGCTAATTTAGAGACAATGTGATATGTGATTGGCATCTGTCTGTCTTCTAGCCCCCCTTGCCAGAGAACAGAAAAATCTTATCTTCTGTGGTTGAAGGAGGAGAAGATGGAGGAAAACTAGATGTTAGGGACAGAAATTGCAGAAAATACTGTTTTAGGAAAATGAAGGTTGAATCTTTGAGTTTTAATATATTCCAGTCTCCCTAGATTGAAAGAAGTAAAGTCTAAATATAACAATGAATTCAGAAAAATTCAGTGTTGGAAACTCATGGTTCAGATCTGTGCATATATGGCATATGTAGGAAAAATGACCTGACAAATGAGTGAGTCTGTTTCTCGGATGTGTAGTGTAGGCAGTTGATTTGTCAGTCTGTTTTCTTTATAGTAACCCTACTTTTTATTACAATGACTTTGTAATTGATATCTGGTATTAAGTCAAGTCTCCCTGTTTGCCAGCGTTACCTTAAATCTTTGTAGACATTTGGTTTAACATGAAAGTTTCAGAATCAGTTTGTCATGTTATGCAGAAGTTTTTGTTAGGAGTTTAATTGGAATGTTTTTGAATTTAGATTAATGTGGAGAAAATTGATGTGGGTTTGCCATATTAAATCACTTTCTCAATGAATGCTATGGCTTTTTTCTTTTTCAGGTCTTTTTCTGTTCTGTAATTGAGTTTAAGTTTTTTATTATTGTTACGTTAATTTCTAAATATTTGTCATTTTCTGCTTTTATAGTAAATCATGTCTTGTTTCCCGTTTTTATTGCTACTTCTAGTACACTGCCACATTATTGATTTATTTTATTGATTCAACAATCCTGTTGAATTCTGTTAGTTCTCATCATTGTCTAATTTTATACTTTGACCGGGACCTCTAATATTGAATTGTTTGTTCTAGTTAGATGAAGGAGAAGACATTTATACCTTCTTCTCAACCTCAAAGAGAATGTAACTAAATTTTCTCTGTTAAGTATGTTTGTGGTAGATTTCTGTTAGATATGCTTTATTATGTTAAGAAATTTCTGATCTGTTCTTCCAAGAATTATTTTAAAAAATCATAAATAGGTTTTGGGCTTTAACACCTTTTAGGGCATTAATTTTAAGGCAGTAATGCCTCTTCTGTATCTATTGAGACTGTCACATCATTTTTCTTTTTTACACCATTTATGTAGTAAATTATACTGATTTTTGTCATGTTAACCCATTCTTGCATTCCTGGGTTAACTGCTACTTGATCATGACATACATAATTTTTTAGGCACACTTTTGAATCTAGGTATGATTGCTTCTTGAGAATTTCTGCCATCTTATTTCTTACGGTTCATTTTTTTCTTTTCTTCTTTTTGAGACAGGGTCTCACTTTGTTGCCCAGGCCGGAGTGCAGAGGCACAAACATGGCTTACTGCAGCCTCGACCTTCAGGGCACAAGTGATCTTCCCCCTCAGCTGGAACTACAGGCACACACCACCATGCCTTGCTAATTTTTGTATTTTTCGTAGATATGGGGTTTGCCTTGTTGCTGAGGCTGATCTGAAGCTCCTGAGCTCAAGCAATTCACCTGCCTTAGCTTCCCAAAGTTCTGGGATTACAGGCATGAGCCACTGTACCAGCCTATTTTTCTCCTTTTTGTATATTCAGAATAATGAAGGTAATATTTTTTAGTATTGAAAAAATTATGTAAGTTGTATATAATCCATAATGCCCGTCCATGATTTTAAAAAATCAATTACGATAGAGTGATTTATACTGAAAAATAGAACAGTCTCTTACCTTTTTTCTGCACCCCCAAGTGCTACTCCTAGGAGGCAATTATTTTCCTGTTTTTTAATTTTTTTTGCTTTTACTTCTACATTTTTACACAATATATGCTGGGTTTTTTTGGTTTTCTATTTTACACGTGATCTGCTTACTTTATACTATGGAAGAATAGGATTGAGCCCTCTAATTCCACTAACGCTCTTCACACCCCTTTCTCCTTCTGTCGTCCTATTGTAATTACATCACATATTTGGTCAAATTCATATTCAGTATTTATATTTTTATGGTGACA
Organism: Ateles fusciceps; assembly: GCA_036589455.1. Classification (NCBI taxonomy): domain Eukaryota; kingdom Metazoa; phylum Chordata; class Mammalia; order Primates; family Atelidae; genus Ateles; species Ateles fusciceps. The sequence continues at coordinate 42,464,605 of JAZHEH010000065.1, forward strand.
TAACTATTCCTGAGTCAAATAGTGTACAATTATGTATTTTTTTTAGAAAAGTCTTATCACCTAGCATTAGGAATATTTTCAGTTGTTATAGTTATTAATATTTCTTTCTTTAAACTCTCCAAAAGAACTGTTTGTTTTCAGTGCAAATATATGAGGTCCATTTTTCATTTGAAGGCACTCTTTCTGAAGCCCTCCATTCTTTACTCCTGCTGCATAACCTTTTCTTCTTAGAGTTTCTTTTCAGTATTTCATCTAGGAAATCCCTTTTACCTTTCTTCTCTGATAGATTTCCTGACTTTTTTGACTTTATCTTTTCTTTTTTATTTTGGTTTGAGTGATCTTGAAAACCTAATGCGTTTATGGAGCTTTTGTTTCAGCTGTGAACTGAACATGTTATTCTCAATAGTCTCTAATCCATTCTACAATTTTATGACTCTGACTTAGCTCCAAATTGTTTATTGTGCTTGTGTAGTTCTGTGCAACTTGGTATGGTGTTGATTATCTCGTAATAAATCAAGCCTCCCTGTTTGCCAGGATGTTCTTAAATATTTGGGGACATTTGGTTTCACATGTAGGTTTTGCAATCTGTATAACATGTTACCCAGAAATTTTTGGTAGGAGTTTAATGGAATGGCTTTGAATAATTTGGAGAAAATTAATGTGTTTACAATGTTAAATCATCTTGTTATATGTACTAGAGAGTTAGGGAAAAGGTACAGTAAACTGTAGCTCAAGACTACTTGTCTAAATGTCAGAAATTTTCAGAAGTTTTAGATCTACTCTTAGTTTACATATTCAATTTTGTATTTTTAAAAATAAATCATAACTAATAGCAATATGAGACAATAGAACTAAAATGAAGAGAGTAATTTTACTCAGATTCTCTATTTGTAATAAGCCTTCTAAAACACTGGCTTTCTCGGCCTCTTCTGCCTTTTGGATGTCTCTCTTTATACTTGTCTTGTAAGATAGTTCTATCCCCTTTTCCTTCTTTTTATAGAGAAAAGTGTATTTTTTATGGCTATAGCTGTTTTGGTTCAAATCAACCTTTAACACTTGCCTTTTATTTTGTCTCTAGTACTCTGTTTCTTCATTCGTATTATACATTTCTACTAGGGACAGCCAGTTTTTAAACAATCACTGAAGTCTGTTAAGTGGCTCATCACTTTGTCTTTTTGAGTTATCCTTGCTATTTATTCCTTTTTAAAAAAATATCATGTCAGATTTGGCTCAAATTGTTTTATACTCAAGCTATTTCAGTAGCTTCTTAAATGTTCTTTGTATCTGTATTGTTTTTCCAGTCTATACCTGTTTTTTGACCTAGTAAAATTATATTCTGGGAGAAAGCCTAATATGGGGGAGACCAGTATTGACTGATAGAAGTATAACATATAACACAAATGTGAGCCATATATATACTTTAAATGTTTCTAGTTGCCACATTAAGAAAAAAAAGAAAATGGTGAAATTAATTTTAATAATATATTTTACTCAAACCACTATGTCAAAAGTATTATCATTTCAATGTTAACTCAGTAAAAACAATTTTTATTTTTGTCCTAAGTATTTGAAATCCAGTGGGAATTTTACACTTGCAGTACATCTTGGCCTTGCCACTGTTCAGTGCTCAGTGGCCGTATGTGCAGTAGACAGTGCAGGTGTAGATATATTGATTTATTGTTTCCCGTTTCTTGCGTGTGCTCATGGCATTTGTACATGATTCATTTGTGATCTTCAGTTGAATTGCAATTCTCTGTGTAATGATAGATTTTTCTTCTTCAGCTTGCAGAACAAAATAAGGTTACATTTCTTTATTATTCTAATGCAATAGGCAGGCTCCTATACTCCCCACCTCCTACCCACTTCTAAATCATAGTGCTTTGCAGTATTGCAGGGATACTGCAATACTTTTTTTATTTCCTAGGTTCTTCCTTTTAAAATTGTGCTTTGAGGGGTTTTTTTTGCCTTTTTTTTTTTTAATTATACTTTAAGTTCTGGAATACATGTGCAGAATGTGCAGGTTTGTTACGTAGGTATACCTGTGCCATGGTGGTTTGCTGCATCCATCCCCCCATCATCTACATTAGTTATTTCTCATAATGCTGTCCCTCCCCTAACCCTTCACCCCGACAGGCCTTGGTGTGTGGTGTTCCCCCTCCCTGTGTCCATGTGTTCTCATTGTTCAACTCCCACTTATGAGTGAGAACATGCGGTATTTGGTTTTCTGTTCCTGTGTTATATGCTTTGAGTTTTTAAATATGTTCTATTCAAGGGGTCTTGATTCCAGACTCCAGTTTCTGGAATGGTGAAACGCTACTGAGTTTGTAGATGCAAACCATTTTTTGTGCATTTACTGCCTTTAGCCCTCTGTGTTGATAGTGTTGAAGAGAGGTGTTTCTGAGCCACGCCTGATGGTAATATTTTAGGATATAAAGAGTTGGAAAGGTAGTTGCTAGGTTTCTTTTGTATCACCTTAGTCGTGAATGTTTAATCTTAAACCTCTTTAAACAAAATTGGCACATACATATACACATTAAATAACTATTCCTGTCATCACTTTTAGACCAGCTTGGTCAGAAGTGACACACCTTTATCTAGAATTAGATCTTTCCTTCCATGACAGTCTAGGTTTGGATCATCAGCCTGTACCTTCTGCTTCTCTGACATGGAGATTTTTCAGTTCTCTGGTAGCAATTGACTTCATTCTGAGGCCACCAGTCCAAGAGAGATGAGATCTTAGATTCCTGTGCACACTCTGTGTCTTCATTGCTCTGCATTCGATAGGATTTATGGAAGAGTGGTTTGCTTTCATGAAGCTGAAAGCAATGTCTTTTTCTATCTTTCCTCTTGAAAAATTGTTACTAATTGCCAAATGTCTTCTGAACTAAAATAGATTGTTTAAATGCTTATTCTCAAAGCAAAAACGATTCTCTTGAAGATGCCTTGCAGTTTCTAGCTACCCCTCACAAACGATCTTTTGGTCATATTTTTGCCTCACAAAATCTTTGGGGTTCTCTGTGGTGATTAGTCTTTTCCTTCCTTATTTCTTTTTAAACCTTCCTTGTCTAGGATAGTGTTTGGCTCAGTATATCTTAAAAACTGTTTGTTAAAGGAATGAAAATGCATCTTTGTGTTTTCTCCAGTCTTTCAGATTTGACTAGTTTCATATGTTACCAATATAGGTAAATATCTTTTAAATTTATAGCTGTTTTATCTTCCTTGCTGCATAGGAATATGTATAATCTAATTTATGCTGTTATCTTTTTTCCTTTCAAGAAATTTTTCAGTGACTTTCTTTAAATTCCCACTTTTCTTTGCAGAGTCCAGAATCCAAACACCATTCTTCCCTAAAACATTGACACGAGCTTTGTCCTTTGCATATTCTCTTTAGAGACTGCCCAGTGGGTTAGGAATGGTCTCTGGTCAAACAAACAGACACCACTAAATATCTTTTTGATTCTCCAGTTTTTCATCTGCAAAATGTAGAGGCTGTAACAGCTTAGCTTTGAAATTCTGTTATGGTCATATGGTGATCAATGTGAATGATACAAATCAGTACTTAAAAATTCCTTCTTTATGCCAATACCTGTGAAAATCTACTAGGTAAAGAATTTTTAATAAACTCTTTTTATTTTAGTTTCCTAAAAATAATGTATCTTTTAAATGGCAAGTTAGACAATTAAATTAGACTTCTTATGAAGTTTGTTAATATGACTATTACATGATTATATTCCTATTAATTTTCTTCTCCTGTCATCATTTCTTTTTTGGATGGGGAAAGACAGAGTCTTGCTCTGTTGCCCAGGCTGGAGTGCAGTGGCTCAGTCTCGGCTCACTGCAATCCCTGCTTCCCGGGTTCAAGCGATTCTTTAGTAGAGACGGCATTTTGCCATGTTGGCCAGGCTGGTCTCGAACTCCTGGCCTCAAGTGATCCTCCCACCTCAGCCTCCCAAAGTGCTGGGATTACAGGCATGAGCCACCATGCCTGGCCATCCTGCCATCATTTCAATAGACTTTTCACTTTTTTATCTCCTAAATTATTAAGATTATAAAGTATATGGAATGGCTCTGAAAGGGTCACATTTTATTCATCAGTGGACATTGTCAGCTTCTTCCAAATATATTAATTTATTTTTATTAGAACAGATTTATTTTATCTATAACAGATTCTAGATTAGTTTACATTTATGACTCATTTTAGAAAAAATGTCTCACAACTACCTATTTTGGTAATAATTTAATTGATGACATAACACTATACTATACTAGTTAGTTATAAGTATCTAGTTCATCATTTTCATTTTCCATGAAATTTTAATGATTTCAGTCTTTGTTTCTTAATGTTTTATTTCTGGTTGTAATTTGTCATGATCATTTTCTGTCTAGTTTTTTATTTCTTAAAAGCATATATTACCAACTTTAATTCTCTTAGTTTTTATCACTAATATATACCTTTCTTCATATTTTTGGTGTGTTCTTTAATTGGACTGTTAATTGCTAAAACAATATCGGACTGTAAGAAGGATGTGGCACATGATGACATGTCTACCCATCATATTTAATTCAATGGTTATTTTACATTCCTACTATATTTTTGGTAAATATTCTAAAGGATATTCTTTTTTTTTTTTTTTTTTTTAATAAACAGAGCCTCGCTTTGTCGCCCAGGCTGGGGTGCAGTGGTGTGATCTTGGTTCACTGCAACCTCCGCCTCCCGGGTTCAAGCAGTTCTCTTGCTTCAGCCTCCTGAATAGCCATGATTACAGGCATTTGCCACCACACCTGGCTAATTTTTTGTATTTTTAGTAGAGATGGGGTTTCTCTACGTTGGCCAGGCTGGTCTCGAACTCCTGACCTTGTGATTCGCCTGCCTCGGACTCCCCAAAGTGCTGGGATTACAGGTGTAAGACACTGTGACCAGCCTCTAAAGGATATTCTAAGTATAAAGATATATTAATTATGCCGTCCAGAATAGGCTTCAGTTTCATATAAATCCATTCAGGGTAGCAGGAGGCATTTTTCTCCCTCAAATGCAAAATTTCGTTATATTGAACTGTGTAGCCTTTGTTAGTTTTTCCTTATTTTGGTTTTGCAATTTCAACCTCAGATTCTCCTACAAAGGCTGATTTTTTCCTATTTTTAGTTTATCCTCAGTTTAGGACACCATAATAAGAGTGGTCTTACATATTCCATTTTCAGACTTTTGATTTGCCAAAGCCCCAGAATTAGCCTGTACTTAGCTCTTATGCAGAGATTTATGACTTTTCTACCTCTTTTTACAAAATGGAAATAGGTTTCTATTAAAATAGTTAAAGTTGAATGACATTATCAGAAACTATATTTATGATATTCTGCTAAAGAAAGCAGAGTTTAAGACACATTTTTCTAATAATTCTTACTCATAAATTCTTCTTATGACTTTAAAAGAAAGAATACTTAAGATTTTTCTCACTTCTTTTATGCTTATACATTGTCATCAAGTTCCTTTTCTTTATCAGGTGAAATGGCCTTTTTCTGATTGCTGTTTGTATAGTCAAAGGAAACACCTTGATTTTTCTTTTCACCTGTACTAGGTCTTATTTGTAAGGAAGTAAGAAGAGAGTTGATTACAGACAGGTGTGGCTTCTAGTGGTGAGCAGAGATGTGATTTTAAATGGTCCAGGGAGAAGGGCATCAGATGACACTGTATCATGTGATGAGAAATGTAGTTCCTTGTTTTTATTCAGTCTTTCAGATTATAAGGAGAAAGTCTATTTCTAGTTTTTAATATCGAAGACTGCTGATCTTTTCAACAAGAGTGTGGGCCTACTTTTAAACTATTCAGTAGGCAACATATCTACTAGAATTTGGTATCATTGATTAATTTCTGTTTTATCTAATTTTAGGTCTACTGGTTACTTAGGATGAGCAATACCATTTTCCGTTACAGTTTAAATGGTATACCATTTGTTATAAAGTTTCCATTTAAAAATATATATGTATATTTTAGATTTTAAAGCGAACTCATTTAAAGAAAAATAAATAATACTAGTTGGTATTTCAATGTGACAGAATTCCTAAGGTGGTAAATGAGAAGTTAAAATTTAAAAAACACGATGGTACTAGTTAATTACTATATTAGTTTCCTGTGGCTGCTTTAACACATTACCACAAACTTGATGACTTAAAACAACACACATTTACTCCCTTACAGATCTGGAGGTCCTGCACTTTGGGAGGTCGAGGTGTGTAGATCACTTGAGCCCAGGAGTTTGAGATAAGCCTGGCAACACAGTGAGACCCCATCTCTACAAAGAATAAAAAAAATTAGCCAGGCATGGTGGCATGCATCTGTAGTCCCAGTTACTTGAGAGGCTGAGGTAGGAGGATCACTTGAGCCTGGGAGCTCAAAGCTACGGTGAGCTGTGATCATGCCGCTGTACTCAGGCCTTGGTGACAGAGATTTTTTTTAAATAAAATTTTTAGAAAAGATACTGGTGATTGCAGTTAGAGTTCATCTGGGTAATTCAGAATAATCTCCCGTCCCCTTGAAGAGCCTTAATTTTAATCACACCGCCAAATCTCTTTTGCCATATAACATAACACATTCCTGATATCGCTGGATGGCCATTTTTCAGCCTACCAAAGTTATAACTTAATAAGACATTTCCAACTGATAGCTGTAGACCTTAATACTCAATGTAATTTCTGATTCTGTCTTTGTAAGATTTGTAAATCCCCTTTCTTTCTTAGACTTCCTATTAAGAGAAAGTTCTAAATGAGAAGTTTAGGACCCTTAATCAGGCCAAGAACTTATTAAGTAAAATGTGCTAACATTTCGAAATTTTTCTTCTGGGGAAGTCTAAAACTTTTTGATGAATTCAGCTTTATTAAGTACAGAGCAAGTAATACATTGTAATGACAAAAGTAATATACCATATTAGAGGTAATTTGCATTTTAAAAATAATACCAAAATGTGAGTAAACTTTTCCTTTATTTTAAAATTGGGAGATATCCAAATTTTATAACCTGGAATTCTTCTGCCTGTTTGAGGTCAATCCTTCATTCCCTTGCCTGGTGGCATTTGCCTGCTGTTACTATTGTTGGGGTAGAGAAGGTAAAGGGGCCAGGGTCCACTCTTGGGTAAACTTTCACTTAACCTTACATACAGTTTCAGTTTTTCTCTTCTCTTTTGAATCTTCTCCACCAGAGTACTGTCCTTCAGCTTTTTCACAGAATAAACATATCTCCTGCCTTTTGCCTGCAATGGAGGAGAGAAGCTAGAGGTTTAGTTGTCCTTCTATAGACTTCCCCTGGTCTCCTTGTTTTATGTCCTATGCCTTACCTTTATTCCCTGCCAGCCTTCTAGGTTACCTGTTACTTAATATGACTCAGTCTTTTCTGGGCACTGCAACATGCAGCAGGAATGACTTGCACTGGCATCCTTCTCTGCATGTACTTTGTACGTGGTTTTCTTTGCTCTATGCTCTGTTAACTTCTCTATCTACTATCTTTCAAAATTACATTGCTATAGTTTTTTCTCTGCTATTGTCGATCTCTCCTATTTTTGTTTTCCTTTTCTGTTGATACCTCTTTTTTCTGCAACTCTCACCTTTAGTGAGGTTTTATATCAAAGTTGGCATACACATTAAGTCTACCGTTTATCATTAAATCTTTGAAACTTCTTACAGTGTGGTGTTGCATCTGTTGGTTCGTCTTAGCCAACAATTCAAGTAAATCAAGAAAGATTGTTTTCAGCGATGAGCCTAGTGATCTGAAGGGGTGAGTGTATATAAAGTGGAGAACATATCCTGAATGAAACACAGGCAAAGCTTGATTTTAACCTGTCATTCTGTTATCCATCCTCTGATACCACAGAAATATTCCAAAGGCAAATCAATGGCAAAAGATGATGAGGATTACTAGTGAGTCTACTTGTGCAAAAAACTTCTTGGCCTAAACTGTGTTTGGTGCTACTTAAAACTTAGCAAGAAGTTTATTCTGCTCTGTTACATTAATTATAATGAGTGAGTCGAGGTTGAATAAAAGGTAGAAGATACTAGTACTGTTGAGAAAGAAGATATACATAATCCTGTTAAAGGATTTATTTATTTATTTATTTATTTATTTTGAGACAGAGTCTTGCTTTGTCGCCCAGGCTGAAGTGCAGTGGCGCCATCTTGACTCACTGCAATCTCTGCCTCCCGCATTCAAGCGATTCGCCTGCCTCAGCCTCCTGAGTAGCTGGGACTACAGGCTTGTCCCACCATACCTGGTTTTTGTATTTTTAGTAGAGACGGGGTTTCACCGTGTTGGCCAGGCTGGTCTCGAACTCCTGATCTCAAGTGATCCACCTGCCTCAGTCTCCCAAAGTGCTGGGATTACGGGTGTGAGCCACCTTGCCCAGCCAAAAAAGAATATTTTGAATCCTAGGGAATTTATTCAAGAACAGTGATAGAAATTACTGTATTAAAATGATGATTTCTATTGAGAACAAACTCCCAAAAACCAGCTTAGGACAAAGTTTGTTTGTTTAGCTTTTAATTTAATATTCTACTTTCAGAGACGTAACCATGTAACACACTCATAATTGGACATAGTTTACTTTTATAAAAAGGAAAAGTTAATCAGTAGTTTAATCAAGGAAATAAAGCTTGGGATATTTGTGTTTATAAAGGAGTACACTAATATCCGCTTTTGACTAAGACACAGAGCAGTCATTAATCATCATGAAAGCCTGGATTCAAATAAAGTAAATTAAAATGCTTTACAGAGTTACAGAACATCGGAGGTTATCTAGTTCACTCACTAGAGTTAAAAAGTTAATCTCCAATGTTTTAGATTTCTGTGAACTGCCTCAGGTAACTGTGTGGAGGGATAGGTTACTAGGTCAGCGTTCTGCTTCCATTGCAGTGCTGCTGATTTGTTAATATTACTTTTATAGATTGTACTCATAGATGAGATTATGTTTTAAAAAGAGATGTTTGAATCAACTGCTCTTTTGAAAGGTCACCAGTCATCTCCTTTTATTGAAAAATTAAGATAATTTTTCACCCTTTTTTGCTGGATCCTTTAGTGTTAGTCTATAATCTACTCACTCTTTCTTGAAATACTTTCTTTTATGGCTTCTATGACACCACATGCTCCTGATTCCCTCTAGTCTTTTGCCATTCTTCTCAGTCTCTTCCGAGCTCTTCATCTTCTACCAGCCATTGAAGTTTGGTGTTTCTCAGGGCTCATCGCACCAGATTTCATTCTTTCTCATGCCCTACTCTTTTTCTAGTAATCTCATCCATACCTGTGACTTTAGTTCTTTTTTTATCAGTGTGTTACTCAGACTTCAGATTTCTAAAGCCCCAAATTTGGTTATCTAATTGCCTGCTCTGATACTGCCTTTTGAATTTTTCAAAAACACCAGAAACACAATAGGGACAGTTCTCATCTTATGAGTTTGACTTATGAGTTTTCAACCTTACGACCGCTTTATTGGGGACAGTAATGCCATTGTAAGTTGAGAAGCATCTGCGTATCAAAGACAAACTCTATCTCTACTCCTGAAATGATCAAATAAGCAGACATACAGAACGATTCTTTTCCAGCATTTCTACCTCAGTTACTAAATGCAGTTACTTAAATCAGAAATCTTGCTGTCATCTTTGGCACTTCCCCTTCCTTCATCTCCAAGTCTTTATCTTTTAAATATCTCTTAAATTATTCCCTTGTTTCTCCATCGTCACTGCTCCTACTCTAATCCAGGTTGTCATTCATTGCCTTTTGCAGGAACCACTACAGTGGCATCCTAACCAGTCTTACAACATCCACTCTTGTCTCCCTTCAGTCTTTTCTTCATTCTATATCAAGAGTGATCTTCTTCCTTAATCTCTCGTGCTTTCTCTTTGTTCTCAGGTTAAACAACAAAATTAGATTTGGAGCCAGTTTACTTTTTTCTTTATCAGTTGCCTTTTGGTTTCCCTGTGTGTTTTGCTGTTGATTAAAAAATTACTTCAAAATTTTTAATTTTTTTAACTATGCATATTTCTTTTTATTATACTATATAATTTTTCAAAGTGTTGGTTATTCACTAAATCAATTTCAAGATTCACTGAGTCAAAACTAACAGTTTGAAAAATACAAAATAATAGTGTCAGAGGCGTGTGAACCAAAGCAACTCCATTTGAATAAGAGCTGGGTAAAATGAGGCTGAGATCTACCAGGCTGCATTCCCAGATGGTTAAGGCATCTCAGTCATAGGATGAGGTAGGAGGTTGGCCACAAAATACAGGTCATAAAGATCTCACTGATAAAGCAGTTTACAGTAAAGAAGTCGGCTAAAACCCACCAAAACCAAGATGGTGACGAGAGTGACCTCTGGTCGTCCTCACTGCTGTACTCCCACCAGTGCCACGACAGCTTACAAATGCCATGGCAATGTCAGGAAGATACCCTACATGGTCTAAAACTAGGAGGCATAAATAATCCACCCTTTGTTTAGCATATCATCAAGAAATAACCATAAAACTGGGCAACCAGCAGCCCTTGGGGCTGCTCTGTCTATGGAGTAGCCATTCTTTATTCCTTTACTTTCTTTTCTTTTCTTTTTTTTTTTAATATATATATTTTTTATTGCATTTTAGGTTTTGGTAATATTTTTAAATTAAAGGTGGTTTATATTATTCACTAAGGGTGATACAAACAATAATAGAGTCAGTCAGTCAGTCAGTTTGATATGCTATAACAACGTACCATAAACTGAGTGGCTTATAAACAACAGAATTTTGTTTCTCACAGTTCCAGAAGCTGGGAAGTCCAAGATCAAGGTGTTGGCAGATTCAGTGTGTGGTGAGGGCCTGTTTCTTGGCTCATGTTGTATCCCACATGGCAGAAGGGGCAAGGGAGCTTTCCTAGGTCTGGTTTCTAAAAGCAGGAGTCTCATGCATAGAGGCAGAGTCCTCTTGACTTAATCACTCCCCAAAGGCCCCACCTCCTAATACCATCACATTAAGGGGTTAGGATTTAAACATAGGAATTTTGGAGGGGGACACAAACATCAGTCTGTAGCATAGCGTTTTTTAAAAAAATTTGAAATGTAACCTATACTTGACAAAAATACCTAAATATTTGAGAAAAATTTTGGTGTTTTCTTCAAAAGGAAAAAATGGTCTGTTTATTTTCAATATAAACCTCTTTTCTTTCTAAGGTTTAAGGTTCAAGCTTTCATCAAACAGAAATGATCATTTTTAAAAAGAACCACTTTCAAATTGAATTTTTCATGTCATTATCAGCCTGTATAATAAACTATGTTTTATTAGACTCCTATCTGTATGGTTTTCAGTTCTGTAATTTCATTTCCATTTTGAATTGCTAATGTTTGGCCGTTTATCACTTAAAAATGAATAACGTGATAATTTGTTATTTTAATATGCAGGTATACATCTTTTACATGATAGCTATTAGATCATTTAATTTACAAAGTTGGTAGTAAAGTGAAATTTTATTTGCTAGCTTTTACAAGTGGGTTTTAGTGGGGGATTTATGTAGCATATTAAATTTTTACATGTGGTAATAACATTAATTTTTAACCTTTTGAAAAAGCATCTTTGATTTTACTTTTATCATCTGGAGAAACTTATGTTTCTAGACAAGAATTTTATGCCATTAGTAATCTATCACGGAAATAAAAACAGAATAGTGGATTGTATAATTGAGGTAAGAATAAAAATCTTGAAAGTATTTTTGTTTATTTTATATTTAGAAAAATGGCTTTTCTTGTTGTATCTACCAACTCTAGTATGGTTAGTAAAACATAATTGTTTCTATTGAGTCTAGAGTTATTTACTCTCAAGCAGTAGAGATATAATTGTTTTTTAATGTTTTCATCACTATTTTGATTTTCCTCTAAGGTGGGTCAGCTTGATTTTATGTACCTGGTATTCATCAGTTTGCATATAAATTTAGAGTCAGCTTTGATTTTAATATTGCATTCTTTTGAAATATTAATGTTTTTATTAAATCTTTACTACTGTCAGGTATATTGAATGTTATGGATAGATTGTAAAATGAAAATTGGAATTAGTGTAATGCCTTGTCTTGAAGTATATGACGAATTAGAATGGTTTTCCTCTGTGGCAAGGATGTTACCATGGTGAGAGCTTCTGTTTCCATGACATTTGCTTGCATATTTTGATAGGTCTTCAACTGAAGAAGGGCTCTGTTTTCTGGCAGGCTGCAAAAGTGTCATTCTGTCTTTTTTCAAAATGTGTTATTTTTATTGGAAAATATAATAATTTCCAAGGAATTGTAATAGCAAAGTACCAAGAAAGAAAATACACCTTATTTTAATGTTTTTTCCTTGTTCAACTTTTAGACCACAGCAAAATATTCTTAGTTTGCTTTATGCAAGGAAGAAAAAGGAAAACATCGTTTTCAAGTTTTTAAAATAAATATTTACTTTTAAAAAAATTTATTGGCAAAATAAACAGCTCCAGATGCATAATTTGTAATCAGTGTCAGCTGGATATAGATATATAATGTTGCTGTACAACTAAAAGCAATTGCTAATGATGATATATTGGTAGAGAAGGAGAGAAAAAATATAAATAAGGACTTCACAAAAATCAAAGAAGTGGTGAATTCCTAGAGGGTAAATATACAGAATACCAAATCAGTTCTCATATAAATGATACATATTAAACACTTAATGAATTAGGGAGCGTTCTTTTATCAATAACTTATGTTTAATGTTGAAACATTCATGGTAGATTTTTAAAATCTGCATTTTACAGTGGTATAATTTTATTTTTTAAGCTAGATAATAGATTCACATGGTTCAGAAATTTTAGCATGTATTTAAAAATATACATACACGATAGTCTCCCTCTCATACTTCTTCCCTAGTTTCTTTATACATATTATAGAAGCAAATACAAATATATTAATACATTCTTATTTTCTTTCCACTTTTTCAAAAAGATAGCATATTATTTTACACTTTGCTTTTCAGAATTTGTCCAGGTATATTTTTTAAATGTCTGTTTTTTTTTAGTGCTCTGATTTAGGCATCTAGGGGGATATATTGGAATCACAGCAAAAAGATAGGGTTTATTGACATCTCTCATCCCTTGTGCTTATGGCAATTCCAAATTTTAGAAGGAAATATTTAAAAGCACACATTTTGTCTATGGAGGGTAAGAAAATTAATTTTCCTTTTGGGTTGTCAAAGTTCAGTGATAACTTTAGTGGCTCTTTCTACTGATAGACCAGTTCATTTTGTAAGAGCTACAAACTGAAATAGTCTCTAAAGAATATGTATTTATATATGCTGTTTCTTCAGCCTGAAACTATTTTCTTCTTTTCTATATTACTCCCATTTATCCTTCAACTATCAAGTTAGATATGGAAGCCTGGGCTGACTAGGTGAGCCTCACTCTCCTCTGTGCCCCTACAACATGGGCCCCAAAGCACTTAACACATATTCATTTTTAGTTATTTTAGAAATTACCATTTTTCTTACTAGATTGTAAGTACCATGAAGGCAGAGACCATATCTGTCTCGTTCACAGTGATATTTTTTAGTGCTTATAACAGTAGGGTGAATATTAAGTACTGTGTTGTATGTGTATGCAATATGAACATCTTAGTTCCTGAGATTCGTTGTACTTTTTCTTATAGCTACTTAACTCATCCTTATTGCCTGTATAATTCTCAGCTTAAATTTTACTTCCACTGGGAAACTTCCCTTGATCTTTTTGACTGTGTTACATTTTGCTTTCTCTGCTATTATGGCAGTCTGAACTTCATATTTCTTTTAATTCTTCACAGTTTTTTGTAACTGCTTATTATTTGTCTGAAACTCCCATTATCTTTCTTACTGGTCTCTACCATAAAGGTTGACACAGGCCTGGCAATTGATCAGTAGTTACTGGTTTGAAAAAAAAAAAGAATGAATGCATACTTTAGATCAGTGTTTCTCAACTGGCATGATTTTACTTCCCAAATAATATTTGACAGTATGTGGGGACATTTTTTATTATTTTGATTGGCCCATAGAGGCCAGGGATGCTGTTAAACCTCCTAAAATGCACAAAACAGCCCCCCACAACAAAGAGTCACCTGCCCCGATGTCAGTAGTATTGCTGTTGAAGAACTCTGCCTTAGACTCTGGATTTAATTCTTTGCTTTCTTCGTATTTTCTTAGATTTATAGATTTATAAATTTATAGGGCTTTTGCATATACTTGAACAGATGTCTTAACCATTTTGTTTTTTTCTTTAAATTCTATATATTTTGTGACAGTTTAACTTTTTTAATGTGTAGAAATTATATATATTTAAGGTATACAGCTTGATGTTTTGATATACATTGTGAAATGATCATCATATTCCGGCTAATTAACATCTGTTGCTTCTGTCTAGCTGCCATTTTTGTACCCTTTGACCAACATCATCCCATTTCTAGTTCCCTCCATTTCCTGGAAGCCGCCATCCTAATCTCTGCTTCTATGAGTTTGACTAATTGAGATTCCATTTATAAGTGAGATTATGCAGTATTTCTCTTTCCGGCTTATTTTGCTTAGTGCAGTGCTCTCCACCTCCATCCATGTTATCACAAACAGCAGAAATTACTCTTCTGAGGGTAAGGCTGAATAATATTCCATTATATATACACCACATTTCCTTTAACCATTCATCCATTGCAGGACATTTAATTTGCTTCCATATCTTCGCCGTTGTGCATAAAACCACTGTGAATGGGAGAGAGCAGATATCTCTTTATGATTCTGTTTTCAGTACTTCTGGATACATACTCAGAGGTGGGATTGCTGAATCATAAGGTGGTTCTGTCTTTAATTTTTTGAGGAACCTCAATACTGTTTTCACTAATGGGCTGTACCAATGTACATTCTCACCAGCAGTATACAAGGGTTCGCTTTTCTCCATATCCTTGACAACACTTGTTATTTCTTGCCTTTTTGATAACAGAAATCCTCGAAGATGTGAAGTGCTGTCTTACTGAGGTTTTGATTTGTGTTTTCCTGCTGATTAGAAATGCTGAGCAGCTTTTCAGTAGGCCTGTTTGCCATCTACATTTCTTCTTTTGAGAAGTGTCTATTCAGGGCCCTTACCCATTTTTAACAGGTTATTTGTATTTTTAATACTGAGTTGTATGATCTCTTTATATATTGGATATTCACCCCTGGGTGGACATATAGTTTGCAGATTTTTTTCCCCATTTCATAGTTGGCTTTTTAACTTGTTGATTGTTTCTTTTGCTGTGCAGAAGCTTTTTAATTTTATGTAGTCCCACTTGTCTATTTTTGCTTCTGTTGCCTGTGCTTTTGGTGTCATATCCAGGAAATAGTTGCGAAGACCAGTGTCAAGAAGTTTTTCTTTATGTTTTCTTCTAGGAGTTTTACAGTTTCCGTTTTTACGTTTAAATGTTTAATCCATTTTGAGTTGATTTTTGTATATGGTGTGCGCCTTTTTGTCTTTCCATTCACCCCGTACAATGTGGTAGTTAGTATATATTTTGGAATCTGGAGTAAAATACTTCGGTTCAAATATCTTTTCTGCCAATTTCTTCATGACTCTGTTTTGTGATCCATGAGAAGGGGTACTATGTTAAATTGATCTACCTCATGGAGCCATTTTGAGAATAAAATGATTTAAGAGAACTCAAACCAGTAACTGGTGAAAAGCAAAAACTCAGTCAATGCTAGCCATTAGAAGTTATTATACTGCCTTTATTATTCTATGTATAGGGTATAGTAGGGGATAAAACTAGAGAGGATGAATAAAGCTAGATAAGGTGGGGATGCTCTTTGGTTGTTAGGTTGAGAAGCTTGTATTGTATTCAGTAAACCATCTAACCAGATGATAATAGGGATAACAATTAGGTTGATCACAGTAGCCTGGGTGAAAAAGTAATAGAGATAATTGATGGAATATGGAACTGGTAGAGACAGCATCAAAGATAATTAGAGAGCTTTGAACCTTTCTGGTTAGGAGCATTATGTTAATCAAATGGAAATCAGAATGGAGATGAACTAGTTTTTTTGTTTAAGAATATAAATGATTCAGTTTTAGATTTGAAACTTTAGGCCGCCTTTAGGATATTAATGAAGAAGCCAGTGCGTGACATACTTTTATATTCAAAAATAGGTATCCAGATCTTTTTGGGAGAAAGTTAGGACTGGAGATGAAGATTTGAGAGTAATTTTCATTATAGGTATTGGAGTCTTAGAGGAGTGGATTCTGTGTAGTGTGTAATAGTGAAAAGGCAGATAATAGATTCTTGAAGAATGTGCGTTGTTCATAATTGATTCGATTGTTTTACTGTCTCTAGTAGCATTACTGTTTGGGATTTCTTAAGTTTTCTTTAAAAATAAATGCTATAATAAAACTAATATTATAGTGAGGGCAGGGATCTTTCTTAGCTTCAGATATGATCTTTGTGAAGAAGGCATTATGTCTCAGGTTTTACTGTAGAACCTGGTGATAACTACTCACATTTTACTAGTGGAAATAATAGAATAACATAAGCCTGCAAGGCGTTTTAGATATCTCTGGTCTAGATACCCTGTTTTAGGCAAGCCAAATGCTGTTATTGCATTTTTACGAATGAGATAGATAAAGCCCACTTTGAACTTGCTTAAAATAATTACATTAGTAGAGGCAAAGAGGGACTAAATATGTTGCTCCTTTGTTGATACTTCTGCTAGCTTCGTTTACATCAGGGTTTCTCAACCTTGGCACCATTGACATTTTGGGCTAGATAATTCTTTGTTGTGGGCAGCTGCCCTGTGCTTTGTAGGATGTTTAGTATTCTCTCTAGCCTTTAACCACTAGATGGCAGTAGCACCCCCTCCCCACCTCTTGTTCAACCAAAAATGTCTCCACGTGTTGCCAAATATCCCTTGGGGGCAAAATCTCCTTTTGTTGAGAACCGGTGCTTTACAGCACAAATATATAACACATATACGTCCAGTTAGTTTCCCTCCACCTTAGTTTTACAGACTTCTCTTTGGCATATGGCCATCTTCTACCTCTAAGCCAGGTTCTGTTCTCACCTGGTCAATACTTTCCCAAGCATCTTATTTTGCGGCCTACGTTTACATTTATTACATTTTTGTCTTTAAGATGGTAGTGGACATCTTGGGTTATATTGGTAATTGTGTTTACACCTAATATGTCCCTAGTTGTTTTGGACAGCCTACCTGATACAATATTTATTTCTATAAACTAAGTATTGTATTTATCAGGTAACTATCGCTTTGGTAATTACTTTAACCTAAATACATGTTGGCAAATTGAATTGTATTACTCTAACTATACACAAGAACATGCAGAATGAAAGGATGTTTTTATATCCTTGTTTATAGTTCAGCAAGATTTTCTATTTCAAGTTTGATAAATCATAAGTATTTATTTCTAAAAGTCTTATTCAGTTCCTGTATTTATATTTGCCCTTATTATTTTGTGGACCATGAAAAAAGGATTATTTGATAGTGTTTTATATATATAATCTTTCAAAATATTGTTAGCTTATTTCATAATCTCAAATATTCCATTTTTAAATTAAGTATACCTGAGAGGTATTTTGTAGTAAGTTTTGAAATTCTGTACTTTTAATTATTTTATTCAAGTATTTGAGCATTTTACTAGGTGTTTTATAGGCAAAAAGATTGATGTGATTTTTACTGAAGTAGAATTACATTCTAATGGTTACTTCAGTATATTTTACTCACAGTATCTGTGTCATTGTTGAATCTACATTCAGTAACTGGGAACTACAGTATTTTTTTTTCTTCTTTCTTTCTTTTTTTTTTTTCATTGGACATTTGTACAAGACTACAGTATTTTTAAAATACCATTTTCTAATTCATTAAAGACAGAGTCTCACCCTGTTGCCCAGGCTAGAGTGCAGTGGCGTGATCTCGATTTACTTGTGACCTTTGCCTTTCAGGTTTAAGCAATTTTCTTGCCTCAGCCTCCCGAGTAGCGGGGACTACAGGCTTGCACCACCATGCCCAGCTAATTTTTGTATTTTTAGTAGAGATGGAGTTTCACCATGTTGGCCAGACTGGTCTTGAACTCCTGAACTCAGGTGATCTGCCCGCCTAGGCCTCCCAAAGTGCTGGTATTACAGGCATGAGCCACTGTGCCTGGCCCCATTTTCTAAAATTTTTTAAATCATTAATTTGCGTAAAGGTGCTTTGAAACTCCTAATAATATCAAGTGTAGTATTTCAAATTAATATGAATGATTTGGTGTGCAATGACATGAAGAGTTACTTAAGTTTCTGAATTATTGCTCTGTAAAAACAGAAGAGTTGGGACATGTTCTTTTCTTATTAGACAAAATCGAGTCTTGATTTCCAGGCAAGAGAATGTGAATGATATTTAATATTTATTATACAAATAAAATTATGTATTAAAGCTTTTTAGAATTTATCATTAGGTACTTATTATGAGATATTTTAAAACTATGCCATCATTCAACTTTTCTAAATTTGCTAACTTAGATTGATGTTGGTTTCTAAGTGGTTTTGTAGTCACTCATAAACAAATAGGAAACGGAACTAAATGATGATTTGTCTGTAAGTATGAAATTTCCTTGGCAGAGGTTGCAAATGGAGTGGGATGTGCATAGTGTATTTCAAGCTACACAGACTCACTCTTTGTCTTGAGCTCATTCTCCCTTGCTGGCACTCCTTTCTCCCCTTACTTTTTTGACCCTTTGCTACTGTAATGAGCCACTGTTACTCAAAGACCTGTGACTTTCCTGTCAAAAAAGCTTTACTAGGAAAATCACTAAATTTTATCAGATTCTCCTCATTAATGGGATGACAATGGGAAAAGGTTGCAGTTTCAATATTCTGAAAAAACTTACATTGAAAGCCAGTCTAAAGAGATTTATTTGTGATTATCCTGAAGTATATATGTTACCTAAATAAATTTTTCAGGGGCAAATATATGGATGAAAATTTACACTGAAAAATTATATATTTGATTTTATACTTACTCATACTTCAATACAAAGCTTGGGGGAAAATAATGTGTATTATTTTCTTACATATGCCACAGGTAAAAGGTGTTTCCTATCAATTCCAATGATTTTTCTTTCTTGGTAAAATATAAGTTACATTGAATGGTCATTGTATGGACTTCCATTTGAAATAAACAATCTTGTGATTATGATTTTTGCGGTTTTAAATAATTTATAAAAATCCATTTGAGATGGGTGCAATGGATTGCATCCTTCATCCCAGCTACTCAGAAGGCTCTAATGGGAGAATTGCTTGAACTCAGAAGTTCAAGGCTGAAGTGCTAAGACTCCACCTGTGAATAGCCACTGCATTCCAGCTTGGGCCAGATAGCAGGATTCCATATCTAATTTTAAAAATTAAATTAAAAATCAGTTAGAGTGCAATTTGACTTGCATAATTAAAAAATATTACTATTGAGACACTTAGCAATTTTTCCTTCCTATTTTTCTCATAATATGGCCCCATCCTCCATAATACCGTCACTGAATTGAGAGACTTGCCTCTCCTTTAGCACATCCTGTATTTTCCTACTCCTGTGTTTTTGCTCATATTTACTTCATGCTGCAAATCTGCATGAATGAATATTACTCATCCTTCAAGGCTTACAATGTTCCTTCCTCTATAATCAATTTTAAGACACTCGAGTAGTACCTTTCTTTTTTTTTTTGCTATGTACTCAGAATATATTTAAAACCCCCAAGTGAGATTTATCCCTGGGATAAAAGGTTGGTGTAAACATATGCAGATCAATCAATATGATATACCACATTAACAGAATGAAAGCTAAAAACCACATGATCATCTCCACAATTCAGACAAAGCATTTGGCATATTTCAACATCCTTTCATGACAAAAACTTCCAGTACAATAGGTATAGAAGGAAATTACCTTAACACAAAGGCCATTTATGAAAAGACCACAGCTAACATCATAAAAAAACTGAAAGCGTTTTCTGTAAAATCTGGTACAAGGCAAGGCTTTCCCTTCTTGGTGCTTCTATTCAATATAATACTGGAACTACTAGCAAGAGCATCAGACAGGAAAAAGAAATAAAAGGCATCTAAATTGGAAAATAGATAGTAGAATTATCACTTGCTGCAGATGACATGACCCTATATGTAGAAAAAGACAACCAGTTATATAAAAAAATATGTTAATTCAGTAAAGTTATGGGATGCAAAGTCAACACACAAAAATCAGTTACATTTCTTTACACCAATAACAGTCTATCTGAAAAGAGAGAAGAAAACAGTCTCATTTACAATAGCATCAAAAAGAATAAAATACCTAGGAATGAATTTAACCAAGATGGAAGAAATTGAAGATGATACAAATAAATAGACATTCCATGTTAATGGATTGGAAGAATTACATTGTTAAGATGTCCATACTACCGAAAGCGATATACAGATTCAGTGCAATCCCTATCTAAATACCAATAACATTTTTTACAGAACTAGAGAAAAACCAATTTTAAAATGTGTAGGGAACTAAAAACTCTGAAATACAGCCAAAGCAATTTTGAGAAAGAAGAACAAAGTTGGAGGCATCACATTTCCTGATTTCAAGTTATATTACTAAGCTCTAGTAATTAAAACAGTGTGGTACTGATATAAAAACAGACATGTAGACCAGTGGACCAGAATAGAGAGCCCAGAAATAAACCCAGGTATATATATTCAATTAATTTTTGACATGAACATCAAGAATACACAATGGGGAGAAGATAATATTTTCAATAAATGATGTTGGGAAAACTGAATATCCGCATACAAAAGACTGAAATTGGACTCATATACAAAAATCAATTTAAAATGGATTAAATGCTAACTGTGAGACTTGAAACTGTCAAACTCCTAGAAGAAAACAGAGGAAAAGCTCCTTGACATTGGTCTTGGCAATGATCTTTTTGATGTGACATCAAAAAGCAAAAATAAACAACTGGAACTACAACTAAAAAGCTTCTGCACAGCAGAGGAAACAACAAAATGAAAAGGCAGATTGGGAGAAAATATTTGCAAAGCACATATCTGATAAGGCGATAATATCTATAATAAAGGAATTCATAACTCAGTAGCAAAAACAAAACAAAAACCAAATAATCCAAGGACTTGAATAGACTTTTTTTTCCAAAGAAGATATGAAAATGGCCAACAGGTCTATGAAAAGGTGCTCAACATCACCAGTCACAGGGAAATGAAAATTAAAACCTCCTTGAGATATTACCTTATGCCTATTAAGGTGGCTATTATTGAAAACGCAAGAGATAACATACAAAATTGTTGGTGAAGTGTGTAGAGTGAGGGTGTCCCACTGTTGGTAGGAATGTAAATTGGTATAGCTATTATGGAAAACAGTATGGAACCGCCTCAAAAAATTAAAAACAAAACTATTATATGACTCAGCAGTTCCTCTGAGTACATACCGAAAGAAATGAAATAAGTACCTCAGAGATATATATGTTCCCACGTTCATTACAGCATTATTCGCAACAGCCTAGATATGGAAACCACCTAAATGTCCTTCAGTGGGTGAATCAATAAAGAAATTATGGTATATTTATACAATGGGATATTATTCAGACTTAGAAAAAAAATCCTGTCATTTATAACAACATCGATGGAGCTGGAAGGCATTGTACTAAGCAAGATAAGCCAGACACAGAAAGAGAAATGCTGTATGATTTCACTTACATGTGGAATCTCAAAAAGTTGTACGTACACAGAAACAGAATGCAAAAAACACCTATTATTAATCTACTTGGTTAATAAGCTCTTTTAAATGAGGGAGAAACAAACCCAGTTGGTAACTTGCTAATAACAACTTTTGATTATACGTGATAAACTAATTCTGTACTTTCTTATTATAATTGAAACAGGTATAAGTTACTCTTTCAGTTCTAACTTTACAGTCTTCTGTGGTTAGAAAGATGAAAAAATTAGCAAGCTCTGATCAGAGGGGAGAGGTGTGCCCCGCCCCGCCCTCCGCCATCAGTTGTGGGAATTCAGAGGGATTTGTTTGCTTGAAACTAGAAGCTACTGTTCAGGACTAGGAAGAAGGTTACCAGTGCTGGGAGTAGGGGGTTAGGGAAATGCAGGTTAAAGAGCACAAAGTCGCAGTTAACGTAGGCTGAAGAAGTCTGGAGGTCTAATGTACAGCACAGTCACTGTACTTAATAATATTGTTTTATATACTGGAAGTTTATTAAGAATAGATTTCAGATGTTGGTGACACACATACAAGGTAACTGAGGAGGTGGATATATTAATTTGCTTTACCATAGTAATAATTTCACTATGTATGTCAAACATTGTGTTATAGGCCGGGTGTGGTGGCTCACGCCTGTAATCCAAACACTTTGGAGGCCAAGGCAGGCAGATCACCTGAGGTCGGGAGTTCAAGACCAGCCTGACCAACATGGTGAAACCCCGTCTTGAAAAAAAAAAAAAAAAAAAATTGTGTTATAATGTTATGTGCTTTAAAACATTAAAATGTATTGACTTTTCAGTTGTTTTTTTTTGTTGTTGTTGAGTTGTATACATTTTAGAAATATATTCGGTATATAAATAGCTATATGTCCAGATTTATATCAGATGTATAATTTGCAAACATTTTCTCCCACTCTATAGGTTGTCTTTTCACTTTTTTGATAATGTTCTGTCATACACAAAGGTTTTTAATTTTGATGAAGTCCAGGTTATGTCCTTCCCCTCCCCTCCCCTCCCCTCCCTCCTCTCCCTCTCCCTTTTTTTTTTTCTTTGACAGTCTTGCACTGTCATCCGGACTGGAGTGCAGTGGAGTGATCTCGGTTCACTGCAGTCACCTCCTCCCAGGTTCAAGCGGTTCTCGTGCCTCAGCCTCCCAAGTAGCTGGGATTACAGTTACCTGTCATCATGCCTGGCTAATTTTGTATTTTTAGTAGAGACTGGATTTCACCATGTTGGCCAGGATGATCTCAGTCTCCTGACCTCATGATCTGCCCACCTCAGGCTCCCAAAGTGTTGAGATTACAGGCATGAGCCACTGCGCCTGGCCTCAAGTTATGTAGTTTTTCTTTTGTTGCTTATGGTTTTGGGGTCAAAACTAAAAATCCACTGCTAAATCCAAGATTGCAAAGCCTTATGTTTTCTTCTAAGACTTTTACCATTGTAGATGTTATATTTAGGTTGTTTATTCTTTTTTTTTTGTTAATTTTTGTATATGATTTGAGGTAGATGGTCAACTTCATAGTTATGCATGTGGAAAACCAGCTGTCCCACCTCTGTTTCTTAAAGAGAGTATTCTTTCCCTTGTTGAATGGGCTTGACATCCTTGTGCAAAAGAAATTAATTGGCTATAGATGTATGGCTTTTTTTTATGTTTTCTTAATTCTATTCTGTTGGTCTGTGTGTCTGTCCTTATGCCAATACCACCCTGTTTTGATTACTGTACCTTTGTAGTAAGTTTTGAAAAGTAAAAGTGTGACTCTTTCACTTTTTTTCTTTTTCAAGATTGTTTTGACTTTGTAGGCCTCTTGAAATTTCACATGAATTTGAAGAGCACGTTGTTATTTCTGTGGAAAACTCTGTTGGATTTTTCTTTTCTTATTTTTTTTTTTTTTTTTTTTTTTTTTTTTTTTGAGATGGAGTTTCGCTCTTGTTGCCCAGGCTGGAGTGCAATGATGCCATCTCGGCTCACCGCAACCTCCACCTCCTGGGTTCAAGCACTTCTCCTGCCTCAGCCTCCTGAGTAAGTGGGATTATAGGCACGCACCACCATGCCCAGCTAATTTTTTGTATTTTTAGTAGAGATGGGGTTTCACCATGTTGACCAGGATGGTCTCGATCTCTTGACCTTGTGATCCACCCGCCTCAGCCTCCCAAAGTGTTTGGATTACAGGCACGAGCCACCACGCCAGGCTTGGAATTTTCATACAGAGTGCATTGAATCTGTAGATTGTTCTGGGAGTATTGACACCTTAACAACATTAAGTCTTGCTATCCAAGGACATGAAGATGTCTTTGCACCTTTTTTTCTTAGAAATCAGTGTTCATAGTTTTCAGCATATAGATCATTGACCTTGATTAAATTAATTCCTACATATTTTGTTCCTTTAGGTGCTATTGTACATTTTTTTTTTTTTTTTTTTTGAGACAGAGTTTCACTCTGTTGCTCAGGTTGGAGTACAGTGGCATGATCATGGCTCACTATAGCCTTGACCTCCCAGGCTCAAGCAGTCCTCCCACCTCAGACTCCTAAGGAGCTGAGACTCTAGGCATGTGCCACTATATTCAGCTAATTTTAATTTTTTTTTTTTTTTTGTAGAGATAAGTTGTTGCTTTCTTGCCCAGGCTGATCTCGAACTCCTGGGCTCAAGCGATCCTCTCACCTTCGCCTCCCAAAGTGCTGGAATTACAGGTGTGAGCCACTGCACCTAACCCTATTGTAAGTTTTTAAAATTTCTTCTTCTTTTTTTTTCTTTTGGATTTTTATTGCTGGTATGTAGAAGCGAAACTGAATTTTTGTGTTGATAATTTCACCAAAGTAGTAAGTTATTAGGAATAAATATAACCAAAACCATGCAAGATCTTTATACTGAATACTACAGAATATTGTTAAGATTCATTTAAGGATGAATAAATGGAGAGACTTACAGTGTTTATGAATCAGAAGTTTAAATTTGGTTAAGATGTCATTTCTTCCCTAACCTATTGATTGATTCAGTATAATCCTCATTAAAATCTCAGTAGGCTTATTTTTCATAGAAATTGGCAAGCCGATCTTAAAATTTGTGTGGAAATGTAAATGCTACATTAGCTAAAAGTGTTTTGAAAAAGAAGAATAAAGTTTGAGGACTTACACAGCCTATTTTCAAAATGTATAAAGTTATAGTAATTGAGACTGTTCTGTTAGCAGGAAGAAAGACATATATGTCAATGCGACAGATTAGTGAGAAAAGAAATATGTGTGTGTATACACATTTAGACATACACATACACACACAATTTATTTTATTATATATATATATTTTTTATTGCACTTTAGGTTCTGGGGTACAAGTGCAGAATATACAGGATTGTTGCATAGGTACATACATGGCAATGTGATTTGCTTTCTTCATCCCCCCCATCACCTATATCTGGCATTTCTCCCCCACGTTATCCCTTCCCAACCTCTCTACCCTCTGCTATCCCTCCCCTATTCCCCCTCAATAGACCTCAGTGTGTGATGCTAACCTCCCTGTGTCCATGTGTTCTCATTGTTCAACACCTGCCTATGAGTGAGAACATGCGGTGTTTGATTTTCTGTTCTGTGTCACTTTGCTGAGAATGATGGTTTCCAGATTCATCCACGTCCCTACAAAGGACACAAACTCATCATTCTTTATGACTACATAGTATTCCATGATGTGTGTGTGCCACATTTTCTTTGTCCAGTCTATCATTCGTGGGCATTTGGGTTGGTTCTAGGTCTTTGCTATTGTAAACAGTGCTACAGTGAACATACGTGTGCATGTGTCTTTATCATGGAACGATTTATAAACCTTTGGATATATACCCAGTAATGGGATTGGTGGGTTAAATGGAATTCTGTTTCTAGGTCCTTGAGGAATCGCCACACTGTCCTCCACAAATAGTTGAACTAATTTACACTCCCACCAACTGTGTAAAAGTGTTCCTATTTCTCCACATCCTCTCCAGTATCTGTTGTCTCCAGATTTTTTAATGATCGCCATTCTAACTGGCGTGAGATGAAATCTCAAGGTTGTTTTGATCTGCATTCTCTAATGACCAGTGGTGACGAGCATTTTTTCATATGTTTGTTGGCCTCATATATGTCTTCTTTTGAAAAGTGTCTGTTCATATCCTTCACCCACTTTTGAATGGGGTTGTTTGTTTGTTTCTTGTAAATCTGTTTTAGTTCTTTGTAGATTCTGGATATTAGCCCCTTGTCAGATGGGTAGACTGCAAAGATTTTTTTCCCATTCTGTTGGTTGCCAGTTCACTCTAATGATTGTTTCTTTTGCTGTACAGAAGCTCTGGAGTTGAATTAGATCCCATTTGTCTATTTTGGGTTTTGTTGCCAATGCTTTTGGTGTTTTAGTCATGAAATCCTTGCCTATGCCTATGTCCTGAATGGTTTTGCCTAGGTTTTCTTCTAGGGTTTTTACGGTGTTAGGTGTTATGTTTAAGTCTTTAATCCATCTGGAGTTAATTTTAGTGTAAGGTGTCAGGAAGGGGTCCAGTTTCTGCTTTCTGCACATGGCTAGCCAGTTTTGCCAACACCATTTATTAAACAGGGAATCTTTTCCCCCATTGCTTGTTTTTGTCAGGTCAAAGATCAGATGGTTGTAGATGTGTGGTGTTGCCTCCATGGCTTCTGTTCTGTTCCATTGGTCTATATCTCTGTTTTGGTACCAGTACCATGCTGTTTTGATTACTTTAGCCTTGTAGTATAATTTGAAATCAGGTAGTGTGATGCCTCCAGCTTTGTTCTTTTTGCTTAGAATTGTATTAGTTATGCGGCTATCTTTTGGTTCCATATGAAGTTTAAGACGGTTTTTTCCAGTTCTGTGACGAGGGTCATAGGTTGCTTGATGGGGATAGCATTGAATCTATAAATTACTTTGGGCAGTATCGCCATTTTCACAATATTGATTCTTCCTAACCATGAGCATGGAATGTTTTTCCATCTGTTTATGTCGTCTCTTATTTCATTGAGCAGTGGTTTGTAGTTCTCCTTGAAGAGGGCCTTTACATCCTTTGTTAGTTGTATTGATAGGTATTTTATTCTCTTTATAACAAATGTGAATGGCAGTTCGTTTTTGATTTGGCTCTCTTTAAGTCTGTTATTGGTGTGTAGGAATGCTTGTGATTTCTGCATATTGATTTTGTATCCTGAGACTTTTCTGAAGTTGCTTATCAGTTTCAGGAGATTTTGGGCTGAGACGATGGGGTCTTCTAAATGTACGGTCATGTCATTTGCAAATAGAGACAATTTGACTTCCTCCTTTCCTAACTGAATATGCTTTATTTCTTTTTCTTGCTTGATTGCTCTGGCTAGAGCTTCCAATACTATATTGAATAGGAGTGCTGAGAGAGGGGCATCCTTGTCTAGTGCCAGACTTCAAAGGAAATGCTTCCAGTTTTTGCCCATTCAGGATGATATTGGCTGTGGGTTTGTCATAAATAGCTTTTATTATTTTGAGATATGTTCTGTCGATACCTAGTTTATTGAGAGTTTTTATCCACCTAGATTTCGGAGGATGTCTGGAAAAAAAGAAAAAAAAAGTTTTTAGCATAAAGTGCTGTTGAATTTTGTTGAAGGCCTTCTCTGCATCTCTTGAGATAATCATGTGGTTTTTGTCTTTGGTTCTGTTTATGTGGTGAATTATGTTTATAGACTTGCGTATGTTGAACCAGCCTTTCATCCCCGGGATGAAGTCTGCTTGATCGTGATGAATAAGCTTTTTGATGTGCTGTTGCAATCAGTTTGCCAGTATTTTATTGAAGGTTTTTGCATTGATGTTCATCATGGATATTGGCCTGAAGTTTTCTTTTTTTGTTGGTTCTCTGCCGGGTTTTGGTATTAGGATGATGTTGGTCTCATAAAATGATTTGGGAAGGATTCCCTCTTTTGTATTGTTTGGAATAGTTTCAGAAGGAGTGATACCAGCTCCTCTTTGTATGTCTGGTAGAATTCAGCTGTAAACTCATCTGGACCTGGGCTTTTTTTGGTTGATAGGCTATTAATTGCTGCCTCAGCTTCAGCCCTTGTTATTGGTCTGTTCAGGATTTCGACTTCTTCCTGGTTTAGACTTGGGAGGGTGCAAGTGTCTAGGAGTTTATACATTTCTCTCTTCAGGTTTACTGGTTTATGTGCATAGAGTTGTTTGTAGTAATCTCTGATGATTGTTTGTATTTCTGTGGAATTGGTGGTGATATCGCGTTTATTTTTTTTTTTATTGCATCTATTTGATTTTTCTCTCTTTTCTTTTTTATTAATCTGGCTAGCAGTCTGTCTATTTTGTTGATCTTTTAAAAAATCCAGCTCCTGGCTTTATTGATTTTTTGAAGAGTTTTTTATGTCTCTATCAGTTCTGCTCTGATCTTGTCTTCTGCTAGTTTTTGAGTTTTTTTGATCTTGCTCCTCTAGCTCTTTCAATTTTGGTGATAGGGTGTTGACTTTAGATCTTTCCTTGCTTCTCATGTGGGCATTTATTGCTATATATTTTCCTCTAGACACTGCCTTAAATGTGTCCCAGGGATTCTCGTACATTGTGTCTTCGTTCTCGTTGGTTTTGAAGAACATGTTTATTTCTGCCTTAATTTTGTTGTTTATCAGTCAACATTCAAGAGCCAATTAGTTTCCATGTAGTTGTGAGGTTTAGCATGAGCTTCTTAATCCTGAGTTCTAATTTGATTGCACTGTGGTCTGAGAGACTGTTATGATTTCCATTCTTTTGCATTTGCTGAGGAGTTGTTTATTTTCAATTATGTGGTCAATTTTAGAGTAGGTGCGATGTGGTGCTGAGAAGCATGTATATATTCTGTGGCTTTGGGGTGGTGAGTTCTATAGATGTCTGTTAGGTTTGCTTGGTCCAGATCTGAGTTCAAGTCCTGGATATCCTTGTTAGTTTTCTGTCTCATTGATCTGTCTAATATTGACAGTGGAGTGATAAAGTCTCCCACTATTATTGTGTGGGAGTGTAAGTCTCTTTGCAGGTTGTTAAGAACTTGCTTTATGTATCTGGGGTGCTCTGTATTAGGTGCATATATATTTAGGATCGTTAGCTCTTCTTGTTGCATTGATCCTTTTACCATTATGTAATGCTCTTCTTTGTCTCTTTTGATCTTTGTTGGTTTAAAGTCCATTTTATCAGAGACTAGGATGGCTACCCTGTTTTTTTTTTTTTTTTTTGCGCTCCATTTGCTTAGTAAATCTTCCTCCATCCCTTTATTTTGAGCCTGTGTATGTCCTTGCATCTGAGATGGGGTTCCTGGATACAGCACACTGATGAGATTTGAGTTTTTATCCAATTTGCCAGTCTGTGTCTTTTGATTGGGGCATTTAGCCCACTTACATTTAAGGTGAATACTGTTATGTGTGAATTTGATCCTGCCATTTTGATGCTAGCTGGTTGTTTTGCCCATTAGTTGACACAGTTTCTTCATTGTGTTGATGCTCTTTACCATTTTGTACGTTTTTGGGGTCACGGGTACTGGTTGTTCCTTTGTATGTTTAGTGCTTGTTTCAGGAGCTCTTGTAAGGCAGGCCTGGTGGTGATGAAATCTCTCAGCAATTGCTTGTCCGTAAAGGATTTTATTTCTCCTTTGCTTATGAAACTTAGTTTGGCTGGATATGAAATTCTAGGTTGAAAGTTCTTTTCTTTAAGGATGTTGAATATTGGCCCCCAGTCTCTTCTGGCTTGTAGGGTTTCTGCTGAGAGATCCGCTGTGAGTCTGATGGGCTTCCCTTTATGGGTAACCCGACCCTTCTCTCTGGCTGCCCGTAGCATTTTTTCCTTCATTTCAACCCTGGTGAATCTGATGATTATGTGCCTTGGAGTTGCTCTTCTTGAGGAATATCTTTGTGGTGGTCTCTGTATTTCCTGGACTTGAATGTTGGCCTGCCTTGCTAGGTTGGGGAATTTCTCCTGGATAACATCCTGAAGAGTATTTTCCAGCTTGGTTCCATTCTATCCGTCACATTCAGGTACACCTATCAAGCGTTGATTAAGTCTTTTCACATAGTCCCATATTTCTTGGAGGCTTTGTTCATTTCTTTTCACTCGTTTTTCTCTAATCTTGCCTTCTCATTGTATTTCACTGAGTTAATCTTCAATCTCTGATATCCTTTCTTCTGCTTGGTTGATTCAGCTGTTGAAACTTGTGTATGCTTTGTGAAGTTCTCTTGTGTTTTTCAGCTCTATTAGGTCATTTATATTCTTCTCTAAGCTGTTTATTCTCCTTAGCATTTCGTCAAACCTTTTTTCAAGGTTCTTAGTTTCTTTGCATCGCGTTAGAACATGTTCTTTTAGCTCAGAGAAGATTGTTATTACCCACCTTCTGAAGCCTGTTTCTTTCAATTCATCAGACTCATTCTCCATCCAGCTTTGTTCCCTTGCTGGTTAGGAGTTGTGATCCCTTGCAGGAGGAGAGGTGTTCTGGTTTTTGGTGTTTTCATCCTTTTCGGGCTGGTTTCTTCCCATCTTTGTGGATTTATCTACCTGTGGTCTTCGTAGTTGGTGACTTTCGGATGGGGTCTCTGAGTGGACATCCTTTTTGTTGATGATGAAGTTATTTCTTTCTGTTTCTTAGTTTTCCTTCTAACCATCAGGCCCCTCTGCTGTAGGACTGCTAGAGGTTCACTCCAGACCCTGCTTGCCTGGGGATCACCTGTGGCAGCTGCAGAACAGTAAGGGTTTTTGCCAGTTTCTTCTTCTGTTATCTTCGTCTCAGAAGGGTACCCACCAGATGTCCGTCTGAGCCCTCCTTTATGAGGTGTCTCTTTGGATATATGGGGGTTAGGGAGCTGCTTGAGGAGACAGTGTGACCCTTATAAGAGCTCAAGTGCTGAGTTGTGAGCTCCGTTGTTTCGTTTGGAGCTGCTGGGCCGGTACGTTTAAGTCTGCTGCAGTGGAACTCATAACCGTCTTTTTCCCGAGGTGCTCTGTCCTGGGAAGGTGGGACTTTAAGTTCCTGATGTGCTGCTGCCTTTTCTCAGAGATGCCCTGCCCACTTAGGAGGTAATCTAGTCACAGTCTGGCAGCAGAGGCATTGCTGAGCTGCTGTGGGCTCTGCCCAGCTGCTGTGTGAACTTCCCCTGCAGTTTTGTTTATAGAGGTATAGTTAGAACTGCCTTGGTAATGGCGGTCTGCCTCGGTAATGGCGGACTGCCTCTGTAATGGCAGATTTCCTCACTAATGGTGGACTGCCTTGCTAATGGCGGACTGCTTCGGTAATCGCGGACTGCCTCAGTACTGGCGGACGCCTTTCTCCCCCACAGAGCTGGACCGTCACAGGGCCAGCTGCGCTTGCTGTGAAACTCTCAATTCAGAGCGTTTCAGATTGCTGGTCTTTGTGGGGGTAGGACCTGCCGAGCCAGATCACCTGGCTCCCTGTTTCAGCCCCCTTTTTTTCAGTTGAATGGGTGACTCTGTCTCCCAGTTGTTCCAGATGTCACTTGAAACAGCCGCCGAGATTTATGTGAGTTTTTGTGCAGAGACCTACTGCGCCAGCTGAAACAGCCGTGCTGGAAGCTCGTGGCGCTTTTCAGCCGGGGAAATCTCCTGGTCTGTGGGCAGTAAATACTCGTTTGGAAATGCGGTAATCACTCACCCTCAGTGTTGTTCTCAGTATGAACTGCATTCCAGAGATGTTCCTATTTGGCCATCTTGGATTCGCCACCACAATTTATTTTTAAGAAATGGGGCAAGGCAGTTTCACTGAGGAAAGGATAATCTTTTCAACAAATGGTGCTGGATCACTTGAATATTCTTCTGCCACTGAACCTAGTCCTGTGCTTCATACCATAGAAATTAATAAACCTGAAATGGATTGTATACCTAAAAATAAGAGCTGAAAGTATAAAATTTCTCCAAGAAAACATAGTAGTAAATTGTAATGACTTTAGGAAGATATTCGTTTAAAAAGCACAAATCATATAATTTTTAAATGGATAATGTTGACATTACTAAAATAAAAAACTTTGGTCTTCAAAAGAAATTGTTAAGAAAATGAAAGAAGCAAAGACTAGTAGAAAATATTTGTAACACGTACATCCAACCAAGGCTATTTATTTAGAATATGTAAGTAATTTCTTACAAGTCAGTCATGAGTCAAACAGCTCAGTAAAAGCAGTGAACGTTTTGAACAGACACTTCACCAAAGAAGGTATACAGATAGGAATAAGCGTAAGAAAAGGTCTTTACCATTTTTGTGCCATTAGAGAAATGCAAATTAAAATGGTGAGACACACGTGTTAGAATGGCTAAATTTAAGAAGACTGACAGTGCCTAGTCCAAAGTGGATATGGAACAAATGGACCTCTCATTCATTTCTGGGAGGAATAGCAAATGTTACAGTTTGACAGTTCTTACAAAGCTAAACATGCATTTACCATGTGAGGCAGTTATTCCACTCTCCTAGGTATTTACCGAAGAGTTAGGAAAACATGTGCATACAAATGCTCAGAGCAGCATCATTCATGTAGCCAAAAACTGGAAACAACCTAGATATTTATCACCTCGTAAATGTGTAAACAATTTGTGGTATATACATACAATGGAATCCTATTCAGCAATGAAAAGGAACATACTACTGATATGCATCTGGATAGATTCATCTCAAAAATCTTATGTAAAGTGTTTACTTGTTTTTTATTTTTAAAGTATTTCTTATGTATACTAGAAAAGGTACAACTATAGTGGTAGAAGGCAGAATCACTGTTACCAGAAAGCTGAGGGAGGGACTTGACTGCAAATGTTAGCAGTAAACTTTTTCAGCTCCTTGAAATGTTCCATATCATGATTTTGGTCATGGTTGTATAACTGTGTGTATTTGTCAAGATTTATTGGTTAACTTTATTCATTGTAAATTATCCCTCCGTAAAGCTGAACAAGAAAAAAAAGCACTTTTAAAAATCAAGCTTCTTTTAAGGCATAGAAAGGTTGGATAGAATCACTGGTTTTGTTCTTTTTCTGCACTTTCACAAACAGGGGTCTCCATGTCTTTGGTAGGAAAAGAAAAGTCATCAACGAGAAGGTAGATATCTAGCCTCACTTGTTGGTTGAAGATAAAAATTATGTTTAGAAAAGAAGTAATTTTACTTAATAAAAAGTTACATTAGATTTAATACATTGAATGTTTAATTTTTAGCTTCTTAGTAACAATTGTCATTTTAATTAACTTTAGAAATATAAACCTGGTCGATGTGATGATATTTTGAAATGGAAGCCTCCCAGTCTGAATTCTGTGGATTTTCGTCTAAAAATAACAAGAATGGGAGGAGAAGGGTAAGTATGCACTTTTGTACTTTTTGCATGAAATAATACTGTTTATGTAAGGCTTCACCTTTTACAGGATATTTCATATATACTTACAATACTTTAAAGAAAGAAACTAAAGCACTTTATTTAACAAAATATTTTACATATAGACATATACATCAA
This sequence comes from Ateles fusciceps, assembly GCA_036589455.1. NCBI lineage: Eukaryota > Metazoa > Chordata > Mammalia > Primates > Atelidae > Ateles > Ateles fusciceps. The sequence continues at coordinate 42,497,782 of JAZHEH010000065.1, forward strand.
CCCCACTTTCAGAGATTACTCCTTTGACCTATCTCAGCTAATATTTTGGAGGTTTCTTTAAATTTTACTGATCTTTGTCTTAAAATCATTTTTCATTCATTTAATAATGTTATTATATTAATAATAATGTAGAGGTGAGTATTAAAAAGTGAACTTTCGCTGGGCGCGGTTCCTCACCCCTGTAATCCTAGCACTTTGGGAAGCCAGGACAGGCTGATTGCTTGAGCTCAGGAGTTCGAGACTAGCCTGGGCAACCTGACCAAACCCACTCTCTACCAAAACTACAAAAATTAGCTGGATGTGGTGGTGCATGCCTGTGGGCCCAGCCACTCAGGAGACTGAGGTGGGAGAATTACTGGAGCATGGGAGGCAGAGGTAGCAGTGAGCTGAGATTACATCACTGCACTCCAGCATGGGTGACAGAGTGAGACCCCATCTCAAAAAAAAACAAAAAACAAAAAACCAAACTTTGTTAAATTGTAAAAGTGAAAATTTTACAAAATTTTGAGATTTTACTAAAAAATAATTCTGTTGTATAAATTATAGATATAAGATGTGATCATTTGGTATTATAATTAAATGTACTGAAATAAGTCTTTTTTACTTTAAAGGAAATTACTTCATGTTTGCATTTGCAGAGCAAATATTTATCTATACTTTTGTAGGGTAAGGTCTTAACTGTTCACTTTCATTAAGATTTTTCATAATGTTTATTAAGTGTTAATTTTTTAATTTATTGGTTAATCTTTTATGACTTTTTTGGTTACTATTTTAGAATAAAAGATGCTTTAGCATGAATATTTTCATCATTTTTCCAAAGCCTTGTTTTTATTTCACTTTTGTTCTATAAATTTTTAAAGTATCTTATCTAAGTAAATATATCACAACAAAATAAGAAATTCTTAAGGAAATCAGAAAGATAAAGTAAATAAGATAATATTGGCAAAGAGATTAAAGCTTACCAGTGCATCCTGTGAAATTTTTACCTCTCAAAGGTAAAACACAGAAAGCATTTTTGCCAGCTGATGGAACAAAGTATAATGGAGTCCAGACTCCAAAATGTTAAAATATTTAAGAAACTATGCATTATTAAAGAAAGGAAACTGTGCATTGTGGTGAATCTTAAGTGAAAAGGTGCTTTAATAAGGCATATGGGTATTCATTTTCAAACAATAGTGTATTTACTATTTTATTTTAGGCTGGGTGCTGTGGCTCATGCCTGTAATTCCAGCACTTTGGTAGGTCAAGGTGGGAGGATCACTTGAGGCCAGGAATTTGAAACCAGCCTGGGCGATATAAGGAAGCCCTGATTCTAAAACAAACAAAAATTAGCTGGGTATGGTGGTGCGTGCCTGTGGTTCCAACTACTTGGGAGGCTGAAGTGAAGTAGTAGGATTGCTTGAGCCCAGAGCACGACTCTGCCTCAAAAAAAATTAAAAAGAAAAGAAAAAGCACACACACACACACACATATACATACATACATACATACATACACACACATGCACATGCACACTCTCCCATTCCCTAAATGCTTGGGAGGCTGACGTGAGCAGGTTTGCTTGAGCCCAGAGCAAGACTCTGTCTCAAAAAAATTAAAAGATAAAGAAACACACACACACACACACACACACACACACACACTCACTCTCTCTCTCTCTCTTCTCACTCACTCACTCACTCTCACTCCCTTAATGTTTGTGGCTTAATTTACAATTGGACTAATGGCAAAAAATTGTTAGAACAATTATCTGGAACCCCCAAGTAGATATTGAGCTCCATATGAGTCTCATTATAATCCGTGGAGAGACAAATTTGAGACTGTAGGAATAGGTGGAATACACACACGTGAATGACTTGCAGGATAGTTTTCAAAAATATTTTTCTCTTATCTAAACATTGGATAAATATTAATATATTGAACATTCAAGATGAGTCTTCCTGACAAAGTACCTAGTGTACAGATTTTCTCAGTTGCCAGTCAAATGTGGGATTGTTCCTTGGTAATCGTGCAAGTTGGGTGTAGGCTTGATAAGTTCTTCTGGAAGTGCCTTATAGAATACCAGCTCACTATTAAAACAGTGGAGGCCAAGAAACTAATTCTGGTGGGGCTACACTTTTTTTTTTTTTTTTTTTTAAACAGATGTGAATACAGTTCTTTGAAAAATAAGACTTCAAAGATGAAGTAAAATTTGTTAAATTGCTTCATTACTAAATCTTCTATTTTTCCTCAAGCTATATTTATATTTAGTTAAAGACTATAGACTCTTGTATGTATTTCTTGATTGTTTCATTGGGTTTTTAAAAAAGTGCTTACTTTTGCCTTTTACAGTGATAGTTCTTAGTGGCACTTAAAAACTTCATGAGGCTAAACATAGAATACCCATTTCTCTAGTAGTAAAAAATGTTACTTTTTCTTGCAGTTTCCTATTGTAATTAAACATAGCATGATATAATTCAGTTTAGTAGTTTGTCATCCTAGATTTGCCTTTATTCATAGTACGTTTTAAATATATTTTGTTCTTTTAAAATTTTACCTATTTATATGTCTTCTTCCTAAAAAATGAAATTACTTTTGAGTCTAGTACATCTTTCAAACACATCCAAATATTACTCTAAGATGATTTGCAGATAGGAATGTGCAGTTTACATCAGTGTATGGACATTATTAGTGTAATGGGTGCCAGTTATCAAAACTAGAATGTTTAATATGAAATACAACATGGTAACTATTACATAAAACATAGATTATTCAGTTAGCCAGAGTAATATTCTTTTTCTAAATGTAAAGAATGTTGTGCATTATAGCAGTCTTTACTGAATAAAGAGTTTATATCTAATGCTTAGCATTAACTCAGTATTTTAGAAAACATTGTAAGAAATATGCCTATAATAGTTTGAAAGGGAAGTAGCTGTGTCTTTGAATCATAAGCATGTACTAGTGAAGTAGGACTAAGCTGTTAAAACACCATGAGACAAGCTCATTTCTTTTTTGATTGCACTTCCAAATATTTGTACAAAGCCTAAAATGGAATAGAATATTTTGAAGGTATAATATAAATAGTAGTCTTTGAAAATGACTGCAATAGTTTTCTAAAATATGAAGACTTAGGTTTTCTAGATATGTTTTTGAGTTTGACTTTAATAAGATGCTAATAGTATACATTTCTGTTAGATTGAAATTTAATACAAATAGAAAAATCTGTTCTATGTATTAAAAGCCCTGTTGATGGCAATTAAAATCTATACTTTGCTCTTTTCATCTCCAATTATCATTTCTGAAAATTTGAGATATAGGAATATTGATCAGTCATGGCCTAATGTAACTTTTATATATCTTAGCAATTTATATTGTGTTGAGTTTTATAAACAATATAGATTTTCATCTGAGAGCTTTTTGTTGTTTTAAAAATATCATGGCTTTATATTAACTAACTTGCAAGCTAAAACCATAGCATTGTCAAAAGCTAGAATTTCAAAAGTAGTCTGTATCCTGGAAATTGCAAACTCTTGAGTACCGTGTCAGTGATACATAATGATTGGTATAAACTTACTATTTGTATAGCATAGTATTTTAGAGTGCAGATTTTAAAGCTGGACTGCCTAGGTTATCTCCTTACTAGCTGTGTGACTGAGCACATTACTTTTTTCTGCGTGTCAGGTTCTTCATCAATAAAATAGGAGTTGGCCTTATAAGACTTTTGTAAGAAATAAATAATATACGTAAAATGTTTAGAACAGAACCCAGTACATGGTAAAGATTTAAATGTTTGCCATTATTTTTGTTTTAATAAAAACAAATTTAAAAGTGCGTATTCCCTTCTTGCTGCTTCTGCAGTACTATGTTACTTGCTGCACTAAGTCAGCTTTCTGTGTGAGTCATTTCTTGTTTGATTCCAATCTCTGTTAATTTTCCCTTTTAAAATGCATGTATCTTTAGCTTATTTGTGTAATTTATCATAAACTGTTGAACACCTGGAGAGCAAGAGCACAGCAAAGTCAGTAACTTTTCATTTTAGAGGTTTTCGTAACAAGTCTCTTAAGATAACCTTGGCAGTATATATACTGGTATACGTAGCATATAGTGGTTAAGAAACATAGGTTATTGGCCAAGTTTGACCAGAACCAAATCCAAGTTCCACTGCTTATTTGCTGTGTGGTCCAGTTCCACTACTTGTTTGCTGTGTAGTCTTGTTACTTAACCTACCTAAGCATCCTCATCTGTAAAATGTCCACAGACATAATGTTTATTTTATAGATTTGTTGTGCTGAAGATTTATTTATACTCCATATTTAATTGCAGGGGTAAACAAAGTAAATATAAGTCTGCCTTTATAGAATTTACAAGCTAATGGGCTGAAATGAAAAAATAATACTGCTTTATGAGATTTTGTGGGGATTAAATAAATAATGCATGTAAATTCAGCATAGAACTCAATAAATAAATGTTTACTTTAAAAAATGGTTATAGTTATCAATTGAACCTCAACAGAAGGTATGGTTACATCATGGATTAAAAACATACCCTGTATTATCAAGTGGAAAAAAAGTGCTCTGAATGAAGAAGCCTCACTTTGCTGTGAAAATATAAATTTTTTTGTCCTTCTAATAAAAAATACACATTCTAAAACAAGAGTGAAATGTAATTTTCACCTATCACATTGCAAATCTTAACATTGCCCCTTTTGGTTACAGTGTGAGCAAATAGGCACTCTCCTAAGCTGTTTGTGTTACCAACACAAGTTGGTACAACTCTTTCAGTGGACAATAAGGTAGTATATATCCTAGAAAATATGCTTTGATTTTGTGAAAGGAGAGATCTTGTTTGTCTTCTCCATAGCTATATTCCTACTGCATAGCATGGTGACTTGTTTGAAGTAGGCACTCCAGAAATATTCAGTGATGGCATGTATATACAAACAAGTAAGAATATGTAAAAGTATGTGTATAAGAATTTTATTGAAGCATCATTATAATAGTGAGAAACTGGAAATATTCAATGTGTTTTTTACTGTAAAAGTCTCTTGTAAAATATAGTTGTATACATGTGTCTTCCTGTATGTGTTTCCAGGAAAGTTGCTAATAGGATTCTAAAAATCTCTAATAGTATCTTTTAGAAATTGGTCTAGTCTATTGAGATACAAGTTTTCCCAGAGCTTTGAGGTTGAACTCAGCATTTACAGTTGTTGTTTGATTTTACATTCACACATAGTTGTGTGATGTTAATAGACATACCAGTTTGGATTTAGTTAAAAACAGAAACACAGCAAATATTTTAACAGAATGAATTTAATGTGAAGAATTGTCTGTTACGAAAGAACTGAAAGATGAAAAAGTCTTGCAGAGGAGGCAAGCACTGCAGGAAACATCTATCATGCAGAGAACTGGGGTAACAAAGGAACGAGGGTAGATTATTTAAATTTAGAAGGTTGGAGGAGGCCCTGTAGGGTTCATAAGAAGCCAGTTGCTGCCCAACTGGCATTCTTGCCACAAGATCTTGGTGGAAGGATTTAGAGGCTCCAGACAACTGATATACTGGTGTATAAGGTCCAAGTGGCGGAGCAACTTATACTACAGCCTGAACCTGTTGCAGAGCCATTTTTTGTTCGGATTTCGACTTAAAAATGGTAGCCTGACAGGTTCCTTGGTAAATGAGTTGGAGTACTGCTTCAGAATCCACAGAGATTGTTAAGCTTTGTAACCTCCTTTTTAGTATCTACTGCTAGTGCAAGTACAGTAACTTGTCTCTGACACCTTGGAGAAGGTGTCCTGATAGGCTTCCAACCATTGGACCCCTAGAAATCTTACTTAGGCAATGGGCTCCTTAATTTTTGTTGGTTTTATGTCTTCTCTCTTACACTTAGTAAAATGTCTAAAGAACTTTGTACTTCCTTCTTATCACTCTCAGTAAGTATAAAATCATCAGCATTATTAATCAGTGATTTGTGTAGTGTCGGAGTGACCACTGTCTCTAAAAAAAATTTAAAAGACAGTAACAAGTGATGGCAAGATATTGGAGGCCTTACATATGGATGTTGAGATTGTAAGTTGGTGCAGCCACTTTGGCAGACAGTTATGTAATTCCTCAAAATGTTTAAGATAGACTTACCGTATGACTCAGCAGTTTCACTCTCAAGTATATACCCAAGAGAAATGAAAACATATGCCCACACAAAACTTGTACATGAATCTTCTTATCAACATTATTCATAATAGCCAAAGGGTGAAAACAACCCGAGTATCTATCAACTGACACATGGATAAATATTCAAACAAAATTACTCTTCCACTAGGCACAGTGGCTCACTGCCATAGTCCCAGAACTTTGAGATGCCTGAGGCTTGAGTCCAGGAGTTCAAGACCAGCCTGGGCAAACATGGTGAAACCCCATCTCTAACAAGAAATACACACACACACACACACACACACACACACACATACAACATGGTGAAACCCCATCTCTAACAAGAACACACACACACAACATAGTGAAACCCCATCTCTAACAAGAAATACACACACACACACACACACACACACACACACACAAGACACACACAAGAGAGCTGGGCATGACGGCACATGCCTGTAGTCCCAGCTACTGGGAGGCTGAGGTGGGAGGATCACCGAGCCTGGGGAGGTCAGGGCTACAGTGAACTGTGATAGTGCCACTGCACTCTAGCCTTAGTGATAGAGTGAGACCCTTTTCTTTAAAAAAAAAAAAAAAAAAAAAAAGGAAAAATAAAATACCTTACATTTAGACGACTGTAGTGGATCTTCTTAGGCAAAGAGACCTCTGGATATTATGCCAACTGGATTTCAATTCCAGCTCTGCTACTTTTTACTGAAATTATCTCTCTGTTGTCTGTGTTTTTATAACTTCATTATGTGGATAATAGTAGTGCCTACCTCGTGTGGGACTTTAATGACATAATGCATGTAAGTCCTTTAAACTACTGCATGTTACATGATAAATACTAAATATATATTTACTATTTTTTTTAGAAGACCACTGTCTCTGTGGATTATACTGTTGCCAGAGAGCAGAAAAGCAGTATGCTATGGCTGCAAAATATACTATTGGTCATGACAGGCAAGGGCAGATGTCTTCCAGTAGTACCACAGATTGATATAGAGACAAAAGCATTTGCCAACTTGTATATAAGATTTTAGAGGCTATGTTGATTGTTTCATTAAAGACAGCACACCTGAAATGGCAGCTGCACTTGGTTTAACATGATTAAATTTGTGACAATCAAAAATCATTATAAGTCTTTGATGGTGGTGCTAATTTTTGTATTCCCCTTCGAGATGCATTATTGCTTTTGGTTTATTTTCCTGGATGGGAGGGCTGGTTGAAGGGGTATTCATTTGGCCTTTCCTAGCATAATGACCTTTATTTCGTGGGTCAGACAGCCAATGTGGAAATTCAGTTTCCAAGTATGTCTCTTCCAGTTATACATCCAGTAACTGGAAAATAACTGCAGGTGTATTTGTGGACATACCGCCCCACTTAGATTTAAACTTGAGCCAGAAATCTGTTTATCTCCTGATCACCCTAAGCTCTCCGTTTAACTTACGGACTGCAGTAGCATTTTGGGTCCCTGGCAATTCATGTCTGTTTAAAGTAAGTGTCTTGTAATCCCCTAGTGGTCTGGGGTGTTCTTTCTTTTGAGTTAGAATTTTTGGATTAGAATTTTTCTTTTGAAAGAAAGAGCACTCGCACTACTAGGGGATTACCGAACACTTTAAACAGACAGGACCACTAGGGAATTACCAGAACAAGCACTGTAGCAAAGCCACTGGTCCTTTGAAAAGCAGTTGGGAGATTTACAAGTATCAGCTTTTTGTCTATAAAAGGCCAGATAGTAAATATTTTAGGGGTTGTCACCTATATATCTAAACTACTCAGGTCTATCATTGTGGTGCTAAATCAAACCTAGACGATATGTGTATGAGGGAACATGACTGTGTTACAGTGAAACTTTATTTACAAAAACAGGTGTGAGGCCAGATGTGGCCTGTAGACTATAGTTCTCCAACTGTGGATTTACGGTATTGTACATGGTTGTAATAGTATTGCAGGGCCTTCTTTAAGGGGATCTGTCCTCCCACTTGTATTGGGAGGCTCAGATGTTTTTGTTGTTGTTTGTCTGTTTTGAGATGAGTCTTACTGTGTCACCCAGGCTGGAGTGCAGTGGTGCCATCTCAGCTCACTGCAACCTCTGCCTCCTGGTTCAAGCGATTCTCCTACTTCAGCCTCCTGAGGAGCCGGGATTACAGGTGCTTGCCACCATGCCGGGCTAATTTTTGTAATTTTAATAGAAGATGGGTTTCACCATGTTGGCCAGGCTGATCTCAAACTCCTGACCTCAAGTGATCCACCCCCTTCTGCCTCCCAAAGTGCTGGGATTACAGGTGTGAGCCACCACGTCTGGCCAGAAGGTTCAGGTTTGTTAACCAGCTAAGTTCTGCACATTTGAAATTGAGAAAGGCTAGCTTCTTAGAAAGCACAATGGAATATGTAGAATTGACTGCATGGTTCTCCTTTACTTCCTATTAGAAAAGTCTTTATACTCTGCTGACTAGAGTGTGTGTGTGTGTGTGTGTGTGTGTGTGTGTGTGTGTGTGTGTGTGTGTGTTTTCTTTTGCTTAAATTCATTTAAAAAAAAATAGAAAGAGCTGTGTGCAGATACTTTTGAGGCTGAGGCAGGAGGATTGCTTGAGCCCTAGGAGTCTGAGTCCAACCTCGGCAGTACAGCAAGATCTCTTATCTGGAAAAAAGAATTTCTTTTTTTCATGCTTATTTGAATTAGTGTTATTCTTTTTGAGAAGGAGATTATAGTGGTAAAATATTTTTCTGAATGTCAAAAACTGTTTTTATATAAGGAAGGATTAAGTATACGGGAAAAAGTCTTTTTACTTTGCTGAGCAGCGTTTTTCTGTTTTCTACTCTCTGCTTCTTTCTCAAAGTGAAATGCTCAATTCTTTTATTTATATTTTATTTTAAAATTATTTGAAAGAAATACAGTAGAGAGGCAGGAGAGTTGCTTGAACCCGGGAGGCAGAAGTTGCAGTGAGCCGAGATTGTGCCACTGCACTCCAGCCCGGCGCCTGGTGACAGAGTGAGACTCTGTCTCAAAAAAAAAAAAAAAAAAAAAAAAAAAGAGCACTAATGTAATCACTTTTATTACATAGTATGCTTAATGACTAAGTTATTTGGCATAGCTGGTTATATTTTTTTATGTATGACATGCATATTTTTATCATTTAGCAAATGGCCCATAATAACTGCTTTCTTATTTAAAATGTTCTTATCACCCAAACAGATTTTAACACAAATGCTTTGTTGGCTTTCAGTCTTTGAATGGTTCCTACTCTTAACATTCTTGATTATGTTTTACTTCCAGTGTGCCTAGGAGAGAGGCAAGGAGGAGCTGTGACTGAACTTTTCTCAGTTCCTTTGCCTGGTTATCTCTTGGGTATTAGTAACTCTTGTTTCCTTGGCCATTTCATCCTTCCTACATTCAACAGAAAATCTTTCCCCAGGCCGCTTACCAAAAGCTAACATCATAATCAAAGTGCCTACACATAGCTAGTAGGAGAAAGGAGCATGTGACTTTAAAACATCTACTTATGACCTCACTGGAGTCAAATTACTTATTTTTACTTGTCAATTTACTAAATAGAAATGTGTGTCACCTTTGTTTTATCATTTGGTTCTTTGGAGTATAATTTTCATATCATTTTAAACACTATTCTTTACATTAGAACCTTTTGCTTATGTAATTTTTCTCAATGTATGTTTTTCTTAATTGCAATTTCTCTAAGTTAATTTTTGTTTATGTTATAAAAAGCTTGTTACCTGGTAGATATTATATAGATTAAATATTACTTAAATTCCTACTTTGAATCACACTGAGGGTGAAGCGGGGGAAACGAAGTAACTTGGGAACATAGGATTTCACTGCAGACACTCATAAGAGGTGAGGTGGGGAAGAACTGCAAACAAATCTTGAACTCTTTTTTTTTTAGGTTTGTTTTTTGTTGTCATTATGGTTGTGAAACTCTAAACTACTTTAGAAGTGTTACAGCGTTGAGCAAATGACTACTGCTGTTGTTGGGATTCAGGGTTCTCAGTAAGGAAGGAGAAGAATACAAATATGAAATGGAGGAAGGCAGTGAAGAACTCTGTAAGATGGATTAAAATTTTTAAAATATTTGAATATATATGTTCACATGTATGTGCATGTTTATGGATATATATACATGTTTGTGTTTGTGTATGTAATTCGTGATATACATAAACTCATTTCCTAGCTCTGTCCACTGACAAGACCTATAAGCAAAGGCACCCTAGTAGTAATGAACATATCCAGCACCAAGATATCGTTGTCTAACACCACTCCTCACCAAAAAGAACCAGAGGGCCAGGTGCGGTGGCTCACGCCCGCCTGTAATCTTAGCACTTTGGGAGGCCGAGATGGGTGAATCACGAGGTCGGGAGTTCAAGACCATCCTGGCCAACATAGTGAAACCTCGTCCTTAATAAAAATACACAAAATTAGCTGGGTGTGGTGGCGGGTGCCTGTAATCCCAGCTCCTCGGGACTGAAACAGGAGATCGCTTGAACCCAGGAGGCAAGGTTGCATCGAGCCGAGATTGCGCCACTGCACCCCAACCCAGGTAACAGTGCGAAATTCTGTCTCAAAAAAAAAAAGACCAGAGGTCTTCAGAGAAATGGCTTATTCTAGGGCTGGGTAGAGAGGATGCAGGATAGACATAGAATACCTTCTTATGCCAGAAAATAAGAAAGTAAATCCCCAACCATAAAATACAGGAGTCAACTGGAAGGGACTCCCACTGGCCAAATCTGGGATGTAGTGCGGGCACCAGAAGGACAGTAATGAATTATAAACTTTGCTAAAAGTAGCAGTCTGTGAGTCCATGCTGGTAATAAATGAGGAGAAAAGGTGGTTTAGCTCTTAGCAGAATGCTGATTGGTAAATGTGCTAAGAGTACTGGATTTGGAAAATTATTTTGCCACCACCATAGTAAAGATCAGCTCAAGCACGAATAATCAGTGGATACTAAGTCTGGGAGGGAAATTTTTATGAGAAAAGCAAGATATTTTCATGGTTGTAAATGTGTTTTTGTGGCTTGCTTATAACTTGCAAGGGCAAAATAATAGTGACTAGAGAGTTGAGAAGCTAGCAGAGTTAACACCAGCAGTGAGGATAAAGTGGACATTATGTACTAGGTCAATACTATACCTAGTATTCTGACTGTGCATGTATTGCTCTAATTAATAATGAGAAAGCATTAAACAAGTCCCAAATGTGGAACATTTTGTGTTTTTTAAAGGAGATCTGTATTATTCAAATATGTCAGTTTCATAAAACAAAATCTGAGGAATTTATATATAAAATATATGTAATTTCAGACTGTCAAAAACTACCTGGAGCAATAGACACCTTTCGACAAAAGTGTAATAGCTCTGAGAGGCTTGCCTTGTGTACTTGACTATCCCCTTCTTGGTTGAGCATTAGTTCATTTATTCCTTTCTATGTACCAGGCATTGGAGTGTATATAGTGATTAAATTGAATTTCTGATTTGTAATTGTCACAGCAGTCATCTATTTAATTTTGGTAATTTCTTATCAAACAGGCTTTTAATTATTAAGGAACAATTCACAAACACTTTTGTCAGACATTAAATACTTAAGAGCTTTTTGGTTTTCTCTCCCTTATGAGGAGGGAGCATCAACCTTTTAAAATGAAGCAATATAGAGACACAGACTATCAAATAAGTTCAATAACAGTCTGAGATAACTGAATTTGAACTATAGTAAGAAAAAATAGATTTGAAATCCATTTTAAAATAATTTTGAAATCTTTTAAATCATTTAAATAACCATATGTCTGATGTATGATATACTGAAACTTAAGATAATGCTTATTTGACAGATGGGGATTGCGTAAGACTGTTACTTAAACATGTAATGATAGGAGTAAAAATTGCTTTTTGGAATCTGAGGTTGGAAAATTTCAAAGAGGTTAGCATTAATTTTAGAAAAATGTAGCTACATGGTTGGCCCATCAAAACTTAAATATTTTTGATATAGTGTAACTTCAAAATATGTTTGTCTTTGCAATCAAATGTATTTTGTTAAGTTTTATTATTTGTTCCTACTTTTTTTGAATTTAATCAGAAAATTTAGCCTGTAAATCTTTTGAAAACATTTTGTTAATATTGTCTATAACATCATATGTTAACTTTTCTGGATGTTTCTTAAACATAACAGCAGTGAAATTATTTTTACTATTTAATGAATACATTTTCTCTTTGATTATGAAATTATTAAAGTTTATATTAGTAAATTCCTTTACTGTCTTTACTAGTTCTGCCCCATGTAAGAGATATTTAAGACTTACATTATAAGTGTTTGCTTTGCATATTTAATACCTTTGCATTTAGATAGTAGGTTTGATTTCTGCAGATTTACAATTGATATTTCTGCCCCCCCCCAATCATGCTTTTTGTTATTAAATCGTGTACTTCTTTCTTTTTATTGCCTTTAATCCTAAATTCCTCCTAGCTTGATACTAATATTGCCTGTCCTGCTTGCATTTTCTTGAATTTGTTGTGTATCTTTTCTCCTGTCCATGTATCTCCAGTCTTTTTGTTTCACTGTGGTAGGTCACTGCCAAAACTGTCATGCTGAGATCCTCTGGCTTTGGGACTTAGCAAATACATGATCACATATCTTCAGGGACTAGTCACTGATACACATTTATAGTGTAACTGGACATGTTTGGTGGCTTGTCCTTTGTGAAATCAGTTAGTAATGTAACAGTGTGGCGTACTGGGTGTTAGTTGTTAAAACTGAAAAGCGGCTTGCTAAAGACAATTTTTTAAATAACAAAATTAGATAATTTTTTTAGAGTGTTACTGAGGATACAAGAGTCATAAGTAGCTAATAACCTTCACTCTCCCTACCTGTCCATCCAGCATTTTCCTTGACCTTCACTCTGGACAGTTTCTCCCACATTGCTAGCACTTAGCTCCAAGTGAACCAACTATAGTCAACCCCAAAAGCCAAGTTCCCCGAGTTTTCCTGATTTGATGCTATTTTACTAAAACCTATAGGTTATCTATTAAGAATGTAATTATAAAGCATAATTTGCATGTAGTCAATGTAAGTCATTATTTTCAAGCATCAAACTCAATCCTTCAGTGGAAAAATTCTTTAAGTGTGTACTTGAAAGTGTAGTTGGTTTTATTTAACACAATCTGTAGCCTCTTGTTTTTAACAAGAGAATTTAGTCCATTCAACATTTATATGCTAAAGTATGTGGCTTTATTCCTTCTACTTTATGTTTATTAATTTAACCTTTTTTTTTTTTTTTTTTGAGACATAGTCTCACTCTGTCACCCAGGCTGGAATGCTGTGGCATGATCATAGCATGATCTTGGCTCACTGCAGCTTCACCTCCTGGGTTCAAGCGATTTTCCTGCCTCAGCCTCCGCAGTAGCTGGGATTATGGGCATGCAAACCACGCCCAGCTAATTTTTGTATTTTTAATAGAAATGGGGTTTCACCAATGTTGACCAAGTTGGTCAAGAACTCCTGACCTGGTGGTCTGCCACTTTGGCCCTCTGCCATTATCCAGTTTAAATTTAACAGCATTTATATACTGCAAGATTTGTTGTCTACCACTTTTTCCTTGATTTTCTTTTTCTTGTTTACATTGATTTGTTCTTTGGAGTAATTTTCTCATAGTGCTGGTATTACAGTCATGAGCCACTGCACCTGGGCTAATTTTACCTCTTTAACTTTCCTTTTATAAAAAATTGTTTCTGTGTGACAATTGGTATTAATTGGATTTCCTCTTTGTTAACCTGAACTCTGTATTAACTTTTCGTTATATTGTTCGTTATGTTTCCATTCCTTATATTCATAATCAGATATATTTCTCTGTTATTACTTGAAAATAAGTTACCAACTCTCCCTCACCAAGATGTTCTTTTCCTCCTCCTCACATCATGTAAAAATCTTAGAACTCTTTCTAATACCTTATCTTTCTTCTTACTTTAGAAGGCTTTGGCATGCTTTTTACTCTCACTACCCATTCCCCTAGCTTTTATTGGAAAATTTTACTGGAACTTTTCCTCAACCCAATCGCTACAGGTATTACTGAAACAACTTAGTAGTTTTGCTTCTAGGTTGGTTGGTTGTTGTTTGTTTGTTTTATGAATTTATCATACACCCGTGAATGTAACTTTTACTTCAAGAATTTTTTTGTTTAGATCTTGTATTGTACAATTTTTGGTCAGTCTGCCATTGTCCAATTTAAATTTAATAGCATTTATGTACTGCAAGATTTGTTGCCTACCACTTTTTCCTTTTCTTCATTTTCTCTTCTTGCTTACATTCATTTGTTTTTTGGAGTAATTTTCTCAGATGGGAATATATAGATTTTTAATCTGAATTTTTTGCGTAACTGCTAACGTGTTTCTTTTTCCTGACGGGTAAATCATGTCTTACCTGCATATAGAATTCTTGGGATACAGTTCTTTTCTCTTTCTAATTGCCTTTTGGCTCCTTTATGGGTTACTTTATTCTCAGTTTTCCTTATTGGCTCACTGGGGCTTAAGTCTGGTTTTTGGAGTGCTCTAAGTAGTAGCAGTCTACACAAGAAGGAACATTGTGTGTTCTTTATCTTGGTGGATCATAGCTGGGGAAATGTTTCCTGCATCCTCTACTCTGTAAAGTCTCCCATCTCAGGACTGAAATATGTCAGCCCGTTAGAAGGTCAGACGCATGACCTGGGGCCAGTGTTGCCCGGATCTCTAGGGGTTTTAGATTTCAGTGGCCTGTGCCCTTGTCAGGATTTGCTAATTTTCCAGTCTTGGTCTTGAGGCTTTTCTCAATCATTTCCCCTGCCAGGAAACCCTAAAATTTCATACCTCCACTTTACCCAGTAGACACTTGCATTCACAGGCTGATAATTCAGAGTTGGATATGAGGAGAAGTCAGACTTGTTTTGATTTATCATCTTCCTAGGATCCTTAATAGTTTATTTTTAATTTCCAAGTAGTCTTTCTCTGATCTTTTTTGACTTTATTATTTCTTTTCTTGTTTTATAAATTATGACAAGAATCTTCTGAACAATTCCTTCCTAGGGAGGCGAGGGGCAGAATAAAGATTTTCTTTATGGTCTATTGCCATATGATCTATTTTAACTTCTATTTGTAATCATCTTTAAATGTGCCAAAGGCCTTTTTAACCCATATTTTCTAAATATCTGGACCTAGAGTGAAGCCCTGTCCCTAGTAAGACAAAAAGCTCAGACTATTCAGCTGCTACTCTGCTTCTGGTGCTCTTTGTCAGTATAATCTATGATTTTAGATATAAATCATGTATATTGTTTTTATTTTCTTTCAAAAAGTTTTCTTGCATTTATATTTTAATTATATAATTTTACTTTTAACAGTTATTTAAACTTTTCTCTATTTTAATTGAAATTGGCATTGACAGTCGTTTCATACCTGACTTTATTCCTTTTTCAGAACTCTTCTGTCAGTTCAAGTAGTTTTATATAATTTTTTTTTTTTTTTTTTTTTTTGAGACAGGGTCTAACTCTGCTGCTCAGGCTAGAGTGCAGTGGTGTGAACACAGCTCACTGCAGCCTCAACCTCTCAGGCTCCAGCAATCCTCTAGCCTTGGGCTCCTGAGTAGGGGACTACAGGCACGTGCTACCGCACATGGCTAATTTTTAAATTTTTGTAGAGATGGGGTCTCGCCATGTTGCCTGGGCTGGTCTCAAACTCCTAGGCTTAAGCAGTCCTCCTGCCTCAACCTCCTAAAGTGCTGGGGGTGAGCCACTGTGCCTGGCCTTAGATTATGTTTGTAAGAAGTATGCTTATTATTTCTTCATAACCATTATTTCTAATTATTTCTTCCTAACGAGGAATCTTTCTATTATAGTCTAATTTGCAAAAGTATATAATTGCCTTAATTTTAGGGGAAAGTAAAAGATAACATTACAGCAGACATCACTGATTTGTTTTTTTAAAAAGTTAATTTGAAATATTAATTCTACTATTTATATTTATTTTTACAAGACACTTTTTCTCCAAAGAGTGTATAAAGACATTTTTTGCTTTTAGAATCTTGATTATATCTGTAGGATCTTCAGAAATTTTTAGATTGTGAAATGTTTTTTGTCTTCTTTTTATTTTTTAAAATTTTTGTGGGTACGTAGTAGGTGTTTAAATTTATGAGGTGCATGAGATGTTTTGATACAGGCATGCAATGTAAAATAAGTACATCATGGAGAATGGGGTATCCATCTCTTCAAACATTCCTTTGATTTACAAATAATCCAGTTACATTCTTTATTTTAAAATGTACAATTAAGTTTAGATTGTGAAATCTTGAAAAGTGTAGAATTCCCACTTATAAAAACATATTTCTCTTCCTAAGTTTGTATTGTATATATGTTCAAAAAGATAGAGTATTTTTCATGACATTACATTAGTTTACTACAAGAACAATTGTTTATAATAAAAATATTACTAAGCCTTAGTAAAATGAAGCAGTTACATTGTAGTCTGGTGGCTTATATTTGATGTAATTATAGGTGGAATTTTTTAAATTAGCAATTTGCTATAGTTTGCTTTATTAAGATTTAGCCTAAAGTACTTATGAAATTACTATATTTTTATTGCTAGACACTCCAAGTTCAAATACTTGTTTATATCTTCAGATAAAGAAGGAAATATTTGAGCTTTTTAGCCACTGTGAATTTCTTAATTAAAACTAGTGAGGAATAAATTAAAGAGCTCTGATTATTAAAATAATTGCAAAATAATTAGTAATAGAATTATATTTCTTTAATTTGCACAGTCTGTTTTGAACCAAGTCGTTTAATTTGGTTTAAAGAGTTAATTATGATGAGAGGCTATTTAATATCCTTTAGCATATGACAGCTACAAAATATAAATATGGTAATTTATTATAAAAAGAAGAAAGCTAGGGCACATCATTGTTAATGCAGTCCTTTTATCTCTGGAAAATGGAACTCATATTAAGCTTTGACTCTCAAGGGAAAGAATATGGGGGGGAGGGTATGGAAGAGACTCACTCTATTCTTTGTGTACATCAGAAAACTGTCTTAGCAAACTAGACTTCCAAGTTTTGAGTTATGGGATTATAGGAACAATTATGACACAAGATTTTTACAGAGCTACATATAGTGGTAGAGCTAGTGGTTGATTTTAATTTTATTATATTGGCACCTGTTATCTGTGACCTTTGTTTAAAAATTAAACTTAATGTAGGAAATGCATTTCACTGTATGATAACAATTTAAGCTGTATATATTTTTAAATGCCCACATGACATACCAGCATTGCCTAATATAAATGCTACAGATTAACAGTTGTATTTATATGAAATTATTACCATGTATTCTTTTAATTAGAAACCTCTATCAATGGCAGGGTTTCAGTATTTACAGCTCAAAGATGCTTTGTGTTCATATTGATAAATAGAAGCCACTACAGGTTTCAGAAACATGTTTTCATTCATCAAATGAAGTCCAGATTTTGTGGCCTTTTGAAAAGTAGACTATATTTTTATTGATACTCTAAATGACTATGGTTAATATGTTAGTATCAAGAATATTTTTACTGACCACTCTGCAGTTACATGAGTTATTTAAATATTCATCAAATTTACTTATTTTTGGTAGTGTTCTAATATTTATAAGTTGAGCTGGAATATGTGGTATTTAGATTTAAAAATTGCATGGGCATTTAAGTGGGTTCATTGTAGAAGGTATGACCATATCACATGGTCTCAAGGGAGTTTAGAATAAATTAACTGTAAATCACGTGAATTCATTACTAAGGAACAAAGACCTTTATTCATCTTTTTCATAATCTATTTTATGAAAAAGAAAAAGAAATGGATTGGCTTACTTGTCTTCAATTCAGTTTTAACCTTTCATTGTTCTAAGTAGCAGTGCTAGTTATAACTGATTCATCGCTATTCGGTAAGGATTTATTGAAAACCATCTATGTGCAAACACATTGTTAGGTGCTGGGAATAAAACGATGGAGAAGCCGTATCCTGGAGGAGTGAAAACCTGACTAAGATGGCAGATACAAATTACTATCAGTGTGCCAAATGCTATAATGTTAGAGTGAGTAAGACTAGTGAAGAGCCTAGGTAATTTTATATCTTTCACATATGAAACAGAAAAATAAAATGTAAAGTAAAATATGAAAACATTTTCATTATTAGTAATGGGACAAAGAAGGTTCCAGAGAAGATGGTTCACTTGAGTGAAACTTTGTAAATATGTAGGAATGATGTTCAAGACGGAAACCATAGCCTGAAAGAAGGCGTAGAACTTGGGAATGTTTATCAAATACTAGAGTTTATGGAAGTGCATAAATCAGACCAGGACCACATTGGGAAGCGAGAGTAAGGAATTAGGACTTATCCTGGAGAGTTAGTGAACAGTCTTAAATGGAATTTATATTATCTGTATTTTAGAAGGAACTGACTAGGAGATAGAGGTTGTCAACATATTCCAACCGGTTTCATAAGCCAGAAACCTGTGGACCATCATTGTCTCCCTCACCTGATTATCCAGTGAGGTACTGTCAGTTTTGCTTCCTAGATATTGCTTAAATCTATTGACTTGCCCCCTGTTCTGCAGATAGGATCTTTATTCAAACTAGCATTATAGTGCATGGACTAATGTGATAGTCTGTAACTGATCTTACCATGTTATCCTTGCTCTCACCTGGTACCTTGTTTGGCATTACTAGAATGCGGCAATCTCCCACCCCAAAACCCTTCTTTTCTGTTAATATTAGTATTTGCCTGGTGCAGTGGGTTGAATTGTGTTTGTCAGATAGGTATGTTGAAATGTTAACCCCTGATACCTGTGAATGTGATCCAGTTTGGAAATAGGTTTGTTGCAGGTGTAATTAAGCTGTAAGTTAAGATGAGATCATACTGGAGTGGGTTGGGCCTTTAATCCTCCAATGACTCATGTCCTTATAAAGAAGGAAGACACAGAGAGATATTATACATGAGGGGGAGAACGTCTTCTGACTATGGAGTCAGAGACTGAAGTGCTATAGCTGCAAGTCAAGGAACACTAAGGATTGCCAGTGAACCACCAGTAGTTAGGAAGAGGCAAGAAAGGATTCTTCTTTACAGGTTTTGGTGGGAACATGGTCCTGTCTACATCTTGATTATCAGACATCTAGCCTCCAGAACCGTGACAAAATAATTTTTGTTGTTTTAAGCCACTTACCTTGTTGTGGTTTGCTATGGAAGTTTTGGTAAACTAATACCCTTGGTATACATTGTTTTAGTTTTTAGCTTTCAGTATTTCTCTCCTTATGTTTTAGATTTGTCTCTTGTGAACAGCATTTATCTGGATTTATTTTTATTGTTGTTACTCATTGACAACCTTTACTTCGTAAATGGAGCATTTCATCTATTTACACTTAATTATATGTAATGAATTTTTGCCATCTTATTTTTTGTTATTTGTCCTACCTTTTCTATGTTTTTCCCTCTTTCTTGCCGTTTATTTTTTCTTTCTTTATTTTTGTCCTTGCTCAATTTAAAGTCGTAAATTTGGGGGTTTTTTTTTTGTGGTTACCCTAGAAAGTTTAGCATGCATATCTAACTCTAAAGTTAAAATTTTTACTTTTCCAAGAAATATAATTCTAATCACTGCTTTCCAAGGTACATTTCTCTCTCTTTTATTATAGCCCACAATACCTTATTATTTTTGTTACATACAGTCAATATTTGATTGCTTTTCCCATATATTTACTTACAACTTCTTTTGCTGTGTGTTCCTTCTGTGACTTCAGACTTTCTATGTGGTATTACTAAACTTCTGCCAGTAGTTACATTCTTTAACATTGCCTTTGGCTCTGCTGGTAGCAAATTCAGTTGTTTTAGTGACAGTCTTTATTCTATTTATTGGGTATTGAATTCTAAGTAAACAGTTATTTTTTCTTCAGCCTACAGACAGTTTTATTCCAGTATCTTCTGACTTTCCTTGTTGCTGTCGACAAATCAGCTGTTTGTATAATTGTCTTCTTACACAAAAAGAAAGGTAACCTTTCTTTTCTTTGTGCTTGTTTTTAAGATTCAATCTTTATATTTGATTTACTGCAGATTTACTATGATGAGTCTAGGCTTGTGGAAAATGTATTACATTGTTTTTCACCAGTTCTCAGCATTTCCTGCTGTTATTTCTTCAAATATGATTTTGCCCCAATTTTTTCTTCTTTCTTTCCGGAATTCCACTTGATTAATTGTTTAAACAAATAGATACTGAGCACTCTCAATATTTATTTTGAGTTTTTGCAGTTACTATTTTAGGAGCTTGTGATACATCCATGCAAAATCAGATCCCTGATTCATGGAACTTACATTTTATTTAAGAGAGACTGGCAATAAATATAACAAGTAAATGAGATAATATGTCGAAAGCTAACTCAGAATTTGCAAAATAAATTAGGTATAATAAGGGATTGGGTGTTCCAGATTGAAGGGGAGGAGTGACAAATTAAAATATTTTGAGTCCCATTGGTAAAATAAGATCTGAGCAGACATGACGGAAGTGAGGGAGTTAGCCAAGCAGATATTGGATACATAGGGGAGAAGCACCAAACAGAAGAAACAGTTGGAGCAAAAGATCCTGTACAGGCCCTTGGAGCCTGTGTGGCAAGAGATGACTAAATGAAGGAGGGAGAGAGAAGTAGAAGAGATTGGGCCCTGTATTATTTGTCTTATGGCTACTGTTAGGGCTTCAGCTTGTACTCTGAGGGAAATAGGAGGCATTGCTGGGTTTCAGGATGATAACTGACATGATTTGACTTTTTTTTCCATTTCCCTTTGAGAATTCCTCTTTGATAGGAAAGGGTCAGGGGAAACCAATTAAGAGTTTATTGTAGGAATCCAGGCAAGCCTTCTTGTGACTAGGATGGTAACGTTAGTAATGGTGAGAAATGGTCAGATTCTGGATCTTTCAAAGGTATAGTGTGGTGATTTTATTCACTGTGTTAGTTTAGTTAAACTAAAATTGCATTTCCTAGAATTCCCTTCCTTGTGTGGTACTGGGTTAGAGCTAGCCTTGAGAAATGTGTGATACTTGGAAGGCAGAAGTAAAGCAGCAGTCATCACATTCAGATGTATACGTAATCATTGCTCTGTTAGCTTACTTCATTAGTATGGGACAGTAGTTGGCCCTGCAGCTCTTCCCTGGATCTCCTCCTCCATTACTTTCTCTGGGTCATGGGTCAAATGAATGCATAGCTCCGTAGGAAAGGAAAACAGATTCTTCTGCAGATTTAGATAAGGTAGAAAACAGACTTGGGTTCCAGTTTGTCTTCATCACTTCCAGTTTGTTAGCAGGCATTGCATTTTGCCCTAGTTTATATGTAGGTTTTCTTCCCCGACTGTCTGTCCTGCTGTCATAGACTTTATCAAACATGGGGATATGGGCTTTTATAGACTTCTTTGCAAGCTTCCATTAATTATCTCTGGGTTAGGAGTATTTTTCTGATCATCCAGCCATCTCCTTCAGAATCTTTACTCACTAGCTTCTACCACAATAGTATAAGGTCTAATTCTTACAATAAACCCCTGATTCTATATCACTGGATGGTTCTGCTTCCTAGATTAAAGCATAAGTGGTAAATTGAGCTGACAGATTTGAGAGAGAGAGGAGCCACGATTGATTCCATAGGGGAAGAATGTGGGATGAATGGTTTGGGGAAAAAGGTTGAGGTTTACAATTGTTCACAGCCATTTGAGATGTATCTGATGTATGGGCAGGGCAGACTGACAATTACATTAAATGGGAATGTGATAGATATCACCATTCCTGCTTGTTTCAAATTTTGATGCCCACCTCCCTCCCCTCTGCCTCCGACACAGTATTGCTTTTGGATTACTATTTTGCCAGGCAAAAGACGTTCCTAGAGCTTTTCTTCATCTCTTAATACTGTAATGGCCCTTAACCCATGTGTAGAGAGTATCTGCCGGGATTCTGCCAGTTATTAAGGATGTCTATTCCAATTACACATTCAGGAACAGGAGAGAGTACCACAAGGTGAATTTATGGACTAACTGGGTCCACTGTGGGTCAAACTTTTGTAAGACTTCACCCATCACCTGACTTCTTTAAGTCTTCACTTTGATACGTTGGGTCATAGTAGTGTGTTGTGCCCCCAAGAGTTGGCATCGCTTCCTTGGAATCACTAGAGAGTGTTTCTGAAAGATCTGGATATTTATTTTTCTCTATGACATAATCACTCTAGTACAGGGGTCCCCAACCCCCAGGCCAGATCAGTATAGGTCTGTGGACTGTTAGAACCAAGCTGCACAGCAGGAGGTAAGTGGCGGAGGAGCAAGCATTAATGCCTGAGCTCTACCTCAGGGGCAGCTGAGATTCTCATAGGAGCACAAACCCTATCGTGAACTGCGCATGCAAGAAATCTAGGTTGCATGCTTCTTATGAGAATCTAACTAATGCCTGATGATTTGACATGAAACGTTTCTTCCCCAAATCATCCTCCCACCCCCGTCTGTGGAAAAATTGTCTTGCACAAAACCCGTTCCTGGTGCCTAAAAGGTTGAGGACTGCTGCTCTAGTAGATAGCAATAGGCCCTTCTGGGGGATGGTTTGGTACTTAGTTTAAAGCATATACTTGTGACAAAACCACAGGGTCTTTCTGCAAAGGGACCTGGCTTCCCCTTGCATCAGGGCCTTTGGGTGTTGGGACTGACTTAATCTGAAAACTGGGTGAGAAGTTAGCAGCAGGACACAATTGGACCACAGGAAGCAGCCAGTTGGTTGTGAAGGAACTTGCTGGAAAACGTTGGAAAATCAGAGCTGGTCTGCTAGAAGCCACTCTTTGGTGGTAGGGAAATTTGCCAGATAATACCAATAAGCTAGAGCTGGTCTGGTAGGGCCTTGGGGGTGAGTGCCACCAGGCTTCCCACACAATATTTAGCTGACAACTGTATCATAGGAAAAAAATCCAAACCAGAACCTAGGCCATGCCCTTATAGTGTCCCTTCACTACTCTGTACTCACAAAGCCCGACATTTGTACCTGCTGGCAAAGGAGCAGGGTTACAGGGTCCTGATCCTGTATCACAAAGCAGGGCAAGAGGGGTAGCTTTGGAAATAAGAGGCAATAAATTGATAACTGCCACAATTAAAATAGATAACTGGTACAGTTATATTTGATGTATATAAGGGGACCGAGTTATTATTTTGAAAGCTGATAAAGGGAAAGAAGCCTTTTTTCCCTTCTGCTTTTTATTTTATTATTTATTTATTTTTGAGACGCAGTCTTGTTCTTTCGCCAGGCTGGAGTTCAGTGGCGCGATCTTGGCTCACTGAAACCTCCACCTCCTGGGTTCAAGCGTTCTCCTTCTCTCTCCCTCCCCAGTAGTTGGGACTATAGGCAAGTGCCACCACACCCACCTAATTTCTGTATTTTTAGTAGAGACGAAGTTTTACCATGTTGGCCAGGATGGTCTTGATCTCTTGACCTCATGATCTGCCTGCCTTGGCCTCCCAAAGTGCTGGGATTACAGGCATGAGCCACCACACCTGTACTCTTCTGCTTTATTTTACTTTTTTAATATAAAATGTACTTCAGATAGCCAAATGGTAAGGGTAAGTTTCTCTTTATGAAAGTTTTCCAGCCATATAAAGAATTAGGAATAATAGACTATCACCATTTTGTAACTTCTAATGTATCTAGATCAGCACTGTTCTATAAAGATGTGAGTCACATATGTAATTAAATTTTTTTAGTAACCATAATAAAATGCATAAACAGATGAAATTAATTCCAATAACATATTTTATTTAACCCAGCATATCTAAAATGTTGTCATTTCTACATCAGTGTAATATGTATCACCCATGTGTCTTTTCCCTTTGCTGATTTTCTCTGCATCCTTTTGTTGTAATAACTTGTAACTGTGAGTACAACATTTGAGTCCTTTGAGTCCTTCTAGGGAATCCTCGAACTTGATTCCCAATACTCGATTTGGCTTTGTCTGGTATTTTCTCATAATTTGATTGGGGTTATACACGTTTTGCAAGAGTACCACAGAAATGTGCTGTTTTCAGTGTGTCACATCAAAATAGATGATACAGATATGTCTCATTACTGGTAATGTTAACCTTCATCACTGTTAAGGTGGTATATCCAGGGTTTCTTTCTCTTCTGTAAAGTTGCTGCTTTCTTTTTTCTAATTAATAGGTTCTTGGAGAATCTATGCAAATACTCTGTTTCTCCTCAAACTTTCTCCTGCCAGTTATAGCTTCTACTAGTAGATCCTGCCTGCAAAAATTATCACTGCAGTGTTCCTGATACTAATTTTTTATTTCCAGGAAAATACTTTGTTTTAACCTCCAAACTGATGAGAACTATATGTACTTAGAAACATAAGTTGGTTTTGTTTGTAACCAAAAATATTCACAATTTGATGAATTTCCTTAGCTTGTTATTTATATTAGGCATCATATTTGTAAAGAAAGTTAAAGCTATTTTGTTAACTTTTCAAATACTTGAGATTTATCTCATTTTAGTTGTCATGATAGCAGATGATTATAATCCTGGGATTTTAAGCTTCTTTCTCCTAAGTTACTCATCTTGTTTAGTATATGTTATAATAACAATGCATTGAAATTCTTTGTCTTATTCAGCATCACATCATAGCATAAAAAACTATTCATATTTAATAACAGAAATCAGGTTTTCTAGAGGAAAAGAACCAATATAAACGATTGGTTTTCTCTTCCTCTATTGGCTTCTGTATTTATAAAGGGAGTAATAAGAAGAATCCTATTCTTACCAGCTATTTTAGAATGATTACCAGTTGTTGACAAAGCTGTTTTATTTCCTTGTGTTAACTCATTTGGTTTGGAAATGATGAACTCATGAAAGTTTATTTGATAATGAAATTTAATGTATAGTGGCAAATGCAAATATAAATTCAATATTAGAATGCAGCTTAAATATGGTATTTTTAGTTCTTTGGTTGGGAGGAGGGAGAAGAGTACCAACCAAGTGTTTTTAAGTTTTATACTAAGCCGTTATATTTATCATTTCAATTCATCACACTAAGCCTTTAAAGTAGATGTTGCTATAAAAATAAGTGAACTCAAGGCATGGCTGCTGCGGAAAACAGTATGGTGATTCCTCAAAAATTAAAAATAGAATTACCATATGATCCCACAATTCTGCTTCTGAAAATGGGATCTCAAAGAGATTTGTACCTCCATGTTTATAGCAGCATTATTCACAATAGCTAAAATGTGGAAGTAATATAGTGTCTGTAGATGAACGGTTAAGCAAAATGTGGTGTATATATGTACGATAGAATATTATTCAACCTTAAAAAGGAAGGAAATTCTGACATATGCTACATTGTGAATGCACCTTCAGGACATTATGCAAAATGAAATAAGCCATATACAAAAAGACAAGTACTGTGTGATTCCGTTTGTGTGAGATGCTTAGAGACAGGAAGCAGAGTGTGGTCACCAGGGGCTGGAGGGGAGTAGGGAATGGGAAGTCATTGTTCATAGGTGTAGAGTTTCAGTTTACAAAACCCAAAAGGAAGTTATGGAGATGAGGGTGGTGAAGGTTGTATGACATTATGAATGCATTCATTACCACTTAAAAATGGTTAAGATGCTACATTTTGTTCTGTATATTTTACCATGATAAAAAAAATTAGAGAAAAAATAAGTAAACTTCTTTTTTCAGGAACTTGTCTAAAATCACATAGGTCTTAAGTATAGGAATTAATATTCAACCAAAT
Source organism: Ateles fusciceps (assembly GCA_036589455.1). NCBI lineage: Eukaryota > Metazoa > Chordata > Mammalia > Primates > Atelidae > Ateles > Ateles fusciceps. The sequence goes on from JAZHEH010000065.1 coordinate 42,523,684, forward strand.
CCTTGTCATACTCCAAACTTACTCCTTTTCAATCATAGTCATGGTTTTCAAACCGCTCCATGGACAGTACAGTATTTTATTTGATTGAAGAGTCTTCACTGCCCTTTTGTGCATTTTTAATGCAAAAGTGATTAATGGTTACTTATGTTACTATTTCAGATCTAGCTTTGGGAAATGTAGCATATCTTCACGTGTTTGGAAATTGAAGGGCTAGCCCTATAATGCCGATTTCTTCTTAGACATTGCTTCTGTAATCCATATCTTTTTCTCCAAATGAAAGGTGATGTCTTAAACTGTGACTTAGCAAGCTACCTATGCATTTGTCTTGCATGTAAATATAAAATAATAGGAGTAACATTCTGTTTTTCTTCAGAACTATAATTCTAGAAAATTTCCAATTGCTACTGATAAACATCCTTTGAAAAGTTTTTAAGATCACCTCTACACTTTAAGAGAATGCTGCAAAACTTCAGCAGTTAGCTATTGTAATGTAATCTAATCTTGGAATTCATCTAGTGCTTACTGGTAAATTTTCTCTCCTACCTAGGACTAACTCTTCCAAGCCTTGTCAGTAGATCTAGGTCACTTAGCCACAGCACTCTTTATCACAATCAAAGCATGCTGTGACTCGCTGATGTCTCCCTCGATAACTTCTAACAAGTCTTTCTTTCCCACAATGCATTTAAAACTTTTCCTTGGAGATTACAAAAGGGAAAGATGAAAGAAGAACAGATTATTGATGGCAATGATATTCTAAAAAGCTATCATGATATGTTAACTAGTCATGCAACTATATGTGCAAACTTCAAATAATTTTTGAAACAGATATGATATGAGCTAGTGGTTTTAGGTCTTTTAAAAACATTCTTTAAAGAAATGCTTTTCCATTGCATATTTTAAATATATTAGAACAGAACTGATTAGCTTTAAACAGAGTTTTAAAGCCGTTACTTCTGAGTTGTCTGTGATTTCTCTCTTGGTCTATTGACCTTCCCTCCTTTTTGGAAGGTAAATGCTCAACTTTCTGCTTTTATCCAGTACATGTTAAAAGTATTGTTCGTTTTGGTTTTGCTGTGTATATGTCCTATTTATTTGTCTGAATCAGCATTTGCACTTCATACCATATGCTCATAGAATTCAGGACCTCTTGTTTTTATGGTCATCATGCTGTAAAATAAAATGCATTTAATAAATGTATTTTAACATCAATTGATAAAGTATGTATGACTGTTTCAGTTTTTTCTTGTAATGTTTTAGATATAGGTTATTTTTATGATCTAGATCCTTATGAAAAGAATACATGATTCTACTATTAACAACTCAAAGATCAGGTCATCCTACTAATCGATGATTATTTATTTGGGGTTAATTTTCAAGTATAAACCTAATAGATATTTATAGGAGGAGATGAAAGAAGAAAACACAAGTTCAGAGCCATGAAAAGGAGAAGTCTGCCCCCATTCATTACCCATGTATAATCAGTATTAATAGTTTTTTGTATCTAATTACTCATTGTTAAATCTCTTGAAAATATGCTTTTCGAAGACTTCATTGCTGGATGTTGGATTGTGATGCCACATCATCTTTCAGCTTCGTTATATGGAGAGGGAGGGGGGTGAGCAGTTTTTCATTTCATTTATTTTAAATTTAAATTTAAATTTTTGAAAATAATTTTAACTTTTATTTTACATTCAGGAGGTATTTGTGCAGGTTGTTACATGGGGGGATAATTGTGTGATGCTGAGGTTTGAGGTATGATTGATCTTGTCACCCAGCTACTGAGCATAGTACTTAACAGTTTTTCAATCCTTCCCTTCTTTCTCCGTCTCCCCTTGAGTCCCCCATTGTCTGTTGTAACCATGTTTATGTCCATGAGTTTAGCTCCCACTTATAAGTGAGAACACATGCTCTTTAGTTTTCTGTTCTCGCATTTAGAATAATGGACTTCAGCAATATCCATGTTGCTGCAAAGGACATGATTTCCTTCTTTTCTTGTGGTTGTATTTTCTTTATCTAATCCACAGTTGATTGGCACCTATGTTAATCCAGGTCATTGCTATTATGACTTGTGCCACGATGAACAAGTGAGTGCGTGTGTCCTTTTGGTAAAACAATTTATTTGCTTTGGATATATACCCAGTAATGGGATTGCTGGGTCAAATGGTAATTCTGTTTTAAGTTCTTTGAGAAATCTCCAAACTATTTTCCATGGTGGCCAGACTAATTTACGTTCTTATCAACAGTGTACAAGTGTTCCTGCTTCTCTGCAGTCTTATCAGCATCTCATACCAGTTAGAATGGCTATTACTAAAAATTTATTTCATTTCGTTTTTTTTTTTTTTTTTTTTTTACTTCAAGTTCTGGGGTACATGTGCAGAATGTGCAGGTTTGTTACATAGGTATATGTGCCATGGCGGTTTGCAGCACCTATTGACCCATCCTCTAAGTTCCTTCCCCTCGTGCCCCACCCCCCAACAGGCCTTGGTGTGTGATGTTCCCCTCCCTGTGTCCATGTGTTCTCATTGTTCACCTTCCACTTATGAGTGAGAACATGTAGTGTTTGGTTTTCTGTTCCTGTGTTAGTTTGCTGAGGATGATGGCTTCCAGCTTCACCCATGACCTTGTAAAGGACATGATCTCATTCCTTTTTATGCCTGTATGTTTTTCTGTTTCTTTTCCTTTTCTTCTCTCTCTCTCTTTTTTTTTTTGGTGGGAGGAGGGGGAGACAGGGTGTCTGTTACCCAGGCTGAAGTGCAGTGATCTGCAGCCTTGACCTCCGAAGCTCACGTGATCCTCTTATCTCAGCCTCCCAAGTAGCTGGGACCACAGATGGGTGCTTCTATGCTTGCCTGATTTTTTAATTTTTTGTAGAGATGAAGTCTTACTATGTTGTCCATTCTGGTCTCTAATTCCTGGGCTCATGCAGTTCTCCTGCCTCAACCTCCCAAAGTGCTGAGATTACAGGCATGAGCCACCACGCCTGACCCTCTTTTTATTTTTTGATTGCTTTTAATTTTGCTGTTTCATTTCTGAGAAGGTGTAAACTCTAGAGTAGCCCTCTTAACTTTCTCCCAAGCATTCTTTCCTACTTGTTTCACAGAATTCCTTTACTTTCTTCTCTTAAAATTTTCTCTTCCTGCTTCTGAAAAAGAAACATTGTGATTTTAGGAAAAAAACTGGTTCCCTAGAAGAAGAGTAGGATGATATCTTTGGTGTCAGCAGAATGGGAGATAACTGATAAATAAATTTTATTGATTCCTTTAAGATGGTATTAATTTGTAGACATATTTTATGTATTATTTAATGGTATTGTTTAAAAAAATTCTGCTATTCCATAAGTTATGTCTAAAGGACAGGAGCTTCATATAGCAATTCAAATGTTCTATTTGCTTGGTATAATAAAATTTAACAATATTAGTTTAGATAAATAGAGCATGTGTTAGAACATACACATATATGTGTGTGTGTGTGTATGTATATAAATATATATAAATATAAAAAAATTTTTTTACACACTAGTTACATGGGGAAATATATCCTAATTCCAAAGTGTGAAATTCGAGTGGACAGAATTATAAACATTTTTAACATTTTAAAGGCTTTTCAATATGTTCTGCATATGATGAGATAGTTTTTGAGCCTGCCTTTGTCACATGTTAGAAAAGAGTTCCTAAAAGCAAAAGCTTTCTAATTACTTTCTTGTTTTTATACATAAACATAAGCTTACTTAAAATTTTTCTACTTCCTTATTCCAGTGTGTTTTTCTGTGTTTTTGTATTTATTTAATGATGCTTTTGAATGTCGTTACTGTTACAGGAAAGCTGTTTTCTCTTAGTTTTGCCTTCTCCCTTTGTTCTTCATTTCCTTGCTTACCTCAAATCCAGCTGGAAGTGTTTCAACTGTGAATTGTTGGGTATTGGCCCAACATGAAGAATCCTCTAATTTAATAGCTTCTTAGAAAAGTTCTTGGTTCCATAAAGTTACTTCGCTTTTTGTCTTAACAGCTTGTTAAAAATAAGATAGCGTCATTTATGTGTTTAATGCTTCTAATGTGCTTTACTTCCCTTGTATGCAGTTTATATACATTATCTCCTTTAATCAAGCTTTTTAATGGTTTATGTTGGCTACAATGAAAATTAGAGAAAGCTTTTCTATCTTCTTTATGTAGTTCCATTACATACATTAATAACATAAAATATAAATTGGTGTCAGTTTTCTGAAGGAATAATTTTAAAACATATAAGGATTATTTTACATTAAGAATTTTTATTTAATAATTATTTATAGATCATTTATTTTAAAATTTCTTTTATGTGAATGCATTATTTCTTCCTGTTTGGAAGGGATGTGTGTGTATGTTTTATTAGTTTAGTTTTAGTTTAGACTGTAGTTTCCAGAACAGTTTCAAATTTATGGAAAAATTGAGTAGCTATTAATAGAACAGAGAGAGTTCTCATATACACCTCTTAAGCCCCCCCCCCCCCCATCAGTTTGCCCTCTTACTAACCTGCCACATTTATTACAATTTATGAACCAATATTGATATGTTATTATTTTCTTTATTTTTGAGACAGGTTCTCACTCTGTCACCCAGGCTGGGGTACAGTAGTGCAATCTCAGCTCAGTGCAGCCTCCGCCTTTCAGGTTCAAGACATTCTGATGCCTCAGCTTCCCAAGTAGCTAGGACTATAGGCATGTGCCCACCATGCCCAGCTAATTTTTGTATTTTTTGGTAGAGACGAGGTTTCACCATGTTTGCCAGACTTGATATGTTATTATTAACTAACGTCCATAATTTATTTAGATTTTCTTAGTTTTTACTTGATGTCCTTTTTCTTTTCCAGGATTCCATCTAGAATACCACATTACATTTGGTTGGCATATCTCCTTTATGGTACTCTTGGCTGTAACATTTCCTTATACTTTCCCTGTTTTTAATGAAATTGCCAGTTTCAAGAAGCACTGCTCAAATGTATTATTGGATGCCCCTCATTTAGAATTTGTCTGTTGTTTTTCTCATAACCAGATTGGGTTATGGGTTTAGGGGAAGATCACAGGTGAAGTGCCATTTTTATCACACTGTGTCAAAAGTATATATTATTAACATGAATTTATGATTTTTGATGTTAATCTTCATCACCTGGCTAAAGTAGGGTTTGTGAGTTTTTTCCATTTTGAAGAGAACCCATTTCTTCCTCCCTTTTCATACTGTATTCATTGGAATGAAGTCACTATGTGAAGCCGACACTTAAACACTGAAAAGTTACACTCTCCCCTTTTTAGGGTACTCTGTACATTTCTTTTTATACATCATTGAATTTGGTGTTGGTGGTGTGGTAATAATTTGTTGAGGATATTTACATTTATGTTTGTTAGTCTCCCTGAGCTGCCATAACAAAATATTATAGACTGGGTGCCTTAAACAGCAGAAATCAAATTTTCTTATAGTTCTAGAGACTGAAATTCCAAGATTACAGCAGGGTTGGTGTTGGGCAAGGGTTCTTTCCTTGAGTTGCAGATATTGTCTTCTTACTATTGTATCAGGACCCCACCCTTGGAACCTCATTTACCCTTAATTACTTCCTAAGAGGCCGTATTTTCAAATATAACAATGGCAGTTTGGGCTTCAACGTATGATTTTGGGGAGGGGGGACAAACATTCAGCCCTCCCTCCTTTCCCCCAGTGTATATTCTTCCCACATGAAAAATACATTCATTTTATCCCCAGTTTTAATTCATTCCAGCACCAACTCTAAAGTTCAAAATCGCATCTAAATACCCTCTGAAGTGGAAAGGGGTAAGACTCAAAGTATGATTCATCCTGAGACAAAATTCATTTTAGCTGTGAATTTGAAAAGCTAGCAAGTACTTCTAAAATATGGTAGTGGGACAGGCACAGGATAAACATTCCCATTCTAAGAAAGAGAAATCAGTCTATGGCTATACCACCCTAAACGTGCCCGATCTCGTCTAAGAGGGAGAAATCAGAAGGAAGAAAGGACTTGTCCAAAACAAGTCCAAAACCTATCGAGGAAATTCCATTAGATCTTAATCTTTTTTATTTCATGCTCTGCCTTTCAGAACAACTGGCTTTGCCTTCTGGATCCGCTGGGATGGCAGCCCCACCTCCATAGACTTCTGCCTCCAAGGCTCTGTGGGGTGATTTGTCCCCCAAGGCCCCTGGGTAGCAATACCTTGGTGAAATCATGAAGGAATCATTCTTGCCTTTTGAGACTTTAGTGAAAATGGCAGCTCTCTGATGATCTCTAAATCACATTTGGTGTTATTACTTTTTCTTGAAGGATAATGCATGTTCACAGCCTGATGTTTGTATGGTTCCATCCTGTAGAATCCATGACGTCTGCCTTCCTTCATTCAGTCCTTTACAGTTCACAGTGGCAGTGTTTCTGCTCAGATAATTTCATAGTCTCTTTATTGAGTGATAGTACATCCACAACCTTGGTGTTCTCCTCAGAAAACTCTCATCTTTTGAAATATGAACAGATTGAGAATTTGCTGCATCTTTAAGTTCTGGTTCTTTTTTGCCTAACAATGGCTTTATTTCTCTTTAGCATTTACTGTAAACCATAAGGAGTAACCAAGCTTCTCCTTTAATACTTTGTATCTCCTCTTAAGTGGTGGAGATACTGAAACCAAGTATTGAAGGAGTTAGGTATCATTCTCCTGAATTAATATCCAATTTCATTGGCTGCAGTTCTACATTGCACACATTCAGTTTATGACAATGTTCTTGAGAGACACTCATCCGTAGTTTTGCTTTATCATATATTTATCTGATTTTGTTATTAAGGTAATGTTCTCATAGAATGAGTTAGGAAGTGTTCTCTCTGCTTCTATTTTCTGAAACAGATTATAGAAAATTGATGTCATTTCTTCTTTAAATGTTTGTATAATGCACCCAGTGAAAACATGTGGGCCTAGTGCTTCGTTTTGGAAAGGTTAATAATTGTAGATTCAATTTTTAAAATAACTATAGACCTTGTTAGATTATCTGTTTCTCCTTCTATGACTTTTGGTAGCTTGTGCCTTTCAAATAATTGATCTGGTTTATCTAAATTATCAAATTTGTGAGCATAGAGTGTTCTTAGTGTTCTTTTATTATCCTTTTAATATCCATGTGATTAATAGTGATGTCCCTTCTTTCACATATGGTGTTGGTAAATGTACATCTTTTTTTTTCTTCTTGATTAGTCTGGCTAGAGATTTATCAGTTAAAAAAAAAATCCTTTCAGATAACCAAGGCTTTGGTTTTGTTGATATTCTCTGTTGATTTCATGATTTCAAGTTCATTGATTTCTGCTCTAATTTTTATTTTTTTTTTCTGAGTGCTTTAGGGTTAAATTGCTCATTCTCTAGAATTTTCAAAAATCGAAACTGGTTACTGGTTTTAAATAATTTTGAATAAATGCCTTCAATGCTATAAATTTCCCTGAAATCACTGCTTTCACTACATCCCACAAATTTTGGTAAGTTTGTATTTTCATTTTGATTTAGTTCAAAATATTTAAAAATTTCTCTCGACTCCCCCTTTTTTTTTAAACACTCATTATTATTCTGAAGTAAGTTGTTTAATCGCCAAATATTTTGTGATTTTCCAGCATCTTTCTGTTATTGATTTCTAGTTGAATTATCATCTGAAAAAACATTAAATTTGTTATGATGTATTTCATGGCCCAGAAAGTGTGTCTCTTTTAGAATGTTCCATGTGAGTTTGAGAGAATATTTATTCTGCTGTTGTTGGATGAAGTATTCTATAAAGGTCAGCTAAATTCAGTTGATTGCTATTGCTTATCAGTTCAACAACATTTCTACTGATTTTTCTGCCTGTTACATCTATCAGTTGTTAAAAAGGGGATGTTGAAGTTTCTAACTACATAATAGTGGATTTGCTTCTCTTTTAATTTCATTAGTTTTTGTCTCATATATTTTGATGTTCTATTTTTAGGCACGTGCATGTTAAGGATTGTTATATTTTCTTGGAGAATTGACCCCTTTATCATCATATAATACTTCACTTTATCCCTGGTTATTACTGATTCTGAAATATGCTTCCTTTGAAATTAATAAATACAGATGCTCCTTGGTTTATGATGGGGTTACTTCCCAATAGACTTACTGTAAGTTGAAAATATTGTTAAGTCAAAAATGCGTTTAATAACACATAACCTACCTTACCACCATAGTTTAGCCTAGCCTGCCTTAAATGTGTTCAGAACACTTACATGAGCCTATGGTCAAAATCATCTAACCAAAGCCTGTTTTATAATGTGTTGAGTATTTCATGTAATTTATTGAATACTGTACTGAAAGTAAAATGTAGAATGGTTGTATAGGTACTTGAAGTATACTTTCTGCTGAATGCATATGGCTTTTATGTCACCATAAAGTTGAAAAATTGTCAGTTCAGCTATCCTAAGTCAGGAATCGTTTGTACTCCCACCTTATTTTGATTGGTATTAACTTCGTACATATTTCTCAGTCCCTTTTCGCTTAGTGCATCTTTATATTTAAAATGGGTTTCTTATAGAAAATATTAGTAGGGTCTTTTTAAAAAAAAATCTTCTCTGACAGTCTCTGTTTTTTAATCAATATATTTAGGTCCTTGGCAGTCAAAGTGAATTTTGATATCATTGGATTAATATCAAATATGTTTGTGTCTGTCTTTTATTTGTTGTTCTTTTCTTTTTCTGACATCTCTGGTTGGAATTGAACATTTTATATTATTTCATTTTCTCCCTTCTCTTAACATATAAATTATACTTATCTTCAGTTTTTTTTTTTAAGTGGTTGTCCTAGGGTTTGCAATATACATTTACAACTAATCTGTATCTGTTTTCTAATAACACTACAGTGCTTGTGGATAGTACTTGTGCCTTATAACAGAGTATCTTGATTCCTCCCTTTCATCCCTTATAACATTATTGTCATTTATTTCACTGAACTAGATGCTGCATTTGCCCCATACATTATCAGTGTTATTACTTTGAATAGACAGTTATTAATTTCTGATTAAGGATAAGAAAAGTAAAAGATTTTATATTACCTTCATTTATTTTTTTCTTTAACACTCTGTTTCATTATGTATATTTGAGTTTCTGACCTGTGTCTTTTTTCCGCCCCTCCTCTGTTAAGAATTTATTTTTAATACTTTTTGCAGGACAGGTCTTCTGGTAAGGAATTTCTTCAGTTTTTGTCTGAGAAAATTTTTGTCCTTTTGAAGGTTAATTTTGCTGGAGAAAGATTTCAAAGTTTTTTTTTTTTTCCTCTCAACACTTTATATTTTCAGGACACTCTCTTCTTGTTTCATGATTTCTGACAAGAAGTCTGATATGATTCTTGTTATATACTCTTACCCTCTGTAGGTAAGATGAGTTTTTCCTCTTTTTTCCTTTAAGATTTTCTCTGTTTTTAATTTTCTGTAGTTTAAATATAATGTGCCTATGTGTAGATTTTTTTCAGTTTTTATCCTGCTTGTTTTTTTTTCTTCTCTTCCTGGATCTATAGTTTGATATTTATTATTAATTTTAGAAAATTCTTGTCAGTATTACTTATATTTCTTCTGCTTCACTCATTTTTCTTCTCCTTTTGGTATTCCAGTTACATGTTTTTAAACCTTTTAAAATTATCCCACTGTTCTTGGATATTCTATTCTTTTTTTCTCTCTTTGCATTTGGGACATTTCTTTTCTTTTTTTTTCTTGGCGGGGTTGGGGGTGAACACAGGGTCTCTCTATTGCTCAGGCTGGATTGCAGTGGCACAAGCTGGGTTCACTGCAGTCTCAACCTCCTGGACTCAAGCAATCCTTCCACATCAGCCTCCCTAGTAGCTGGGACTACAGGCATGCGCCACCACACCTGGCTGATTTTTGTATATTTTGTAGAGATGGGGTTTTGCCATGTTGCCCAGGCTGGTCTCAAACTCCTGAGCTCAAGCCATTCACCCAGCTTGGCCTCCCAAAGTGCTGAGATTACAGGTGTGAGCCACTGCATCTGGCCAAGTTTGGGAAATTTATGTTGACCTGTACTCAAGCTCACAGATTATTTCTTCAGCTATTTTCAACCTACTGAGAAGCCTATTAAAGGCATTCTTCATTTCTCTTGCAGTGAATTTGACTGACTTTCTTTTCTTTCTTTCTTTATTATATTGTTAGTGTGGTAAAATATAAAAACCATAAAATTAATTATCTTAATCATTTTAAGTGTACAATCCAGTAGTAGTAAACACATGCATCATAATATACAACTATCACAACCATCCGTCTCTAGAACTTTTTTTATCCTATGAAACTGAAACTCTGCCTATTAAACACTGACTTCCCATTACCTCCTCCCCCGAGCCCCTGGCTTTCTACTTGCCATCTATGATTTTGACTGTTCTACGAACCTTATATAAGTGGAATCACATATTATTTTGTGTTTTTGTAATTCATTTAGCGTAATGTCCTCAAGGTTCATTCATGATGTAATTTATGTCAGAATTTCCTTCCTTTTTAAGGCTGAATAGTATTTCATTATATGTACATTTGTCAGTGGACATTCAGGCTGCTTCCACATTTTGGCTATTGTGAATAATGCTATTATGAACATGAATTTACAAATATGTCTTTAAGACATAGTTTTCAGTTATTTTGGGTAAATACCTAGAAGTGGAATCTGGATTATAAACCAGTTCTATTTTTAATTTTTTAAGGAACTGCCGTACTGTTTTTTTGCAGTGGCTATACCATTGTACATTCCCAGCAGTAGTGCCCAAGGGTTCTAATTCTCCATATCTTTGCCAACATTGTTTTCTGTTCCTTTGATAATAGCCATCCTAATGGGTGTAAAGTGGGATCTCATTGTAATTTGGATTTGCATTTCCATAATGATTGGTGATTTTGAACACTTTTCATGTGCTTCTTGGCAATTTGCATATCTTTTTTGGAGAAATGTTTATTCACATCTTTTGTCCGTTTTTTGGATCAGGTTTTGTTGTTGTTAAATGTCTCTATACAACTGATCCTTGAGCAACACAGGTTTGAACTGTGTGAGTCTACTTAGACTTGGATTTTCTTCTGCCTCTGCCACCCCTGAGATAGCAAGGCCAACCCCCTCGCTCTTCTTCCACCTCCTCAGCCTACTCGACATGAAGATCGTGAGGAGGAAGACCTTTATGATGACTCACTTCCACTTAGTGAACAGCAAATATATGTATGTTCTCTTTCTTATGATTTTCATAACATTTTCTTTTCTTTAGCTTACTTTATTGTAAGAATATAGCATATAATACATATACAAAATATGTGTTAATTGATATGTTATTGGTAAGGCTTCTGGTCAACAGTAGGCTATTAGTAGTTAAGTTTTTGGGAATCAAAAGCTATATATAGATTTGCAACTGCATGGGAGGTCAGTGCCCCTAACCTTGTTCAAGGGTCAGCTGTGTTCATGATGTTAATCCTTTATTGGATATATGATTTGCAATTATTTTTCCATCTTTAGGTTGCCTTTTGCTGTCAATGGTATCTTTTGATGAATATATCATAAAATTTTTCTATGAAGTCCAGTTTGTTTATTTTTTATGATTCAATATTTTCTTTTCATTCATTCTTAGAGTTTCCATCTCTCTACTGACATTACCCATTTGTTCTTATGTACTGTCTATCCATTAGAGTTGTTAACTTATTAATTGCTGTTATTTTAAAATCACTATCTTATTCCGTAGTCTGTGTTATATCTGAGTCTGGTTCAGGTGTTTGCTTTGTCTCTTGAGACTGCGGTTTTCCTGCCTGTTAGCATACATCAGGTTTTGTTTTGTTGAATGCTGGACATGATATATAATATATTGGATAATAGGAAGTGAGGTAGATAAGCCTTTAGTTTGAGGTTTATTTTAATCTGGCTAAGACTTGTGGGCTGTGTCTGCTGTTTTGCTGCACATATAGATGCCATCAGCTTTTTGTTTTGCCCTTGTTTTTATGTTTTTGGGGTTTTTGTTCTTTCCTTTGTTGTTTTTGGGTTCCCTAAGAAGTTTTTCTTACAGAGTTTGTGTGTTGTAGCTCTTTCATTTGTAATCTATTTTAATTCTTCTGGAGGCCTTTTGGTGTGGATGGTAAGGTGTCAGGGAGGGGAAGGGAAGTGTTCTACAATCTTAGGACAAAATATCAGTCTTTAAGGATGTTTGCTTTCCTGGGCTGTGACCTTAATGTTTTTTAATCTTATTGTTTGTTTGGTTTTTTTGGTCCCTTTGGTGAGACTGAAGGCTAAATGGGGCTGGAGGTGGTTACTTTCCCTTCCCTCAGATCGGATAAGCCATTGTTATGTTAGTTTCCCTTCAGGGCAGGCCTTTGTTATGTTGAATGATCTAGGCACATTTCTAAATACCATCATGCTGGTGGGATGTCCTTAGGAGATTTCTCCTTGTGTGAATAGCATAGAGTGTTTTAGATCAGCGATCCCCAACTTCCAGGCCACGGGGTTGTACCAGTCCTGGCCTGTTAGGAACTGGACTGCACAGCAGGAGGTGAGCATTACCACCTGATCTCCACCTCCTGTCAGATCAGCAGCGGCATTAGATTCTCAAAAGAGCCTGAACCCTATTATGAACTGCACATGGGAGGGATCTAGGTCATGTGTTCCTTATGAGAATCTAATTCCTGATAATCTGAGGTGGAACAGTTTCATCCCAAAATCAATCTCCCCCTTTCCCTGTCTGCGGAAAAATTGTCTTTCCATGAAACCAGTGCCTGGTGCCGAAAAGGTTGGGAATCACTGTTTTAGATGATATAACCTACTACACACCTAGGCCGTATGGCATAGCCGATTGCTTCTAGGCTACAAACCTGTATAGTATGTTACTGTAGCAGGAGTGGCTGTGGGAAATGGATCTCTCGGACACCGAATATGGAAGGAAGGAGTTTAATTTGGCCGGGAGCAAGGTGGCATCGTTGCCTTAACAGCCAAGCTCCCCCTAACAAAGGAAGGTTCCTTCTTTATATAGGCTTATATTTTAGATGTTACACGTGGAAGTATCTTAGGTTTATAGCTTAACGTATGAAAAGGGTCTCAGTTTACAGTCTTAGGAATTACATGTGAAAAGGGTTTCAGTTTACAGTCTTAGGAATTACATATGAAAAGGGCTACTGTTTACAGTCTTAGGAATGAAAAGGGGAAGTTTACAGTGTTAGGAATTACATATGAAAAGGGCTATGGTTTACAGTCTTAGGAATGAAAAAAAGGGGAAGTTGACCTGAGATGCCTGGGTCTCCCTCTTCATCTCCCCCTTTGAGACCCTCACCACTTTATTAGTGAGAGGTCTCACTTCTCACTTTCATTCTCACTTTCCAGATTTTCTGAAGAAACAGGCTGATAATGTTTCATATAATACACTTGTGATGTCACTTTTTGGCTAACTACAGTAGTGATGAATCCCCTAATCATCTGAAGGAACAGGGGGAGTAGACAAGGGAGCAGCAAATAAACACCTATTATTATTAGAACACTTATGATGAGGGTTTTGAATCCTCCCAAGGATGAGAACCAACCTGCGAATAAGGACTCAGGGTTAAATCCGTGCCACAGCTGTACAGGCACGTGTGCCAGTTTGGTCATGTCTCGAACAATATCCTCTACTGCTTGCTCCTGGTCATCAGTGGTGCAGACAGCAGTTGGTTAGATTGAATTTTCCACAGACTACCCCTTCGGCTGCTAGCAAATAATCTAGGGCCAGCCGGTTCTAATAAATCGCATTTCTCATTTGAGTTTCTTGTCGGGCCAAGAGGGACAGAGCTTTGCCCGTTTCATTAGTGAGTATTTCCAAAACAGCCTGCAACCAGATGATCCGGTTGAGCATGTAAATAAGGGTCCAGTATCCCCCATGAGCCATCCTGAGCCCATGTGGCCCGCCCATAATACTCAATAATTCTCTCCGGTGGCCACTCATCATCTGCCCAATCCCCTATTTTTAGGTCTCTCTTCTCCCTAGCAGAGTAGACTGGATACCCTAACAGCTCACCTGTCTTAACAGATAATGGGAAGAAAGAGGGCTTCCTTTCTCTTCTATCTTGGCTATTAATTTAGTAGGGCTATTCCATTGCCGTGTCAGGAGTCTAATTTCAAAAGTAGTATGTATAGGGGGCTCTGATGGGTTGTAACATACATCAGGCTGTCCATCCCCCAGTCCACATACCTTATACCATTGCATAAACAGGTTCCCTTTTGTGTCCCTGTGCACTCATAATAACTGTAAAACAAAAGAATGGCATGACATTTCGCCCTACTTTTGTAACCTGGTGGACACATTGAGAGCATTCTTCAAAATCAGTTAATGTCCCTACTGTACAAGTCCAAATATTAAGAAGAACAAGTCCCACGGTGAATTTCCTCATGCTTCGGCTGTGGGTGGACCAGCCAGCTTCCAGGATGTGGCTGGAGCAGAGCTTGTTGTTCTTTTTAAGGTGATTCTGCAGTTGTTATCTGTGTTTGGTATGGCTCTCCAAGTCTCAGCAGCTGCTGGTTTCACACGGCTGTGGTGGATCCAGGCTGGGATTCCCTCTACCTTCATAGCCGTGGGGGTGGTCAGGATCACGATCCGGGGTCCTTTCCACCGTGGTTTCAGAGGGGCTGTGCTCCAATCCTTTATCCACACTCGATCCCCTGGTGAGAAAGGGTGAACTGGGAGAATAAACTTACAGGACATCTGTCATTCACCCTGATTGAAATATCTTGGGCGACTTTCCCTAGAGCTCCTAACTGGTGTCCTAACTCAATCTCCCCCCACTCCTGAGGAGTTCCCAGTAGTGCCCGGAGTATGGGAGGGGGCCTATGATATAAGATTTCATAAGGGGAATATCCTGTCTTCCTAGAGGGGGTGCATCTAATGTTGAATGACATCAAGGGAAGTGCCTGCACCCACTTTAATCTTGTTTCCTGACATACTTTCCCTAAGCGGTTTTTGATGGTCCGGTTCATTCTTTCCACTTTTCTGGAACTCTGAGGTCGGTAGGCAGCGTGCAGTTTCCAGGTGATACCCAAGGCCGTTGCTGTTTTCTGGACTAAATCTGCCACAAATGCTGGTCCATTGTCTGATCCGATGCGCAGTGGCAGTCCAAACCTAGGGATAAGATCTCGAAGCAGCACACAGGTTACTTCATGGGCTTTTTCAGTTCTAGTCGGGAAGGCCTCTACCCACCCCAGAGTATGTGCACACTAGGACCAACAAATACTTATGTCTCCCACACTTGGGCATTTCAGTAAAGTCTACCTGGAGATCTTCAAACGGAGCTGCTCCATAAGCTTGAATTCCAGAGGGAATAGTTGGACCCTGTCTCAAGTTGTGTTGCCGACATGTAATGCATTGCAGTGCCACAGTTTTGGTCAAGGCTGCTAAGTGTGAGATGTAAAAGTACCAGCCCAGCATCTTTTCAAGCGACTCTTGACGTAAGTGAGTGGTCTCATGTATGGCTTGTATAACTGCTGCCCTCAGCAGCTATGGTACTGCTATTCTTCCATCTGGCAGTTGGATCCATCCTTCTTTAATCAGTTGCCCCCCTTCTGTCTGGAGAAAGTCTCTTTCTTCCTTAAAGTAAGTAGGTGTTAGATCAGGTATCTGGGGAATCAGCGGAGCTGTAACTGCCATTTGGTAGGGGGTAGATGCTGCCTTACGAGCTGCTGAATCAGCTCACAAATTTCCCAGGGCCACGGAGATGTGGGGCCCGCTGATGTCCTCGGCAATGTACGACCGCCACCCTCCGGGACTTCCAGACTGCTTCTAGCAGCTGCAAAATTTCATGCTGATACTTTGTTTCTTTTCCCCCTGAAGTTAACAGGCCTCTCTTGTACAGTGCTCCATGTACTTGGAGAGTCAGGAAGGCAAATGGAGAGTCAGTGTAAATGTTTACAACCTTATCTTTACTCAGCTCTAAGGCTCGAGTTAAAGCAATGAGTTCAGCCTTCTGAGCTGAGGTGCCCTGAGGCAGGGATTTGGCCTCGATTACAATGTCCAGAGTTACCACGGCGGCGTAGCCTGCACATCTTCCCCTCGTGGATTGACAAAGCTGCTCCCATCCACATACAACTCCCAGGCTACTACTGTCCGTGGCTGATCCCGAAGATCAGGCCTGCTGGAATAGACTGTGTCCAGTACTTCAACACAGTTGTGTTCAACCGGACCTTCTAACATTGGGAGCAAAGTGGCGGGGGTTTAAGGTGTTGCAGACCTCGATGGTGATGCGTGGATTTTCACATAGCAGGCCCTGGTATTTGGTCAGCCTAACATTTGATAACCAGTGGTGCCCTCTGGTATTCATTAGAGTCACTGCTGTGTGGGGTGCCTTGATATTTAAATTCTGTGCCAGAGTTAGCTTGTCTGCTTCTTGTGCTAGCAGAGCAGTTGCTGCCAGGGCCCTTAAGCATGGGGGCCATCCTTGGAAACTCCATCCAGCTGCTTGTAGAGGTAAGTTACAGGCCTGGGCAAGGTCCCACTGTTTGGACTAGGAACCCAACTGCCACTTTTTCTCTTTCTGCCACATATAAGATGAAGGGCTTTATTAAATCAGTTTCGTTTTTAGTTCCTGATAGGCCTGACGCTGCTGGGATCCCCATTCAAAGGGCTCCTTGTCTCCCACCTTTGTCACATCATAGAGGGGTTTGGCTAGTACTGTGAAGCTTGGAATCCACAATCTACAGAAGCCCACGGCTCCCAGGAACTCCCACACCTGCCTTCTAGTCTTGGGTTCTGGCAGGTCGCAAATTACTTGCTTCCTTTCTGTTCCTAGGCTGCATTCCCCCCTTCCAGATGTTAAACCCCAGATACTTCACTTGCTGTCGGCAAATCTGGGCTTTCTTTTAGACATTTTATACCCACCGTCCTCCAGGTGCCAAAGTAAGACATCAGTTCCTTTGCGCACCCGACTGCCGTGGGGTGTACCAATAATAGATCATCAGCATATTGAAGGAGGACACAGCCTAAGTCTTTAGCCGGAAATCTTTGGAGGTCACGGCCAGTGCCTCCCCCAAAGATGGTAGGAGAGTTCTTGAACCCTTGGGGGAGCCGGGTCCAGGTGTACTGGATGGTCCCACCTGTTTCTGGATTCTCCCATTGAAAGGCAAATAGCTTCTGACTTTCAAAAGCCAGTCTGATGCTAAAGAAAGTATCCTTTAAGTCCAAGCAGGTGAACCAACCATCCTCTGCTGGCAGTAATCCCAGCAGTGTGTATGGATTAGGCACAGTTGGGTGCAAAGTCACTGTGGCCTGATTGACCAGGCGCAAGTCTTGTACTGGCCCTGGTTTGAGAACAGGCAAGAGGGGGGTGTTCCATGGAGACTGGCAAGGAACTATAATTCCATAGTCCTTTAAGCATTTTAGATGGACCTGAATGCCTTCTAGCGCCTCTCGGGGAACTGGATACTGCTTTTGTCTAATGTCTTCTGCACACTGACTAATGCCATATTTATCATACGCTGGTTTTCGGGACTCTCAGGGTCAAAAGGAGTATACATGCAGTAAGCTTCACACAGTCTTTCATAGAATTGGGTAGGGCTTTCCTCTTTTCCTTGAAGAACCTCAGAGACTTTATTAATGTTTGTAACTCTCTGGGCCCCTTTTTTAATCCTTCCAGCAAGGCTTCTCTGTAGTGGGTTAGCCTTTGCATGCCCTCTGGGGTATTTGGATCCCACTGAGGGTCAGTTCCCTGTAACTGGACCCTGACATACTCTTGAGGGTTCTGGTAATCTGCAGGAACATGCTCCTTCAGCCAATTAGAATCGGCTTGGAGTATTCTCCACCTTTCGTCCGTGTTAAAAAGATGCATAAGCAGCTGATGGCAATCAGCCCAAATGGGGTTATGAGTCTGAATGATAGTTTGCAGTAGATCAATGAGGGCTTGGGGTTTCTCAGTATAAGACGGGTTATTTTTCCAATTGATAAGGTTAGCCGAGGTGAACGGCAGGTACGTGAAAACACGCTTTTCTACCATGAGGCCATCCTCATCCACTCCCGTGTACCTCTGCTCTCTCAAAGGCATCTGCACCCCAGCCTTGGGTCGCAGACGAGCTGCCAGAGGGGGGAGTCCCCCTCTGGGAAGCAGACAGCAATGGGCGGAGTTTTTCCACATTCTCTTTTGTCTTCTCTGGGGGATTTAGGGGTGTGCGGCTCTGGTGGGGATGCTGAAGCTTCCGGCCCTGGGGCAGGGAGTCCTTGAGGAGGAGGAGGCATTATCGACAAAAACTCTTCTGCCTCTGGGTCGACCAAAACCTTGGGGAGTTTTTCCTACCGCTGAATCTGCCCGGGCCTTAAGAGTCCGGTCTCTCGGTGGCGAGGGGGGATGGTGGTTTCTAGCAGTCTGTCCCTTGGCTACTAAAACAGTTGCTACCTGCTCTCTTAGCCACTTCGGAGGGTTCAAAACTAACTGCAACCACAAGTCTATGTACGGAAATTGATTGAGGTGTTCTAGTTCGCGTATATAATCTCATGCCTTACTTGGAGACAAGCGACCTGTCTAGGGTACCCTCTGGGGGCCAGCCGACCCCAATGCTGGCCAGTTTTCCCTACATAAAACCCTTAATTTCTCTGGTGTCATAGTTACTTTATAATTCCCACTAAATCCCTTCTTGAAATTTTTCAGCATGATTTCTAAGGGGTGGGCTTGCTAAGGGAGTGACCCATATTAACAATTCAAAGAAACAATTCCCACTGTTAGGAGAGTGTTAGTTCACTCACAGCAGTTTCTGTTCCCACCCAGCAAGACGCAGCACGGAGCACTCTCTGATTTACATTCACTTCAATCCTCTTACAACACCCAGAGGCTTCTTCACTCAGCCTTATGTGGCTGTCTCTAATTCTTACAAATTGCTCGACGCATGAGGCCCTTCCTAATGGGCCCAATACCTTTTACGACTGATGAGTCCGGCTGGACACATCTACACACAGACACACATCCACACACACAGACACACATCCGAATGCTCTCCTTCCAAAGAGAGCTAACTTCCAACGTGCCAATCTGGCACCCGTGGGTGATCAGGCCATGCTTCCACCCAAAATGGGGTGGGCTACTTCCCGGGGTTCAGTCTCACCAGATTGCTCGACGACACAGACACACACCCACACACACAGACACACATCACAATGCTCCCCTTCCAAAGAGAGCTACCTTCCAACGTGCCGATCTGGCACCAGTGGGTGATCAGGCCATGCTTCTACCCAAAATGGGGTGGGCTACTTTCCCGGGGTTCAATCTCACCAGATTGGTCGATGACACAGACACACACCCACACACACAGACACACATCTGAATGCTCCCCTTCCAAAGAGAGCTACCTTCCAACGTGCCGATCTGGCACCCGTGGGTGATCAGGCCACGCTTCCACCCAAAATGGGGTGGGCTACTTTCCTGGGGTTCAATCTCACCAAATTCAGTGGTCCGGACTTCCCCAAATGCTCGTTCCTCCTCAGTGTTCAGCCACTGGGTGGATCCACATTGCAGGGACTCCCTGCTCCGCTCTGGCGAGGCTTTTCCACCAGGCAAATACCTGCCCAGGAGCGCTCTCAGGATGCGTCACCCTAGCAAGCAGGAGTCCCCCTGCAGGGATGCTCCACAGGGCTAGGCAAACCACCTAAGAGACTTTTTCCCACCGTCTGCTATCTGGGACTCGCTTCCCGGCCAACGCACCAAAAATGTAGCAGGAGCGGCTGTGGGAAAACGGATCTCTCGGACACCGAATATGGAAGGAAGGAGTTTTATTTGGCCAGGAGCAAGGTGGCATCGTTGCCTTAACAGCCAAGCTCCCCCTAACAAAGGAAGGTTCCTTCTTTATATAGGCTTATACTTTGGATGTTACACGTGGAAGTATCTTAGGTTTATAGCTTAACATATGAAAAGGGTCTCAGTTTACAGTCTTAGGAATTACATGTGAAAAGGGTTTCAGTTTACAGTCTTAGGAATTACATATGAAAAGGGCTACTGTTTACAGTCTTAGGAATGGAAAGGGGAAGTTTACAGTCTTAGGAATTACATATGAAAAGGGCTACAGTTTACGGTCTTAGGAATGAAATGGGGAAGTTTACAGTGTTAGGAATTACATATGAAAAGGGCTACGGTTTACAGTCTTAGGAATGAAAAAAAGGGGAAGTTAACCTGAGATGCCTGGGTCTCCCTCTTCATTACTATACTAAATATTATAGGCAATTCTAACACAATGGTATTTACATATTATAACATATCTAAACAAGAAAAGGTACAGTAAAAATAAGGTACAAAAGCTTTTTTAAAATGGTACGCCTGTATCTGGCACCAACCATAAATGGAACTTGCAGGACTGGAAGTTGCTCTGGGTAAGTGAGTGAGCCGTGAGTTAGTGTGAAGGCCTGTGACATTGCTGCACACTCTTGTAGAGTTTATGAACACTGCACACTTTAGCTACACTAAATTTATTTAAATGTTTTCTTTAATAATAAATTAACCTTAGCTTACTATAACTCTTACTTTACAAACTTGTAGGATTTTTGTCTTTAACCTTTTGACTATTTTGTAAAAAGAGTTAGGTTAAAACCCGAACACAGCTGGGCTTGATGGCTTATGCCTGTAATCTTATCACTTTGGGAGGCCGAGGTGGGTAGATCACCTGAGGTCAGGAGTTCAAGACCAGCCTGGTCATCATAGTGAAACCCCGCCTCTACTAAAAAGACAAAAATTAGCCAGGCATGATGGCACCTGCCTCTAATCCCGGCTACTTGGGAGGCTGAGGCAGGAGAATCACTTGAACCTGAGAAGTGAAGGTTGCAGTGAGCCCAGATGGCAGCATTGCATTCCAGTGTGGGCAACAGAGCAAGAGTCTGTCTCAAAACAAAAAAACAAAACAAAACAAAAAACACATTGTACAACTATACAAATATTTTCTTTCTTGATACACGTATTCTATAAAACTTTTTTATATTTTCGAAATTTTTAATTTTTTAATTTTTTTTTTTTGTTGTTAAAAACTAGGATGTTGCAGGTAATGACTATCTGGGGCCAGTGACAGAGGTGGTAAAAGAATTTATCAAGACAGTTGTAGGTAAAGAAAGGCAGATTTATCAGAGATGGTATGAAAATAACGTTGCAAATTTGCAGTGGGCAGCACAGCAAAGAAGGGGCTGTCTGCAAAGAGGCAGGGCCTGGAGGGGAAGTTTTATAGGCTCCGTGCTGAGGGGGCTACACCAGTGGTTGAGTTCTCAGGTTATTTGTGATTAGCCATCTGTCAGAAGAATTGTTCGTTGTTCTTTCCTACCTGGGTCCCCTTCCTCGTTGTTGCTTGCTTATCGGGGACTCCACATAAGACACAAACACACATATTAGCTTAGGCTTCACAGGATCAGGATAATTAGTTTCACTGTTTTCCACTTGCACATCTTGTCTGGCTTGGCGGTCTCCACAGCCGGTAACATGCATGGAACTGTCATCTATGATAACAGTAACTTATTCTAGAATACCTCCTGAAGGACCTGCCTGAGTTTATCTGTAAGTTAACTTTTTGTTCTTGTTGTTAAATAAGTAGCATGAATACACTCTAAAATAACGATAAAAATACACTATGGTAAATACATAAGCTAGTAACATTTTTATTATTATCAAGTGTTATGTACTGTACATAATTATATATGCTGTACTTTTATACAGCTGGAGGCACAGTAGGTTTGTTTACACCAACATTACCACAAAAGTGTGAATCATGCATTTCCCTATGATGTTATGATGTCACTAGATGATAGGAGTTTTTCCGCTTCATTATAATCCTATGGGCCCACCTTTGGTATACTATATGTCATTGTTCTAAATATTATTATGAGGCTCGTGACTGCAGTTACTTTTCTTCTCCCACTCTCTTATATATGAGGGGATTTTTCTTGGATCTTTAATGTGAGAACCTTGTCAAAAGCCTGGATATAAAACCCATCAAAGTGTTAAGGCTGCCCTAAGACTAGGTCACCAGGAGCTTTCTACTATCAAGTAATCCGTACTCATCTCCAGTAATTTGTCATGTAAATGTTCTCACCATTTTATGACTCCAGAAGCTTTTATTCAAGATATGCTGATCTGTGCTGTGCTTGGCTATGATTCTTTCTTTTCTCCTGTGTCTCCAGATTTTATGGTGACAGTTTGCCCTATGATCTGAATACTCTGATGAGTCTTAGAAAAGTCATTTATTTTTGGTTTCTTTAGCTTTTTTCTTGTTTTAGGGTGGGAATGGTGACTTGCTAGCTCTCTTACATGTCATAGCTGAAACCAAAGTCTGTGTTTTTAAAATTTGTATGTATTTGTTCTGTATTTCCTAATGGTCACCTTTTTAATTGCTTAATGAAAAATACAAGTGACTAGATGGTACATCTGAGTTTTAAGATAACTTAAATTTTACTGTAAACATTATGCTAATGACATTGACCTATTTAAGAACAAGTCTTAGGATTGTTTTTTCCTTGGTATAATCTAGTATGATAGATACTAAGTGATAGAATTCTTGTGAATCCCTTTTAAGTATATAACTGAACAAATATTTTTGAGGCATGTGTATGCCAAGCTTTGTGCTAGGTGCTTAGGATACGAGGTGGCTTAGACATAGCCAATGTCTTAGTTGTTCCTAGTCTAATAGAAAACAAGATTTAAAAAGATAGCACTGTAAAAATGATAATGGTGGAGAAGGAACCGTTAGAGAATATTTACATGGGAGCTGACTTTTGAAGGATAAATAGGAATTTATCAGACAGACTTGGTAGGTAGGTATTTCCAGGGGAGACTAGAATATGGAAAGGCAGTGGAGACTTGAAGCAACATGGGGTGATTTGAAGATTGTAGGTAGCTTGTTATTTTTGGACCTTGGACTGTAAAGAAGGTTGTTATAATGAGATGTAAACAGTAGGCAGAAGCCAGATCATTCTAAAAGTTCGTCCATTATCTTTTGTATTTGGGGGATTCAGTGAAAGATTTGAGCAGGTAAGAAAGGCAATCAGATGTGTATACAGTCAAGACATTGTTGCATGTGGTCCAAAAACATGATAAAGCAAAGGACAGAGAAGAGATGATGAAAAAAAATGTTACAATATATTTAAAAAAGAGAGGATGCGCAGGCGCGGTGGCTAACACCTGTAATCCCAGCACTTTGGGAGGCCGAGGTGGGCGGATCACGAGGTCAAGAGATCGAGACCATCCTAGTCACCGTGGTGAAACCCCGTCTCTACTAAAAATACAACAAAAAAATTAGCTGGGCGTAGTGGTGCATGCCTGCAGTCCCAGCTACTCGGGAGGCTGAGGTTGCAGTGAGCCGAGGTCGCGCCACTGCACTCCAGCCTGGCGCCTGGTGACGGAGTGAGACTCTGTCTCAAAAAAAAAGAGGATGAATTTGGAAGACCAAAAACAAACAAAAAATTAGATTTAGTGATTAGTTGTGAGGGCAAGGAGGAACCCCAGCTTTTTTCTTTAGAGAGACTGGGATCATCAAACAAAATGTAATAAATATTATAGGAAGAGTAGATTATGAATTTGATTTTTGACAGGGATGTATCACTACAATTGCCCACCAAGTGGTGGAATATATTAATCTGGAATTGAGAGTGTAGTATGGATTAAAGGTGAAGATTTGGAAGTGATCAATTTATATGTGTTAAAACCGTACCAGTGAATTAAATTGCTTAAGATAAATACATAAAATTATGTACATTTCTAAATAAAGCTCTGGGTAACACGTATATATTTAAGGGGTGTTAGGAGAAGAGCAGCCAATAAAATTATATATTCAATGGAAACTTCCAAAGAGGGGAAGGAGGTTCAAGAGGAGGGTTTGTCTTAGGACCACAAGAGAGGAAAGAAGTGAGAGAAGTAATTTTTTAAAATACCATTCGAAGTTTGAACTAACATAAAAATAATAGTTTGACTTCATTATTTGTATGATGATTTCCTTAAAGTTTGTAATTCTTTATCCAACAGTTCTTACCATTCCAGAAACTTTTCTCAGCTAGAACTTGCCCTACCCCTTAATGAATGTTAAATACTCATCATACACTCAGATTTATTTTTTTCTTATAAACAGTACTTTTGTATTTGCATAAGTGGTAGACCAGATTCCTAATCTGTTCAGTAGTAGTTTTCCTCAAAAGTGATCGGAAAATTCTTTTTTTTAATTATAATTTCATTAATGACATAGCAAATACCATATTCACAGCCTGGGCGATTAAAATCTCTGGAGCTTTAGGGATCAAGTTTAATGAAACAATAATAAGTACTAGGTTATTAAGAATGATTGGGAGGATAAGTTTCTTGTCGTTCTTTCTAATTAAATCCAGGGTTTGAATGAGAACACTAGACTCAGGAGAATGTTCCCAAAGAGGTGGTATAACTTGTATGAAAAATTAGAGGGCTATGTGTATATTGTGGTGTGTGTTTAAGTGGGGGGTAAAGGGATTGTGGCTAGAAAATGATAAAAGGCTGAAGACTACAGAAATTTGTTATTATTGTAAAGCTTAGGTAGGGCAGAAAAAAATATGTGAAGGTCTTGAAATCTGAAAAGTATGGCTTTAATACTAATTTTAGCTCATAGGAACTGTAACATATTTATACTAACCAAACTCTTTACTAGGTAGTGGGAAAGTTTAACTTTTTTACTTAGGATATTCTTTCTAATTAGCGGCACCATTAAATATTAGTAGCATGCACCAGTGGGGAATGAATGCTCTGTAATTGAATTCTGATTATAACCAATGTAATGGAAACATGTTATACTAGGAGTTGAGTTCAACCAAGGTTTTAGTTCTTCTCTAACCCACTAGCCACAGAGTAGGGACGTCTTTTTATTCTTTACTGTGTACCAAATGCCAGCCTGGAGATGCTCGACACTTCTTGGATGATGAAGTGAGTAGACGGAATGACAGATGAGCCATTAAACACGAGTGGCCTTTTGTTTCTTCATATGTAAAGTAAAAATGACAAGGATATTCTGTTAGGTCATCTTTGAATTTCTTACCTATTTTTATGATAATATGTACTTTGGTACAAGTAGCCTGAGAACTCCAAATTAAATACTTTTGAAAGAAATAAAACATTTTGTTAACTACACATCTGTTAAATGCAAATCGAAAAGCAAGTGTCCTTGTATTTCAGAGGCATTTTGCTATAGATAAAATTTCAATTGAATTCTTTAGCCAAGCTGAATAAGTGTACAAGGTAAAAATGCAATCTCTTCAGAAGTTTCACAGAGTAAACACTGGAGGTTACAATAATAAATATGTAAAGTATTTGTTTTTGTGACAAATGTAAAGGATTAGAGGTAGTTTAACATTTGGAATGCAGATATTAAAGTACTGTAATCAAGTTGGAAGAAGCAGTATAAATCTGAAATTTTCTCAGTAACCAGTTGAATACATTTAGACTGGAAAATAAATCATTTATTTCAGGTCAGAGTTGCAGTGTCTGAGTTGAACCACAGAAGGAATAAAAAGCTCCATATTTGTTTAAGAATAGCAGATAACTGAATTCCAAGTAATAGCCTGTGATTTTTGAGGCAGTCAGAAAAGTTTCATGGAAGCCAAGTGAAGTGAAAGCCAGATGTCAAATTTGGCATTCCTTCATTAATAAGCATTTATTGATAGCTTGTGATACTCTAGGCAGAGGGATTGAAGAAGGCCAACCATGATGACTTCTTTTTTTGGAGGCGGGGGAGGGGTAGACAGAGTCTCGCTCTGTCGCCAGGCTGGAGTACAGTGGCACGACTTGAGCTCACTGCAACCTTCACATCCTGGATTCAACGATTTTCCTGCCTCAGCCTCTTGAGTAGCTGGGACTACAGGTGCATGCCACTGTGCCAAGCTAATTTTTGTATTTTTAGTAGAGACGGGGTTTCACCATGTTGGCCAGAATGGTCTCAACCTCTTGACCTGGTGATCCACCTGCCTCGGCCTCCAAAAGTGCTGGGACTACAGGAGTGAGCCACCACTCCCAGCCCATGATGACCTCTCTAAGGCTATTGAATTGGCCAGTAATACACTTGCACTAAGTGGTCCTAGTGAGCCTAAATCTCAAGTCTGCGATTTTCTTAATGCTTATTTTCTTATCCAAATAACTTGTATATTAGACCTGAAACTGCTTTGCTTAGGTGCTTATTTTCTATAACTCTAAATGTATATCATTGCTTTTAACCATTTTTATGCTATGAAAAGGGATAGCCTTCTGCAATGAAATTTGTGAATGAATATTTTAAAAGAAATACAATATCAACTAAACATCTGTTTTCTGACATACTCTGTCTCTTCTCTTCCAGTAATTTTTAAAGGTTTCCCTCATATAATCTGCTTCTTCGCTATGGTTCATTTAGTTATTTCCTAATTGGAAGATAGCGTAAAGAGTTGGCAGTATACGTTTCTATGTGACTTTAAGCACATACAGAAATGTCGCAACTTCAATCTGATTAGGAATAATAATAATATACATAAGAAATAAAATAAATTAGAAAATAAGGGACTCCAAACCTCTTTAAAGTATTTTCCTTTTGTTATAACTCATTTTTCTCTTGTATGAACTCATTTTTATGATATATAATATTCTTGTCATTAGGGCAAATCATAGGCTTGAATTAAAAGATCAGTAGCCACCACTTTTTTTTTTTAAGTTTTTGTTAACCTCCATCTATTAATATATCTTTCCTTCCATTTCTTCAGCCTAGTGCCTTATAACAATAGCAGCTCTATAAACAGTACTTTTTTTTTTTTTTTTTTTTTTGAGACAGTCTCACTCTGTCACCTAGGCTAGAGTGCAGTGGCACAGTCTTGGCTCCCTGTAACCTCCACCTCCTGGGTCTAAGTGATTCTCGTGCCTCAGCCTCCTAAGTAGCTAGGATTACAGGTGTGTGCCATCACGCCTGGCTGATTTTTGTATTTTTAGTAGAGATGAGGTTTCCCCATATTGGCTAGGCTGGTCTTGAACTCCTGGCCTCAAGAAATCTACCTGCCTTGGCCTCCCAAAGTGTTGGGATTACAGGCATGAGCCACCACATGGCTACAAATAGTACTTAAATGGTGAGTTAGCACTTTCTTGTGAATTTCTGTACTGCACTCTATTCTTGCCCTACTCTTTGACTCCTGGCCAGATTAATGCAGTACAGCTACTATTGAAGAGAATTAACCAAGGAGTGAAGCTGAATGGTCTCCCCTTGGTCTTCACTGATATCTTTGTGGGTAGTTCCCCACTCAGCTTTGTCTGTTCCTTCCCCAGCAGAAGGTTGGGGCTTCTTTTTACAGCCTACAGAGGATGGATGTGTAGCTTCACCACTTGGCCTTTGCTGGCAGGGTTGGGGGTGGGCTGCCGTTTTTTCTGTGGTGGGTAGCTAGAGTGGAGTGGTTATTATTAAAAGGTTTCTGTCTTGCTAGGCTGCCTGCTTTCTGGATAGAGAGTGCATGCTTTTCTTGGGGCCTTTTTTTTTGTGGGGGGGGGGAGGGGTCCTCTCCCACTGGCATTTTTGGGTTGCCGCCTTTTCCAGTACGCAGTCTGAAATACATGAGGCAAAAAGAAAATTCAAGGTATTGATCATCATTTTGTTCCTTGGATCCTAAGCTCTCTTGTCAGACTGCCACCTTCTCTCCATCTTCTGAAAACAGAAGTTTTGCAGGAACATATTTTTTAATTTATAAAAATTTTATTATGCATAACCTTTTAAGAACAGTTGACACTATAGTTGCTCACTAATTACTTGTTGAAATAAAATAAAAAATAGGTGCATATTTCTTGAGATGTTTGTATCCATCTAAGATCTTTGTGCTTTGAGAAATGAAGAGGTGGGTAAAATAAACACCTAAAGCAGTTCTACCATATTAATTTTCAAATACAACAATTTCTACACTTTTTAGTGAACAATTTGTAATTTAGAGGAGGAAAGATAAAATATTTAGCAATAACTTCAGTCTTTTAGTATCATTTCTGTTGTTACCTAGAGACCGATTGTTACATGAAATTCATTTTGGATGATCATTTATCTTTTAATTCTTCTTTTGTGCTGTAGATTAAATGAGCCTGGTGTTGTATTAAAAAAACTATAGATCCCCTGTGGAGTCAGTGGAGGCTTTCTATTCTAAACCATAAGTTGTCACTTATTTTGGGGCTATCCCACACCCTGAAAGATAAAGTTTGAAATGAGTCAGGTGATCTTTTAACAAATGCAATTGGAGTGTTCAGTTTATATTTTAAAAAGTACTTTTATTTCAGCTTGAGTCACTCTCCCCAGGTTTTGTTCAGGTGGCTTAGACTATGTCTCATGATATACAGTCCCTTTACACAATGTTGGAGATAAAACTTGACCTCATGTCTGTGCTTCATATTCCCACAGCCTCTCAGAGTCCTGTGGACAATGACAAACCATGCAAGGAACATATTTTTTTAAAGTCAGTTTGAATAATGACTTAATTTTAACTTACAGTTTTCATGGAACACTTTCATCACTTTCTGTTTCACAGTACTTTATCTAGTTATTAACTAAGTAGTATATCTTTGGGAGGTAAGACAGTTATTTCCATTTTACTGATGAGGAAATCGAGAAAAGTCATTTAGTTTTTGACTTACGTAAGAACATTCAGTGACTTGAGATTTGAAGTGGAACAATAGACCAAGACTGTAACTCTAAATGTTTTTTTAACCACCATTCTGTGCTTAGTCAATAGACCATGCCAGTAACCAAATTAAATTTACATATCTTTCACAATGAGACCAAGGGGGAGAAAAAGATTATCCAATTAGAATTTTTCTTAGACATGGTCTGTAAATATCTAATTTTTCAGTCTGATGCATCAAGAATGTTAAATCATTATCATATCTCCTCTTTCATATGTAGCATAATAAAAAGCCCATAATACAAGACAATAATTTTTTAAAAATATTTTCTTCTTATTAAGAAATATGGTAGTTATTTGAAAATAAACAACTTCATTTAAATTTTTACAATGTAAAGAAAAATGTGATATGTGTATAACAAACATAAATATAGCACATATACTTGTCATTAGATATGTTCTATATATGCACTTTATATATTGTATGTACTCAATATAAGACACTGGATATTTGGGATAGGTTTATAAAGTATCAGTGCTACCATGTGAAATAATACTATTGTGTGAAATAATTGGAATTTGGGAACAGACTTATTTAATTTTTATTCCATATTTGCCTTCCCAGTTTAAATTTATTTAAATATTTATCTAAATATAGTGTCAGATTGGGCTGCTCTAAGAGTACCATAGACTGGGTAACTTAAACAACAGAAATCCATTTTTCATGGTTTTGGAGGATGGTAAGTCCAAAATTAGGATGCCAGCATGGTTGGGTTCTGGTGAGGCCCTCTTCTGGTTTGCATGCGGCAGTCTTCTTATTGTATCCTCACATGGCAGAGAGAAAGGAAGCAAGTGTAATTGGGTCTCTTATGAAGGCTCTAATCCCATCGTGTGGATTCTACCCTCATGACTTAATTGTATCCCAAAGGCCCCACTACCTCATACCATCTCTTTAAGGGTTAGGGTTTCAACATATGACTTGGGGGGAACACAAACATGCAGCCCATAACATATAGATATGGTTTCTTTTTAGAGTAGTTTGTTTTATGTTGGGAAAAGTTTTGTTACCACTCAAAATTAAGGGCCTGAATTCTAGATTCATCTCTTATTCTGCTAAATATGTTGATTATGGAAGCACATTTGCAGGATTGTCTTTCAGAATTAGCATCCTGATATAGCAATTAATTTGTATTGTAGTATCATGGAGATTTCTTTCATGCTTTTTCTTTTCACACTTTCTCCTATTCCTGAGATTCTCTTTTGTACTCTATTGTTAAATTTCAAGTCAACATCAGGTAAAGCTGGGTCATAATGTATTGCCTTTTCAGTCAGTGGCTTCTGTTTTTCACATTAAGTATTTTCTTTAAAATTACTCAGTTTGAGGTGATACTAAAGAAGTTTAAAATTAGAGACCATATCTCAGTTATCTAAGATTAGCAATGCCTGTAATAAAACTAAAGTATTACCAGGCATACTGCCTTGCGCTTATAATCCCAGCATTTTGGGAGGCCAAGGTAGGAGGATCACATGAGGACAGGAATTTGAGGCCAGCCTGGGCAACCCTTATCTCTACAAAAAATAACCAGAAAATTAGCTGGGCACGGTGATATGTGCCTATAGTCCTAGCTACTTGGAAGGCTGAGGTGGGAGGATCACACTTGAGTCCAGGAATTCAAAGCTGTGGTGAGCTATGATCACACCACTGCATTCCAGCCTGGATGACAGAGTGGGACCCTGGTTTTTAGGAAAACAGCAAAACCTATTTATTATACATTTTATTTCTCCAAGTCCAAATTAATTCTTCCTGTGTTTGAAGTCCCATAGTATTTGATTATTAGCATTTATTGTATTTTGTATTTTACCTTGTATTATATGAGCTGTTTACTTGATCCTCACAGTATGTAGTATGTGTTTTACACTTTGCCTATTCTCAAGTACATGTTTTAGATTAAATTCATTTCCCTGAAGAAAAGATCAACATGTGACCCCTTTTGTCTGGTCCTTTAGTGTGGATATGTTAATTTTGTTTTTATTCCAGCTTGCTTCTCTTTAGACTATCAATTTGTAGATTCATTTTTAGTTTTGCCATCTACTAATAGTATACCTCACCTAGTTAGATTCTTTCCCCAGTAGTCTTTTAATTTCTCATGGTGGAAATAGATCGTCATTTCTCAATTACTTCTAAATCTAAATTCCATTCTAATAAATGCCATTTAGATGTCCAGTCCAATTGTAACAGTGCCTACTACACAGCAGATGCTCAAAAAATGACTAAATGGATGAATGATTCAACTAATGAATGCTTCTTACCCCCTGTCCATTTAATAGTTTATCCATGTAGGTATTTATCAGTATAGCTGCTATGTTCATGTATTTGGAGTTGATAACAATTCTTAAATTCTTTAGCGGTAAAGGCCGACTCTCTGCAAGTGGGCATGAACATGCTACCTCAAATCTATTAGTTTAAGACATAGCAAGTTAATATTATCCAAAATAGATTGATAATCTAAGCAGGATTGCGTGGAATTGTTATATAGGTTAAATGAGGTATAATGTGTGTTTGTAAAGAGAGTCTATATAACTGTAAACTACTACACCGAGGTTATTTTGGTTAAGAACACTTGTATTAATATGGAACTAATAATACATGTTATACAGTATTACTGAACTGTAACTACATTTCTTAGAATATGCAGTGTACATTTGAACATGTAGACTGGATTGTATAAATTGTCAAGATTGGAACTAAGCTCTTCAGGAGTATCTAATTCTTGGTAAGATGTCTTTAGGTGTTACTAAATGGTTGGAGGATGTAATTATGAGAAAAGTTATAAATGACTAATAACTAAGTATTGTACTGTTGACAGATGATTATTGAAAAGCAAATTTCTAAATGTCAACACCACCATTTAAAAGTGAAGCTTTTTATTTTGAATGAAATAGTAGTAGTTTGAGTTTATTTGTACAAAATATTCTAAGACTGGATGTTGAAAGATTAAACTTGTCTCTAAAGATTATTTAAAAACAAGACTAGATTTTCCATTTATTTGAAGTTAGAAATGAAGGAAACAAGTTAAGGTTTATAGTTGAAAATGTATTGTGAATTGGAAAGGATTTCCAGTTCCACTCAAGAAAACATTTAAGTCTATTAGTAATATCTGGCCTTTTAATTTTAAGCCAAAAACAATTTACTAAGGATACTCTAACTTAAAAAAAATCACTGTGAAATAATGTTTCTTAGTTTACAATTTTGAATGTTTGGAAAGCTATATAATTTTTTTTTTCTTACCTCGTACAAAAAGAGCATATATCTTTTTCTATAAAATTTTCTTTTCATTTATGTCATTTTGTTATGCTTCTTACATTTGTACAATAGGATAGTACAAAGTACTGTGGTCTTATTATTCAATGGAAATATGTGCTTTCAGGGATCATTTGCTGTCTAGAACTCTATTTACAAGTAGTTATGAACAGATTGTACTTTACTGTTAAGGTTGATGTGGTTGCAAGGCAGCATTTCAGAAAAAGGAGAGTTTTAAATATCATGCTTGGAAAAGATCTGAAGGATATTTAAAATGCTGATGTCTAATAAATAACTATTTTAATGCAAATATCATTTTAAAATTGTTTATATTTTGTTTTCTTTCTTTAGTATAATAAATATTAGTCATGATCTCTTTCAAGAGACTACTTAGAATTTTAGGCAGATAAAAGCAATTATCTTAATTAACCTCTAGAGAACATATAGTGTATTTAAATACATATGTATGATAAAACTTTGCTAATTTAGATCAGACTCCTTTGAAAGTCCAAATGTGGTATGCACACAGGTTGAGTAGAAATTCACTTTTTTTTTTTTTTTCTTTTTTGAGAGATGGGGACTTACTGTGTTGCTCAGGGATCCTCCAGCCTCAGCTTCCAGAGTAGCTGGGACTATAGGCACACTCTACCACACCCAGCTCCAAAGTTCACTTCTATATTGACTTTGTGTAGAGCAACTTGCTTAACAAATTGATCGTTACACATACATTTTGAAAAATATGTTTAGCCTTGCTAAGAGAAAAACAAAAACTTTCAAAGAATCATTAAGCAATTTTAGTTGATTTTTTTATACAAACAGTATACTATTTATAGTATCTAGCATAATTTCTTTGTATATGCTCATTTTTGTAACAGTACAAGGCTGAATGAGGGAAACAGATAATAGAGAAATAGCGAGCTGACTGAAAGACATATTAGAATAGTTTCTTAACTCTATTTGTACTTTCCAGTATGGTAGCCAGTAGTGATGTGTAGCTGTTGAACACTTGAAATGTGGCTAGTCTGCAGTGAGATGTACTGTAAGTGTAAAATAACACACCACAGTTTGAAGACTTGATGCAAAAAGAAAGAATGTAAAATATCTCATTAATAACTGATGTGTATTGCTCTGTTGAAATAATGTTTTAGAAAGTTCAGTTAAAATATATTATTAAAAATCATCTTTTTGTTTTTAATATGACTACTATGAAATTTAAAATTATATATGTGCTTGCATTTCTGGATAGGACTATTAGACAGCACTGATCTGTATGATCTTAAACATTACAATACAATTATATATTGGATAACCACAGCTTAGCTTGTGTTCTAAAAGGGGTTCAGATGTTGTACCTGTCTTGGCCTCATTTTATATTTTGACCTCATGTTGTACCTGTCTTGGCTTTCTTTATATTTTTCTCTTATTCAGCCTTAGTCCAGTTTGAGAGCTGCTGTTAGTGCCCCAGCATAAGATTCTCTTCTTAATCCTCATAATATTTTAAGATGATTTCATCTTCATTCCTCTAGAGGTCACAGGCTTTGGCAGTCATTCCCAAAGAGAATATGAATAATACTAGGTGTTTCAAAGAAGTGAAATCTGTGGTCTAGCCACCTTTTAGATTCCCCTTTCTCTGAAAGGAAGGCTTTTGCCTGACAGTATTGTCAAAATCTGTAACTTACAGTTCACTTTCAAAAACCCTTCCCCTTTTCCTACCGGAAAGCATATACAACAACAGGGAAAATAAAAGAAAACAGCATAAATGGCATTTTCAGATGGCAGAAAAAAGTCTACAAATCCCAAAGTGCTGCTTAATGTGATTGAAAGCCAGCAGAGCCATGGGTGAAACAGCACTGTGGGGCAGGTTGCTGAGGGGCCAGTGCGGTGACAGATTTCAGAAAGCATCAGCACTAAGGGACTACCTAAAGGCCCGGCACCAGCACTGAAGACCAAAGGCTGGAGCTGTAGCCACTGTGGTTAAAGCTGAGATCTGGCATTAGACAATAGTCACTTAGGCAAGAGAAGGAGGAGAAACAGAAGGTGTAGGAAAGTATCTAGCAGGATCAGATCTCAGCCAGCAAACAGAAATACGTTTTCTGAAGTTCAGGGATCATCTTGGCAAGTGGGGCTGTTACTCCTGGGACAGTGGTCAGTGAGGTAACTAGGCAACCGAGGGGGAGCTGAGCTGGCTGCAGAAGCCCTCCTGGACCTGGTAATGCAAAAAACTAATGTGAAAAAGATAGTTTCTCACTGTGGCATGGAAAAGAGAGCCTTGAAGATTAGAAAAGGCAGCCTTTATCCCTTTCTCCCCCAACCCTTCCCTCACTGGAACATCCTCCCTGGTCCAGGAAAATCTGATCTTTTCAACCATAAGCTACAAA
Organism: Ateles fusciceps; assembly: GCA_036589455.1. Taxonomy (NCBI): domain Eukaryota; kingdom Metazoa; phylum Chordata; class Mammalia; order Primates; family Atelidae; genus Ateles; species Ateles fusciceps. The sequence goes on from JAZHEH010000065.1 coordinate 42,557,923, forward strand.
GTATATTCATACGGCATCAATTTAAACATACAATTAAAACAGGGAGAAAAAAACACATGAGAAAGAAGCATCCTGGCAGATAAAGTCTTCCTTGGTCCACCCCTCAAACCTGAGTGCACTAGTCCTTCTACTTGTCTACTTACTATGTCGAGTCTTGGATCTTGATTTTTTTGGTTTCTTTTACTAAGACATAATATTTCGAAGAGTAGACTCTGTTGTTCCAGCACAAAATGTAGTATCTATATCCTAGAAGGCCTTTTGTACTTTAGAGATGGTGTGAATGCTTTAGGCAATAGCATTTGTGATGATTGAAAAATGATTGCCATCAGTCTCTCTAGATTAGAAAAAAGTGGTCTCAAAAGTGGTGGATTTTTTACAGTTTGCCTTTTTTTTTTTTAATGTTAGGGAAGCTGTGAAGTGTATTTATTACTGCCAAATTCACCTACTCAAGGCTGCTTTATGCATAGTTTGTGGCATCTACCCATGAGTTTCAGGTAGGGAAACAGGCACTGATATTAAGGATCCCAGATAGTTTGCTGACTTTGAAGCATTAAATGGGTAATTACCTGTTCAATTTTCTTCTGCCTTTTTCCTTAGGAGACTTCATAGATTGAAAGCACAAAGAACCAAGTGTAATAGAGTTCAAATTTTTTCTAAATAGCATATTCCTTTTAGGTGAAAGCTCAAGACTTATATACTCATTCCTCACAGCCCCACCACTCCACCCCCAAAAGAATAAAAGCATACTCCAAATTGCATGTAATTTTAGGCAGTTTGAAGATCCTTTAAAGCTTCTCCATGGGCCCTGAGTTAAAAACGCCTGCTTTAAAGAGTATACCTTTTTTTTCTCTTCACACAGTTAAATCTTTGGGACTTCTTTCTAGAGGGTCAGTAAGGCAGGCCCTGGGTTTCTGATGTGATCTTTTCAGTTAGTTATATTTAAAATTGGACTTAAGATTTACTCATCATCTGATTGACTGATACAGTAAAATGTAAATGGTTGTTAGTGTTTTGCTTATTAATTGCTTGACAAATTTTTGGCTACTATCTAAAACATTTGCCAAAATTTCTCAAATCGTCAATGCTAAGCCTAATTCATCACTGCTAAGCTTAATTCATCACCTTCTTCCTCTTTAAAGGAATTGACTTCTCTTTGTGTAATCATATTGATTTAATAACAGGTATTTTAATGTCTTCGTCATTTGATGAAGGATTGGCAGACCGAAATATATACCAACTTGTTATTATTTAGAGTTACAGAATAATGATTCATGTGATAGGTTTTTGCCAGTTTTTAAAGTATGTATAGAAATACCTAATGTAGATGATGGGGGGATGGGTGCAGCAAACCACCATGGCACATGTATACCTATGTAACAAATCTGCACATTCTGCCCATGTACACCAGAACTTAAAGTGTGATTTAGAAAATAAAAAAAAATAAAGTATATATAAAACCACGTATGAGTGAATTTTTATGTAGGTAATTTAATTCCAACTGTGTCAAGCTAAGTTAAAGAAGTTATAAAACATTTATTTGTGTCTTTTAGACATAAAAAGTTGTTTCACTTGATTTTAAGCTTCCTTGATATTTGCCCAAGTTACATTTTTACCTTGTAAAATAGTTGAAACGAGCGTACCATTTTCAGGTATTATAGTAGAATTCTATTTTGAAAAAGTACTAGTCAAAAGAGTCTTTTTTCTAACTTTCAGATTGCTGCTTGGAATCATTTAAATTACAGAATCATATTAATGTGCCTATGTTACCTGATATCTAACAAGGAATCTGTTAGTGCTGTTTCTTATTTACAGTGCCAGTTCTTTGTATATCTAAGTTGTTTATATATAATAGATAAATTTATAGTGTCTTTTTTTTTCTCACTAGCCATGTGTTTTATCTAATAGTAGATTTACCTTGTAAATAAAATACAGAGGCACCTCTATTTTCTTGTAAAATTTGTCTGATCTCAAAGACAACACCTCACTTTACCTCATTTTGCCACCAAATAGAGTTTTTTCTAACCAAAAAAGCACTTAAGTTCATTGATGACATGCTCATCCCGTTGATGTTCATATTCATCCTAAGACTTGTCTCATGATGCTTGCTTGCTGCTGCTGATTCTCTCATCTTAATTTTCTTTTAAAGTCATGAGAACAACTTTTGTGTTTTTGGAGTCAAGGAATATTGGCAGATTCAGTCTCTGCTTGGCTTGTTAACTGTAGTCTCTTTATTGTTGGGACCTCTTACGGTATTCTACTGATTTCGCTTTCCTTCTCTACTCTCCATTCTTCCTACTCCCTTCCAAGTAATTCACATATAATCACATTAGACTCCTGAAACAGAGGTGTTAGCCTTAGAGAGGTTCTTTTACATACCAACCCCATTTTGAGTATCACCTGCTAGAAAGTGAAAGGAGACTCTGAGTTTGTGAGTTCCATAATAATAACAACCAACCTTTAGAAAATGAAGTGGAAAATTGCAGTCTGATCATAGCGATAAATTCACTTTGTCTCTGCTGACCACAGTCAGAACATTTTCAAAGTGATGTTTGTTGACTGTTATACCACAGATGACTTCAGATGTTTTAGTACCAGTTAAGGATGTAATACCACAGCATTTAAAAATTTTGCGTGAATACCTCGGGTTTCTTTTTCTAAAACTAAATTAAGGAAGAATTTTAGGAAGCTGTTAAGCTTCTCCATTACATATTTCTATTTATGCTTCATCTGTCATCTCATTTATAGGAATCCTTCCTTAAATTTCCCTAAGACCAGGCAATCTTTATCTTGTTCAGATCATGTCAGAACTTGAGCTGTCAGCTTTGGTTTTGCATATCAAAATGTTTTAAGGAAAAGTAATCTACATATAAGTTTGCTTCATATTCTTTCACTAAAATATCTATATTACATTTTTCAAGTATATTTTAGACTGACTTTATACCACTGGTTAGTTTTTCTACAAGGAGATATGTGTTATTTTTTGCTTGTCTTGCTTTTCCTTATTTACCAAGCTACTGTTGATCACCTGCTATGTGTCAGAGGCTTGGGATTATGATATAAAATGTTTTATGATGACACTTGACAACCTTTGATAAGAGACTCTTAAAAATATGAAAACTTTTATCGGTGGTTTCAATGTTGAGTTATAGTGCATCTAAAGGAATTCCATAAAACCAGCATTTTAGTGTTAGGGTTCAGAAGTCTTTCGTAATGAGGAGACTACTGTACTACATGGTTCATGTAAGCCTGTAGTCAAATTTGCCAGTTTTTTTTTTTTTGTAAGGTTTCTTATAGTTTACTTCAAACTTGCTGCCTCTTTAAGATAATGAGCTCCTAAGAGTAGGGAGTTCTACCTGGTTAAGAGTCTGACATATACTATAAATAATGTATAATATGATTGATTACTAGATGATTCAAATTCCATGAAGAGGGAGAAGATGGGAAAGAGCCAAGATGATTAGAAATTTGGCCTAGTTTTTCTTTCCTGTTGTTGCCTTTCTCTTTTTTTCTCTATTTTCCTTTTTAAGAAGCAGACTATGTTGATTGAAGATACTCTCTGAAGAGATTGGTTAGAGCTCTTCAGGCCGAAACTGATTTTATCACTTAGATTTGATTATGTTCTGGGAGATTAATTATCCTTAACCAAATTTCTTAATTATTATTATTTAATGAATTGGGGAGTATCCATGATTTATTAAGTGAAAAAAATTAGGATGCTAAATAAAACATTGTGTATCTTCCCATTAGGTTAACACACACTTAGATAAAGCTTTCATGTCTCTTTGAGCATAAAGAAGAGTGAAATGATTCACTCCCATCTTGATCATATTGAATATCATAGGAAGAAAGAAGATTATTAATAGTTGCATTACATGCCTTTCATTGTTTGGCTTGTTATGGACAGGCATTACTCTGGTAATTAAATAAAACCCAATAAAATACATAAAATTTAAACAAAACGCAGCAACAAAACAAAGGATTGAAGTCTGTTTCTTTTAATATAAGCAGTCACATTGGCCTCTATGCAAGTTTGTCTATTTAGAACACAAATATTGTGATATATTAGAAAGGAAGGCAAAGCTTGCCAAGCCTTAAGGTTGGTCCTGGTTTATCCTTTCTCAAAACAAGGTACGTAATAATCTACATTAGCTAAACTGAGAGATGCCGTATTAGTGATTCTTTCCAGATAAAGATCCTTTCTAAAGTGGTTCGCCAGCTTCTCCTGGAAGGAATTGTGGCATTGCTCAAGCTTGCTTGCTTATTTATTTATTTATTTTTATTTTTCCGTTATTTTTTCAACTTTTATTTTAGATTCAGAATGTACATGTGTAGGTTTATTACCTGGGTATATTGTTTGATGCTGAGGTTTGGGGTATGGCGTATCGCATCACCCAGGTACTGAGAATAGTACCCAACAGTTTTTCAACGCTTACCCCCCCTCTTCTTCCTTTCTTTAGTAGTCCCCCATTGTCTATTGTTGCTATCTGTATGTCCATGAGTACCCAGTGTTTAGCTCCCACTTAGAAGAACCTGCGTATTCTGTTCCTGTGTTAATTCTCATAGGATAATGGCCTCCAGCTATATCCATATTGCTGCAAAGGACATGATTTTGTTCTTTTTTATGGCTGTGTAGTATTCCATGGTGTGTGTGTACCACATTTTCTTTATCCATTTTACCATTGTTGGGCACCTAGGTTGATTCCACATCTTTGATACTGTGAATAGTGTCACAGTGAACATGCAAGTATGTGTGTCTTTTTGGTAGAATGATTTGTTTTCTTTGGATATATCCTCAGTAATGGAATTGCTGGATCAAATGGTAGTTCTGATTTGTGTTCTTGGAGAAATCGCGAAACTGCTTTCTACAGTGGCTGAGCTACTTTACATTCTTCCCAAGTGTAGAAGCATTTCCTTTTCTCCATAGCCTTGCCAGCATCTGTTGTTTTCTGACTTTTTAAGTAATAGTTATTCTCACTTGTGTGAGATGGTATTTCATTGTGGTTTTGATTTGCATTCCCTGATTATTAGTGATGTGGAGTATTCTTTCATATGTTTGTTGGCTGCTTCTATGTCGAATTTTGAGAGGTCTCTGCTCATACCTTTTGCCCATTTTTTAAATCAGATTATTTGTTTTTTGCTTGTTCAGTTGTTTAAGTTCTTGATATGTTGGGATCTGACAGGCAGACCCCCATCTAATGATGGATGAATAAATTCACTCAGACACAGAATACAGTGAAAGAGCGGGCGGGGTGTCTGGGCCATTCACTGGAAAAAGTTAACGACCACCAGCCCTGTGCTGGCCTTCCAGGCCTTTATTCAGCACATATTAAATAACAAAGGCTTTGAGTCAACACCACTAGAGGGTTAAGATTAAAGGCCACGTTCCCAGACCTAAAGTAGACACCATTGTGGCTAATAAATTTCTGCCGTCGACCTCCCCCCGCCCCCGCCCCCCCAGGTAGGAGGCAGTCAAGTGCAGATGGGCAAAGGTTGGTCTTAGGACAACAAGCCATTTAGATAAACTCCTTTGCATTCCCCTGTTAACTGCCCTATGCTTCAAGCCTCAAGATCAAAGAACCAGCCCATTCTTGCCTGAAGCTATGTAAACCACCTGGCCTTCCAAGGGGGTTTTGTGACTGTTTCCTATAACTATCTCTAGTAGTTTTCCCTTAATATTTTTGCCACCACCCTGACTGAACTTCCACAACTGATAGATTCTGGATATTAGAACTTTGTTGGATGCATAGTTTGCAGTATTTTCTTCCATTCTGTAGGTTGTTTACTTTGTTGATAGTTTCTTTTGCTGTGCAGAAGCTCTTTAGTTTAATTAGGTCCCACTTGTCAATTTTCGTTTTTGTTGCAATTGCTTTTGAGAACTTAATCATAAATTCTTTACCAAGGCCAATATCTAGAATGGTGTTTCCTAGGGTTTCTTCTAGGATTCTTATAGTTTGAGGTTTTACATTTAAGTCTTTAATTCATGTTGAGTTAATTTTTGTTTATGGAAGATAGGGGTCTAGTTTCATTCTTCTGCATATGGCTGGCCAGCTTTCCCAGGACAGTATATTGAATAGGGAGTTCTTTCCTCATTGCTTATTTTTGTCAACTTTGTCAAAGATTAGGTGGCTGTAGGTGTGCAGCTTTATTTGAGTTTTCTATTCTGTTTCACTAGTTCACGTGTCTGGTTTTGTACCAGTATCATGCTGTTTGGTTATTGTAGCCTTATAGTATAGTTTGAAGTTGGATAATGTGAAGCCTTCAACTTTGTTTTTTTTGCCTAGGATTGCTTTAGCTATTCAGGTTCTTTTTTGGTTCCACATGAAGTTTAGAATAGTTTTTTCCTAATTCGATGAAAAATAACAAGTAGTTTGATAGAAATAACATTGAATCTGTAGATTACTTTGGGCAGTATGGCCATTTTAATGATATTGATTCTTTCAGTCCATGAGCGTGGAATGTTTTCCATTTGTTTTTGTCATCTGTGATTTCCTTTAGCCATGTTTTGTAGTTCTCCTTGTAAAGATCTGTCACCTCCTTGGTTAGATGTATTCCTAGGTTTTTTTATGTGTGTTTTTTGTGGCTATTGTAAATGAGATTTTGTTCTTGATTTGGCTCTCATCTCAAACATTACTGGGTGTATAGAAATGCTACTGATTTTAATACCTTGATTTGTATTCTGAAACTTTACTGAAGCCCAAACTTATTAAAACAATGTCTGTACAGAATGATTGTTAGAAACAAAGAGCCAGACAAAGTGAGGTTTGATTACCACTTGTACTTCTTAAATCTTTGTGCTTGTAGACAAGTTGGTCATTTCCATTAGCTTCCATATCTACTAAATGAGTATAATCATGGGACCTAACTCATGGCATTCTTTAAAAAGATTAAATAACAATCCTAAATTAGTAATACTAAGAGTGTTCAAATTAAATTAATAGCAGAGAGAAAAGCCATGTAATACCAAATTACGCTTAGCACAGGGCCTTGCATATTGAAATTCTCAATACATAATTTTTGTTGTTTCATTTGTAATTATCAGTACTAATTTACAGAAACATATCCTAATATACACTATATATGTAAATATACACATATATAGAATAAAGTACACACAGACACATATATGCTCAGGCCTGCCATTTAGAGCATCCTATTTATAATCTAACTACTCAGGAAATGTAATTAGTTACTGAAAGTTTGCTTTGTGAAAATGCTATCGAAAAGAGTTAGATGATCCTGGAGGACATTTCATCCAGGCTGTAGTAGAAAATTAGGCCTTCCACATTAGTACATACTTTTCTAGCATCCACGTTACTCATCTTTGCTAATTACATCAGTGAGTCTCTGTCTTCCCCTCACCGTCTGCCTCTTTCTTCTTCTTGTTTCATACCTAACATTCATATATACATTCTTCTTTCATGCATATACCATATGAACTCTGACAAATTTATATTTTTGAACTCTTGTTTGTCATTAACCATGAACTTCAATATTTTATTTCTTTCCTTTTTAATATCATGTGTTTGCTGAACATGTATTCCTTTGTCTTTTAATGCATTAAACTAATTTAAATATCAATTAAGCATATATATTATTTCATTGAATCCTCAAAGCATCTTTGTGAAGTAAGTCATATCCATTTGTTTAACAAAAATACTGAGGTTAAAGAGGAGTTAAATGAGTTGCCTGAAGTTACATAGTTAATAAGCACCACAGTTAGGAATCTGGTCTACTCTGTGATTTCAGGCCCACCTTTCCACAGCATCACAAGAACCTGAACAGAAAGGTCCTAGAAATCCCCATTTATGAATCATCTCTCTAGGATGGATTACCTCTATAAATAGGTTCACTTTATAGTGATTTTTAGTTGACTCAACTTCATAATAACCTTTCCTGATATTGTAACCACCCCTTATTAACTGGCATAATGGAAGAAAATTATAGATTACAGATCCTTGAGAAAAGAAAGAAAAATAGTGTCGCAGGTAGGATGGTATCTAATAATTGGAGGACAGCTTTAGTAAGGAGGATATGAGGAAGGAAAGCTGAGAATATATGTCTAGAAATAACAGGTGAATTGAAGGGTGGATAAACCTGGAGGTCAAGACTAGATATTCCTCATTCAATTAGAAATGAAAGTTTGTTTGGGGAGTGAGTAAAGAAAGGGATGAATATCGATGAGAGATATGGAAACTTGGAGAAAGGAGGCAGTCTGGAACAATTTTTGTGGGAACCTAAGCACTGAATCAAGCACAGAAATGATGTGTTCAAAGTTGTTGCTAGCCTTGTGCTTTAGGAGTAGATTTTTTTGGTCATTTTTTATTGTGATAAAATCCATGAATCATGAAATTTACCATTTTAACCATTTTTTTTTTGTCATGACAGCCAACCATTCAGCATTTAAACCATTTTCAAGTGTACAAATCAGTGGCATTAAGTATGTTATTAATCTTCCGCCACTATTTCCATTGCCCATTTCCAGAACTTTCTCATCATCCCAAACAGAAACTTTGTAGCCATTAAATAGTAAATCCCATTCTTCTCTCTTCTTCGCCCCTGGTAACCACTGTTCTGTTTTCTGACTTTGTGAGTTTGCATATTCTGTATATCTCATATAATTCAAATCATACAATATTTGTCTTTTTGTGTCTGGCTTATGTCACTTAGCATAATGTTTTCAAGTTTTGTCCATATTGTAGCATGTCAGAATGTCATTCCTTTTAAGGCTGAATAGTATTCCATTGTATGTGCCTATCACATTTTAAAAATCCATTGTGGCCGGGTGTGGTGGCTCACACCTGTAGTCCCAACACTTTGGGAGGCCGAGGTGGGCGGATCATGAGGTCAAGAGATCGAGACTATCCTGGGCAACATGGTGAAACCCCGTCTCTACTAAAAAATACAAAAATTAGCTATGCGTGGTGTCGTGCGCCTATAGTTCCAGCTACTCGGGAGGCTGAGGCAGGAGAATTGCTTGAACCCAGGAGGCGGAGATTGCAGTGAGCCGAGATTGTGCCACTGCACTCCAACCTGGTGCCTGGCGGCAGAGCAAGACTCTGTCTCAAAAAAAAAAAAAAAAAAAATTTTTTTTTGTGTTTGTTTGTTTGCTTGTTGAGACAAGGTGTCACTCTGTTGCCCAGGCCTAAGTGCGGTGACACGATCATGGCTCACTGCAGCCTTAACCTCCCTGGGCTCAAGTGATCCCTTTACTTGAGCCTACTGAGTATCTGGGACTACAGGTGTGTGCCTGGCTAATTTTTTATTTTTTATTTTTTTGTAGAGACGAGGTCTTGCTATGTTATTCAGGCTGACTTTAAACTCCTGGCCTCAAACAGTCCTCTCAACTCAGCCTCCAAAAATGCTGGGATTACAGGGATGAGCCACTGTGAAAAATTTATTATTGATAGGCATCTGAGTTGTTTCTACCTTTTGGCTATTGTGAAAAATGCTGCAGTGAACATTGGTGTACAATATAATCAATTTTAAAACTAGATTAATTTTATGGAATTACTGTTTTAATTATTGTTTCATACTATTTAAATCATTCTGAAAGTCTGATAAATTTGTGTGAGGAAAAGAGAGTATTATATGACTACTTTTCACATTTTTGCTGAGCACATGCTAAGATCGTGATGATCATAACCTGCGTCAAGAATTCATACCAGTCATCTAGTAGAATGGAAAAGTATTATTATTATTAGATTTCCATCTCACTTTTTGGGAATAATCTAATTAGTTTCACCATGAGGATAAGTGGGTCTTTAAGTCACTTACAGAGGGTGATCCTAGTCAGCTAGGTAACAGTTTATATTTATGGTTTCAAGGCATTTTAGAGTGTGCATACTGCATAGCATTGCCAGCACTTTGCACTGAGAGTGACTTTATTAATGGACACCTCATGCTTTCTCCTATTATCAGCTCAGCACATGAGATTCTAGAACTTTGTCTTGGATGCTTAGAACTTAGTCATGTTATGGAATGTTAGCTTTTTTTGTCTTTTTAACCAAGCAAGAAATTAACTTTTAACTTTTAGTTGAACAGCGCATATATCTAGGATAAGTGTCGTAATTTATAAACAAAAAACTTAAGATAGACAATTTAGCCTTCTAGTTAATTACTTTTAAATTTGAAGTAGTTAAAATAGTTTTATTATATATTATTAGTATGAATGTGTTTGGAGCTGAAATCAAAAGAAAGGATAAAATGTAATAGTTCAAATATTTTACATGAGATAGCTAAGTAAAAAGTTCCTTCAAGGCTTTTACAAATGATAGCTAGACAGTAATTATTCTGTTTGAACATAAGAATATAATGACTCAGTTAAGGTAAGAACTATTAAGCTATCTCAGTAGCCTGATTTATATTTATACAGTCATGAAATGATAAGGAAAGATAGCTAGTAATTTTTCATAGCTAGCAATGAGAAAATATTTCAATACCTACCAAAATTCATACACACACATATGCACACACACACACACACACACATTTTCGATATAGGGTCTTACTCTGTCACCCAGGCTAGAGTACAGTCATGCAGTCTCGGCTGACTGCAACCTCTGCCCTCTGGGCTCAAGCTGTCCTTCCACCTCAGCCTCCTGAGTAGCTGGAACCATAGGCATGCACCACCACACCCAGCTTGTGTGTGTGTGTGTATTTTTAGTAGAGACAGCATCTCACCGTGGTGCCCAGGCTGATCTCGAACTCCTGAGCTCAATAAATCTGCCCACCTTGGCCTCCCAAAGTGCTGGGATTACAGGTGTGAGCCACGGCATCCAGCCCAAAATTCATATTTTAATAAAAGGGATGTATATCTAATATTTACTAAAGGAGTATTAAAGTTAAAATTAATATCCGATATAGTAAAGACCAATTTAACTTACATTCTATAAGTGAGATACCAGGTGATCTTTGTATTTTGGTTATAGTTCATGTTTCCGTCAGCATTTTGTAGAGAGTTCTATGAAGCTGATCTTATCCTTGAAATTTAGAATTGCCATAATTCTTTTTGATGTGGAATATAACAATCTCAGTCTTTCTGGGATCTGTAATTTCAAAAACAACATTTTTCTTTTTGATTGATCATAGCTATTATTGGAACAGCTGGTAACATGTGACATAGTACTGTAATTTAGACTGAAAATTGATTTGTAAATTATATCTGCTCAGCTTAAATTTCTGTGTTTCTAGTCTCCAGAGCATCTTTTGTACTTCTTTTTTATGCAGAAACGGCTTCTTAACATAATGTTCCTACATTTTCCCATGGGAAGAGGAAAACTCCATGGTCAATTTTCTTGTCTGAAGTATTAAAAAGAAACTCTTTACATAAAAATAGAGAAGCAAAGTAAGATTCAGAATTTCCAACGTAGGAAATAAACATTTTATTCCATTTAACCGTTTAACAAATGCACTTTACACATTTGTGTGTGTGTGTGTGTGTGTGTGTGTGTGTGTGTGTGTGTATGTGTGTGTACATGTACTTCAGCATTTCTGTTCATCCTGAGGTCAGTGTCAAGGAGATGAGAATTTAGGAATATGATGATTCAGAAGATTTCAGTTTTGAGACTAATCCCCACATAAATCATTCTCCCCTCTCTTCTTTTGTAGGTAAAAGTAAGCCATAGAATAATTCTTAGGATCATTAGATAACAAGTTAGATAGGGAATTATTATGTATTTAATGATTTCCCTGTTAAAATTCACTTTTGAAATACTTACATAACTATTCAAATAATAAATCAACTAACTATCCATTTAGAATGATCAGGAAGGATCTAGAGATTTTTTTATTGTAAATTGGCAAATTGTCATTACAATTACAATATTTATGAGGTACAAAGTGATGTTTTATGTACACAAAGTGGAATTATTAAATCAAGCTAGTTGACATTCTTCACCTCACATTTTTTTGCAGTGAGCACATTTGAAATTGGTTGTCTTAGCAATTTTGAAATGTATAATACACTGTTGTTAACTGTAGTTGTTATGTTGTGCAGTATATCCCAAAAACCTTTTTCTTCCTGTCGAATTGAAACTGTACCCTTTGATCAACATCTCCTTATTTCCCCCATCCCTAGCCTTTGGCCACCACCAACCATTCAGCTCTCTTCTTCTACGAGTTAGATTCTTTCAGTTCCACATGTGAAAACATGCAGTATTTGTCTTTCTGTGCCTGCCTTACTTCACTTAGCATAACATTCTCAAGATTCTTTTATGTTGTCACAAATGACAGAGTATCTTTCTTTAAAGGCTAAATAATGTTCCATTGTTTACGTATACCACATTTTCTTTATCCATTCATCTGTCTATGGACATTTAGATTGATACCATATGTTGGCCATTATGAATAGTGCTGCAGTAAACACAAGAGTACAGATATCTTTTTGACATACTGATTTCAAATCCTTTTGATATATACCCAGAAGTGGGATTGCTGGATCATATCATAATTCTACTTTTAATTTTTGGAGGAACCTTCATATAGCTTTCCATATGCCTGTACTAACTTACATTCCCACCAGTAGTATACAAAGGTTTCTTTTTTCCACATCCTGACAGACACTGATTATCTTTTGTAGTATTGATAATGTGGTGGTATCTCATTATGATTCTAATTTACACTTACCTAATGCTTAGTGATATTGAACAATTTTTCATATACGTATTGGCCATTTGTATGTTGTCTTTTGAGAAATGTCTATTCAGGTTCTTTGCCTATTTTTAAATCAGATTGTTTTCTTGCTTTTGAGTTTTTTTGAGTTTCTTATATGTTTTGGATATTAATTCCTTATCACATGTATGGCTTACAGATATTTTTTCCTAATCTGTAGGTTGTCTCTTCTCTCTGTTGTTTTCTTCGCTGTGCAGAAGGATTTTAGTTCGTTGTAATCCCATTTGTCTATTTTTGTTTTTGTTGCCTGAACTTTTGGGGTCAAATTCAAAAAATCATCACCCAGACCAGTGTTGTGTAACTTTTTATCTATTTTTTCCTAGTAGTTTTACAGTTTCAGGTCTTTTATATTTAAGTATTTGTCTTTTTTTGTTTGTGCTGCTGTAACGAGATACCACAGACTGGGCAATTTATAATGAACAGAAATGTTTTCTCAGAGTTCTGGAGGCAGAGAAGTCCAGAGGGGGGTTTGGTATGTTAATCAAGGGGCTAGTATGTGATTAGGGCCTTTGTGCTGGGCCATCCAGTGGTGGAAGGGAGGAGAAAGAGAGAAACTCTGTCAAAAATCAATTGACCATAAATATCTGGGTTCATTTCTGAGCTGTCTATTCTCTTCCGTTGGTCGGCATGTCTGTTTTTATGCCAGTACCATGCTGTATATATTATTATAGCTTTGTTATACAGTTTGAAATTAGGTACTGTGATACCTCACACTTTATTCTTTTTGCTCAAAGCTGCCTTGGGTAGTCAGGGTTTTTTGTAGTTCCATAGGAATTTTAGAAGTTTTTTTTCTATTTCTGTAAAAAATGTCATTGTAATTTTGATAGGGCTTGTATTGAATCTGTAGATCACTGGGTAGTATGGACATTTTAACAATATTTATTCTTATAATCCATGAACAAGGAGTATCTTTCCATTTATTTGTGTCTTCTGTTTCTTTCATCAGTGTTTTATAATTTTTAATATGTAGGTCTTTCACCTTCTAAATATATTTCTAAGCATTTTATTCATTTTTTGTAAATATTATAAATGGGATTGTTGATTTCAGTTTTGGGTTGTGTGTTGTTAGGATATAGAAAAGCTACTGATTTTTGTGTGTTGATTTTATATTCTACAACTTGACTGTATTTGTTTGTTTGTTCTAACAGGGTTTTTTTTTTGTTTTGTTTTGTTTTTTTTGGTGGAATCTTTATAGCACTCTGTATATAAGATAAGCAAATATCAACAGTTTTACTACTTCCTTTCCTATTTGGATGGATGCCTTTTCTTTCTTTCTCTTGCCTAATTGCTCCAGCAAGGACTTCCAGTACTGTGTTGAAGAGAAGTGGTAAGAGTCGTCATCTTTGCCTTGTTCTTGATCTTAGAAGAGAAACTTTCAACTTTTTATTATTGTATATAATGTTATCTGTTGGCTTATCAGATGTGGCCTTTAGTATGTTGAGGTGCATTTCTTTCATACCAATGTTTTTTCAGAATTTTTTTTTTTATCATGAAAGGATGTTGAATTTTGTCAAATTCTTTTGCCATAGCTAATGAGATGATCATATGAGTTTTCCTCATTTTGTTAATGTAGTTTATCACATTTATAGACTTGTGTATGTTTAACTGTCCTTTCAGTCCTGGGATAAATCCCACTGATTGTGGTGTATGATCCTTTTAATGTGCTGTTGAATTTGGTTTGCTAGTATTTAGGTGAGGATTTTTGCATTTATATTCATCAAGGATATTAGTCTATTGTTGTCTTGTAATGTCCTGTCTGGCGTTGGTATCAGGGTAATGCTGGCTTTGTTTAAAGAGTTTGGAAGTATTTTCTCCTCTTGGATTTTTGGGAAGAGTTTGGTAGTCTTATTAGTTCTTTAAATGTTTGGTAAAGATCACCTTGAAGCCATCAGGTTCAGGGGTTTTCTTTGATGGGAGACTTTTTATTACAGATTCAGTCTCCGTACTTTTAACTGGTTTGTTGTAATTTTCTGTTTCCTTATGATTCAGTTCTGATAGATTGTATGTGTCTAGGAATTTACCCATTTCTTCTAGGTTATCTAATTTATTGGCATATGGTTCATAATAATCTCTTATGATCCTTTGTATTTCTAAGGTATCAGTTGTAATATCTCTTCTTTCATTTCTGATTTCATTTATTTGAATCTTTTTCTTTCTCAGTCTAGGAAAGGTTTTGCCAATTTTGTTTATCTTTTTAAAAAATCTAGTCTTAGTTTCGTTGATTTTGTTTTTCCTGTTTTCTAGTCACTAATTTTTAAATTTCTGCTCTGATCTTTGTTTCCTTCTTTCTGCTAACTTTGGGCTTAATTTTTCTTTTTCTGTTTCCTTAAGATATAATATTAGGTTGTTTGAGATCTTTCCTTTTTTATACATAGATGTTTATTGGTATAAATTTCCCTCTTAGAACTGCTTTTGCTGCATCTCATCAGTTGTGGTATGTTTCTTTTTGTTTGTCTCGATATTTTTTTGATTGCCCTTTTTATTTAGAATTCTTTGCAGGCTCATTTCGCTGTGTAGTCTGTGAACAGTTGTAGGATTTTTTTTACATATATATATATTTTTAAAACAAAATTTGGGAGATGAAGTCTGTATTGTTTACAGCTTTATTGAGGAATAATTGATTTATAATAAACTGCACATATTTAAAGTGTGCAAGTTAATCAGTTTTTACGTTCGAAATCACTGTTCACAAGATAAGACGATAAACATGTCCATCACCCCCAAAATTTTTCTTGCAGCTGTTTCTAATCTTCCTCTATTTTCCTTCTTCCTTTTTTCCATATCCTCACCCCCTTCTCTGGCAATCATCTACCGTTTATATTCATTTTCTATAAATCTATATCAATGGAAACATACAATATGTGTTTTATTCAGGGAATGTGTCTGGCTTCTTTCAACATTAGATTCATCCATGTTGTTACATTTTTCAATAGTCCTTTTTTTTTTGCTGAGTATTATTTTGTTGCATGACTATATCACCATTTACTTATAATTTACTAGTTAATGGATATTTGAGATATTTCTAATTTTTGACTATTATGAATAAATTGCTGTCAAACTTCGGTACAAGTCTTTTTGTGGACTTACACTTTCATTTATTTAGGGCAGGGGCTGGCAAAGAACAAGATAGCAAATATTTTAGGCCATATAGGCGTGCATGGTTCGTTCTTGCACTGTCGCCTGAGAGCTCCAGGTGGTAAGCCAGGGTAGTCATGGAATGCACTTCATTTGCCTTCTCTCTTTCAGGCACCACTGACTTGCTCTGCCTGTTATTTAGTTTCTGAAAACCATTGTTTTTGTTTGTTGTGTTTGTGGTCTTGTGATTCTATCTTGGTTGAGTCTATACGTTTTAATGTAGTTATGTTTCTTTTTTAAAAGTATAATGTATTTGTATTTAAAATTATTATGCCCAGATAATGTGAGTTTTTGTTTTTATATTTATGCAGCTCTATACTAAGAAGGGGATGAATGATTTTAAGATTACCTGGAAGCTCATCTCTTAAAATATTCATCTATCACTATTAAAATATGTTAATCTATCAATTAATATTATATCCCTTGTGTAGGAGTCAATCTGTCCCTCTTACTGATTGCTTATGTTGGTTTTTTCTTTGTGCTTTTTGTATTAGTTATTACAACCTTTTATATTATGAAATATAATACCCATATAGGAAGTTCATAAAACATAAATGTACAGCTTATTGAAATTTTATGTAACTAATACCTATTTAATCACTACTTAGGGCAAAAAAATAATATTGCCATCATCCTAGAGGCCTATCATGCCTTTTTCCAATCACAATTTTCTCCCACCCAAAGATAGCCACTATCCCAACCTCTGTGGTTTTTACTTCTTTGCTCTTCTTTATGCTTTTACTACTTAAGTAGTCATCTGTAAAATTAGTGTTTGGTTTTGCCTGGTTTTGATCCTTACATAAATATAACTGTATTAGTTTGTTTTCGCATTGCTATGAAGAACTACCTGAGACTGGGTTATTTATAAATAAAAGAGGTTTAATTGACTCATAGTTCAGCAGATACACAGGAAGCACGCCAGGGAGGCCTCAGGAAACTTACAATCATGGTGGAAGGCAAAGAAGAAGGAGGCAGGCCTTACATAGCTGGAGCAGGAGGAATAGAGAGCAAAGGGGGAGGTGCTACACAGTTTTAACCATATCTCATGAGAACTCACTAGGGGGAATTGAGAACAGCAAGGGGGAATTCCACTCCCATGAGCTGCTCACCTCCCACCAGGCCTCTCTTTCAACACTGGGGATTACAGTTTGACATGAGATTTGGTTGGGAACACAAATCCAAACCGTATCAATAACCTTTGTTCTTTTATGTCTAGCTTTTGTTCAGTATTATGATTTTGAAATTCATTCATAATGTGTGGAATTTATTCCTTTTCACTGGTTTATGATATTATATATAGGCATTTGATGGATACCAGTTTGAGGTGCTTACCAATAATAGCCAAACATACTGCACATGTGCTTTAGGACACATAAATTCACACAAAATTGGAATTGCCAGATCTTAGGGTAGGCACATGTTCAACCTAGGAGATAATGTGTGTTATAAATTTCATCTATTCATTGGCTTCTTTCAGCCTCTAAATGATCTCATTTTAACTTTTAAAAATGTTATTTATTTATTTTTGAGATGAGGTGTCTTACTCTGTCACCCAGGTTGGACTGCAGTGGTATAATCATAACTATTGCAGTCTCAAATTCCTGGGATCAAGCAATCCTCTCGCCTCAGCCTTTCAAGTAGCTGGGACTACAGGTGTGTGCCACTATACCTGACTGACTTCAAACTATATATATTGTAGACATAAGGTCTTGCTACATTGCCCAGGCCAGTCTTGAACTCCTGACCTCAAGTGATCCTCCCACCTTGTTCTCCCCAAGTGCTGGGATTATAGGTGTGAGCCACTGTACTCGACCAATTTTTTTTAAATTTTAAAATAATTTTAGACTTACAGAAAAGTGGCAAAAATATTTCAGAGTATTCCTGTATATCTTTCACATTGCTTCTCCCATTTTTAGTATCTTACCTAACTAGAGAACATTTATTAAAACCTGAAAATAAACACTGATACAATGCTATCAATTTATGTACATTTATTGTTCTAATTTTGCCAATTTCCCCAATAATATGCTTTTTCTCATCTAAGATCCACTACAAGATCCCTTATTACATTTAGTTGTCATGGCTCTTTAATCCAATCTGTGATAGTACTTGCTTCTTTTTTCATGACCTTGATACTTTTAAAAGAATACTGGCTGGTTATTTTGTAGACTGTCAATTAGTTTGGTCTTCCTTTTGCGTTTTTTGGCAAGAACCTATGAAAATGATGCCTTTCTCAGTGCATTATATATTGATAGTGAAGGGGGTGTGTTGATAAACCTTAATACTGGTGATAGTTAACTGTAATTACTTGGTTAAAGTTATTAGCATGGTTTCTCTATTCTAAAGTTGCTATTTTTTTCTTTTTTATTGTTACATGTTTTTCTGGGGGAGA
Source organism: Ateles fusciceps (assembly GCA_036589455.1). Classification (NCBI taxonomy): domain Eukaryota; kingdom Metazoa; phylum Chordata; class Mammalia; order Primates; family Atelidae; genus Ateles; species Ateles fusciceps. Next base: position 42,576,119 of record JAZHEH010000065.1, read on the forward strand.
AACTTTGAGACCATGCAATTATCATGTTTCTCATTAAACATTCATCTTCTAATTTTAATACCTTTTGATGTTTTTAGCTTGCAACAATTATTACTGTGGTGGTTTTAAATTTCTGTTTGGTAAATATTTTAAATATTGGTAAATTTAAATTTTTCTCATTCTTTTTTCATGTATTAAGAGGAATTCTACTGTAAATAAGAACTGTCTCTTTTCATGTATTTATATTGGTACAGACTTTTTAAAAAATATTCATTTATTTTTTATAGAGACAAATTCTCACCATGTTCAACAGGTTGGTCTTGAACTCCTGGCCTCAAGCAATCCTCCTGTCTTGGCCTCCCAAAGTGCTGGGATTATAGATGTGAGCCACCACACCTGGCTTATTGGTATAGACTTAAGAATAGAGTTGAACCTTGAACAATGCAAGTGCCTGGAACCCCTTGCAGTAGAAAATCTGCATGTAAATTTTGACTCCCCCAAAACTTAACTATATTCTAATAGCTTACTGTTGACTGGAAGGCTTACCATTAACATACACAGTCAATCAACATATATGTTGTAGTTATATGTGTTACATACTATAGTCTTATAATAAAGTAAGCCAGAGAAAAGAAAATATTATGAAAATAATAAGGAGGAGAAAAAATAAATATGCTATTTTTTAGGCAAGAGTAGATCATCATGAAGGTCTTCATCCTTGTCATCTTCACATGGTGAAGGCTGAGGATGAGGAGGGCTTGTTCTTGCTGTCTCAGTGAAGAAATCTGTGTATAAGCAGACCTACATGGTTCAAACCCATGTTATTCAAGGGTCGGAGCTTTATTTTATTTTATGGGTTATAATACTATAATTTTATTTTAGTGTTTTGACTTTGACCATTGGGAACTCTTTCACGTTGGCTTCTGTGTCTTTTCAACATGCTTCCATCATTTTTCAGTACTTCCTTACTTTCTAGTACCTCAGGATGTTCCAGAATCTTCTATTTTCTTTTCTCAGCCTAGGAATTAGCTGTTTCTCTAAGAAGCCCTGGTTTCCTTTATTGGTGAATGATAGTTAGAAATAAAAATCTATTCCTACGTGTGGTCATTGCTTCTGGGTGTCATTCCAGGCCCGCTCTGTTGTCAGAGCTAAGAATGTATCATATACTAACAAGCGCCTACATGTATATTTGTATTTATTTTTTCTTCCGTCAGTATATTAAAAGGCATGAGGCCCTACTGATGATCCTAATTCAACATCAAAATATGAATTCTGTCCTTACCCTTTTTTTATTTGTAACTCTTTGTATAGTGAGAAACCGGCATCTCATTATCCATGTTTGTTTGTTAAATCCTAGTATATAAAATATTTTCATAATTACTGACCAGTACCCATATGAGAAACAAGTTTACTAACTCAAGTACAGTGTTTGTCTACAGTTCTGTCTATAGCCTTACAGAATATAGTCAAAATACTGTTTTCTGAAGTTACTTAAATTAGTTCCTTTTCATCCCCATCCCCCTTAATGTATATTATTTATTTGCAATATAATTATTTTCATTCCTTTTTTGGTTCTCTGAACATACTGATTGATTTTGGTGTATGAGACATTGTAATGGTTCTAAGTCCTAACTATATAAAAGAGATTCTCATAAATATGTCACTCTTCACTCATCCTGCTGCCCTAATTTTATTCTCCCATGATTTCTACCTGTTTGCACTTACCCCTTGTGGGAAACCAGTCTCTTTACTTTCTGTTTTAGCCTTCCCATAATTCCTTTGTACAGTGGAACAGATACATGAATGTTTTATACTTTTTCTTTTCTTTTTTTTTTTCTAAGCCTACAGCACCCGGTATTCCCTGATGGTCTCCCATCCAAGTACTAACCAGGCCTGACCCTGCTTAGATTCCGAGATCAGACAAGATCGGGCACGTTCAGGGTGATATGGCCGCAGATTGTTTATACTTTTTCTTTATCCAAAGGATAGCTTACTCTACATATCCTCTCTTGCACCTTCTTTTTCTCACTTAACACAGTAAATATGTCCTGGAAATCATTTCCTGTTGGTAAGTAGAGATTGTTCTCATTTTTTACAGCTGCACATTATTCTATTGTGTGGATTTAACCGTGTCTTACTTAACCACTCTGCTATGTCTGAGCATTTAGGTTGTTCTCAGCATTTTGCAACTGCGAGCAGTGCTGCAGTAAATAGCCTTGTGCATATGTATTTTTTAGTTTTTGGAGGTACATCTTCAAGGACACTGTCAGAAGGAAGATTACTGGGTCAAAAGCTAAGTGCATGTGTAGTTTTGCTAGATGCTGCCAAATTTCCCTCCAGACGGGTTGTACTAGTTTGCATTTCCAGCAGTAGTGTATGAGAGTGTCTGTTTTCCACAGCCTGGCCAGCAGAATGTGTTGTCCATACATTTTAATTTTGCCAATCCGATAAGTGAGAATGGTATCTCAGCACTGTTTTAATTTGCGTTTTTTCTAGTTAGGAGTGAGTTTGAATATTTTTACATATGCTTATTGTCCACGTTTTATATTTTTTGAAACATTTTCCTGTCTGTTCTCAATGTTTAAGAGTTCTTCATGTATTAAAGTTAGTAGCCTCTTTTCTGTGATATATGTTAACAGATATTTTCTCCCAGTTTGTCAGTTATCTTTTGACTTTGTTTATGGTGGGTTTTTTTGCCATGCCATTTAAAAAAATATACATAGTATGATTTACCAACATTTTCTCTTATTTCCTTATTATGTCAAGGTTGAAGAGGAATTCACTCAGGTTTTCTTTTAATACTTGTAAGGTTTCTCCTTTTTTTGTACTTAGATTCCCAATCCATTTAGAGTTTATTCTTGTGACTTGCGTGAAGTTTGGATCTTAGTCTATCTCTTGATAAACATAAATTATTAATGTTTTTTTTTTTTTTTTTTGAGATGGAGTCTTGCTCTGTCGCCAGGCTGGAGTGCAGTGGCGCAATCTCGGCTCACTGCAACCTCTGCCTCCTGGGTTCAAGCGATTCTTCTGCTTCAGCCTCCTGAGTAGCTGGGACCACAGGCGCGTGCCACCACGCCCGGCTAATTTTTGTATTTTTTAGTAGAGACGGAGTTTCACCATGTTGGCCAGGATGGTCTCGATCTCTTGACCTCGTGATCCACCCACCTCGGCCTCCCAAAGTGCTGGGATTACAGGTGTGAGCCACCGTGCCCAGCCAAATTATTAATTTTAATATAGTGAGATATACCAGTATTTTTCTATATGGCATATTTTTATCTGTGTGGATAGCCAGTTACCTTGCATTATTTACGAGAAAGATCATCCTTTCACTGCTGCTCTGCAGTGCCACCTTTGTTATAAATCCACTGCCTATGTGTAGGTCTGTTTCTGGGTTCTTTATTCTACTGACCTACTTGTTTGTCCTAATGTCAGTCACATTTTTGTTATTGCTGAAACTTTATGAGAAGAAGTCTTGATATCTGTTAAGCAAGTCCTCCTACTGTGTTGTTCTTTAGGATAATTTTTTATATTTTTGTTCTTTTGCTTTTCCTCATATATTTTCGAATGAGCTTATGACGTTTCTCATACAAATTCTGTCTAAAGTTTTTAGATTGCATTTAATATTTAGATCAGGTTTAAATATTTTATGTAGTAACAATGTTGTGATTTCCTATCTGTGGACATGTTGTATTCTCTCATTTGCTTAGGTTTCTTAAATTTCTTACAATAATGTTTGATACTTTTATGAATTAAGGTTTTTCACTTCTTTTGTTAGTTTCATTCCTAGATTAAATATTTTTTTTATCATTTCATTTTGAATTGGATCATCCATAGTTTCATTTTTTAACTGCATGTTGCTGGTAATACAATTGCTGTTTTTCTCTAATTGACCTAGTATCCAGGAATCTTATGAACTCACTAATTAATATTTTTTCTGCATTTTTGGGGGGAATATACATACATACATATATATATATGCAGAAAAATATTAAGATTAACATATATATAATACATACATACATATATAGAGAGAAAATGTTTATGAATAATGTGAACTTTTTCCCCTCTAATCTTTAGATTATGTTTTTCTTTGACTTTATTACACTGGCTAGGACCTCTAGTACATTATTAAAGAAAAATGGAGATAGAAGGTGTTTTTGCATTCTTATCCATCTAAAATTTTACAATGTCCTCATTGTTTTCTGTAGAGTTTGTTTATTTACTTAGATCATTTATATAAAATTGAAACAGTTAGCTTCTCTTCCTTGTTTGCTAAGAGTACTTATACAAGGGTGTTTAATTTTTTGAAATACCTTTTCTGCCATTATAACAACATGATCTTTCCCCCCATCCTGTTCCACAGGTAATTATAATGGTGAGTTATTTAATATTGAATGAGTTTTAGAATAAACCCAATTTGATGGTGATACATTGTCTTTCAAAAATTTTTTTATTAGATTTGTTTACTAGTTTTTAAAAAATTTTTTCCCATTTCTTTCCTTCTTTTTCTTCCTTTCCCTCTTCCTTTTTCTTCCCTCTTTCCTCCTTTTCTCTCTTCTTCCTCCCCTCTTCTCCCCCTCTCCTCTCTGCAGTTGGCCTGTATTATATGTTTCCTTTCTTATACTGTCAACATTGCATTTAAAAAAAAGTAATAACTTATTTTTATAGGTTTTTTCCCACACTTATGAAGAATTGAACAGAAATTGTAGAGATTTCCTAGATACCATTTCTCTTTCAGCATACAATTCTCCTTATTATCATGTTGCACTAGTGTGGTACATTTGTTACAATTGATGAACAAATTGGTTGGCATGTTATTATTAACTAAAGTCCATAGTTTCCACTGGGGTTAGCTGTGTTTTATAGTTGTGTGGATTTGGACAAATTCATAATGTACAGATGATATCAGCCATTACAGTATCATACAGACTAGTTTTCTGCTCTGAAAATTTCCTGTGCAACACCTATTTATTCCTTTTTTCCTCCCCCGAACTTCTGGCAATCACTGATCTTGTCATTGTAGTTTTGCTTCTTCCAAATGTCATATAGCTAGAATCACATAGTATGTAGCCTTTTTAGATTGGCTTCATTCACTTAGTGATATTCATTTAGATTTCTTCTGTGTCTTTCTGTAGCTTCATAGTTCATTTCTTTCTTTAAATGGACTTTATCTTTAGAGCAGTTTTAGGTTCATGGCAAAAATTGAGCAGAAAGTACAGAGAGTTCTCATATATTACCTGCCCCACACATGCATGGTCCTCCCCCCACTATCAGTACTCTGCATCAAAGTGCTACATTTATTAGAGTTGATGAACCTATGTTGACATGTAATTATCACTAAAGTCTATAATTTGCATTAAGATTTACTCTTGGTGGTGTTTTATCAAATGTATAATGACACACATCTAGCATTATAGTATCATACAGAATGGTTTCACTGCCTTAGAAAAAATCCTTTTGCCTTTCTCAGAATATCATATCGTTGGATCATACATTATGTAGGCTTTTAAGATTGACTTCTTGTACTTTAACTTTTCTCCATGTCTTTTTGTGGCTTGATAGCTCATTCATTTTTGGCATTGAATAATATTCCATTGTCTGGATGTACCATCATTTATTTTCACCTACTTAACAACATCTTGGTTGCTTCCAGGTTTTAGCAATAATGAATAAAGCTGCTGTAAACACCCATGTGCAGGTTTTTGTATGGACATTAAATTTTCAGTTCGTTTGAGTAAATACCAAGGAGTGTGATTACTGGGTCATGTGGTAAGAGTTTCTTCAGTTTTGTAAGAAACCATTGAACTGTCTTCCAAAGGGGCTATACTATTTGGCATTCCCATCATCAATTCTTGCGAGTTCCTGTTGCTCCACATCCTTGCTGGTGTTGGTGGTATCGGTGTTCAGGATTTTGGCTATTCTCATAGATGTGTTGTGGTATCTTACTGTTACTTCAGTTTGTGTTTTCCTAATGACATATGAGACGAGCATCTTTTCATATAACCACTTGCTGTCTGCATATCTTCTTTTGTGATGTGTCTGTTCCAGTCTTTTGCCCATTTTTATATTAGAGTATCTATTTATTCTTTTTCTAAATTTTTACTTTTAGAGACAGGGTCTTGCTGTCACTCAGGCTGGAGTACAGTGGTACATTCATGGCTTGCTGTAACCTTTAACTCCTGGACTCATTAGATCCTCATGCCAGAGCTTCCTGAGTAGCTAGGACTACAGACACATGCCACTGTGCCCAGCTAATTTGTATACTTTCTGTAGAGATGGAATCTTGCTATGTTGCCCAGCCTGGTCTGGAACTCCTGGCCTCAAGTAATCCTCCCACCTTTTCCTCCCAAAGTTTTGGGATTACAGGCATGAGCCACCATTCCAAGCGAGCTTCTTTATTTTCTTACTGTTAAGTTTTAATAGTTTGTTGTATATTTTGGATGACACTTATTTTTCACATATGTCTTTTGAAAATATTTTTTCCCAGTATGTGGCTTGTTTTCTTACTCTCTCTTAATCCACATTGCATTTTATGTCCATGTTGAACCTATGCTAACTTTATAAAATGAATTGGGAAATATTCTTTTCTATTTTCTGGAAAAATTTGTATATAATTAGAATTAATCTTGGTAGAATTTGCTGGTGAATTTGCTAGACCTTTTGCTTTCTTTGTGGGGTAAATATAACAATTTTATAGTGAGACCATTAAGATTTTCTGTTTTTTTTCTTGTGTTAGTTTTAGTGCTTTATATTTTTCTAGGAGTTTATCTGAATTTTGAAACTTTTTGGGATAAAAGTATTTATAATATCCTCTTATTATTTATTACCACACTTAGACTGTTTTCTTTTTCTTTGTACTACTGATTATTTTTTTTTTCTTTGCCAGCCTCATTCAGAATCAATTCAATTATTATTTTAGAAGGAATAGTTTTTAATGTTTTTGATCCTCTCCACTGTGTTTTCCATTTCATGAATTTCTGCTGATTGTTATTCCTTTGCTTCTATTTTTGTTGGGTTTCATGTACTGTCATTTTTCTAATTTCTTGAGGTGGATACTTAACTCATCAATTTCTATAAAGCATTTCTTCTTTTTCATATATATATTTTGGATTGTAAATTTCTTTATAAGTTGGATTTAACTACAACCTACAAGTTTTGATAGATTGTTATTTTGCTATTCATTTGAAGATACTTTATAATTTCAGTTACAATTTTATCTCTGAACTGTGGGTTATATATAAGTATACCTCTTTCTTTTCCTGACATTGGGATTTTCTCGTTACTTATTTGTTATTGATTTCTAGCTGAATTATGTTCTGAGGCTATGATTTACATTATTTTATTTGGTCAAAATTTGCTTTATGTGGGAGGAGGGAGAGGATCAGAAAGAATAGCTAGTGGATGCTTGGCTTAAAACCTGGGGTGATGGGATGATTGCAGCAAACCACCATGCCACAGTTTACCTATGTAACAAACTTGCACATCCTGCACACACACCCCTGAACTTAACATAAAAATTGGAAATTTAAAAAAAGAAAAAAAAATGTGCCTTATGGAATACACTTTTTAAATTTACATCCCACTAGAAGCTTCAAAGAATAATGTAGACCTTGTCAATAATACGCATTTTCTTAAATTCAGGATGGCACTACTGATCCCATGTTAAGTGTATTTGCTTTCCATTTGTTTGTTTTCTAATAGTAGATGTGTTAGATGTAGTCTGGTCTTTGGATAACTTGCTAAATAGCGGAATTTGTGTAAGTCAGTATTCAAGGTACTATAGTTGTTTCAAGGTATTTTGTTGCAATTTAAGAATATATCTGATAACGGGTACTATAGTTATGACTTGTAGATAGAACAGTTAATTTTGAGTTATTTAGCTTATTTTATGGAAAGAATTCCTTGCCTTTTTTAAACTTTTAATTTGAAATATTTACAGACTCAATTTGCTTTTAAAGCAATTTTTCTGTGTTTGATGTATTATCAGTATTGGGTGAATGCAGTTCTTTTAAATGTTTATTCACTTACCTGACAAGTTTTACTTTCTTTTATGAGAAACTTTTCTGGAAGCAATTTTGGGGCTTTCTTTTCAGGATAGATATTGGTTAATGTTTGTGTTTGGGAAGTTGAAAGCAAAATGGATATTAGTCTTGTCTGTTCTTAACTTCTAAAGCTGTAATAGATTGTTTTTGTCCAACAATTTGCTACTCTTTATTGCTACTTTCCAAAAAACATGCTCTTTTTGGTGGCCACAGAGTAAGAAGCATTTCGTAGCAAGCAAGTATCTTAGAGTTGTTAGCATTTGTATAAAGGTTATGGTAATGTTCACCTAACTTAAGGGCAAAACAATTACCTGGTACCAAGTGAGTCAGGGTGTCTCTTTTTAAATATACATATAAATGTGTTTATTAGTGCTGAATTAATGCCTCACTCTGGGGATTTAAAATGTGTGATTGCTATATTGTATATAAGCACCCTGCATGATGAAATTGGTGAAATGGTACATATTACTTGACAGTAATTATGTATACAATTTGGCAAAATGATTTTTTGAAAGGTAAAAATGTTTAAAGAAGTACATTTAAAAGTGGGAATTTGTGTTCTAAAAGTATTATCTTATGCGTAGCAGGCCTTTAAATTATGATACATGTTAAAACCCACTCAAACAAAGGTGGTAATATATGGTAAGGGATAATGAATAAGAAGTATATGAATAAGAAAGAACAGTATTTTTTAAAAGGGAAATATATGTATGAAATATGCACTAACTGATATATTTAAGAAATTTCTTGGGAAAAGGTAGTTATTAGGCAAGTTGGAGGGAGGGACACACTAAATGCATATGCATAGTAATTTAAAGGCATATTGATTTTCAAATGTCAGCCAGCTTTTAGTCTTTTCTTTTTCTAGCATCTATTTGTGTGAACAGTGACTATTCCTGCTGCTAAAGGAGGTTTTATCAAGCTTTCTGTGAAGATTTGTTACATAGGAAATAAATTACCACTGCTGTATATAACTAACATTCAATTTATGATACCATCAGTGATTTTAGAGAGATTTAAAATTTTGTTGGTTAGATCAATTTCTTATTTGTTGAATGATGGGCTAAAAAAATTCTCCATTTCACTGTTAAGATTAGGGGACGTTTCCTATGTTTCCTATTTGAATCTACTAAACAAGTGCCTTTAGTCTTGTTTTTAACCGTCTACAGTATATTTCAAATTACAGTATCATCACTTACATTCTAAATGTAAGAAACTTTTTGCTAAACTGGTGTAATTCAGAATTGTGTTGATAGCAGCTGTTAATATTCCCTTAGTGACCCTTTAATACTTTATAGGCTCTTATGGAACATAGGGAACAGGAGATATTCCCAGAAGATTAAATATCTACCTTATTTCATAGAATCTAAGTTGCTTTGAGACTGTGCTTTCATGGTCTTAGTAGACCATGTCAGTGAAGGGTAATCACACAGCTACCTCACAACAGTCACCTGGTTACTATTATGATACCACCTATTATCGCAGGCATTTCAATTTCAGAGAAGTTAAATTATATATAAATGTATCTCCTGGAATTGTTGAAGCAGGGTTTTGAGGTCACTAACAGAATTTAAAAGAGATGGTTATGATAATCTTGTGTTCTAATTTTCTGTGATTAGATCATGTGGCACACGGAGAACTTTTTGATTGTTTTGAGTTTGCAGTTGTTTTTTAGGTTTTTGCTTTTACTCTAGATACCACACAGTGTTCCATTCTCAGATTTATGCAATAGAATTTACAGCCATCCCAGAGACCATTAGAATTCTATTATGTTAAAAGGCCATTAACTTTTAATGTCTAGACTCTGAGAAGTGACGTTGTGTAGTGGCTCTGGGCAAGGAATATAGGCAGTTTTTTTCTTCTTCGTGTATAATCATGTTCAGACTGAAGTTGTATACATTTATTCCCAATGATCATTACGAAAAGATTTGTGATGAAAGACGAGATATATCTACATTTAGGTTAAACACAAGAATGTTGAATCATACCCTGCATACTACGAATTTCCTACATACTCCACAAGCACAGTTCTAATGATAGTATTTCTTCATTCTCAATGTTTCATTGCGTTTAAGAGTGATGGACGTATTAGAACTGTGGGGATAAGAAGGAAGGGATAATGCAGAGACCATTACATTACCCTTTTTTTATATTAGACCTCAATTTGGTTTGATTTTTATTTTCATGTTTCTCTTTTGTTTTTATAAGAAATAAGTACCTTTTTAAATAATATGACTCCATACTGCTTACAAAATAAAGTATATGTCATGTGAAATTCTTCATGGTTAATTCTAAACTTCTTTTGAGTTCTCATCTCCAACTATTCCTTACTTCGGCCATACTTTTGTCCTCAAATCTTCTTTTCTCGGGACATTGTTTAAGTTTCTCCCTTTGTGTAACGCAGTCTTTGAGGCTAATCCCAAGTCCCATCTATTCAAACTTTTCCAGATCCCTTCATAGCAAATACCTTTTATTCCACTACTTTCCAGTGGTGAGTTTCTTTGTTATATACTCTTATTGGAGGCTACCTTTTGTTAAGGTTATGTATGTGTCAGGTTTTCCTGTTAGACTTTGGTACTGATATATTTAGGTTTGTATTATCTCCTGTAGTGCATAGTGGAGGTTCATCATCATAAAGGTCTTCATCCTTGTCATGTTCACATTGAGTAGGCTGAGGAGGAGGAGGAAGAGGAGTTGGTTTTGCTGTCTCAGAGGTGGAAGAGGCAGCAGAAGGGGAAGAAGTGGACGGGGAGGCAGGCACATCCAGTGTAACTTTTATTGAAAAACGATCCATGTGTAAGTGGACTCATGCTGTTCAAACTTGTGTTATTCAAGGGTCCTGTAATTTTGTTAGAATTACTAATATATTAGTGTTCTACGTTTAAGTTTTCATTCTCAAAATTTTACTTGTTATTGTTATTGTTATTATTATTATTAGAGACGGTGTCTTGTTATATTGCCCAGGCTAACGGGAGTCGCTATTCATAGGTGCAAGCACACTGCAACCTTGAACTCCTGGAGTCAAGCAGTCCTCCTGCCTCAGTCTCTCGGACTATAGGCACGCACAACCACACTCGGTTCCCATTGTTTCTTTGCTGGTTACTGTCCTGTAGTGTGAAAGACAAGAATAATTACAGATAGTACTTTTTTCACAGCATCTATGTATATTATATATCTATATTATATCTATTCAAATTTTTATAATTATACAACCTTACTTATAAGAAGGAGTATTTTATAAATAATATTTTTTTTTCTTCGTAGGTTACTTCCTCAGAATGTTGGCCTTCTCTATGTTGGAGGTTATGAAAGACCCTTTGCACAAATCAAGGTATGTTTGTTGATTTTTAGTGTACTTTTTCTGAATATTCCCTTATCCAGAATCCATCAAAAGGTTGCTAGTAATCATCAACACATAAAAATATTGCATCCCAGCACTTTGGGAGACCAAGACATGTGGATTACCTGAGCCCAGGAAGTTGAGACGATGCTGGGAACCCTGTCTCTACAAAAAAAAGTTTTTTTTAAATTAGCCAAGTGCAGTGGCATGTACCTAGTCCCAAGTATTCTGGAGGCTGAGGTGGGAAGATCACTTGAGCCCAGGAGTTTGAGGCTCCAGTGAGATGTGATCACGCCACTGTACGGCAGCCTGGGTGATAGGGTGAGACCCTATGTCAAAAAAAAAAAAAAAGTGAATGTGAAGTGATAATTTCATTAGCTTTTGCATATTTCTGCTGAAGAATTCGTTCAGCTTTTCAAAGGAATTATTTTAATGTTCTTGCCATAGTAAAGTTGACTTTGACCAAAAAAGTTCAGTGAATAATTTAGAAGAGTACATTTAGAGATTAATCTTTAAGATCATCCCTTTTGCCATTAAAAAAATGTTAACAGGTTGGGAATGGTGACTCATGCCTTCAATCCCAGCACTTTGTGAGGCTGAGGTGGGAGGGCCAGGGCTGGAAGATTGCTTGAGCCCAGGAGTTTGGGACCAGCCTGGGCAACATAGTGAAACCTCAGCTCTATGAAATAATTTTTAAAAATGTAGCTGGGCATGGCAGTGTGTTCCTGTGGTCCCAGCTTCTCAGGAGGCTGATGCAAGAGGATCACTTGAACCTGGGAGGTCGAGGCTGTAGTGAGCCATGATGGCACCACTGCAGTCCAGCCTGGGCGACAGAGTGAGACTCTGCCTTGAAAAAAAAAAAAAAACGTTTTTAACAGCTTTATTGAGATCTAATTGACAGACAGTAAACTGTACAATTTGATAAATTATGACATGCTCGTAATTGTGAAACCATCACTGCAAACAGATAATTAACATATTCATCACTTCAAAAAGTTTCCCTTTGCCCCTTTCAAATTTCTCCCCTCCTGCCCTTCCTTTTTTTCCCCCTATTCTCCAGGCAGCCACTAATCTGATTTTTGTTATTATAGATTAATTTGCATTTTCTAGAGCTTCGTATAAATGAAATCATATATATTCACTTTCTCTCATTTTTGCCTTCTTTCTCTCAGCATAATTATTTTGAGATTCATCCACATTATTGCACTTATCACTAGTTTATTATTTTTTATTGCCGAGTATCAGGTGGGTGCAAAAGTAATTGTGTTTTTTGCCATTAGTAGTATACCATTCTATGGCTATAGCACAGTTTGTTTATCCTTTCACCTGCTGATGGGCATTTGGGTTGTTTCTAGTTTTGGGTGGGCTATTACAAATAAAGCTGCTGTGGGCATTTGTGTACAAGTTTTGCATAGACATATGCTTTTCTTTCTCTTGGGTAAATATCTAGGAGGGGGATGGCTGGGTCGTGTGGCAGTTCTATTACATTTCTGTAATGACTGAGCATCTTTTCATATACTATTTTTCCATTGGAATCTAGGGAAATGTATGTTCAAATCTTCTCCAGTGAAGTATTTCTTCAAATCTTATTTTTAAATTGAGTTTTTTGTTTTCTGAGTTTTAAACATTTTTTATATCTTCTGGACATAAGTCCTTTATCAGATTTGTGATTTGCAGTCATTTTCTCCCAGCTATAGGTTGTCTTTTCACTCTCTTAACAGTGTCCTCAAAGAGCAGTTCTTAATATTGATGTTCAGTTTATTTTTCTTTCATGGCTCTTGCTTTTGTTGTTGTATCTAAGAAACACTTTCCTAACCCAAAGTCACAAAGATTTTTCTTCTATGTATTCTGCTAGAAGTTTTACACTTTTAGGTTTTACATTTAGGTTTATTATCCACTTGAGTTAATTTTTATATAAGAGTCAAGTATGGATTGATGTTCTTTTTTTTTTTTCCAGAATGTTACTGTCAAACATATTCTTTTTTTTTTTCAAACGCGTGGATATATAGTTGTTCCGGGACCACTTTTGAAAAGAATGAAGACCTTACATCTTTGTTGAAAATCAGTTGATCCGTATATGTGTGAATCTACTTTTGAACTCTTCCATTCCACTGACCTATGTGTTTATCCCTCTGCCAGTCCCACCCTATATTGATTACCGTAGCTTTGTAACAAACAAATCATGAAGTCAAGTAGTATAAATCCTCCAACTTTGTTCTTTTTCTATGTCATTTGGCTAATCTAGGTTCCTTTCATTTCCATATGAATTTTTATAATCACCTTGTCAGTTTCTACAAAAATGCCTGTTCAGATTTTCGATGGGATTGTGTTGAATGTATATATCAGTTTGCAGAGAACTGAAATTTTAACAGTATTGAATATTCCAATTCATGAAGGCCACATCGCTCTCCAGTTATTTAGGTCTCTCAGCAATATTTCATTGCTTTCAGCATATTGATTAGTCTTTTACATTTTTCAAACAGATTTATCTATTTTGTATTTTCAAGCTATTATAAAAGTTTTAATTTTTTTTTTTTTAACTCACCCTGACACTTGGGCAGGATTTAATTTTAATTTCTGATTGTTTAATGCTACTTGCTAGTCTGTAAAAAGTGGATTTTTTTCCCCCCATGTATTTGCTATTATTTTCTTTAAGATTTCTTTAAACTCTGCAATCTTATACTCAATTATTAGTTCTGGTAGCTTTTATGTAGATTTCATAGGATTCTCTATATAAATGATTGTCCTCTACTAATAAGGACAGTTCTCATTCTTTCTGATCTTGATGCCTTTTATTGCTTTTTATTTAAAAAAATTTTTTTTTATAGAGATAGGGTCTTGCTATATTGGCCAGGTTGGTCTTGAACCCCTGGTCTCAAGCAGTCCTCCCACCTTGGCCTCCCAAAGTACTAGGATTACAGGCATGAGCAACCACCCCGGCCTGCTTTTTCTTTATTGCATTGGCTAAATCGTAAAATACAGAGTTGAATAGAAATGGCAAGAACAGACATACTTGTCTTGTTTCTTATCTTAGTGGGAAAGCATTATTTAATCTTATCAAAAATTGTTTTTATAGTAATATTAGTTGAGAGTTGGTTAATTGATTCCAATTAAGCTTTCTTATAAGAAAGGAAAGAATATTAGCATTCAAGGCAGTTTATAAAAAGGAAAGAATTGAGATCTCAGTTTTGTTTTTGTTACTTTCTGTTAATGTTTTCTGAGAAATCTGTAATTTTTTTTTTTTTTTTTTTTTTTTTTTTTGAGATAGAGCCTCACTCTGTCACCCAGGCTGGAGTGCAGTGGCACAATTTCCACTCACTTTAATCTTTGCCTCCTGAGTTCAAGCGATTCTCCTACCTCAGCCTCCTGAGTAGCTGGGATTATAGGTTCGTGCCACCACGCCTGGCTAATTTTTTGTATTTTTAGTAGAGATGGAGTTTTGCCATGTTGGCCGGGCTGGTCTTGAACTCACCTCAGGCAATCCACCTGCCTCGGCCTCCCAAAGTGCTGGGATTACAGGCGTGAGCCACTGTACCTGGCCAGAAGCCTATAAATTTGTGATTTTTTTTTTTTTTTTGTTATTTAGTTTTCTGATTTTTTTTTTTGTCACATTTGTTTCTTGGCTCCATGTGTTATTTTTCTTTTATCTATTTGAGAGTTGTAAGTTAAAATCTTTTCCACCTGCATATATGACATATTTTTATGTTTTGAAAAATAAGGATTTTTCAGAGTAGACTAAGGCTAAATAGGATATGCAAGATCCTTAGTACTGAGGATGTTTAGTCATAATATCAACATCTTTTTTTATTTGAGACAGTCTTACTCTGTTGCCCTGGCTGGAGTGCAGTGGCACAATCACAACTCACTACAGCTCACTGCAGTGTCGACCTCTCAGTCTCAGGTGATCCTCCTACCTGAACCTCCCAAGTAGTTGGAGCTACAGGTGTGTGCTGCTGCAGGTGTGTGCTACCACACCTGGCTAATTTTTTGTGGAGACAAGGTTTTGCCATGTTGCCCAGGCTGGTCTCAAACTCCTGGGTTCAAGTGATCCACCCATCACAGCCTCCAAAAGTGCTGGAATTACAGGTGTGAATCACTGTGCCCACCCACCACAATATCAACATTTTTAAATGAAAAATCTTATCTTAGTTACCATAGCATTAGCACCTCTTTACCTCTGTTAATTAAACCTAAATCTAAACATTCTCGAAAGTTCATCATTAGGATCTTAAATTATGGACCCTCTTGACTTTTCTAGTTCCTTAAATAATGACAAATATTCAAGTATATTTTTTTCTTCCATTTTTAATATCCCTATAACTTGAGGGGAATGGCAAGATTCTCTTCATAAATCCCCCTCACTATCCCATTCACTGAATTCAGCAGTATAGGCAGGAACCCTGATGGGTTTCAGCAGGAACATTTCTGACAGCCAATTTTTTTCTGTCCAGTGATTTGGAACATCCTGTTTCTCTTTGTTAGAACTGAAGTAACTAAAAAGAGAGAGGCTTATCTGATATATTTCGGTAAGGAGAGAATTTTTTGTGTGCATGGTGTGAGCTACGTGGTGTCTCAAAAGCACAGTCTCAGAGTTTTGTGTATCTGAGGGGTAATTGCCCTACCACTCACCTGATTTATGTTACGTTTAACATTTTCTTTATTTGCGCATTTCCTAACAAGCTCAGTGACAGAACTCAGTCTTTTGTCAATCTTTTATGCCCGGATAATCAGCTCTGTAGAAAAAATTCATTATTTTAGGATGTCTGTTTCCTTCGATGTTGTGGGAAAGATTTCTTTCATTCACTGTGAGAAGATTCTTATCTTATTAATTGTTGAAATTCTTTCATAATTCCTATTTGGCTCCACCAGATTACACGCATATTAATTAGAATGTAAGTTAATTGGATAACAATTTTAAAATCATAGTTCAAATGCTTGACATTAGGTTAGAACAGTAAGGTTCATTTCCTATGTTGGCTTGTACTTGTTGTGAATATGCAATACTGGTATTTGTTATGTTCACTTTTCTCCCATTAAGCAAAATGTAATGATAATATGTTATGTCTTAAATATGAGATATAACCTTTAAAAAATGGAGACTGCTTTGCTTTTCTTAAGAGCATATTGGTTGTTGATTTTTAAAATTAAATAAGGATATGAAATTGTTCAGTTGATCATGGAGGAAAAGACGTTCTCATTCATTAACATCACAGGACTTAAGTTCCTCAGTGTGGGTGGCTTGGTGTTGGTGAGAACATAGTATTTGGTTTTCTATTCCTGAGTTACTTCACATAGAATAATGGTCTCCAACTCCATCCAAGTTGCTGCAAATGCCATCATTTTGTTCCTTTTTATAGCTGAGTAGTATTTCATCATATACATACAAACATACACACACACACACACACACACACACACATTTGTGTTGTGTCTTAAACACGATGTATAATTGAATAAATGTATAATTACATGTTCTTTATCTACTCATTGGTTGATGGGCAATTAGGCTGCTTCCTTACTTTTGTAATTGCGAATTGTGCAGCTATAAACATGCATGGGCAAGTGTCTTTTTCGTATAATGACTTATTTTCTTCTGAGTCGACTCTTGAGTAGTGGGGTTGCTGGATCAAATGGTAGTTCTACTTTTAGTTCTTTAAAGAATCTCCATACTGTTTTCCATATTGGTTGTTCTAATTTACATTCCCAACAGCAGTGTAAAAGTGTTTCCTTTTCACCACATCCATGGCAATATTTATTATTTTTTGATTTTTTAATTATGGCTGTACTTGCAGGAATAAGGTGGTATCACATTTTGGTTTTCATGTGCGTTTCCCTGATAATTAGTGATCTTGAGCATTTTTTCATATGTTTGTTGGCCATTTGTATATCTTTGAGAATTGTCCTTTGCCCACTTTTTAATGGGATTTTTTTTTTCTTGCTTATTTGAGTTTCTTGTAGATTCTGGATATTAGTCCTTTGTCAGATGCATAGTTTGCAAAGATTTTCTCCTACTCTGTGGGTTGTCTGTTAACTCTGTTGATTTCTTTTGTTGTACAGAAACTTTTTTGTTTAATTAAGTCCCATCTATTTTTTTTTTTCTTTCTGCATTTGATTTGGGTTCTTGGTCATGAATTCTACCTAAGCCAGTGTCTAGAAGAGTTTTTCCAATGTTATCTTTTAGAATTTTTATGGTTTCAAGTCTTAAATTTAAGTCTTTAATCTGTCTTGAGTTGATTTTTGTGTAAGGTGAGAGGTGAGGATCCAGTTTCATTTTTCTACATGTGGCTTGCCAATTATCCCACCACCCTTTGTTGGATAAGGTGAATCTCAGCACTTTTCCTCACTTTTTCATTTGCTTTGTCAAAGATCTGTTGGCTATAACTATGTGGATTTATTTCTAGGTTCTCAGCCTGTTCCATTGGTCTACGTGTCTGTTTTTATACCAGTACCATGCTGTTTTGACAAGTATATCCTTATAGTATACTTTGCCATTGGGTAATGTGATGCATCCAGATTTGTTCCTTTGCTTAGGCTTGCCTTAGCTATACAGGCTCTTTTCTGATTCCATATGACTTTTAGGATTTTTTCTAGTTCTGTGAAGAAAGATGATGGCATTTTGATGGAAATTGCATTGAATTTATAGATTGCTTTTGGCAGTATGGTCATTTTCACAGTATTGATTCTACTCGTCCGTGATCATGGGATGTGTTTTCATTTGTTTGTGTCATCTATTATTTCTTCAGCAACATTTTGTAGTTTTCCCTGTAGAGTTCTTTTACCATCTTGGTTAGGTATATTTCTAAGTATTTTATTTGCAGCTATTTTAAAAGGTTGAGTTCTTGGTTTGATTCTTAGCTTGGTTGCTGTTGATTTATAGCAGTGGTACTGATTTGTGTACATTAATTTTGTATCCTGAAACTTAATCAGATCTAGGAGCTTTTTGGATGTGTCTTTAGGGTTTTTTAGATATACAATCATATCATCAGCAAAAAGTGAGAGTTTGACTTCCTCTTTACTGATTTGGATGCCCTTTATTTATTTCCCTTGTCTTATTGCTCTGGATAGGACTTTCATTACTGTGTTCAATAGAAGTGGTGAAAGTGGGCATGATTCTCTTTCTCTAGTTCTCAGGAAATGTTTTCAGCTTTTCCCCGTTCAGTATAATGTTGGCTGTGGGTTTGTTGTTGATGGCTTTTATTACCTTAAGGTATGTTTCTTCTATGCTGATTTTACCTAGGGTTTTAATCACAAAGGGATGCTAGATTTTGTCAAATGCTTTTTCTGCATCTGTTGTTTTTGTTTTTTATTCTGTTGATATGGTGTATCACATTATTAAGTTGCATATGTTAAACCAACCCTGCATCTCTGGTATGAAAGCCATTTGATTGTGACCTTTTTTGATATGCTGTTGGATTCAGTTACGTAGTATTTTGTTGAGGATTTTTGCATCTATGTTCATTGGGGGATATTGGTCTATAGTTTTCTTTTCTGTTATGTCCTTTCCTGGTTTTGGTATTAGGACAATAATGACTTCACAGAATGATTTAGGGAGGATTCCCTTTTCTCTATCTTTTAGAATAATTTCATTAGGATTGGTACTAACTCTTCTCTCTTCTTGAATGTGTGATAGAATTTAGCTGTGAATCCATCTGGTCCTGGACTTTTTTGGTTGGCAATTTTTTTTTTTTTAATGAATTCTTTTTTTTCTTTTTAATTTATTTTACTTTTCATGCATACTATATCTGGCATTTCTCCCCATGTTATCCCTCCCCACCTCCGTTGTCTCTCCCCCTACCCCCCTGCAACTGTCCCCGGTGTGTGATGCTCCTCTCCCTGAGTCCACGTGTTCTCATTGTTCAACACCCACCTATGAGTGAGAACATACGGTGCTTGGCTTTCTGTTCTTGAGTCAGTTTGCTGAGAATGATGGTTTCCAGATTCATCCAAGTCCATACAAAGGACACGAACTCATCGTTTTTATGGCTGCGTAGTGTTCCATAGTGTATATGTACCACATTTTCTTTGTCCAGTCTATCATTGATGGGCATTTGGGTTGGTTCCAGGTCTTTGCTATTGTACACAGGGCTGCAGTGAACATACGTGTGCATGTGTCTTTATAATAGAATGATTTATAGTTCTTTGGGTATATACCCAATAGTGGAATTGCTGGGTCAAATGGAATTTCTATTTCTAGATCCTTGAGAAACCGCCACACTGTCTTCCATAATGGTTGAACTAATTTACACTCCCATAAACTGTGTAAGAGTGTTCCTATTTCTCCACATCCTCTCCAGCATCTGTTGTCGCCAGATTTTTTAATGATCACCATTCTAACTGGCGTGAGATTGTATCTCAATGTGGTTTTGATTTGCATTTCTCTAATGACCAGTGATGATGAGCATTTTTTCACGTTTGTTGGAGTCATATATGTCTTCTTTTGAAAAGTGTCTGTTCATATCCTTCGCCCACTTTTGAATGGGGTTGTTTGTTTTTTCTTGTATCTGTTTTAGTTCTTTGTAGATTCTGAATATTAGCACTTTGTCAGATGGGTAGATTGCAAAAACTTTTTCCCATTCTGTTGGTTGCCGATTCACTCCGATGATGGTTTCTTTTGCTGTACAGAAGCTCTGGAGTTTAATTAGATCCCATTTGTCTATCCTGGCTTTTATTGCCATTGCTTTTGGTGTTTTAGTCATGAAGTCCTTGCCTATGCCTATGTCCTAGATGGCTTTGCCTATGTTTTCTTCTACTGTTTTTATGGTGTTAGGTTTTATGTTTAAATCTTTGATCCATCTGGAGTTAATTTTAGTGTAAGGTGACAGGTAGGGGTCCAGTTTCTGCATTCTGCACATTGCTAGCCAGTTTTCCCAACACCATTTATTAAACATGGAGTCCTTTCCCCATTGCTTGTTTTTGCTGGGTTTGTCAAAGATCAGATGGTTGTAGATGTGTGGTGTTTCTTCTGGGGTCTCTGTTCTGTTCCATTGGTCTATGTCTCTGTTTTGGTACCAGTACCATGCTGTTTTGATTACTATAACCTTGTAGTATAGTTTGAAGTCTGGCAGTGTGATGCCTCCAGCTTTGTTCTTTTTGCTTAGGATTGTCTTGGCTATGCGGGGTCTTTTGTGATTCCATATGAAGTTTAAAGTGTTTTTTTCCAGTTCTGTGAAGAAGGTCATTGGTAGCTTGATGGGGATGGCATTGAATCTGTAGATTACTTTGGGCAGTATGGCCATTTTCACGATATTGGTTCTTTCTAACCATGAGCATGGAATGTTTCTCCATCTGTTTGTGTCCTCTCTTATTTCATTGAGCAGTGGTTTGTAGTTCTTCTTGAAGAGGTCCTTTACATCCTTTGTTAGTTGTATTCCTAGTTATTTTATTCTCTTTGTAGCAATTGTAAATGGGAATTCGCTCTTGATTTGGCTCTCTGTTTGTCTGTTATTGGTATGTAGGAATGCTTGTGATTTTTGCACATTGAATTTGTATCCTGAGACTTTGCTGAAATTGCTTATCAGTTTGAGAAGATTTTGGGCTGAGACGATGGGGTCTTCTAGATATACAATAATGTCATCTGCAAATAGAGACAGTTTGACTGCCTCCTTTCCTAATCGAATACCCTTTATTTCTTTTTCTTGCCTGATTGCTCTGGCTGGAACTTCCAATAGTATGTTGAGTAGGAGTGGTGAGAGAGGGCATCCTTGTCTAGTGCCTGATTTCAAAGGGAATTCTTCCAGCTTTTGCCCATTCAGTATGATATTGGCTGTAGGTTTGTCATATATAGCTTTTATCATTTTATGATATATTCCATCAATACCTAGTTTATTGAGAGTTTTTAGCATGAAGGGCTGTTGAATTTTATTGAAGGCCTTCTCTGCATCTATTGAGATAATATGTGGTTTTTGTCTCTGGTTCCATTTATGTGGTGGATTACATTTATGGATTTGCATATGTTGAACCAGCCTTGCATCCCTGGGATGAAGCCTACTTGGACGTGATGGATAAGCTTCTTAATGTGCTGTTGCAATCTGTTTGCCAGTATTTTATTGAAGATTTTTGCGTTGATGTTCATCATGGATATTGGCCTGAAGTTTTCTTTTTTAGTTGAGTCTCTGCCTAGTTTTGGTATCAGGATGATGTTGGTCTCATAAAATGAGTTAGGGAGGATTCCCTCCTTGTGTATTGTTTGATACAGTTTCAGAAGGAATGGAACCAGCTCCTCTTTGTACGTCTGGTAGAATTCGGCTGTGAACCCATCTGGACCTGGACTTTTTTTGGTTGGTAGGCTTTTGATTGCTGCCTCTACTTCAGCCCTTGTTACTGGTCTATTCAGGGTTTCAGCTTCCTCCTGGTTTAGTTTTGGTAGAGTACAAGTGTCTAGGAATTTATCCATTTCTTCCTGGTTTACTGGTTTATCGTGAGTAGAGCTGTTTGTAGTAATCTCTGATAGTAGTTTGTATTTCTGTGGGATCAGTGGTGATACCCCCTTTATTGTTTTTTATTGCATCTATTTGATTCTTCTCCCTTTTCTTTTTTATTAATCTGGCTAGTGGTGTGTCTATTTTGTTCATCTTTTCAAAAAACTGGCTCCTGGATTTATTGATTTTTTGAAGGGTTTTTTGTGTTCTCCTTCAGTTCTGGTCTGATCTTAGTTATCTCTTGTCTTCTGCTAGCTTTGGAGTTTTTTTTGATCTTGCTCCTCTAGTTCTTTCAATTTTGATGATAGGGTGTTGATTTTAGATCTTCCTCTCTTCTCTGGTGGGCATTTATTGCTATAAATTTCCCTCTCGATAC
The DNA here is from genome assembly GCA_036589455.1 of Ateles fusciceps. Lineage (NCBI taxonomy): Eukaryota > Metazoa > Chordata > Mammalia > Primates > Atelidae > Ateles > Ateles fusciceps. The sequence goes on from JAZHEH010000065.1 coordinate 42,598,274, forward strand.
TGCTTTAAAGGTGTCCCTGAGATTCTGGTAAGTTGTGTCTTCATTCTGGTTGGTTTCAAAGAACATCTTTATTTCCGCCTTCATTTCATTGTTTATCCAGTCAACATTAAGAAGCAAGTTGTTCAGTTTCCAAGTGGTTGTGTGGGTTTGAGTGTGTTTCTTGATCCTGAGTTCTAGTCTGATTGCGCTGTGGTCTGATAGACTGTTTGTTATGATTTCTGTTCTTTTGCATTTGCTGAGGAGTGATTTGTTTCCAGTGATGTGGTCAATTTTAGAGTAAGTGCAATGTGGTGCTGAGAAAAATATATATTGTGTGGATTTGGGATGGAGCGTTCTGTATATGTCTATTAGATCTGCTTGGTCCAGCTCTGCATTCAAGTCCTGGATATCCTTGTTAATTTTCTGTCTCGTTGATCTGTCTAATATTGACAGTGGAGTATTGAAGTCTCCCACTATTACTGTGTGGGAGTCTAAATCTCGTTTTAGGTCATTAAGAACTTGCTTTATATATCTGGGTGCTCCTGTGTTGGGGGCATATATATTTAGGATAGTTAGCTCTTCCTGTTGGATTGATCCTTTTACCATTATGTAATGTCCTTCTTTATCTCTTTTGATCTTTGTTGGTTTGAAGTCCATTTTATCAGAGACTAGGATTGCAACCCCTGCTTTTTTTTTGTTCTCCATTTGCTTGGTAAATCTTTTTCCATCCCTTTATTTTGAGACTATGTGTGTCTTTGTATGTGAGATGGGTTTCTTGAATACAGCACACCGATGGGTTCTGACTTTTTATCCAGTTTGCCAGTCTGTGTCTTTTGATTGGGGCGTTTAGGCCATTTGCATTCAATGTTAATATTGTTATGTGTGAATTTGATCCTGCCATTTTGTTACTGGCTGGTTTTCTTTCTCATTAGTTGATTCATTTTCTTCATTGCATTTTTGGTCTTTGCCAACTGGTTTGCTTTTGCAGTGACTGGTACTTGTTCCTTTCCATGCTTAGTGTTTCTTTCAGGAGCTCTTGTAGAGCAGGTCTGGTGGTGACAAAATCTCTCAATAATTGCCTGTCCATAAAGGATTTTATTTCTCCTTCACTTATGAAGCTTAGTTTGGCTGGATATGAGATTCTGGGTTGAAAGTTCTTTTCTTTAAGGATGTTGAATATTGGCCCCCACTCTCTTCTGGCTTGTAGGGTTTCTGCCAAGAGATCTGCTGTGAGTCTGATTGGCTTTCCTCTGTGGGTGACCTGACCTTTCTCTCTGACTGCCCTTAGCATTTTTTCCTTCATTTTGACCCTGGTGAATCTGACAATTATGTGCCTTGGGGTTGCTCTTCTTGAGGAATATCTTTGTGGAGTTCTCTGTATTTCTTGAATTTGAAATTTGGACTGCCTTGCTAGGCTTGGGAAGTTCTCCTGGATAATATCCTGGAGTGTGTTTTCCAGCTTGGATTCATTCTCCCCGTCATATTCAGGTACACCGATCAAGTGTAGATTAGGTTTTTCACATAATCCCATATTTCTTGGAGGCTTTGTTCATTTCTTTTCACTCTTTTTTCTCTTGTCTTGCCTTCTCTTTTTATTTCATTGAGTTGATCTTCAATCTCTGATATCCTTTCTTCTGCTTGATCAATTCAGCTATTAAAACTTGTGTTTGCTTCATGTAGTTCTCGTGCTGTGTTCTTCAACTCCATCAAGTCGTTTATGTTCTTCTCTAAGCTGGTTATTCTAGTTAGCATCTTGTCTAACCTTTTTTCAAAGTTTTTGGTTTCTTTGCATTGAGTTAGAACGTGTTCCTTTAGCTCTGAGAAGTGTGTTATTATCCACCTTCTGAATCCTGTTTCCGTCAATTCTTTGCACTCCTCGGTCAAGTTGTGATCCTGTGTTGTTGAGGAGTTGTGATCCCTTGAAGGAGAAGAGGTGTTCTGGTCTTTGATGGTTTCACCTTTTTTTGTGCTGTTTTTTTCCTATCTTTGTGGATTTACTTGGCTGTGGTGTCAGAGAGCTGCTTGATGAGGTTGCTTGTCTGCCTTTGGGAGTGCTACTGGGTTTCTAGGGACTCCTTCAGGTTACTAGGGAAGCTTCCTGTGTCTTATTTGTTTATGCTGGGAGATTAGGCCCGCCTCTTCTGCTGACCTGTAGGCACTGATGGGTTGTCAAGACACTGTCCCGTTGCTAAGTAGGCTTCCTGTGTTTTTTGTTAAAACATGTAGCCTGGTCCTACCGCTCTAGTGTTGGGTTGTGCCCTTCCTCCACTGGGCTGAATCATTCAGGGTTCATCCCAGACTTTGGCATTGGCTTCACAACCCACTAGAGTCAGAGCTTCAGCCCTCTGGGGTTTGTTGGGGGAGGTTAGGGACCCGCCCAGCCACACCAGCTGTCTCCCCCTTTCAGCTTTCTCTCTCTGGTCATGGGGTAGGGGCCGCTCAGCTGTTGCTGCTTACAGCTCCCTCTCTCTCTGGGCAGGGGGAGGGGGCGATAGCTCAGTCTGCAAACTCTTATTCAACTCTGCACTTGTAATTCCCCGGCACTTGACTGGCAGAGATCCCCCTGTTCTGTGTATTGCGGAGGCTTTGGGGGGATGCGCTGTATCTGGACTGGAGCACCAGAGGTGGAGCCTCCGACTCGCCGGTCAGATGCACTTTCTGGGTGGAGCAGCACCACTCCTGCCTCGGTCTGCCCTGAGTGGGCTTTGCTCACCCTCGGACCAGAGCCGTTGAAATGCACCTGGTACCTCAGTTGGAGCTAGGAGAGCTCTGGGTTTCTGTGTCTCTCTCGCTGGGTGTTGTGTGCTGGAGTTGTGTGTAATCCGGCATCTTGGATCCTCTGGCAATTTTTTTTTTTTTTTTTTTTTTTTTTTATTACTCTTTCAATCTCACTAGTTGTTACTGGTCTGTTCAGAGTTTCTGTTTCTTCCTGGTTTAATCTAGGAGGGTCGTGTATTTCCAGGAATTTATTCCTCTCCTCTAGGTTTTCTAGTTTGTGTGCCTAAAGGTATTCATAGTAGCACTGAATGATTTTTTTGTATTTCTGTGGTTTCAGTTGTAATATCTCCAATTTCATTTTTACTTGAGCTTATTTGGTTCTTCTCTCCTTTTCTTGGTTAATCTCGCTAACAGTCTATCAATGTTTTTTTGTTTTAGTTTTTTACTTTTTCAGAGGAACCAACATTTTGTTTTATTTATCTTTTGTACTGCTTTTTTTTGTTGTTTCAATTTCATTTAGTTCTGTTCTGATCTTTGTTATTTCTTTCGCAGGGTTTGTATTTGCTTTGTTCTTGTTTCTCTGGTTTCTTGAGTTGTAAGCTTAGATTGTCTGTTTATGCTCTTTCAGACTTTTTGATGTAGGCTTTTAATGTTGTGAACTTTGCTCTTGGTACTGTTTTTACTGTATCCCAGAGGTTTGATAAGTTGTGTCACTATTATCATTCAGTTCAAAGAATTTTTTAATTTCCATCTTGATTTCATTGTTGACCTAAAGATCATTCAGGGACAGATAATTTAATTTCCATGTATTTGTATAGTTTTGAGGGTTCCTTTTGGGGTTAATTTTCCATTTTATTCTACTGTGGTCTTAAAAAGGTACTTGACATAATTTTAGTTATCTTAAATTTATTGAGACTTGTTTTGTGACCTATCATATGGTCTTAGAGAATGTTCCATGTGCTCATGAAAAGAATGTATATTCTGCAATTGTTGGGTAGAATGTTGTGTAAAGATCTGTTAAGTCCATTTGTTCTAGAGTATAGCTTAAATCCTTTGTTTCTTTGTTTCTGTCTTGATGACTTGTCTAGTGCTGCCAGTGGAGTATTGAAGTCCCCCACTATTTATGGTATTGCTGTCTGTCTTGTTTCTTTGGTCTAGTAGTAATTGTTTTATAAATTTGAGAGCACCAATGCTAGGTGCATATATTTAGGATTGTGATATTTTCCTGTTTGACTAATCCTTTTGTCATTATATAATGTCCCTCTTTTCTTTCTTTTTTCTTTTTTGATATTTGTCACAGGCAACCATCATATCTTTTTTTTTAACCATTGTTGCTTTACAGTCTGTTTTGTCTGATATAAAAATAGCTACTCCTGCCCACTTTTGGTATTCATTTGCATGGAGTATCTTTTTTCACCTCTTTACCTGAAGTTATTTGAGTCCTTATGTGTTAGATGAGTCTCTTGAAGACGACAGATAAGATATTTGGTTGGTGGATTTTTTTTATCCATTCTGCCATTCTGTATCTTTTAAGTGGAGCATTTAGGCCATTTACTTGCAATGTTAGCATTGAGATGTGAGGTACTATTGTATTCATCATGCTAGTTGTTGCCTGAATACCTTGGGGTTTTGTTTTGTTTTCATTGTGTTGTTGTTTTATAGGCCCTGTGAGATTTGTTATATTTGAGGTGAGATTAAGGGACCAGCACCAAGACAAAAGTATGCCAAATAGCAGGGTTTATTAAGCCGGCAACCAGGGAGGACTCGCGTCTCTCCAACCCATGGCCCCGAATGGAGGGTGTTAAGACCTTTTATACCCGTAAGAATCACTTTGGGAGTCAGGGTGAGAGGCGGGGGTGGGGGTGAAGGGACACAGACATTTAGGGGTTTTCGTAAATCATCTCCCGGACAGAGAGGAGGGGAGAGGGGGCTCCGGACATTCCAAGGGCTTGAGGACATCTTGCCACCTCGATTGTTACCTAAGTGGCTTACAGAAGTTAAGATAAGCGTTAATTTGCACATCTTCTGGGCTGTAGTGGAAATAACAGATTTTGGTTACTTATTACAAGGCACAGGGACCAGGATGGAATTAGCTTGGGCTGCTATTCTAGTCACAAAGGCTGACAATTCTGGCTGTTACTGATAAGAATGGTAGATAGTTTGCAGAGCAAACGAGCAGTTTTATGTACAGAAGCCAAAGGCCAGCAGTTATCATGAGGAGAGTGGGGCAGCCGTTACAGCTTATTTTAAAACATAGCTTTGTTCAGGTTCTAACTCTAGGCCAGCTATAGCACAATTTATGCTTTAAGGAAGTTCTATTTTGGTGTATTTTGAGGTTTTGTTTCAAGATTTCTAACTCCTTTTAGCATTTCTTATAGTGCTGGCTTAGTAGTGGCAAATTCTCTCAGCATTTGTCTGAGAAAGACTCTCCTTCATTTATGAAGCTTACTTTTGCTAGATACAAACTTTTTGCCTGACAGTTATTTTGTTTCAGGAGAGTAAAGATAGGACCCCAATGCCTGTTGGCTTGTAGGGTTTCTGCTGAGAAATCAGCTGTTAATCTGATAGGTTTTCCTTTATAGGTTACTTGATGCTTTTGTCTCACAGCTCTTAACATATTTCCTTCATCCTGGCTTTGGATAACCTTATGACTGTGTGCCTAGACAATCATCTTTTTATGATGAACTTCCTGAGTGTTCTTTGAGCTTCTTATATTTGGATGCCTAGATCTCTAGCAAGACCAGGGAAGTTTTTATTGACTATTCCCTCAAATAAGTTTTCCAAATTTCTAGATTTCTCTTCTTCCTCAGGAGTACTAGTTATTCTTAATGTTTGGTCATTTTAACATAATCCCAAACTTCTTAGAGGCTTAGTTCATTTTTTAAATTCTTTTTTTTCTTTGTCTTTATCTGATTGGATTAATTCAGAAGCCTGTCTTCAAGCTATGAAGTTCTTTTTTTCTTTTTCTCTTTCTTTCTTTCTTTTTTTATTATTATACTTTAAGTTCTGCGGTACATGTGCAGATCTTGCAGGATTGTTACATAGGTATACACATGCCATGGTGGTTTGCTCCCAAGTTTTCTATTAACCCAAGAAATAATGGATTCATAAAAAATTAAGTTTTCAGAAAAAAGTTTTCATTTGAACTTGATTTTAAACATGCTTGATTATCCTCTTGCTTTATCCTAAAATATAATAAACTAAATAAAACACCAGTCATTTTATGAGTGGTAGCATAGAGTAAGAAAGGAAATGCTTAACATATCCACAACTATAGTTTTATACTGTAAATGAAGCAGATTTCATCTTCATCCAAGGGTGTAACTCCTTTGACTTTATTGAGATTAAGTTTCTAAATGTACTGGGATGTATGCCACTTAGGATATTATTAAATAGTTCATTATACCTTTATATGCAGTATTTGAAATTAAAAAGGGAAGTATTTCAGAAGTCTTTTATGTGAGGGTTAGGGACTGGGTATTGCTATGTAACTTTTCATAATACCTGTATCTTAATAATGTGTATATGTATATATTGTATTTTTTACATCTTATTTTTGATATGTTCTAGTTTAATAGTTTACATTTTACACCAGTTACTCTGTGTTGTTTTCTAGAGCGTTTCAAAGTCTAGTAAAAATCTTAATACTAATTCTTGTAGGTTTCTCATTGTGAAAGCTTTCCTTAGCAGCCAGGATCCATAAAACCAAGAAGGATTGAAGCCTCTCAACATCACATTTCATCAACCAAAGGGTTGTTATGGAGAGACACAAGGCCATAGGGCCGTCCCTTGATATTAGTTGTCTTTTCTGGTTCTGACAGCCCAAGAATTGTGAGTGGCTGTAAGCCTGAGTCAGACCCAAGTTTCCACTTTGACACTGCAGAAAGCCTTGAAAAAAATCTTCTATATTTTAAGCAGGAATTCTTTGCAGCAACCATATGTAGAAAGTAAGAACTATAACCATTATTTGGGATTTTTTTTTTAGGCAGTTATTTTACAGTCAGTACAGCCACATTATTCCCTGCCTCAGTCTGGTTCTGTCCCCTGCTGAGTAACTGGGTGCCATTAGTCACAGTCAGATACTCTAAGCTTTCTGAGCTTGAATTTTTAAAAATCTCTACAGCCAAGGAAACATGAGAGTGATGTTTGTATTCGTGTGCATGTGTAATAGATGCAAAGAAATACTTATCTCTTCATTTTTGAAGTCAAAATTGAAAATCTATCAAGTCATCCACTTGGACTTCATTTCTTTTTGTTTTTTTAAGTAGCATGTTTTTACTTTAAGGTATTTCAAGCTCAGATTGTTTGTTATTTGTTACGTTAATATATTTTTGAGATTATTAACAATTGAACTTTAATATTTAGCCTAAATTAAATTTAAAAGTAAAGTATTTATTTGGAATCTTTCTATTATAAAAAGACTGAAATATGCCAGGAAAACCAATGGTAATGATTTGGTTTGTTTGCTGACTGATGATCTTTTAGAAAATATCTGGCTTATTAGATCAACACTATTTTTACTAAAAGAAACTAACATTCATATTTTAAACCTCTAAAATACCTGAACATTCTCTAGAACTGAATGTTTTAGATTGATGACTTCCAAACTTTTGTTCATAACCTGTAGGGCTACACAAAATATATTTCCTTCAGGTTCTAGTGTATGTACACATACATGTATTTATATACACATAATGTGAACTGAAGTTTCAAAATGTATGTAATACCATTTTGTTTTATTTCTTTTTCTTTTGATTTGGTTTTTAGATGCTGGTCTCAACCCACTAAATTAATTTCTCTATTGGAAAATGGGTCACGACTCACAGTTTGGCAAACACTGCTTCAGGGTAGGACTTGTCCAGCTAGTGCTGCCATATGCTTCTGGCAGGAGAGTGCCACATTTTGTGATACAGATGATAGGGAGGAGGCTTACCTGTCCCTGAACTCATGATTACCCTCAGAAAAGCTTTGGAGGAGAAGAAAAAGATGAGATCTAATAGTTGCTGGGAAGAGGGAGGAGGGAAAAGATCAATGAAAAAGGAAGTAAAATGTCTTACGGAGCCAAGTAAAGCTATTTTCTGTTTCAAAAGTACTAATTCTCAAGAACAAAAGGGAGCCTTGTGCATCTACTCTGTCTCCCAAGTGATTTCTTGTTTTTTTGAGGATAGAGAAAGAAAGATAAGATCTTCCTTAGAGAAAGAATTAGAAAGAAAAAATTAGAAAGAAAATGAGGTGAGTGAGAACTTGAGAAAAAGGAATGAAATCAGGTCTAGATCTATGTGACATAGTCATAATGGCTCAATTGTCTGTAGTACTCAATGATGAGGCATATTTTCAGTGCCTCATATTACAGTAATAAGGAGTGAAGTATTTATCCCTTTTTTGAAAACAGATTCAAAAAGTAAAAGAAGGTTAAAGGAAAACCTTATGGACACTAAAATTCTCCCTACTTCCATTCAATAGCCATTAAGTTGCTGATCACTTTTTATTCTGCACAGTTGCTGACAGTGTTTTGGGATCACTGCTGGGTGTCAGGTGAGCCTACACTGTAACTTTCTGGATGTTAAAAATCATGCAGTGATTACTAACAAACCATGCAGTAGTTGTAGACAGAGGTTCTGACAGGACTCTATAATGGTTGTTCTCCTGCCCAGGTGCTTTTGGTAGCATTATTGGCAAAATAGAATGCCAAGTAAGTCCTAAATTGCACACGTTACAATCTCAGTATTATCTTCATGTCCTTAGATAACTTATCAAAAGACTATAAAGCCCCATGAGGCTGGGCTGTTTTCTTGTCCGCTTCTGTATCCTCATCATTTAGCCCAGTTGCTGGTATATGAAAGCACTAATAAATATTGCTTAACATTGTAATTGAAGAATGACTAGAGAGCCAAGTGGGTCTTTGTTTTTAACATTAAGTATGTACCATGAAGTTCATCAAACTGTTTAAAAGCTGTGGTTCTAATTACATACATATTTAATTACATACGTGCATTAAAATTTTAATTCCTAATCTCTATTATATCTTGGGCATAGTATCTCTTTGTGACAATATAAATTAATTTTCTTTTCTTTTCTTTTCTTTTTTTTTTTTTTGAGATAGAGTTTCACTCTTATGGCCCAGGCTGGAGTGCAGTGGCGTGATCTCTGCTTGCTCACCACAACCCCTGCCTCCTGAGTAGCTGGGATTACAGGCATGCACCACCACTCCTGGCTAACTTTTTGTATTTTTAGTAGAGACAGAGTTTCTCCATGTTGGTCAGGCTCATCTTGAACTCCCGACCTCATGTGACCTGTCCAAAATGCTGGTATTACAGGCGTGAGCCACTGTGCCCCGCCAGTTTTATTTTCTAATTAAAAATTGTGGTTGTAAATTATTATTAACATCAGCAACTTTATTTGGAATGCAGATTTTGTGAATACATTATCTGAGAACATTTTAAATATAGCCCTCAAATTATTTTTCGATTAAGAAATTTAGCATTTTCCTTAGCTGGAAATTTCGATGACTTTTGAGCTAGACATTTTATAGAGAACTGTTGGAAATATTTTGGCGTGTTCTAGTACCTTTTTAAATATTTAGTATATCAAGGTGAGTTTTTATTAAACATGGCTTGAACAAAGAATAAACAATTTCTTGTCGTATCTTTGAAAAGTTTCCAAAAAAAAGGAAATGCAATACTTTACCTGCTTAGGTATTTACAGTGCAGTCAGTGGACCTCCCATTTTGGTGAAAGGAACGAATGTGGTACTTCTTATCCTGTTGTTTCCTTTAACCAGTATTTTGCTTCTAAAAAGAAGTAGTTCTCTTACTTGAATTTCAGAGACACTAATAGCCATGTAAATATAAAAGATTATGTAAAAATGGCTATTGCTGAAGTCTTGTCTGATAAATAATGCCACAGTTTCTGATCTAGATTTATATTAAATGTCTAGAAGTTATGCATTTTACTTCTCAGAGAAAGGAGAAAAATACTCATCCATTATAAAAGAATGTTCTCAGGAAGGGGGTCTAGTTTCTGCTTTCTGCACATTGCTAGCCAGTTTCCCAACACCATTTATTAAACATGGAGTCTTTTCCCCCATTGCTTATTTTTGTCAGGTTTGTCAAAAATCAGATGGTTGTAGATGTGTGGCGTTGCTTCTGAGGCTTCTGTTCTGTTCCATTGATCTATGTCTGTATTTTGGTACCAGTACCATGCTGTTTCTCCAGATGGATTAAAGATTTAAACATAAAACCTAACACCATAAAAGCACTAGAAGAAAACAGGCAAAGCCATCCAGGACATAGGCATAGGCAAGGACTTCATGACTAAAACACCAAAAGCAATGGCAACAAAAGCCAAGATAGATAAATGGGATCTAATTAAAATTCAGAGCTTCTGTACAGCAAAAGAAACAATCATTAGAGTGAACCTGCAACCAACAGAATAGGAAAAAATTTTTGGAGTCTACCCATCTGACAAAGGGCTAATATCCAGAATCTACAAAGAACTAAAACAGATATACAAGAAAAAAACAAACAACCCCATTCAGAAGTAGGCAAAGGATATGAACGGACACTTTTCAAAAGAAGACATATATGACGCCAACAAACATATGAAAAAATGCTCATCATCACTGGTCATTAGAGAAATGCAAATCAAAACCACATTGAGATACCATCTCACGCCAGTTAGAATGGCGATCATTAAAAAATCTGGAGACAACAGATGCTGGAGAGGATGTGGAGAAATAGGAACACTCTTACACAGTTGGTGGGAATGTAAATTAGTTCAACCATTATGGAAGACAGTGTGGCGGTTTCTCAAGGATCTAGAAATAGAAATTCCATTTGACGCAGCAATCCTATTACTGGGTGTATACCCAAAGAACTATAAATCGTTCTGCTATAAAGACACATGCACACATATGTTCACAGCAACCCTGTTTACAATAGCAAAGAACTAGAACCAACCCAAATGCCCATCAATGATAGACTAGACAAAGAAAATGTGGCATATATACACCATGGAATACTACGCAGCCATAAAAAACGATGAGTTCCTGTCCTTTATAGGGATTTGGATGAATCTGGAAACCATCATTCTCAGCAAACTGACACAAGGACAGAAAACCAAACACCGCATGTTCTCACTCATAGGTGGGTGTTAAACAATGAGAACACTTGGACTCAGGGAGAAGAGTATCACACACTGGGGGCAGTTGGTCCGGGGGGGTAAGGGAGGGGCAGTGAAGGGTGGGTGAAGGGTGGGGAGGGGATAACATGGGGAGAAATGCCAGATATAGTATGCACCTATGCAACAACCCTGCATGACCTGCACATGTACTCCAGAACCTAAAATAAAATAAAATTAAAAAAAAAAAAAGAATATTCTCTTGTCCTCTTGCCTAATAAAGTCTCAAAAAACAAAGTAACTCTCCCTCCATCCTTACTCTAAATGCAGGCAACGGTAAAGATCCATTTCAAGTGGTGTGTGGCCGTAATTATGCATTTAGGAAAGCTCCAGACCTGGGCTTGTTTGGTTGACTCTTCTGACAACATACACATTGAGAACAACCCCAAGCAAAACAAGACCCATCTTCCTGATAATTCTCTTTCCTCCTCCACCCCAAAGAGCAGTAACAATCTCCAAATCTAGATCATAGATATCGACACATGTTCCCAAAATTTGTCATAGGAAGTATTAACTTGGTACGTGAGCACCTTCAGAAATTTGAGATTGCTGCCATAAGTGACATCTCGTCATTAATGTGGTGTGTGGACTGGAAGAATCTTTAATTTTCTAAAACAGGAATAAAGAGATGTATTCAAGTGAAACTTAGAAACTCTTAAAATAGTTCTTTTCTAAATTGTAAGCTAAATATTTGTCTTTTCCATGTCCTCAAATTTTATTATCTATAGAATTAATTGCCTATAAGTAAAATTTAGAAACTATACTAAATGCAGTGAAGTGTAGGATTTAGAGAAACGTAATTTGTAACATTGAAAGTACAAGTCAGCATTGAGGTACCATTTGGATATTGACAGTTTTATAAAATGTGTTAAATATTTAACTGTATATTTAAATTCTTTCCACAAGGTCACAAGATCAGAGCATTTCCAGTACTCAGGAAATAGCTTCACAAGTGAGCATTCATCTGCTAAAATAATATGTTGCTTCTGATTAGTTGAGTCAGCTATGAATAGTGAAAAATTATGTTAAGTTTTTTGCTGAGATTTGTTTGTTAACTTGCAAAATATTAACAGTGAACACACATTTTATTTACGTATATATACATATTTACATACATATTATTTTTTTAAATTAATCTACCCATAGCCTAGGTGCACAGACTTAAAATGACATTTTAGGTTGTTTGATGATCCATGATTTCTTCTCAATAGATTGTAGTATTTTACATCAGATTTGCTTTCTAAGTGTTAGCTAATAAAAGCAATTATCTACTGGAAATTTTGTTTAAAGTAAAAATTTGGGGGGGCAAGAAGGCTGAGACATAGGGAAACAATATAAAAGAATCCTTAAATTTAATGTATTCTTTATGTGTAGTAATTTTAACATTTTATTGTGAAATGTTACAACTATATTGATATGTTTTTGGAAATATCATCTTTTTTTTTTCTTTATCGGTATTTTATAACTTTAATATGAAAAAGAAAAACAGGATAATTTATTTGTTTAAAAACAAAAACATGAATAATTATGTTTTTAACTTTTAAAGTTGGTGCTTTTATGATCAGAAATTTCTGAAGAAGAATAAAAGAATAAAATAAATAATAAAAATAAAGTTAATGCTTTTATCAAATAGAAAAATAGCCAACATTTGTTGAGCACTGTATGCCCAACAGGCACTGTTATAATTAATAGTCAAACAGCCTGTGAAAGTGTAGGTACTTTAAACATTCCAGTGTTGCAGATAGGGAAGGTGACAATACAGTTACATTATATTGCCTCGTACACAATGTTATTTTCTTGTATACTATTCTGAAGAAATTAGTTACTGTTTCTCTTGTATTATTATTATATATAGTATATTATTTTAGTTCTTGAAGCCCTTCTGAGTTCTGCTTGTATGCCAAAATTATCCCTGTGATTTATATAATATACTCCCTGACTGGACTAAGTGACTTGACCAAAGGGATGTGGTTTTATGACAAAGACCAAAATAGAGAATCATTGTGCTTTTTTTTTTTTTTAACATAAAAAGAAATGTGGATATAAAGAAAACTTGAAGTTATAATCTCACTTTTGCTACTCATTTAGTCATGTTGAATGTTTACCTTCCTTAGTTAATAACAAACGCTAAGAATTCTTGTATTACTTGTGAATCTCTGAGACATTAAAGGAGTTCTTACTATAATACTTTCTGATATCGTTATGAAGTGTTTTGTGTTCCCAGAGCATCCTATTTGGAGGCTTCCTATGTCATATATTTTTCCTACCTGTCATTTTTTAGAAGGGTCAACCCTACTTGTTGCTTTTCTCTTACTTTTATTTGATTACTTCTTCACGTCCACAAGATTTGGGTAACAGTATTATATAGTTATTAATTTGAAATCGTCTCTAGAAGTCTGTTTTATTTAAGAAATAGCTGATAGGAGATCACATATGTGAACAAATCACCTATGCATTTCAAGTGCTCTGACTAGCTCAGAATGATAAAGATAATATCTCATTTGCAAGATTTTTTTTTCAAGTAGGTGTTTCGATCACAGTAGATTCAGTGAAAACAGTTTCTCATTTTTTAGCCCAAAGTTGAGTATGCCTTGTGTGAGCATAGTGGAATTAAAACATTTTAATGTTTTTCAAGATCAGTCTTTCTTGGAGGCATTTTGATGACTCAGGGCTGATTTCAGCTGCAAAAAGAATTACAGCAGAATTGCAGGGAGAAGGAACAGATGTTTTTTAAGTTTCAGAATGAGTAGGTTGGTTGCATAGCACAAGGGTAATTGGGTGATGTAAAAGGCAGTGACTGTGAGAATAATGAAGAACAGGTTCCCAGGGTGGTTATGGTTTAGCAAAAGAATGAATCAAGTAAAGTAACATGCACGTAATATAGGTCGTCAGATGTCACTAAATGGAGATATCTGGAGAGGAATAGCCACACAAGGAAAAGGTGGAAATTGTATTAGTGAGGAGAAATTAACTGTTAGTGATGAACTCTTCCATGCTATTGTATGCAGGCTCCTAGGGCCTTTTAGGAGTCATTCTTACCCATAATAAATAAAATCTTAACCAAAGTCTGACGATTTTCAAGTCCTTTTACTGGTTTGAATCATTTAATAAATCAGCAAAATCATGAAAAATTATACTTTGGGAGAAAAAAAGGTAACGACAATTCTCCTCTTTTGAATTCTATTCCTTCTTTCTTGTTAGAGTCCTGGGAACACCCTTACTTGGTCCACTCTCCTTGAGGCCTGGTCTCTCCTTCAGTCAACACTATTGGCCAGGGCAGTTAACATCCACCTCTTCTGAATGTCCTGGGCTAGGTCTACAGCACTTTCCTCCTCAAAACCTTCTACTCCTTGATAGTCTCTATTTTGGGTATCTTAACACTCTAGCACAAATTCATTCTCCTATTTATGGCTTTTAGAACCTTTTTATGCTGCATTAATTTGATCTTGTCCACTTTTACATTAAAATGAAGTGTTACCCACTGTAGCAAACATAAATTCCTTCCATCATGTTTTCCCCTCCCGTCATATCCTTATGATCCCTAACACCGCTTCTGTCTAATAAATGACGTGTGTTTACAATCCCTTTCTGTGACTATACATACTATTCTCTTGTCCATTACATGTGTCAAAATTTACCTGCTAGTCAAAAACAAACACACAATAAATATACAGTAAGTCCTCACTTAACATCAATGATAGGTTCTTGGAAACTATGACTTTAAGAGAAATGAAATGTAACAAAACAAATTTTTTTCCTTGCCAACATTATAACAAAATGATGTTATTCATTTGATGTACATTGCTCCGCTTAAAGTCACAGTTTCCAAGAACCTATTGATGGTAAGTCAGAACTTACTGCATATGTACAAGACACTTTGGTGGAGACTGGGCATATAAAGATTAGTAACATATTTTCTCTGCCTTCAACTTACCCATAGCCTGATTTACAAAGAAATCTCTTTGTAAAAAGGTAATTAATAACACAAAGTTGAATGTGATGTGTCGGATGCTTAGAATTGGTTATAAATATCAAAAGCTGAGGAGAACCTGTAGACTGGGGCAGTGGAGGTAGGATTCACAAAGGAAGCAAGAACTGTTTTGCACTACCAGTTAGGAGAATGGTAGGTTGTGAGTGAATGCATGTGGGGGTGTCTTTATCTTTCTCTGCCTGCTCTAGAGACAGAAGGATGGACGGATATTTTAGGAAAGAGAAAAAGCAAAGCGTCGAGCTTTGTTCGCCTGGGGGTACAAGGTAGGTAGGTGCAAAGGTTTATGTAAGGAGATATGAAGAGGTAAACTGGTGTTAGATTTTTTTTTTTTTTTTTTTTTTTTTGAGACAGAGTCTCACCCTGTCACCAGGCGCCAGGCTGGAGTGCAATGGCGCGACCTCAGCTCACTGCAACCTCCGCCTCCTGGATTCAAGCAATTCTCCTGCCTCAGCCTCCCGAGTAGCTGGGACTACAGGCGCGCGCCACCACGCCCAGCTAATTTTTTTGTATTTTTAGTAGAGACGGGGTTTCACCATGTTGGCCAGGATGGTCTCGATCTGTTGACCTCGTGATCTGCCCGTCTCCGCCTCCCAAAGTGCTGGGATTACAGACGTGAGCCACTGCGCCCGGCCGCAGACTACTATAAGAATTTCTAAATTAATACTGGGGTTACTAGTACTTTTTGGTAATTCATACCAATAATTCAGATGGCTTCTTTGGGCCTCAGCTTAAAAAACAACTAATAATAAATGGTCACTGCCATGGATGTTAACAAAAGGGTCCTGGATTCCTAAGTCTTGCAGTTTTACTACCTGTCAGGTAGTAAAATATTTTTATGTCTTCTTCACATTATTTAAAGTGTTGGTTTCTAAGAGAAAGAAATGGAACTAATACAAAAATAGTTGAAGTTAGTGATTCTCTTTGTTGTTTCTGATGTTCTGTTGCTGCTCAAGTTGAGCGATTATTTGTGACAGGAAGTGAATGCAAAGGTTGAGATTCTTTCTTAATGTGGCTGGTTATATCTTTGAATCTGACAGTTCAAGCCAGAGCAGATTCTTTCTTTCCATAGTTGTTATTTCAGTTACTTTCATCATTGTTTTGTGTCTTATGAGTTTAAAATCAAGCCTAAGTCTGTTAGACATACGTTTCATAAGAGAATTTGATTCAGGAAATATAGGAAAGATTGATTGGTTCAAGTTTGTTTAGGGCATGTTTTTCCTTCCTCCCTTCCTCCCTCCCTCCCTCCCTCTCCTTTCTCTTCCTCCCTCCCTCCCTCTCCCTTCTCTTCCTCCCTCCCTCCCTCCCTTCCTCCCTCTTTTCCTTCTTTTCTTCTTCTTTTTTTTTTTTAACAGGGTGTTGTTTCTGTCACCCAGGCTGGAGTGCAGTGGTGCAATCACTGCAGCCTCAAACTTCCAGGCTCAAGTGGTCCTCCCACCTCACCCTTCTGAGTAGCTGGTACTACAGGTGCATGCCGCCATGCCCAGCTTATTTTTTGTAGAGAAAGGACTGCCCTGTGTTGCCCAGGCTGATCTCAAACTCCTGGCCTCAAGCTGGTCTCAAACACCTGTGTCAGCCTCCCAAAGTGCTGGCATTACAGGCATGATCCACCATGCCCATCTTGTTCAGTACATATTTTTACTGTGAAAGAGAAATCAGACCATTGCACCCTTTTCCCCATTGAAGATGATCATTACCCTTTGTTATTACATTCACAGCTTCTTCACAATTTGAAAACATAGCATCAAGAGTTTGAGTTAAAAACAAATAATTATTATTTAACTATGAGTAACATATAAATAAATCTAAAAATCTAGCTTCTGTACTGTACTATTACCATTAAATATTTCTTTCAGTGTTTCTCCATGTTAATCTGGAAGAAGAAACATGTTCTCTGGTGTTAGCTACCCTGTAATACAATTTGCATATTTCTGGTTCAATATATAATACTGATGGTCCCCAACCTCAATGGTTCAACTTGTGATTTTTCAATTTATGGTGGTGTGAAAGTAATACACATTCAGTAGAAACTGTGCTTTGTGCCCATACAATTGTTCTTTCCCTTTTGGTACTATATTCAGCAAACTATATGAGACATTCAACACTTCATTATCAAATAGAGTTTATGCTCTTTTTTGTGTGTGTCCTTTTTTTTTCAGACCTGGTCAACAGGAAGTGTAAAGTGGGTTTATATTAGATGATTTTTTTCCCAAATCTAAACTAACAAAGTGTCTTAAGCACATTAAAGGTAGGCTATGCTAAATGTGAGGTTAGGCAGGTTAGGTGTATTAAATGCATTTCTGACTTAATGATATTTTCAACTTACAGTGGGCTAAACAGGATGTAACTGTATTGCAAGTTGAGGCACATTTGTACTTCTCTTTTGGAAATAATAATCTTTGACATTATTTTCAAGGTTAGATGTTTGTGTCAAGATCAAAGATAATCTTTTCAAAGTTAGCTCTGGCATAAATAGAATTACGTGACTTTAATTGTACTAGGTATAGAAGAAAATATTTTTATAAATAGGCAAAATAAATTTTTATTGAGCACATATTATGTGCCTAAGACATACCTTCTAGTGTTTATGACAGTTTTATTAAGTAAATATTGCTTTTATTTGCATATGAGAAAATGGAAACTCAAAGAAGTTAAATAACTTGCCCATGATCATAAAATCCCCACCCTTTTTTTTCTTATGACACTGTTCTTATGTAAATATTGTGACTTAAATTTTTCATTTGAGAATGTCAGATATTTCTTAGGAGCCAGCACATACAACAGTTCATTTTAAAGAAGAACCTCTATAGAAATGTCAGACTGTAAAGACTTAATTTAGTTATCCAACATCATCATTTAATGAAGTATTTTTCATGTAGCTTTTTAAAGTAAGCATTTATGTAAATTTTTCCCTTTGATGTATTAGAAGTATCCCTACTTTCTTAAGGTGTTCTGTAATTTATATAGCATTTATTTGGGGTATCATTTTAGGCTGTTACCCTGTGTTTAATAAAGCAGTGGCCTCAGGGATTATCAAATGTTTGTTAAGTTAGTTACTGCCTTGAAAAGTGGCCCATGATTAATATATTTTTGTAGTTAGTGATTTGCTGTCAGCTGTCATTTCTCGAGGTCAAATTCTGACAGGTCCTTGCATCCTATTATATACATCCATAACCTTTGACCTGTGAGCCTTAAGGTATCTCTACACCCTCCTGGAGAGAGATCCTGCTTTGATTCACTGACCTTACATTCCTGCTCACTCTCACTGTCGCTCTCTTTTAAATGATGAGTTAGCGAATTCTTCTGTGTGTTCCTTAAGGCAGTATTACACTAGCAGTTCCAGCGTTTGTATGTTTAAAGGACCTACAGGCTTACTTTTTCTTTTAAATACATATACTTCTCCTGTGATCGTAAATATTTGAATGTGATACTACTGTATACTGACTGTCTATGTGTGAATACAGCCAAAAAGACAAAATGCAGCTGCAGTTATGCTCAGAAAGAATGTTGTTTCATTTACAGTGGTTTCTCTTCTTCAATGAGTCTGCTGCCTTTACTCAAAAATCTCCCTTTCTTCACTGTGGCAGCAGCTGGAGTCTTTGTTACTGCCACTCGTAGCCATACCAAGTGATGAAAAACAGGTTTGAAACTTAAAATACTTCTCTTTCAAATTTAGCTTGTACTCATTGTAAATTCAAGTCTCTCCACCCAAATGACTAAATCAGTTCTGCTTTCTATTTTGTCTGTCAGTGCTTTACTGGAATTTTCACTTTTGTCTTAGCAGTAATAGTGTAGTGTAATTTATAACCCACATTTCTCTATTAAGTCATTCTGCAGATTTAGATGCTTTGCTTGTCTTTACAATGCGGAGCTCATCTTTAGTGCTTGAGTGTTTATGGTATATAATCATGGTTACAGTATATTTCAGCTTCACCATGGTGTTTTTTTGTTTGTTTGGTTTTTTTTTTTTTTTTTTTTTTTTTTTTTTGAGATGGAGTCTCACTCTGTCGCGCAGGCTAAAGTGCCGTGGTACCATCTGGGCTCACAGCAACCTCCGCCTCCCAGGTTTAAGCAATTCTCCTGCCTCAGCCTCTAGAGCTGGGATTACAGGCACCCACCACCGCACCTGGGTAATTTTTATATTTTTAGTAGAGACGGGGTTCACCATCTTGGCCAGTCTGGTCTTGAAGTCCTGACCTCGTGATCCACCTGCTTCAGCCTCGCAAAGTGCTGGAATTACAGATGTTAGCCATGCACCTCGCTTGTCATCTTAAAACACAGCAGTATTAATGTGAACTGAGAGCTTTTCTATCCAACTAGAAACATGCTAATGGCAGATTCTAGGGACTGTCATGGAAGCAATATATTATTAGGTATGAAAACAATCCAAGCAGCTTATTATAATATGCAGAGGAATCTCCTAAAGAATAGTTTCATCTACTTTTCCACTAATAGAGACCTTTTCCAAATTTTTATTTGGGAGCTTATAACGTAACTGTATAGTCTTTTAAGTTCTCCTGAATATACATGTAATACATATTCAGAAATAGGTCAACTGTAATGTCACAGCTTTGTCATGGTCATTTGTAACTGGAATAATAATCTGCAGGTGACTCTCAGTTCTTTACCTCTAATTTTCAATCCTCGTTCTTCTCTTAAACCTCAGTTTTGAATCCTCAGCTGCCTACTGGGCAGTTAAATTGACAGTTTCAACATCACCTCAGATCCAATTATTTTTTTTTGCTCTTTTGTTTATTTTCCTTTTTTTTGAGACAAGGTCTCACTTTGTCACCCAGGCTGGACTGCAGTGGTGTGATCATAGTTCACTGCACTATCTCCCAGGCTCAAGAGATCTTCCTGCCTTAGCCTCTTGAGTAGCTGGGACTGTAGGCACGTGCCACCACACCTGGATTATTTTATTTTATTTTTTATAGAGACAGGGTCTCACTGTGCTGCCTAGGTTGGTCTCAAACTCCCGAGCTCAAGTGATCCTCCCACCTTGTCCTCCCAAAGTGCTGGGATTACAGGCATGAGCCACTGCGCTGGCCTTTATTGCTTGATAAATGACATTTAATGAATACCTACCACATGTTATGCATCATTCACTCATTAAACTGATATTCGTTAAGCACCTATTATGTGCCAAGTACATTGATAGGCATTGAGATTCGAATGGTGAATAAGACTGAAATGGCCCCTGCCTTCATGGAGCTTACTGTCTACTGTGTTGGGCTGCTAATTGAATAAGTACTTCAGGATTGACTAATATTATGATAAGGAAAATAAAGGGACTATTCAGATGGAGGGCAAGTGTAGCTAGCCCTGTCTAATGAGTCACAGAAGGCCTCCCGGATTGAAGTAATCTTTAAGCCAAGAATTGAAGGGTGTGAAGGAGTTAGATGAGTGGGGGCAAACTATTTTTTTTTCTCTCTGCCTTAGTTTCCTCATTTGTAGAGATACAAGAGAAAACTTCAGTTCCTTAATGCTTGTGAAGGTGCTCAGGACAGTATCTGTCTTTGAGTGTAGCTGCTGTCTTTATCATCTTTATCGTCATCATTAATCATTCATTCAGGTTTTCAAATAAACATCTATTGAGCACTTACAAAGTACTAGGCATTTATCTTTCCAAGGAGCCTATAAGATAGGTGTACAAATAGCACAAAGCAGAGAGTAATCCAGCAAGAACCATAAAGGAAGTATGAGCCAATTTCTGGTCAGGCGCATTCCTTTTTATTTGGGAGTGGTGTATAATTTGTGCTACTTACTTGGCAAATGCTTGTATACTGCCTGTGAAATCTTATTTTTTTCTTGTATTCTTATTTACTTTTTGAGATTTTGCCTGTATATATCTTTACTTGCCACTGAAATTTTTTATGTTTGAAGTGAGGAAGTATGTGTCTCACAGACTGAGGGATATGAATAGTAGGTGCTCTGTGTGCTGATGAGTAGTCTTAAAAGCCTATTAAACTTTTTAGAGTTACTTATTTTAAAAGCCTAGTAACTCTTAAGGCCTTTATTTTAATAGTATCACATACTTTAGAGGGACTCAATGTAGGTAAAAAAATAGATGTTACCTCCTCTAAAATAAAGTTCTTCATGGATGCATCATCTGTTGATTGTACCAAGTATCTGTTCTAATATTTTGCTGCAGTAAAGTGACATCTCTGACATCATTTTTAAAATGTATTTCCATATTTAACTGAACATAGAGTAAGAGTCAAAATTGGTAATAATTTAAAATTTTGTTTGTTCAACATTAGCAAAAGTATCATAATTCACTTTGGCTGATACAAAATATGAGGCTCAGTAGACGGTTACATATTTCAACAAATTGAAGTTTTCAAATGTTGCTCACATTTCCCTCTTGAGAGGAAACAGTTATTGTGTAGCAAATAACATATCATAGTTTTTGAGGAAAGTGTATATTAAAAACAGCTATAAAGAGGCCAGAGTTAACCTCTTATTTTTTGGCTATAATATTCAATATATTCATATATTCAATAGAATAATATTCAATAATATTCAATAATACTATATTCAGTAGAATAATAATCTAGCTCTGATTTACTAAAAGAAAAATATGAATATTTTATTTTCTAGAATATTATGTTTTATGTCTTAATGTGGTACATTCACGACTAAGATGCCAGCTTTATTTTGGTCTAAACTTTAAAACACAAAACTATTCTTTCTGATAAACATATTTTCTTTACAATTAGGTAGAACATTAAACTTATCACAACAAAGATACCTTCTGTCTTAGAGATATAGATCATCCAAAAATGCTAATTAATGGATTTCTTAGTTAAGAGTAGACTTCAGCAATTTCATGGTAATAGGTCTTTGCAGTGGCTTTTAATCTCTTAAAACATGAGGCTTGCATGGGATGAGACATGAATTAATTTTCCAGCTTTTGACGGAATTGAATTCTAAAACCATCCACATACATATGACAATCACGTCTAAAAAGTAATTAACTTGCTATAAATACAAGAGATTTCCTGTGAGAAAATTGCTCATGCTATCTAACCAATAGAGAAATTTGGCAGATTAGAGAATATGTATATGTTATCTGAAAGAATAGAACCCTTCAGTTTTTTAGTTTGTTTGGGCTCTTGTGCTTTTTCACATAGATTCCATTGTGAGGGAGGTGGCAGGCTGGTTTGATGCAGATTTATGTCCAGAATCTTTATGGAAATTTTTTAATGAATCTATAAAAATGCACAAGGATGATTTGTCTTCCAATTGAAAAGCAGTCTAATCCTTAGGACAAACTTTAGAACTAGAAAAACCTGGTGGAGTTCTCATCCTACTCAATAGTAGTGGGTGTGCCTTGGCTTTTTGTCCATAAAATGGGAATGGCAATATGCACTTCTTAGAATTACTTTATAAATTCTATGGAGTCGTGTGGATAAAGCACCTAGTACAATACCAAGCTCATAAAAGTCATTTTTAAAAATAGTATTTCTTCACCACAATCATCCTTCTCCCCTAAAGCAGTTATAAACCATTCAGATGGGGGCCTTATTTTATCATCTTGGGATCCAGATTATTAGGATTCTTAGCCATACTTTCTTTTTACATTTTTCTTTCACATGAGAAATTATGACATGACACGAGAAACTGAGCAAGCAACTAACGAAAACCACAGGGTGTTCCTTTGAATATTTGTTTCAGGGACTCTGGCTCTCTGGAATTTGGTGTACATTTCCAGAAAGAGTAGGTTGTGTGGGGCACTGCTCAGGAGTTACATCTGTGGCATAGATATCTAACTTGAGACATTTTGAGCTCCAAGCATTCTGTTTCAAAGCCATGTTTTACTTTGATTTTAGTTCGTAAGTAACCTCATAGAATAGTCAGCCTTTTCCAGTTGAGTCTGAATTGGACAACAGAATGAAAATAAATCAAATAGTTCATTATTTGCCTTCGTTTACTACCATTAATAGTTTTATGCTAACGAATATATTGAATAAGAGTGAACCCAATGACATTTATTTCTTCCGTTCTGTTGTTAAAGGAGAGGGAGTGGAAGAAAATTCTTCTGTTTATGTGATATATTATACTTTTCTACATAAATTGAGTGCAGAATAACTCCAGGAAATAACAGGAAAGCAAACTAAAAGAGTTGAGTGCCCTGATGTCTACCAAATGGTTTGTAGGTGTTAACTCATTCAGTCCCTGTAACCACCATCTGGCAGATTCTGAGCACTGTGCTTCAGGTTACACTGCTTAAAAATTGAATAACATAAGGATGATGAAGTATGGAGCCCAATGCACATTTATCAAAAGCATCTGATTCAAGATTTTAATCTAGTTCCACCTTTTTCAAAGTTCTTTTCTTCTCTTGTACTACCCTTTCCTAAATTGTCTGAGTAATGTAGCAAGATGAGGAAGATACTAGATAGAATTGTCCTTAAATTGCATGCTATATAGTTACCTCTGAAGAAGCAAAAGGGAAGCAGTGTGGTAGGCTGAAATGAACTCAGGATTAGGTGTGAGATTTGAGGTTCTTGTTGTTGTCTTAAAACAACTGTGTTTTTGTTTTTGTAATTAATAATGTGCTTTTTCATTAAATCATGCCTAGGATCCTTTCTAGTTTTTTTCCCCCTTAAACTGAAACCATAATACCGTCATTAATGATTATTTGACCTTAAAGATCTATAAAGAAAGGTGAAAATATTTAAAGCCAGATAAAATTATCGCTTTGAGAATATTATTCAGATTATATGGATAAGAGCTTTGGATTAAGCTTTGGAGTAAGGGGAAGTAAGTTTGAAACCTTCCATGACTAGCTGCCTGAATTATGCAAACACTATCTGTGACCTCCTGGTAACATATATCTGCTAATTTTTATAGGTTTGATCTAGTTTACCGTAGGGGTGATATATTAATTAGTAAAAATAAATTGGAATTACTCTAAAACAGCCTTCCTTATACCACAGAATTCAGAATGTTATATCTGTAGGAAGCTATAACCAAACTGGTTTTCGTAAAAGAACTGTGTCAACTCAAAGGTACCCAACAAATGTATGTATCAGAGAGCTTTCAAATGATGTTCCAGGGGTGGGCCTTACTGCTCATTCAACAGGGAGGTGCTGGAGATATCCTTGATCGTAGAATAATTATAGTTGGTTTCTTTCTGATATAAATGCACTCTTAGTGGTGGTAAGGGAGGCTCTGTTGATTCATCAGAATATGACTTCACAGTAGTGGGAGCTGAAGAAATATTTATTGTATAAATGAACTAACTCTTAAAAAGGAGGATATGCCCCTATTTCTATACCAAAGAACAGAAGCCTGAGAACCTTCCATGACTAGCTGAATTAAACAAACACTATCTATGATCTCATGGTAACATATATCTGCTCATTTTGACAAGTTTTATCTAGTTTACCAAGGGATAATATATTAATTAGCAAAAATAAATTGGAATTACTCTAAAATAGCCTTCCTTATACCACAGAATTCAGAACAAGTTAAATCGGCAGGAGACTACAGCCAAACTGGCTTTTCTAAAAGAACTACATCAACTCCAAGGTACTCAACAGATGTATCAATCTATGAGCATTTTCATATACCAGAGTAAATATTAGAAACCACGAGTTGTGAATCTACAGATGTGGAAAATAAGATAATCACATACATAGAAGTGTTGAAACACACACAAACATATCATATACATATTTATAATATGCATAATGCATATACTTGCAAGCACACATACATAAACACACACACAGCCCAATCACAGAAAACAATAAGAAGGAATGATTGCTTCTGTGTTTATTTTTACCCTGTTATTTTATCTAGGTATTTTATAGTTTTCTGAGTGAATAGAAAGGATGAAAAAAGGAGTAAGCCTAGCAAACCACTAGTCAGTTCTCCATCCACAATTATTAGCTCCATCAGGAACTTTTTGATTCCTTCGAGAGCCTTTCCTCCAAAACTTGGTATCCCATTAGAGTAACATAACTCTCTCTGTTAAAAAAGATAAGAACTGTTAATAACAATAATCTATAACACCTCATTTTAATTTTGTTCTGATTTTCTATCATTTTTCTCTCCACATTGATTACAGCATTTCCATTTTCACTCACATATTTAACATTTACCAGTACTTCATCTTTTATATTTTTAAGTCATATTTTATTTTATGCAGTTATTTTTTGCAAAAACACCTCCTCTAAGATTCTTTTATTATATTACTTTTTCTCATGAAAATTCAAAAGAACCTCCAGATTTGAATTTTGATCTTATCAGTAGACTATTCATTAAGTCGTGTATTGGATGATTAATACAATGATGAATTTTAAGGGACTTGAAGCCAACCCTTTGTACACTCAGGGCAGACTCACAGAGGCTTGTCATACTGTCTTTTCTCAGTCTGTAGCCTTTTAGCTGTATGCATTCCTAGTGAATATTATTGCTGAGGCCAATTTGAACTAATTTGCAAAGTCATATTTCGTGAGACAATTTGCTGATCCTTCGTTCAGTAGATTCGGTGGAAAATTATGATGGAGATATTTCTTAAGATTTTTATTGTGGAAAATACATGAAAATTATTTTAAGAAGAAAATGTAGGCTCATTTTAGAGTGGCAGACAAGGAGGCAGAAACTTACTTTAAATTCGTCCTTCTTTACATGTATCCTAGGTCCACTTTTTGAAAGAAGCATCTTATAAAACTAGCTTATAAGAATGTGAAGGGTTAATGTTTACAAAACCTTTGAGTTCCTATTAGTTGTGCTGTATACATGCATTTCTTATTTGAAAGTTTGCGTGTTTACAGTATATATTATCCAGTGCACTGGATGCAAAAGGGAATGATGTGTTTCTCTTTTTTCTATTGTGAACAATATTGATAAATGCTGGATGGATGAGTCATTATCTTTCATATTTTAGGAAGCATAAAATTATTGGTACTTAATGAATATGATGAAATAGGATGCCTTAGCTATTTTGTTTGTTTTTCATCTGACATAAAAATATGTGTGAGATGGTTTGCTTGCTCACTTTCTTCTCCCTGTTCCTCCCTTCACCTCTCCCCAGTAGCTGATATTGTATGTCCTAATTTTATTTGGCAGCATGGTTTTAAGGGACTTCTTTAAAAAAAAAAAAAATTACAGGTTGGGCTTATTCTGTTTTGATTTGGTTGTCAGTCCAAAGTATGTAACTTCTTATTAATGTCTGCATGCAGAATTAGAAAGAGACTGTATTTTAAAAATGTAAAAAAAAAAAATTGTTTTTAGTTGAGCACTTACTGTGCCAGGCCCTTTATTAAAGTTCCATCCTGATTGAGCTTATTGTCAGGTTGGAGATAAAAAGAATTCAACATACCATCTTGCCAAGATGTGGGAAGACTAAGATATTCTTATCAATGAAGCACGGGAACCTGTGGAATCAGAAAGGGCTTTCCAGAGAAAGTGATCCTGCTATAAGAAGTGGCTATCCAGAGGGGGAGGGTGCATATGCCATTCAGGGGGGAGAGTAAGAACAGAATCCTAGAGCAAGAGAGCCTGATCCAAGGATGAAAGCCATGTAATGTTTTCAGATCTGGTGTCATTTCTGTAATTCCTTTGTATAATGTTCGTCCTTTTTTTTTTCTACACATATTTATTGAGCACATTTTATGTGTTGAGTGGGGGATCTGGCAGTGAACAAAATGACTGCCCTTGTTTTGTTCACTCAAGGAGCTTACCATCTAATGGGGGTGCATGTAAATGGTAGAAAGAGATTATACACTGGAATAATATGTCATGACATTTCAGGATTTGACAAAACAGACTCAATTCTCTGGAGAAAAATGCCATCTGAAATTTAAATTAAAATTAAGCATCAACTGTACTTTGGTAGCATATTGTACCAGAAGGACTGCAGAAGAGATGGGTGAGAGCGTTTTCCCAGCCAGGACAGCCTCTTCACAGTGTAGTCGTTGTGGGAAAGAAGACAACGTGGGAAAGGAAGGTGGCAGAAGCCATGAGACAGAGTCTGACTTGGCATTCTGAGTACCGGGACTCCTGTCCTGAGAGTTTTCTCCCTCTATTGTTTATAAAATTCAAGGTTAAAATTAGACTAGAATTAACTTCCATGCTAGTTGCTTGAAATCAGTTTATTATCCTGTTTGATATTCTGTGAGGTTTTTTTTTCTCTGACTTTGATGGTTGGTTTTGAAATTAATTTAGTGGATCTCAATCAGGTTGGTAGGTTTGTTTTTGTTTTAATGAAATAAAATAGTAGATAAAATAGCACCATGCATTGCACAAAGTAAGGAAATAAATTGCTTTATGAAACGTGTGTATGTCTGTGTGTCTGTAGTTGGTTGGTGTATAAACTGTTTTTCTTGCATTAGATAAACTGGATCAAACTTAAATGACTGCAAGTAAACATTTGGCCTGCAAAGTTATACCGTTTGTTTATGAAGGATTGTCTTGTAGACAACTCCATCATCAGTGTGCTGGACTGGGATGCCACAGGTCTGGACCCTGGTTCTAGTTCTGGACCCAAAGAAGCATACGCCTTGGATAAATTACAGGCTTGCTGTGAACTTTAGTGTTTTTCATCTAAAAAGAGAGCTGACGCTGAGCATGGTGGCTTGTATCTGTAATCCTAGCACTTTGGGAGGCGAAGGCAGGTAGATTGCTTGAGCCCAGGAGTTTGAGACAAGCCTGGGGAACATGGTGAAACCCCATCTCTACTAAAAATACAAACATTAACCACATGTGGTGGCACAGGCCTATAATCCCAGCTACTAGAGAGGCTGAGATGGGAGGATCACTTGTGCCTGGGAGGTTGAGGCTGCAGTGATATTTGAGTGTGCCACAGCACTCCAGCCTGGGTGACAGAGCAAGACCTTGTCTGAAAATAGTAAATAAATAAAGAGTTAGCCTAGGTGAACTTGGTACTCTTTCAGAAGCAGTTGGCTATAAAAAAAAATAAGTTGTCTTGAAGTTGATTGGACATTTGTACAGTTCTCTGTTATTAACTCAGAGAAGTGGTCCTAGGAGGTTAAACACACACACACACACACACACACACACACACACACACACACTTGAAGCAAAAAATATATATGGCCTACTACCACATGATCCTGGTTTGGGATGGTAGATGCTTTTCCCCCAATCCCCATTCAAAAATATATGGCCCACTGCAGGCAGACAGATCTGAATGAAATAAGGGCCATAAAAACACATGGCATGATAGGGCCTCAAAAAAAAAAAAATGTAGAGTTGAGAAAATGTTGCTTAAAATCTCAGCTCCTACACTGGCCACCATCATGTGGGCTACTTGTCACAGAAGTGAGGAAGTCATGAGAGGGAGGGGAGGTGGGGGAGGGAGGGAGACCTCTAGACCTTTTGTTCATTTCCATTTATTGGATCTGCATATAAGTGCTCCCTTACTCCTTTGTGAGATGTCAAGGTGACAGAAGATACCTTCCAGGTACCTTTTCACCACTGCATGCAGTAAAGAACATCAAATGCCAGAGGGACTGCAGTCTCAACCCCTTTGGTGTACTTAAAGATTACCTAAAAAGACAATCCAGCCATATAAAAAGCAACAACCCATTTATCTTATTCATATGTTTAGGTATTTAAGGTGAGTTTTCTTGTAGGATCTCTGAGATAGTAGCAATTAAACTGAGCCATGAGTAGCAACATAGTACATGCTGCAAACTAAGTTAAAATTGGCAAAGAGTTTTCCATTTGCAGCAGTTTCTTAATGTTGTGAGGCACAGAACCGTGTGGCCATCAGAAAGACAGAGCTGCTAACAACTCCATTTGGGGCATTGTTAGGCAGTTCTGTTGACACATGAATACATCTCATATGATTATCATAAAATTGTGGCCTGGAAATTGAGCAGCCATGGTGCTGCATTTTAGACTTCACATTTATAATAAGCTGTAATAAAGTAAACATTTTAAATGGATATAAGAATAGGCATTACTTGCAATCACAAATGTATGTTCAATTGAAGTGCTTTTGAAGCTCAATTTAACAAAGCAAACAAATTTCCTGGCATTATTAACATAATTGTTCTCACTGTTGAGTTTTGAGTTCTAAAAAATATTTAAGCAAAAAAACAAGTTACTAAAAAACAAAATTCACAAAAGGAAATGTAACTAAGAATGAGTTACTTTTCCTTTTATCATGTCAGATTAAAAATAATAAACATCTCAAATGTTCATTCTGCTACCATCCTCACCCCCGCAACCCTCCGCCGACTTGCTGAACTGTTGCATGGCCTGTTTAACTCAGAGCTCATATATCAGGATTAGTTTAAGGTTAAATTCAACTATTTGCTCTGCCATCAGCAGGCTTTGCAGGGGGCCTACTCAACATTAATCTACTAGTGAAACTCCAGGTTGTGTGATAGTTAAAAATAGGGAGCTTACAGAAGAGGACCAGAATATCCATTTTACACCAGAGTGGAGGAAGCATGACTATATGTAAATTTAGCACCAATTAGATGGTAGGATTTGAAGGACTGTGGTCCCTGCAATATTCCAAAAGCAAAAATGGAAATGATAGTGATAACATCTGAAGTGTGGTGACAAGACAGTTAAAACAGTGCTAATTTGGAGCCTCTGGGCACAGAACAGTACCAGGAGGCAATCCACTGTGTCTTCTGTGGCAGCTGGCAGCTGGCAGACAAAGCAAATGATGAGTCTTTGGCTTGTCGCTTTTCAGCGCTCCATAGTGTTCTCCAATTTTGAATAAACCCGCGAAACAAGCATCCTTCCTGCATTGTCGTTTAACTATAGCAGACCCTCATGTAGCAAGTGCGCTGCTGGCCCAGTAGTCTACCACAGGGGAAACCACAGGAACCCAGGGTGGCAGGTGTACTTGCTTAAAGGTTAGCGTAGGCACAGCATGGTATTGGTAGGAGGTGTGTTCTTCAAAGACTTACATGGTGATTTTTTATAGTCAGGGAGCTGAGCTAACTTAGTCAAGATTAGAAGGAGGCATGCCAGTGTGAGAATATCCTGTAAAATACTCACTACTTGAAAGCATTCCTGGCAGGCATATCATTTACCTGATATATAATTTTTATTAAGCACCAAGATTGTGCTAGATACTTTTTAGAGAAAAGACGAAAAGTTACCTACCTTAATTATCCTCAGACTTAATTTCATATACCCAGAAAATAACTTACCAGAAAATAGTGGTAACCACAGCTATCTAATTTAGAATAGATCCTCTGAAGGCTTGATAGAGCCGTTAAGTGGTGAACGTCCAAAAATGTACAGCTATTTTTCTTTGCCTGCGTAATTTTGTTTTTTTTTTTTCTTTATTCCCACTAGGACACGTTCCCCTTACTCTCACTGGAACAGGACTAGAACAAAAACCTAAGGAAATGTGGGAGGTCGAGGAAGGACGGAACAAAATGAGAAAGTTAATATGGCTCCAAATGTAATCTTTAAGAACTGTGAATTGTGAAAATTCTGATCTCTCAAAGATCAAGCAATCAGACACTTCTAAATGTAGAAATCTTTAGATAATAGCACCTATTTTACCTCAGACTGAAATTTATGTTGGTATCTTTTTTCTCCCGGCATCTTTGGAAGTGAAAGTAGATAAACAAGTTGCCAGAACAGAAAAGACTGTTTTAATTACTGGAGCCTGCTAAAAATGTAAATAGTGCTGATAATCAGCAAAATTTTTGTATATTACTCAACCAAAATGCACTTAATCTCCATTTCGCAGACCCTGTTTAGGACACTTAGAACTGTGTCTTCTCCGTATCTTTTCCCTACCCACTTGTGAGATTTCTCCCACTTTGTTTGTCCTATCTTCTTTCCAGACCCCTTTTCTCCTGACTGGTATTGACCGACACATGGCACTTGAGGCTCACAGTTTTGGGATATTTTTCCTCACATGCAGCCTGTGTTTCTTATTTCTATTTTAGATTACATTACATTAAACTCAGCATGACCTATAAGAGTCCACATCTCTCCTTTGGTTTATGGTGACATATTAGCCCAACTCCCTTAGCTCTTTAACTGTCATTTCTTGATTAGGAGTAACAATAACAATATTTCCCTTTTCCTCTAGTATGTTGAATTTCCCAGTTATTACCAAGAGATAGTGCGATACAGAGCTCTAGATCCAAATGCTGTCTTGAAGGAATTATTTAAATATTCTCATTCTTTATTTTCTCATTATTATAAAAAGGATAACAATGTATGTAAAGTGCTCAGCTACATCACAGGTAGTTAATAAATGTTAGTACTCTCCCTTTCCTTTCCCTATGAAGGAAGAGTCTCAGACAGTAATTTAAAAAGTAAATATCTCTGATGAAAATAAATGTGTTGGCTGTAAACCTTAAATTGATTTTGAGTACAAGTTACCAAAATAATGAATTCGTTATTTCCTCTGGTTTATATCTGTTTCCACCCCAATATGTGAAATGTTCACATATATACACTAATTAATACTTTAGTACTTGAATATTTCAGAATAAAAGGGTTTGATTTGATGATCTTTTAAGTTTCCTGCTTGGAGTTTCAGCTCTAAAATGTTTAATTTTATGAGAGAAGTTATTGTGGTCGTTTTGGGTTTTGCGGGGGAGAAGGTATTTAGGGAATATGACACTTGATGCAGATAATTTATTGTAGTCATTTTCAGATTTTCAGCATTTTCTGAGGTGTTTTTTTTTTTTTTATTTGAATTAGACTTTTAAGTTCTGGGATTTGCGTGCAGAACGTGCAGGTTTGTTACATAGGTTACATGCGCCATGGTGGTTTGCTGCACCCGTCAACCCGTTATCTACATTAGGTTATTTCTCCTAATGCTATCCCTTCCCTAGCCCCCAACCCCTCAACAGGCCCTGGTGTGTGATGTTCCCCTCCCCTGTGTCCACGTGTTCTCATTGTTCAACTCCCACTTATGAGTGAGAACATGCAGTGTTTGGTTTTCTGTTCCTGTGTTAGATTGCTAAGAAAATGGTTTCCAGCTTCATCCATGTCCCTGCAAAGGACATGAACTCATCCTTTTTTATGGCTGCATAGTATTCCATGGTATATATGTGTCACATTTTCTTTATCCAGTCTATCATTGATGGGCATTTGGGTTGGTTCCAAGTCTTAGCTATTGTGAATAGTGCTGTAATAAACATATGTGTGCATGTTTCTTTATAGTAGAATGACTGATATTCCTTTGGGTATCTACCCAGTAATGGGATCACTGGGTCAAATGGTATTTCTGGTTCTAGATCCTTGAGGAATCGCCACACTGTCTTCCACAATTGTTGAACTAATTTACACTCCCACCAGCAGTGTAAAAGCATTCCTATTTCTCCACATCCTCTCCAGCATCTCTTGTCTTTTGACTTTTTAATGATCACCATTCTGACAGCATGAGTTCTCAACATGGTTTTCATTTGCATTTCTCTAATTATCAGTGATGATGAGCTTTTTTTCATATATTTGTTGGCCACATAAATGTCTTCTTTTGAGAAGTGTCTGTTCATATCCTTCACCCACTTTTTGATGGGATTGGTTTTATTTCTTGTAAATTTGTTTAAGTTCCTTGTAGATTATGGATATTAGCCCTTTGTTAGATGGGTAGATTACAAAAATTGTCTCCCATTTTGTAGGTTTCCTGTTCACTCTAATGATAGTTTCTTCTGCTGCACAGAAGCTCTTTAGTTTAATTAGATCCCATTTGTCAATTTTGGCTTTTGTTGTCATTGCTTTTGGTGTTTTAGTTATGAAGTCTTTTCCCATGCCTATGTTCTGGATGGTATTGCCTAGGTTTTCTTCTAGAGTTTTTATGGTTTTACATCTCATGTTGAAGTCTTTAATCCATCTTGAGTTAATTTCTGTATAAGGAAGGGGTCCAGTTTAAGTTTTCTGCATATGGCTAGCCAGTTTTCCCAACACCATTTATTAAATAGGAATCCTTTCCTCATTGCTTGTTTTCGTCAGGTTTGTCAAAGATCAGATGGTTGTATATCTGTGGCATTATTTCTGAGGCCTCTGTTCTTTTCCACTGGTCTGAATATCTGTTTTGGTACCAGTACCATGCTGTTTTGGTTACTGTAGGCTTGTAGTATAGTTTGAAGCCAGGTAGCATGATGCCTCCAGCTTTGTTCTTTTTGCTTAGGATTGTCTTGGCTATATGGGCTCTTTTTTGGTTCCATATGAAATTTAAAATTTTTTCTTATTCTTTGAAAAATGTCGGTGGTAGCTTGATGAGGATAGCATTGAATCTATAAATTACTATGGGTAGTATGGCCGTTTTCATGATATTGATTCTTCCTATTCATAAGCATGGAATGCTTTTTCATTTGTTTGTGTCCTCTGTTATTTCCTTGAGCAGTGGTTTGTAGTTCTCCTTGAAGAGGTCCTTCACATCCCTTGTAAGTTGTATTCCTAGGTATTTTATTCTCTTTGTAGCAATTGTGAATGGGAGTTCCTGAGTAGTTTTTTTAAGTAGCCCCTATACCTGGAGCTGATGAGGCAGATTTAAATAAATCCATCATGAATGTTCTTCCGGGAGTACAGAGAGACGTAAAATGGAACTCTAGGGCTCTGAGCAGTGTGATTATCACTCTGTACTTGTGTAATGCTTTTGTCAATAACTTCAATATTTTTTCTCAAAGTAGAATAAATACAGTTGTTGAGAAAGCATATATAAAATTGCAGTGATCTATGCATGGCAAACAGTAAAATACCCAATTGGACACATCAAAGGCAGATTATAGCTCAGAAGGTCACAGTGAGAGTCTGCATTGACTTGAGGTACAGACTCATAACAAAGGAATCCTAGAAGTTTGTTTGCTCAGATGAGTCCGGATCGCCACAAGAACATTTTTCACTAAACTAAAGAGTGCTGCGTTTCTAGTCTGATGATTCAAAGGTGTGTGGGTCTGTAGTCTTCGGTACCTGTAAGTGCCACTAAGGCAAACTGAGTGATTTTAAAGGAGAAAGAGTTTAGAAGATTAAAAGGAGAAACCTCAACATTATTGTTGGAGTTCTAAGTGATAGGCTGAATAGGAAGGGAATCTGTACTTATTTTTGAAGCATTTTGGTTTCCTCCCGCATTAGATCTAGCCAGAGGACAGTTCTCTTGAGGTCTCTCTATCCTATAAGAAAGGCATGGTTGAATAGTTGAGTTTAAAATGAGTGAAAGGAGATAGTTATATGTAACCAGCACACATTGCTAAAGGAATGAAAAAAAAGAGAACACTATTGGATCTAAACTGTTAGCAAGTCCTTGAAAGTAAACGTAAGGACTCCTTGAAATAATTTGAACTGTACATTGACATCTTAATGCATTGCCTAGCTCAAATATTAGGTCCAATATATTGTGAACATTGTTAAACATGGATATTTAATGATCATTAAAATAAACTTAAATTAGGTATTTGTTACTGCCAGAAGTAAGTAGACCGTTTATTAAATTCAGTGTAAAAATATACTTGATGAAATATTTGCATCAGCTGTGCAACAGACATCTTAAAAAGTGAGCAACATCAAATAAGCCAGTCATTGTAAGTATAACTATAAAGAAAAAAAGTGTTAGACATGCGTATTGCATTTGATCCTCCTTCTTAAGTTAATGGTGGATGTTAAAGCTTTCCTTGGTTGTGAATCCACTTTATTATCCCAAGCATGCATTGAATCCATAGTGTGCTTACAAGTCTCATCATGCTTGGTTTTAGGTATTAGGTATTAGAACTAAACAGAGAACCAATATATTATGCCATAGAGTTTGGCAGTCTGTTTAGTAAGTCATTACCGTTACCTCACCTTACCTGGCAGAGCTGCTTGTTTTGTCCATATGACCTCTTATTTTTGCTAGTTATGCCTATGGAAAGGTTATTCAACCCAATAATGGCTTCTCATTTAGTCTAGAAATCAGACAAAAGCTTTGCAGCTGTGAAATGCAGCCCATTTAAAAATTAACCTATTGTAAATTCTTAATGATTGAGAAATTCTGCAATTTGCTATGATTTGTGGTTTGTGCTGCAATTAGAATAGCAAACAGCAGAGATGATGCCGGCAGAATTATGTGCATTTGGAAAATGAAGAGAAAGAGACTTAGCAGACACTGAGCTTGGTTCAAGCCAATGTATTATGCCCTTCTACTCTCATCAGTCATATATCACTTTGTCTCCCACCTTTAGACTCTCCCAAGTGAAATGTAATCCTTGTGTTTGTAATAAATGTCCATAAATTCTTTGCTACCCTTCCTTCCAGAAAGTAGAGCTTAATTCTCCTCTTCTTGAGCAGGACTGAGCCTAGTGATTCCCAACTAATTCATAGAGTAGGAAAAGGAAAAAAAATTGTAACTTTACAGTAAAGAAACCTGGTACATATCATCTTAACCAGCTGATCAGGGTTAACACCACCAATAATAAGTCATGCTAAAATCATATGCCCCCAGATGTGATGCAGTGAGAAGGACACTTCTCCCTTACAGCATTCTTTCCCCAAATCCACAACCTCAGTCTAACCAAAAGAAAACGTCAGAAAATCCCGAATTGAGGAACCAAAATATCTGACTTGTACCCTTCAAAAGTATCAAGGAAAATGTAAGAAACTGTCACAGATTGAAAGAGAGTAAGGACAAGTGGCAACTAAATGCAGTGTGCTTTCTTGGGCTGGATCTTGGAGTCTGAATAAAGACTATAGTTTAGCTAATTGTGTTGTACCAATGTTACTTTCTAATAGTGTTGATAAATGTACCATGATAGGCAAAATATAAACATTAGAGGAAGCTGGGTGAAGACAGTACCGGTTGAGCATCGCAAATTCAAAAATCCAAAATCTGAAATACTCCAAAATTCGAAACTGCTTGAGTACCAGCATAGTACTCAGAGGAAGTTCTCATTTCAGATTTCAGATTTTTGGATTTGAGGTGCTCAGCCAGTAAGTATAATGCAAATATTCCAAAAATCACCTGCTCCTCCCTGCCACCCCACCCCCCACAAAAAACCCGAAATTCAAAACATTTCTGGTCCCAAGCACTTTGGATAAGGGATATTCAACTTGTATGTAAACGCTGTACTATCTTTACAACTCTTCTGTCAACCTAAAATTATATCAAAATTAAAAGTTAAGCATGAAAAGAGACTCCCTGTTGGCTTTGTCAGTCTAAGGATATTTGTTATTTTAAAGTGTCTTCAGAGATAATTAGTTCAGAGAAATCACCCTTCCCCAAGCCTTTGTGCAGTTTCTCTCTAAAAGGAAGATGAGTTCTCCATAATAAAACTGACCTCTACAGAGCAGAGGACAGTACATTTTAGAGGCTTAGTCCCCCTACTAGAAATATAGATTCGTCTTTGCCTACTTGTAGAGGTCAGTTCAGCCAGCACTAATTGTGTGCCTTTTGTTACTTAAATTACAAAAAATGTATTCTGTAAAAAAGTGGCAGAGTAGATCAACTGTGATTCTACCCACCTGTTTTGTGCCCTTCATTCCAGTTATTATCTTTGAGCTGCTAATTTAAAAACTTCAGAAGCACTAGATCCAGTTTCATCTGATAGTTTCTTAACCCCAGATTATTGATAGTTTCAAATAGTATAAAAGTGTGGTGTGCAATAAGATGGATACATGTAACAATTTTTTTAAACATAAAATATACTGTGTGTTGCTCTATTTTTTTTTTCAGAAACAGTAAAACCTCATTAATTCAATGTAATTTGGGGTACAGATGTGAAATCCTGATTTACAAATATTTTATTCTTTTTACTTTCAAGGTCTTGTTAACTCAAATTAGGTTAACAGTTGATTAAAAGACCTAATGGGATCCTGTTTTAGTAAATAATAATATGTAATTGGTTGAGGATGACGATTGTCATAGCAACAAATTAGATACTAAAATTAAACTCCTCTCCTGTATACCAGTCGTTCTTTTGATCTGACCATTAGTGGAAACTGTTTTTAGTTTGTGTAGATGTGGGAGGTATTATTTTTATTAGTTAAATGTATTTTACCACCTAACCAAATGAGTAGCTTGTAGTGTGTCTATCTTGGGACTATAAGTTGTGTAATCAGTGAAGAATGATGTATTGTTCTGAAATATGGAAATACATTGAAATATGGAAATACGAAAATACATTTAGGTTAGTGGTGGCGAGTATGTGCATTTTCTAGAAAGCTCTGTTTTCCACATTTTTAATGGCCAAGGAGATACACAGGTAGTTAATAATACTTCTGAATTGCTGTAGTCAGATTGAGCAACGCGTACTTTATAGCAGTTCTGAAACTGAGAACACAAGAATGATAAGCTATATGATAAAGACCACAATTACTAGTCAGCAAAAATACAGACTACACATTGTTGACTGGCAAGCCATTCTTGTAAAATGCATATGATAAAATTTTCTTGACAGCTGTTTTCAAAGTGAACCTTTCTATGTCATCATGGTTCCTTTAGTAAGTTTACTTGTAAGGTTGGTTTTTTTTAAATTAAGCAATGTTCTTGCTAAAAGAAATCAAAAAGATACAAATAAATGGAAAGACATTTTGTGCTTGTGGAAAACTTAATATTATTAAAATATCTATACTACCAAAATGCATTCAGCCCCTATCAAAATCCCAATGGTATTTTTTTGCAGGAATAAAAAAAAAACTATCTTAAAATTTACGCAGAATCTTAATAGACCCCAAAGAGCCGAAACAATCTTGAGAAAGAACAAAGTTGGAGGCCTCACACTTCCTGATTTCAAAACATACTTCAAAGCAACTAATTTAGATGGCATACCTAATTACTGGCATGAAGATAAAGATACAGACCAATGAGCAGAATAGAGAACCTGGAAATAAATCATTGCATATATGGCCAAATATTTGCCACAAGGGCGCCAAGACTACACAATGGGAAGGGATATATCTTCAACTAATAGTGTTGGGAAAACAATATCCACATGCAAAAGAATGAAGTTGAACCCCTACCTTACACCGTATACAAAAGTTAACACAAAAATAATTAAAGCCTAAACATAAGACCTAAAAGAAAACTTGTAGAAGATAACATAGGAGAAATCTTTAGGACATTGGATTAGGCAACAATTTCTTGTGTGCAACACCAAAATCATAGGCGGCAAAGTTAAAAAATAGACAAAGAGGACTACATCAAACTTAAAAACTTATGAACATCAAAGGAATCAGTCAACTGTGTGAAAAGGCAGCCTACGGAATGGGAGAAAATAATTGCAAATCGTACATCTGATAAGAGGTTAATGTCCAAAATATATAAGGAACTCCTACAGTTCGACAACAGTAAACAACCCAATTAAAAAATGGGCAAAGGTCTTGAATAGAAATTTATCCAAAGAAAGTATACAACAGATCAGCACATGGAAAGATACTCAGTCATTAGGGAAATGCAAATCAAAACCACAGTGAGATAGCACCTGACACCATCAGGATGTCCACTATGAAAAGAACAAAAAAATTAAATTACAGCACAGTAAACAATGGGAGTAAAAATTTTTTTAAAAACAAAAACGAAGATGTGTCAAGGATGCAAAGTTGGAAGCCTTGCGTACTGTTAGTGAGAATGTAAATTGTTGTAGCCATTGTGGAAAACAAATCGGTCCTCAAAAGATTAAAAATAAAATTATGATATGATCCAGTCATGCTACCTCTGGATATATATCCAAAAGAATTTAAAACTGGATCTCGAAGAGATATTTTCACACCCACATTTATTGCAGCATTATCCAAAATAGCCAAGAGGTGGAAGCAGCCCACATGTCCATTGACAGATGAATGGCTAAAGAAAATGTGTATGCATACAGTGGAATATTATTCTGCCTTTAAAAAGAAAGAATTTCTGTCACATGCTAC
Organism: Ateles fusciceps; assembly: GCA_036589455.1. Taxonomy (NCBI): domain Eukaryota; kingdom Metazoa; phylum Chordata; class Mammalia; order Primates; family Atelidae; genus Ateles; species Ateles fusciceps. The sequence goes on from JAZHEH010000065.1 coordinate 42,636,935, forward strand.
AACATGAATGAACTTTAAGGACATTATGCTAAGTGAAATAAGCCAGTCAAAAAAGGACAAATAGTGTATGATTTTGTTAACACTCATATGAAGTATCTAAAGTAGTCAAAATCACAGAAACAGAAAGTATAAAGGCAGTTATCAGGGTCTGAGTGGAGGGAAGGCGTGGGGGATTAGTGTTTAGAGAGTATAGTATTTCAGTGTTGCAAGAAGGAAAAGTTCTAGACATCTGTTGCAAAATATGTGGGTACACTTAGCACTGCTGAATACTTAAAAGTGGTTAAGATGGAAATTTTAATTTTAACCGCAAATTTTAAAAAGCAATGTTTCGTTGCCTTATTTTATATTCAGTTAACAGTTTTACTGATTGTCTGCTATGTCCCAGGCACTTTCAGTTATTATTTTTGCAGTGACCCAGTAAATTAGGAACTCGTTCCCCCATTTAAAAAATTAGAAAATAGAGACTGAAAGGTTTAGAAACTTATTTCTCTTAGACCCTACATGTGGTATAGCAAAATTGGTTGCCTAACTGAATGAGTTGTCCAATACCTGTGTATAGACAGTGTTTCCAAAATAAAAGGAAGTAGGTCCCTAGAAAGCAAGGCAAGAGAATTGAGACTAAAATAATGAATATTTGTGAATAAATTTAGCAAGTTTGCTACTTGGAATATCACTTTTTTGGGCATATCTAGTTCTAAAACCACTGAATGTATTGGACCTGTTGGAATTGTTGAAAATGCAGATGGTACAAATGTAATACTCATTAAGGGAAAGGAATACAGTTTGAAAGTTTTTGTGAAGACATGTACTGCCTAATCTGTGAATCGAAAGCATCTTTTAAAAATTTACTTCCCTTCATATTCCTAGGTGGTAGTGAATATGTGGGTAGAAAAATGAGAATGTTTCAGATAATGCTAATGAAGTTAAATGATTGCAATCTACCATATTGTGAGGAAAAATTGTTAGCTGTGAAAGATGAGGACAGAATTAAAATATTACCATGACTGGCATTTGATTTGAAAACTGCAAAGATAAGCTTAGGTTCCTATTTATGAAAACCATTCTCACAGCCCAGTGAAATATCTTTTAAAAGGTTCCATAGTTACCATGGATACTTGTTAGCTTTGATAGAGTATCCATATTCAGTCATCTGAGGTGAAGAAGCCAAAAAACCCATGAACTAATGTCACAAGTAGCTTCATCTCTAAATTTGTACTAGTTTGGGGATGGAAAGAGTAAGTTGCCCGAAGATTAGATTTTTAGTTAATTGTCACTGCTTGAAAAGGAAAATACTTAGGATGCGCATTGCCTGAATTTGATACTAGTATTCACTTTTTATATGTAATTTTTTCACTTAACTAGTACAGGGCATTTCTTAGATTTTAACATAGGAGTTTAGATGGTTAGACCTTCCTGAAAGTTGATGAAACCTAGGCAGTATGCTCAATTTCTGAAAGCCATAGAGACACAGACAATATGGAAGGCATTGGTCCCCATAGTAACATATTTGCATTTGGCCCAGAGTGGCTGGTTTCTGCCTAGCTTCTTTTAATTGCCATATATTGACAGCCATTTTCACAACTATTTATACAATGTCGGATAAGTGAGCATGTGTACAAGGGAGTGCACACCATATCTTAAGCTTGATTAGATGCTTCAGGTGACAAAGAGCTCTGCATGAAGAGTTACTGAGGTATTTTCATCATTCCTAATGTGTCTGTCACATAGTAGAAGTAAAAAGCCTTTCATTTAAATATTTTCCTCAATTCTCTTTCAAAACAGGTGACAAAAGAGCTGAAACAGTATGATAACAAAATTATAGAATGCAAATTTGAGAACAACAGCTGGGTCTTCATGAGACAGAGAACAGACAAAAGTTTTCCTAATGCCTACAACACTGCCATGGGTGAGTATGACAACCTGCCAGTGCTTATAGCATTAAAAAAAAAATTAAGGTGTTAGACCCAAAGTGTGCTGCCTCTGTTGTCTTGCTTAATGGGGCATAGTCATTTGGACTTCATCCTTGCTTGATGGGAAGGATATGTCAAGCCTGTATCCTGTTTGGCTCCAGTTGGAAGGTTCTCCTCTCTAAACTGGGAGTCTTATGCCCATGCACCCAAAAGAGAAGTTTAAAGGGCAGGGTAGTGGGCTGTATACAAGTTGAATTTACTGAACAACAACAACAACAGAAACCATGATCATTTCAGATCTATTCAAAACTATAAAAACCATTGTTTGCCAGATGGTAAAAGACAAAATTAGCAGGGGAAAATGTAATTTCCAGCTCTTAAAATAGCTTTATAAACAATGGAGAACAAAGTAAATGAAAACCATTTAAAAAGACAAAATCTGCTGTGCTATTATTCTTCAGAGTGTTCTTAGGGTATAATATGAATGTTTGGGGAATTCAGAATAGTAAGTTTCTTTCATGGGGAACAACACAAATTAATTGAAGTTTATGAGATATACCACTACCAGTAGCAGTTGCTGCTCTGGATTGCATTCTTAGCGGAGTTGAAAAAAGGTAAAAACCAACATAGCAGGTCAATGAAACTGTGTACTTTTAGAACGTGCAGTTGATGAGGAGGAGGATGGTGGGGATATAAGCTAATGAGAAAATATAGAAATTGGCAATTTCAGCTTTGCGGTTTTGAAGTTACTGTTGTACATTTAGGAGTTCTCATTGGAACGAGCATCCATGTTCAGACAAGATGAGTTAATTTCAAAAGTAGGGATGATTAAGCCAGTGTCTTTTCTTCCAAGACCAAATAGGTAAATAAAATCAAAAGGACTGGCACTAAATTTTGATAAGAGAAGATAAAATAATATGGTCTGCCAGCTGCAATGAAACCACCTGTTCAATAGGAATGGTAGCTGGTGCCATGTTTTATGTTTTGCAGAGTGGACTTCTTTCTGAGAGAAAGATTGAAGGACTATAGTGCACATTTTCTGTAGAAGTTTTAGTTGAATACAGCAATGTGTTGTGTTAGATTCAAATCCCATAAAAACTGGTTTGGGAGGGATAGAAAACATGGGGAAGACATGCTTATAGCCCACATATTTAAAATTTTGGTTTAAAATTAATACTGCAGTAAAGAGCAGCCACTAAAATGCATATTTTGGGTGCAGGGAGGGGAGGAGATCGTTTAGTCTGAAGCCTGTCACTCAAATCGGTAAAATGGAAGTATTTATCATATTGGGATGAAAACCTTTCTCATGAGCTTGTGGTGAGTCAGCTGCCTTAATTAACCCTCATGTGAGACATGTGTCTCCCTTTGTCCACAGCTGTGTGCAATAGCATCTCAAACCCTGTCACCAAGGAGATGCTGTTTGAGTTCATCGACAGATGTGCTGCAGCTTCTCAAGGACAGAAGCGAAAGCATCATCTGGACCCTGACACGGAGCTCATGCCACCACCACCGCCCAAAAGACCACGCCCTTCACCCTAAGACCTGCCTGTGACTTCAGGGTTAAGAGGGAAGGTGAATGAGGAAAGATTTTGTGTAACCATTTTTGTAGCCAGAGAAATTCAAAAACGAGTGTGGCTTGATGTATATACATTTGAATTTTTTTTAAGAAAAGAGAAAGGTATTGTAGCCAGCCTGTAAATACTTGATGCGTTTGTTTCCTCAGTGCTGCAATACATCATGGACTTAAACGTTTTATTTATCCGATAAACTCAGCCTTACCTTGTGGAATCTGAAGATTGAAATATCCAAAGGTTTAAACAAGATTGAAATCAATGAAAAAGAGGCCTTGTTTATATATGGGTAACTTCACATTTAATTTATAAAGTTAACAATCTGGAAACTGTGAGCCCATAAAACAGTGTTTTTTAGAAGTTTAGCAAATTTTCCTTTTAAAAAATGTAGGCAGTGGCATTAAACATTCTTGCTGTCATTTACCATGGATTTCCTACATTTCTGAGATTCCTGTATTCAAAAACAAATGACAAGGTTGTTAAGCATTGTACTATATTAAACAACTTGGTCTGGTTTATATCATTTTAACAAGCTTTTTGGAAATGTAAAAGTAAAAAAGTAAAGCTCCATTTTTGTGAATTGTATTGTTTCTAAAGGAAGTATTTTGAGTATTTTCATCTGTTTTTATGGTTTCGACTGTGATATCAGATACCCAGTGTGTCCATTCTGGCAGTGGTTTTGAGTTACTTCATGGAACTTGGACATACACCACCAGGTCCTTTATGTGTTGTTCTCCTGGGAGGCTTTTCTTTTTTAAAATGCCAGGGCTACTTCCACTTTACCACAGTGGTATCGGCACATTGTAAATTACATTAAAACACACAACTCACTGTGATCTATGGGAGTGATATCAGATACAAATGGTGTTGTGTTACTTCCCTCGAACAAAACAGCAAAGGGAATGCCAGCTGACTCCTTTGATTAGAAGGTAATGTCATGGAATAGAATGCTGTCACTAGAAAATGCCCTCCCACTGCTAGATAATGCAGAGGCAAAGGTATAGACATCTGTAGGAACTAAATATCAAGGAAATCAAGACATTTATTTTCAAAGCCAGAATTCTATCTACATTCTATTTTGCGGATGTTATTTCTGTTATACATCTGAATTTTAAAATGTTTACTGATAGATAATGGATTTAAAGGGTGGCTGATTGATCGTCTGCCATTGTTGAGAAACTGTGTTCTAATTGGTTTATGAAAGAACTCTGAGAATTAGCTAAATGGAGGCTAATGTATTTATTTTTAGAGGTACAGGTTTTAAGTAAATGTATTTAAAACAAATTTTCATGATCTGAATTGTATATGTACATGCATATATGTGTAAGTATATGCAAGTGTATATTCTTCTACTGATTCCGTCAGACACGAAATCCAACTGAATTACCTGGTAGACTGAATATCTGACAGGATTTCTATATGGACATAGCACAGATTAACCAAAAATGTATTTATATTCACCTGAGTTTTAATGTTTTTAAACCAAGTTTTCTCCTGCAGTGCTTTTCTGTATGAAATAGTTGAGTCATGCTTGGGCTTTTTCTTCGTTGTTCCCAAGTCATGTAATGTGTAGTGAATTTATCCAGAACGCTGTGGTAATGCTTTTTACTAGAGTGCTTTTACACATTTGGGCGCTAAAGGGATTAAAACAACTGATGCCACAATGACTGTTGAAAGAGGGGAAAGTTCTCAAGGTTCCACAGTGTCTTTTAAAAAATGGATTTAAAAAATGCCTATGCAACTCCAAATAGTCTGATGCCTGCTTCCCCAGGACGAGTTACTCTCCCCACGGTATGCTGCTTTCCTCCGAGCCTGTGGAAAGGCAGAGCCCTTTGCAGGTATGAAAGCAAGCTTTTTCCAATGATCTTTAATGGAGTTAAAATGTTTATGGTAATTGTAACCTTTCAAATGAATACATGAAAAGAGCATCTCACTTTTAATACACCCAGATATTTTCTTCATGTCTTTGTGCGTTTTAGCAGGACTTAATTTTCTTAATTTATTCTTTCCTTTCAATTATAGTGACATATAGTAGTTGGCCTTATAAGTAGATCCCATTTAGCCCCTGAACATACTACCATCTGCAGTATTATAAAAAGTCATTTAGAAGGTCGGGGGATAATTTAGAGGCAGGATTTTGGATGTTGTGAACGAAACGTGTTTCTTCTCAGCTCACTTCAATAACTTTTTTCTGAGACAGAAGTTTTTTAGACAAGAATAAGACAGCTTTGCCTTCTTCAGTTATCACATGTAAAAGCTTCTGCTTTTTGTTAGGAAAAGGTGTGGATGACTCTACTGCGTGGATGGTTACATTTGCTTTCCGTGAAATGCTCAGAAAATGTCAGGACATTCCTTCTCCTATTGTGTGTCAGTGCGTATTGTAATAAAACTACTGATTTAAATTAGCATAAGTGTATCTACTTTGTTTTACTGGTGATACTCTTGTGTCCCTTCTATTGCTGGCATCACATCCTACTGCTGTCAGCCACACCCAGTGTAATCCATCTGGCTTTGTAGAGATTAGCATAAAGACTTGGAAAGCCTCTATTTTTCTTTCTGAGAAACTGAGAAATGTGATTGACACGGGGGAGTGTAGTTTGAACCTTTTATTGTTGAAATGGAGAGGAATGGGGGAAAGCACATCTTTATATGATGTTTATATTATTTCTGTTCATCTAATCTTAGCAGTCTACTGTATGAGTATATATTCTGTTACATTATTTTTAATGCATTTAATTTTTTTAGAATACTCAGCAATAGCAATAATTATTCTGAAATGATGAAGTCATGATCTGCCACATTTTTTTAGTTGACTCTGCATTTTAGTAGTATGGAATTTGCCGTCTTTAAATGTTTAAATGATACCACCATTTTGAACTCTGCATATAGTTCTTCCTGGCCAAAAAAAAACCTTGGAAGCTAAGAAGAAAATACTCCCGAGTGGGAGAACTCATGTGGTGGAGAAAACTCTGGACTAGACTCACGCAAGTCCAGGCTCTGCCTCCTGTTGGCTCTGATGTGTCTAGATCCTCCCACACACACACCCCCGTCCACCCCTGCCACTTTTCCCATCCATAAAGTGGCAAATCCCATCTGTCACACTGGGCCAGATGAAGAAGAGCCTTTCCAGGTCTATCCATGATTCCTGTGTTGAAGCCAGTACTTTGTAAATCTCCCATATTCACCAGAATAGCAGTACCATTATTGAATATTCACCAAGTGCCAAGACTGTCCTAAACGTAACCACTCTATGCAGGTAGGTACTGTTACCAACCCCACTTTCAGATAAGGAACTTGAGACTAAGTTGTGAGCCGAGATCCAGACACAGGTCTTTTTACTTCAGTACCTCAGTTTTTGCACAGTACTCTCCCAAAGGCTTAGTTACATATAGTCCCTTTGTGTAAGACTGATTTCATGCCAGGGGTCCCAAACTGTTTAAGACACTTTTTGGGTGCTAACGGGGTAATAGACTTCAAGCACTTCTCTCTAATAAAAAAGAGGTGAAGTTGGGAGCAGAGAAGTAAATACATTTTAGGGCCTTATTTAACTATTTATTTAACAATATTTAAATGTGAGTGACTAAGCAGCCGTGAAGGGGAAGTTTAATGTTCTCATTAAGATGCTACATTCTAAAGAGGTAATTAGGAAGAAGTAAGTGATTAAATTACACACTGGGCTAACATTTTCCTGATTGTTGCATAGTTAGCTGTCAACTCGGCTGCTTTGGCAGGTCATTGTCAGCCTTGGTTAATGCAGCCTGCCCCTCCCCTCACCTGACTGATGTCACGTGTATCCGCAAGGTGGTAGTGGAGCAGACTCCCAGCAGGGGCCACCCAGTCTCCAGATTTTACATTTCCAAAATCCAGTGCATGGATCTGGTGTTACCAAATACTTTGCCACGTCAGGGCAGTAAAAAATTATCAGCTGGGCTCGGTGGCTCACGGCTATTATCCCAACACTTTGGGAAGCTGAGGCAGGCAGATCACAAGGTCAGGAGTTCGAGGCCAGCCTGGCCAATACGGTGAAACCCTGTCTCTACTTAAAATACAAAAATTAGCCAGACATAGTGGCACGCACCTGTAGTCCCAGCTGTTCAGGCGGGTGAGGCAGGAGAATCGCTGGAACCGGGAGGCGGAGGTTGTGGTGAGCCGAGATCGCGTCACTGCACTCCAGCCTGGGTGAAAGAGCGAGACTCCATCTCAAAAAAAATATATATCTTGCCATCATTTAATAAAACTAAGGAACTCTTAACACACAAAAAGGAGGTAGGACATAATTTAGAAGACAAGCCTTTATATAGAACAAATTCTGTTTCATGAAAGAGTCACTCCATTGTACTTTGCTTAAGACTTGCAAATATTTCCTCCCAAACTGGTGAAAACTTTTTCATTAACTGGTGTTGGGAGTCAGTGAATAAGTGGAATTCCAGCTGGGGCTTGTAAGTGGGAAGGGGACATGGAAAGCAGCAGCAGCTCTTGGTTTCAAAACTAAACATTTGCATAACCAGAGCTGTCCATAGTAAATTACTTCACGGTGGTTGATTCTAGGGGTTGATTACATTCTGCCCTTGTGATATAAGGTGTCCAGATGAAAAGTGCAATTACCTGAACGTTTATACATACCCAAATAGAATGAAACCTTCACTAGCTTGAGGTGCAGAAGTAAGCAAAGCAAAACACAACACAGAAAATCAGCACTTGGCTTTGACAACAAATCAGACCAACAAAGTCACTGGTTTCCACATTCGGACTTGCTGCACAGTCTGGTTTTCCTTTAGATCGGTGCCACCAGAGTGATCTTTCAAAACTCAAACCTGTTCCTGTCATCTCCCCCCATAAAGACTCCCTGGCACATGACAGAAAAGGCCCTTTGTGGCCTGGCCTCAGCCTGTCTGTCTGGGTTTGTGCTACCTATGGGACAGTGGTGTGACTCCTTGTTTTTCTCAGAACTCCATGCCCCCTAAGCCCAGGAACCTTTGCACAGGCTGCTGCTGCTGCTGCTGCCGGAAACCCCAGCACCCCAGCCTCCCCCTCATCTCAGGATCAAGGAAGCTTTTTCTCAAAGCCTCCTAAATCTCACTGTTATGGTAGCCTTCCTTGGTGTCCTCTCAAGAAAAGGACCTGTTGACATAGCAGGGGAACTATGTCATCTGAGTCCCATAGCACAGAGCTTGGTGGCAGTGGGCACCCGGTAGTAATTAGGGCAGGAGGTGCTAATGCTCTTTTGTGCAATTGTCCCCTAAGTTTAGCCAGGTATGGACATAATTTCTTATCGCTCTAGACCTCTCACCATAAGAGAAACACTGATAGCATTTCTTGTTTCTTAAGAATTTCTTCCAGAAGTCATCTCTGATCTACCTTGCATTTAATCCTGATTAGAAGTATCTTTTGTGTTCTTGCCTTTTGCACTGACAATGAGTGCTCCTGACAGAAACTTCTCAGCAGGAAAGATCTTTAAAAAGTGCCCCCGGTCTCCTTGCTGTGATACCGTCTGAGGGAAGCGTGAGGGGAAAAGTATTTTTAATCATGTCTTATTTTTCTAGTGGTTTCACTGAACTTACAGTGTCTTAAACTAGAAGGCTCCGTCTCCCTACCTACTTCTGAGGTATCCAAAGAGAAGAGAAATCTTTTGGTAACTGCTGAGACTTTTCAGTTTGTTTTAAAAATAAATTTCAGTCCATGATCCCTTAGTATGAATTCGTGCTTCTAGCCTTGTCTTTGAAGTGGGAAAGGTAAGTGAAAGATACTCTTGTTGCTACTACTGAATGCTATTTTCCGGGATCTAAAGGAATAAGAAACTTTATAGTTTCTGTAGTTCTGCTTTCCTTCTGAAAGCCATCAGGGGGACATTGTGTAGTTTTGACCTGGAGTATAAACACATAGTGTGCTCTGATGTATTTTAAAGATAAGGCCTGCAGAGACTCCGGTAGAACACCACCACAACCAAAGCTCTCCTATAAAAAAGATTCTCGAAAATCTGACATGCAGATAAAAACTGCACACCAGGAGACATCACATACGATGGGGATGACGCAGGACGTGGGAGGGATGGCTGCGTGGGTGCCTGGGGCAGGGGAGATGTGGACAGTGAGTAGGGCAGAGTTAGATGGAGGGGTTTGTCTAGAGCTGTGTGAAGGAGAGTAGTAGGCAACAGAGCTGTATTCACTCCATCCTAAAACACCAAACCAACCAACCACCTGCCCTTGCCCCTTGGTATCCCTCTAGATGCTGACCTGTGTCTCTCTTCCTGTTTTCTGCATAATTCTCTGAAGGAGTTGATTGCACTTGATCACTCCCTATCCTTCCCCGCCTAGGCTCTCTCGAACCCACGGCCCACAGGCATTCATCTCCATGGAAATCTTGTCCCTCCCACGAGCACAAGGTCAGATCCACTCTCCTAATGCTCCTAATCAACCTCTCAGCAATATTTTTCAGTCCCTCTTTTTTTTTCCTCTTTATAATGGGAAATTTCAGACATACACAAAAGTAAACAGTAAAACAAACTCCCATTTACAGACTCAGCAATATTCAACCTATGACAGTTCTCTATACACTGACCATTCTATGCACATATACACACGATTGTTTTAAAATAAGTCATCAACTACTCCCTCTTTGGTGAGCCCTGTTTGCACTTGGCTTGCAGGCCACTGTAGTCTCTCAGTTTTCTTTCCTGTAGATTGTTTACGGGCCATTTCAGTCTCTCTTGCTGAACCCTCACCACCTTCCCCATCTCTACGAGCAGTGGCCCAGGTTCCATCCACTGACCTCGCTCCGAGTGAACTCTGCTAATCTCTGAACACGAATACTGTCCAGACACGATTTCCAAATATATTCTAGCCCGGATCTCTTTCTTCAATGCTAGACTCAAATTCCGACTGACAACTTGACGTCTTCACTTGCATGTCTGATAGTCATCTTAAACTCAACACACCAAAAACGGAACTTCTCTCCTCCAACAGACTGCCTTCTCTTCCCACAGTCTCCTTATAAAGCTTAGTTAATGGCAATTGTATTTTTCCAGTTGCTTCTGAATCATCCTTGACTCTTTTCTTGACATTCAATCCATCAGCAAGCGTTGTCAGCATTACGTTCAAAATATAACCAGAATTTGACAGCTCCTCCATCTCTCCGGCGCCTCTCATCTCATCCCTTCCCTAGACTGTTGCAGTAGCCTCCTAACTGATAGTCCCAGTTCCCACTCTTGTCTCTCCATCCCCCCATCTATTCTCCACACAGCCGTCACTGTGATCTGTTTCAGGACTTTTCACTCTACTATGCAGAACGATGTCGGGCAGTCAAAAACAAATTAGCAGCTCGGCGCGGTGGCTCACGCCTGTAATCCCAGCACTTTGGGAAGCCAAGACAGGCAGATCATGAGGTCAGGAGTTCGAGGCCAGCCTGGCCAATACGGTGAAACCCCGTCTCTACTTAAAATACAAAAATTAGCGAGGCATGGTGGCATCATGTGCCTGTAGTCCCAGCTACTTGGGAGGCTGAGGCAGGAGAATCGCTGGAACCCGGGAGGCGGAGGTTGTGGTGAGCCGAGATCGCGTCACTGCACTCCAGCCTGGGTGAAAGAGCAAGACTCTGTCTCAAAAAAAAAAAAAATCTTACCATCATTAATAAAACTAAGGAACTCTTAACACACAAAAAGGAGGTAGGACATATTTTAGAAGGCAAGCCTTTGTATAGAACAAATTTTGTTTTATGAAAGAGTCACTCCATTGTACTTTGCTTAAGACTTGGAAATATTTCCTCCTATATTTCCTCCCAAACTGGTGAAAACTTTCATGAACTGGTGTTGGGAATCACTGCATAGGTGGAATTCCAGCTGGGGCTTATAAGTGGGGGAGGGGACATGGAAAGCAGCAGCAGCTCTTGGTTTCAAAACTAAAGATCATTTGCATAACCAGAGCTGTCCATAGTAAATTACTTCACGGTGGTTGATTCTAGGGGTTGATTACATTCTGCCCTTGTGATATAAGCTGTCCAGATGAAAAGTGCAATTACGTGAATGCTTATACATACCCAAATAGAATGAAACCTTCACTGGCTTGAGGTGCTTTCCACCCCATTCACAATAAAATCCTAAATGCCTACCACAGTCCACAAGGTCCTCCGTAGCCTGACCCCCGTGCTGCTTTTTATCTCGTCGTCTTATTCTTCTCCTCGTTCACTCTGCTCGTCCACACTGGCTCCTTTGCTGCATCTCCAGCTTGCCAAGCTGGTTCCCACGGAATTTTCTTTTCCCTCTACCTAGAATGCCCTTCCCTCAGGTATCTGTAAAGCTTACTCTCTTACTTAATTAAAGTCTCTGGACAAATACCACTTCATCTAAAAGAACTTCCTACCATCCTATCTAAAATTACCACTCCCATTACCATCTATACTCTTATCCTACTTCATTTTTCTACAAGCATTTATGATCTGACATACATGTTTACTTGTTTGCCTATTGTCTGACTTTCTAGAATGTAAGTTTCATATGAATGGAGAATTCGATTTCACTCATTGCTGTATTTCCAGCACCTAGGCCAGTCTGGCATAAAGCATAGGGATTCAATAAATATTTCTACAGTCTATGAAGTAGACCTACATAGACAGGCTGGGGACAGATTATGAAGGTCTTTGATGTCTGGCAAAGAAGTTAGGCTAAACATTATCAATAGGGAGCTATTGAAAGCTTTTAAACAAAGGAGTTTTCTTGTGAGAGTAGTAATCGGTCTGAGGTGGGAGAAGGAAGAAGAACACAGGTGAGGAGACACTTAGGAGGCTATTGTCATCAGATGAGAGGTAGAAAACCTAGAAAAGGGTGGCATCTACAGAAATGGAAGAGATGGATGTGATACGCATTCAGGAGGGAGGCTTATCAAGATTCAGCAATCAAAGCTACCTTCCAGAGTTTGAGCCCAGGGAGGGAACTGGTAGTGCTCTTAACATAAATGGGAGTAAGAAGGAAGAGCTGATTTGGGGCTGGAGGAGTAAAGGGTTTCGGAGCGTGATGAACTGGAGATGCTGTCAGGAGCGTCAGCTGGAATTGTCAAGGGGAAAATTTAGAACTGGAGCTTAGGCAGTCAGACTGCTGGCGAGATTTCAAATCTGTCCACACAACAATGGTAAAAGCAGTCAGTAGGCGGTATGAAGTAAAAAGAGGACCAGGGACCCCCACATCTGTGGGTATAAGAAAAAATAACCAGCAAAGAAAGTAAGGCGTCCAGAAAGTAAGGAAAAGAAATTAAAGTCAAGAAGTAAGAAGACACTCAAGAAGGTGCAGGCCCGCAGAGCTAAAAGACAAACGCTTTTTATATTGGAGGTGGAAAATAGTTCTGACTGCTCCAGGAAAGTCCTAGAGAGCCAAGGAGTGAGAAAAGGGCCTCAAATTTGGTTTCTAGGTGACCTGCAGAAGCATGATGGGGATGGCCGAGTCCAGTGTTGATGAAAAGAGTCAAACTCTGTAAAATATCTGTAGAGCTCTATTCTGAGCCAAATATGAGTGACCATGGCCCGTGATACAGCCCTCAGGAGGTCCCAAGAACATGTGCCCAAGGTGGTCGGGCTACAGCTTGGTTTTATATATTTTAGAGAGGGATGAGACATCAATCAAATACGTTTAAGAAATACATTGGTTTGGTTCAGAAAGGTGGGACAACTCAAAGCGGAGGGCTTCCAAGCTATAGGTCAAGTTAAACGTTTTCTGTTTGACGATTGAGTCTATCTGAAGACCTGGGATCAGTAGAAAGGAAACGTTCAGTTTAAGATAGAAGATTGTGGAGACCAAGTTTTATTGTGCAGAGGCAGCTCTCAGCAGACTTCAGAGAAGGAGCAAGTTATAAAATGTTTCTTATCAGACCTAAAAGGGTGCCTGGCTCTTAGTTATCTCCTAGATTTGGAAGGGAAGGAAGGAAAATGGGAGAAAAGCGATTCTCTATAGAATGTGGATTTTTCCCACAAGACCCTTTGCAGGGCAATTTCAAGGTATAGCAAGGAAACGAATTTTGGGGTTAAATATTTTGATTTTTTTCCCTTGTCTCATAATGTTATTCCAGAGTCAGGTTGGAAAGTAAGCCATGATATATAGAGTCAAATAAAACCCATCCGATGAGAATTTATGGTTTGAAGGGCATGACTCCCTAGATCCCCTAAATAGGAATTTGGGCAAGATAAAAAAAAATCAGAGCTTAGTCCTCACAAGAGCAATGAGAAAACAGGAGGAAATAGAGGTGATGGGGTTTGGAGTTAAATCTATGTCAACAGCTGAATTAATACTTCCAAGGGTAGTGGTCACATGCCCAGAGTTTCCCAACCACTGTCTCGAGACACCCTGCCATGTCGCCAGGGAGTTGTAGATGTTGATTCTCTCAGTCCACAGAGGTGGCCAGGATTTCATTGTCTACAGCCAAGGGACGCCTCTGGCCTCCCTAAGGGGAGTACCCCTGGGACCCTGGAGGCAAAAGCACAATGAGCAACATCAGATACACAAGGTGTACACTCGTTCTCCACCATGGAGACAGGGCAAGGCCAGCCTCAAGCAAGGCATGACACTGCCCATTCTGGACAAGGGACTCAGAGCTGGTGGGCACATGACCCAGGGTGTGGCTGACAAGAAGAGGGCGTCTGGGAGTCTGGTAAGGGCCCTAAAGCGTGGCCTTCACCTGTGACCGACCATTTTGGCGTCATTCATTTGGGGGGACTGGGAGCCTGAACAATGCGTGCACATGCTGCACATCTGGGCCTCATCATTATTTGGAAATAATTGATGTAAAATAATCTCATTGGATTGGAATTCCATTTGTGTTATCATGAGAAATCACAAGAAATTTGTAGATATGTGAAAAAGTTGATTCTTTAAGTATAATTTCAACCATTGACGTTTTTGAAAGGTTGCAAAAACTAGTTTCAATTTTTCGTCACCAACATGTGCAAAGTTTCTCATTGATAGTAACTATTAAGAATTTGAAGAGACTGCCATTCAAAAGTTTTGATGAGGATTTGAGGACGGCCATTTCAAGCATTAAGCCTGATGCTTAAAAAGGCATGTTCATGGACACAAGTTCAGGTTTCTCATTAACATTCTGAAAAGGTTTTGTTTCAGAGTTTCCTACAAAGCTGTAAGTTCTCTGGGACTTTGTATTTTACTTTGTCTTATTACAATTATATAAAGAAAATGTAATGGACCTTTTCCCCCAACACTCTCATGGACACCCTGCTTCTTAATTTACCCCAGGCTGCCATTCACATATTATTGTTTCCTATGTTTGCCATGTTATGAAAAGGACTAAGACGCATTGTTCTGGTGACTCAGGATTGAAGAATGGCAAAGTGGGAATAGAAGGAGGTTGAGAAGGAACTTTACCCCAGACTGGGTAAGAAATCAAGTCAGAAAGGGTTGATAGCAGGGTTTGTGGGAAGGAGAAAGGGGGACCAGATACCGAGATCAGAAAGTAGAGCTGGCCCCAAAAAGGTAAGAGAGAGTGGGGGGCTGAGAATGGCAGGGCGCTTGTCTGAGTCCATTTTCTGTTGCTTATGACAGAACACCAGAAACTGGGTAATTTGTAAGGAAAAGGAATTTGTTATAGTTCTAGAGGCTGAGAAATCCAAGGTCAAGGGGCTGCATCTAATGAGTGCCTTCTTGCCGGTAGGACTCTTTGAAGTCTGTCACATGGTGAGGGGGCTGAGTGTGCCAATGTGCTGGCTCAGGTCACTCTTCCTTTTCCGTAAAGCCACAAGTCTCCTTCTCATAACGCGTTAATCCATTAACACATTCATCCGTGGATGAATTGATCCATTCATAAAGGCAGAGCACTCATGATTCAGTTGCCTCTTAAAGGTCCCACCTCTCAATACTGCCGCACTGGGGATTAAGTTTCAACGTGAGTTTTGGAGAGGACGAACAACCAAACCATAGCAGCACCATTTTCCATCCCTCTTAAGCTTGACTTTCCTTTGTGGCGTTACCCTAGATATCAGGACTTTTTATGTTACACGTGCCGGAAAAACAAGCTCACCTACTCTAGGTAACTGAATAGTCTGGAAGGCAGGCATAGCTTCAGGCATGGCTTGATTCAGGTACTCTCCACCTCTTAACTCCTAATGTTACTGGTTTTCTTCTTGGGCTTTATAGGCTATTCATGGGACAGGAGAAAAGTAACAAACAGGAGGCTAGATGGATGGATAGAGGAAGTATGGGGAGGGAGGAAACTACTCCTTTGACTCTGATCACCTCCTGGGATCAGAATGAAGAAAAGCATGAGATTGGGTTTAAACCGGAAACAGCCTTCAAGAGCATCTGGTCTCCTTTACAAGTGAACAGAGCGAGACCTGGAAATGGCAGGTAACTGTGGTAAGGTCACACAGCTGGTCTTCGAACTTTCTGATTTCCAGTTCATTTGACATTACTCTCTTTGGAAATAAAGATGAGGATGAAAACAAGTGTCTTCAATTAGGCAGTCAGTCTGCCCTTTGAGAAAGCCCATGTGTAGTCCGGAAACGACTGCCCTTTACCTTTTTCTCATCCTGGAGTTTGGGCAACCAGGGACACGACACTCCAATCCCCGCGGGAATGCCGGCACACAGTCACACCTCCATCCAGGGCTTAGAAGTTTATCCCAGGTGAAGCAAAGACCCCAGGAAGCACTGATGTCTGCTCAAGAGTTGTGTAACCCAAAAGTGCACATCTACTTAGAAAAGTTTGATTTTGATTGCCAAAGAAGGCAAAACATCTTAAAATGAAGTTGAGCTATCTTTGGGTAGGATGCAAATCCGCCCATGAGTATATCACATCAGAAACGATGTGTGATTTCTTCCAGTCCCTCAACCCAAAAAAGACGAACAGATTTAACTGATGTGTTCTAAAAATAAATAAATAAATAAAATCTGCTTTGAGCTCAAAACCAAGTATAGAAGTTTCTGGGTTTTGAGAGGAGGGGTGTGGGGGAGGAGTGGTGGAGGGATAGTGAGGTAAAGGATGATGGGGAAAATTGTTTTTTCAGTGTAAAAACCAAGCTATAACAGTGCTACTGCTTTAGCAATGAACATTTCTGCTTGGGAATAGCAAGATGACTAAAGGTCACAGAAACAAGGTTGGCTTGGAAAAAACTTATGAATGGTGGTTATAAATTTAAATCATCACCCATATGGCTGAGATTTCTTCCTCAGAGTTGAAAACCATTGTGAAAGTCTCAACACTCCTTTATACTTGTGTTTTCCATAACAAAACAAGTTAAACCCACGGTTACCCAACCCCACGGGACTGGGATTTGGAGGCCTAGCATCTGCCTTCGTGAGGAACCGTATCCAGATGCAAACCTGGTTGGCTTGGCCCCAGTTGTTCCCAAGCTCCTCCCCAGCCTGCCTCCCACCTCCCAGTGCCTCGGGTGGAGGAGGTGTCCCTGTGGTCCACCCCACACAGTCATGTACTCTGCTGGCTGGAAATGGCATCAGCTCCCTTCTTTTCTGAGGCACGTCTGAGCTTGCATTTATTATATAACAGCGTTTTCTGGATTGAAGCAAAATGTCCTTCACAGGTCACCCAGTATTAAAATAGGCAACTTATTAAATTTATTTTGTTGTGTAAGTACCCCTCTACCCCCTACCACTACTCTTTGGAGTGAATGTGGATTCTTTTAGTTCTCTTTGTCTTTTTCAGAAAAAAAGAATGTGCTACTGTGGTGCAGGAAATCAATGGTAATTTTTCAGGCTATTTAGGATTATTCACATGGCCAGCTAAGTCTGATGCTGATAGAAAAAGACAATTTTGTTGCACAGGAAATCTTCAAGTTTGAAACATCACCACTGGTGTGTCTCTGTGACTTTTCTTCATAGAACTTGAATATTTATCTCACAACACTAAATAGGTCAATCCCGGCAGTGTTCATTTGATCCTAATACGTGCTGGGGATTGTGATGTGCGTAAGCTGAATTCCCTATCAACGGGGCCCTCAGAAGCTTATAAATGTGAATGTGTATCGGGGCCGGTGGTGGGGGCAGTGGGGGATGTATAGCAAAATATATTGCATAGATGAGTAATAACTGATATAAGGCAGAAAAGTCGTGGGATGTGAAGGCTATACATTGCTATGGGGTTTCAAAAGAAACTGA
The DNA here is from genome assembly GCA_036589455.1 of Ateles fusciceps. Taxonomy (NCBI): domain Eukaryota; kingdom Metazoa; phylum Chordata; class Mammalia; order Primates; family Atelidae; genus Ateles; species Ateles fusciceps. Next base: position 42,654,516 of record JAZHEH010000065.1, read on the forward strand.
GACGGTCTTTGGTTGGCTTTGGGAAACCTCTTCTTGGAAGAAGGGCCATCATCATGGGAGGTTTATAGTAAGCAAACCACATCCAAGCCTGCACAGCCCCTCTGGGAAGTAGGCATCACAATTGCTATTGCACAAGGGAGTCGTCTGTAGTGTAGAGAGTTTAAGTGATTGGCCCAAGGTCATATGACCAGGAAAGGTGGCGCCTGACCCCTTGTTTCTTTCTCCACATGGCCCTGTGGTGGCATTTGATGTGGGTGTTCAGGGCAAGGAGAATTCTGATCACTTCACATTTTGCTAGTGAATAGAGATGCACTTCAGGGAGACTCACGACTGCATGAGCAAAGGCATGGGCCCAGAGACACTGAATTCTACAAGTTCAGGGCCAGGTGTGGCACTCAGCAGGCCTTACACAAATAGAAGACCCAGTTCTTCTAGAACTTACTGCAAGGTTGAGAAGATGAGAGGCCCAGTATGAAAACCCTGATGAATGATTTGCAGCAACTTGTAAGCAGAAAAAATGTTGATTCTTGTTTGCCACCAGCTCTAGTGTTCCGTCCTCTGAGAGGCCTGAGTACTTCTCATGCTAAGCCAATGCCTTATCCCAAATACCAATGCTAAACAGATGGGTAGGTCCTGTCCTGTCTGTTTTTACCATAAAGCCTCAGGGCTGGATAGCTATCAGACAGGGACTAACTCCTGGGACCCTTCTCTTCCACCCCTGACCTGCCCATCATTACACCTGTGGGTAGAGGGTGTTCTTAGGGCCTTGCTAACCCATATAGTGCCTTTGTGAGCATTAGTGAAAACCACCTTCTCTAGGCAGATGCAACACCAAGATTGCAGAGCTTGCTAAGCCAAGAGCAAGCTGGCTCTCACCCCCTCCTCCATCCTCAGCGGGGCACAAACTGTACATCACTGGGGTGTGCCTGGTCATCCCTTTCAGCTCTTCCTGGAGAGAACCAGTACCCTACCACGCAGCTTGCTCTGCCCCTAGAGAAATGTTCCTCCAAAACTCAGTGCTTACATGATCCCAGCTGAAAATCTGGATTGGATAGTGATTGCTAAAACATCTAGGTCTAGTGACCACTCTTGACAGTACATTTGGGGTACTGGGGAGGAAAAGGTGACAACTAAATAGATGGAAAATGAGCCTGACTCCTGGAGTCTTATTTCAACTGCTAGGTAACATATGCTTCAGCAGCACAAAATTATAGCCCAGCTAGTCAGCAATAAATCACACCAGCTGAGAGAACATATGCAAAACTCATTACTAACATTGTCACTAAACACACCTTGGACAAACACTGCTCGGATAAATGATCAGAAGCAGATGAGACACTCAAGAAAATATCAGTGACATACTCCAACTCAGACAATCTCTTGAAGCAGTCCAGATTGCAATTGACACACATTCTCCAGTTTCTTCCAGCCTTCCCCCTCAGAGACCATCTTGCTCCTTCATACCACAGGTGTATCTTGCTTTATCGGCAGAGACGTTCCTGGTAAGTTGTTGTAAATAACTTGAATTTTGGTTAAAACTGATCATTTACAAGGTATTTGGGGACAACAACAATAATTTGCACATCACAGTGCAGAATATTCTCCTTGGAGGGAGTTCTTTGTCATCGCCTAACACAGGAAGCTAAACTGGAGGTTATAACTGAGCTCCAAAGCTCCTTGCTTTTAGGGGAAATTATAGACAAAACTTCTTTGTCTGGAATGAGGGTCCAGAACTTCTGCTTAATTAATACTCAAAAGGTTCTACAATCCAAAAAGTTTCAGAACCCAGAAGCAAACTTTTTGGACAAGTTTGGAGTTGGAATGTTGGTACATACCTGTTCCTGGAAGGACAGGACTATTTCTTACATTGACAATGGCTGTCAACTAAGTTTTTGGTCAGGAGATTTCTTATTCTTGGCACCTGTTAAGTTACCAAAACTTTTTGGGTGTGTTTGTACAGACAACTGAGAAAGAATGCCAGACACAAAACCACCCTGGCTTCCTGTTTCCAAACGGAGTGGCCAACCTACATTCATGACATGTGGGGGTTCAGTCAGGATGGTGGGAGAGATTGCATAATTATAATAGTCACAAACCTTGGAGGGCTGGAAGGTTTTTGCAAAAGCCTTGGGAAGGAGGTTATGGTTTTGAAGGCAGCCTAATTCCCTTTCCTTGTGAAAATAACATGAGTAGAGTTTATCTGAATAAGTTGTTTACTCACATGGTCCTAAAACTAACCTTTAATCATTTGCAGGCCAGATGGCTCTCTCAGCAAAATGGCGACCGGGTTTATTACCCACAAGTGGTGTTTGCTTTAGGCCTCAGAACCTGGCCTTTAATCATTATCCACAAGTGTATTGACTCAGAGCCTCTGTTATTAAATCTATACTGAATAAATGCCCTGAGTGCCAGCTGGTGAAGGCTAAATGTCTCTGCAGTATCTGTGGCCATGGACCCCTAGCCCTCTCTTTCATTGTATTCTGTGTTTGAGCACATTTGTTCATTCGTCACTGGGTCAGGGTCTGCGGGTCGGATCCCGACAAGGACATAGGGCTGCACCACTCGGAGCTTGTGCTTCTGTCAGTATGAAGTCACATGTAGCTTTCCTGGTTCGGGTACCTCCTGTCTGTGTTATGTCCTGGGTTTCCTGGAAGGGCATGGTCCAGGTTGGGCTGTGCTGAGGAGTCTGTTTCAGGCTCTGGCTGCACTACCCACTTCAGCCCATTCTCTGAGTTTGGAGTCACAAGGCCCAGGCCCTCTTTCTCCTTCCTTTTTGTTTTTTCCATGCAAAGAGTAGCATCTTCAGCAATGCTGAAGGTTTCCCCTGTTGTCAGCATCTGTGCTGAGATTTGTCATTAAGTGCTGGTGGGCTGCTGAATTTTGACATCACATTGGACCCTAAAAGACAATTAACTGGGTAAAAATTGTTGAGGCTGATAGTGTTAGAAAATGTCAGCTGGAGAATGGGGAAAGATGATTATCGTTTCTCTGCCTTCTGGGCCAAGTGCTTGTTCATGAGCTTTGCCTAACAAATCACTATTCCAGGGGCCAGGGAGCATGAGGTAGGGAGTCAAGGCTCCAGGACCTTCCAGGGATTACTGAGCTCAAATTCTATCCCCTCTGAAATGAGAAGCTGAGGCTCATATGTTTTTCTAGATTCTTAGGGGTGAGCCAGGGGTCTAGGACTGGGCTGTAAGACCCAACTGTGAAGCCTGGTTTAATTCATGAATGGTAATCACACAGCACATCGCTCTGTCATGCACTTTGAATATTTTCATTGCTGTTCCTTTCTCTCTTTTCCAAAAGGGAGAGGGCGTGAGCCTGACATGCTGGCCGTGTCTGCAGAGTGACTTGTAGGTAAGTGATTCGTCCTCTCCACCCTGGCTTCCACATGAAGTAAATGCTGCCCAGGAAACCATAGCTAATGTTTCAATTCTCCAAAAACTCAGAGAGCGAACTTGCCTAAGCCAACCAGGCGCTACTGGTGGTGTCTTTTAAACAACCCCACGACATAAAGCATTTTCCTTGCCAACACACATGGGACATTGGTTTATTTTTGATGATTTCAGAGATTTAAAAATGTCAAATAGATTCTGGCTGTAAATGTCCCCCACAGTGATTTTGTCATTTTGTAGAGAAAAGAAAGCAAGCTTCACCACCACCCCTTTCAGAATCGTCCAAGCTGTGGGCCCCAGCCCCTCCTTTCACAACCCCTTCCTACCACACCCCCATCCTATTCATATTCTGATCTTCGACACACTTGAAAAGATGTTATTTCAAATGTTCCTACCAAAGAGAAAAATTTTCTCGTGTTTTTAGAGTCTGCCATCAAAGGACTTAATCTGCTTTGGGGGCCGGCGGCTGCAGATGTGGGCACTGGAGGCAAGAGAATCATACACAATGTGGTGGAGCTGGAGAGGCCTCGGCTTCCTGGGTCTGGCCCCCTGCCCACACCACAGAAGCCATTGAGTTTTGGTCAGGAGAGTCCTTATTCGTGGCACCTGGCAAGTTGCCAAACCTTTTTGGGTACATTTGTTGGGAGCCAGTTGGTTCAAGGTGACATAGAGATGGGAATGTCCCAGACCTCCTGACTCCCCAGGGCAAGGCGGCTACGTCGTCCTTCAGAGTGCTGTGTACTTAGCTGGGGGCAGCAATAAAACTAGACACAGCAATGCATTCAGGCTTCCTGATTTGGAATTCACAATTGATCAAGGTTAAGACAAAGATTACCCTTGCATGCAGTGGGTAGGAGTCGGTTTGCCCAGCAAATTAATCAAATAAGAATTGATGGAGAACTTTTAAAAACAATCTGAGAAGACTAACTCTGGTATTCTCTTGACAAATATTTGTTGGTGGTCTATTGTGTGTCTGTTGATGAGGTAGCAACACACATCCCTGCTCTTAAGGAGTGAAACAGACACGTCAACAGACCATCTCTGAATGAGTGCTTAAATGCTACATGAGGAGAAGCACAGGTGCTAAGTGAGTGGGCTGGAAGGGCGCTCACGGCAGACTAGGGCCATCATGGATCTTGGAGTTTTCCCGGGGAAGCCATGTTGAAAATGAGAGCTGAAAGATTTAAAGTGAAGAGGTGATTTGGAAAAACCACACTAGCGGCAACATGGGCGGCAACATGGGACTAGCGGCAACCCGGGGAAATGGATGGGACTGCCAAGAGAGAAGGTGGAGAGACCATGGGGAGGCCATCGCAGCTCTCCTGGGAAGAGCAGTATTACCTGATTTAGGGAGGTGACAGTGGGTGGAAGAAACCCCAACAGCCTCAGAAATGGATGGGATTTTGGAGGAGAGGGAGAGAGAGAGAGCAGAGTATGTGAGGAGAGGCAGGCTTCTGAGTGAGGTGACTCCATAGAGATGGTACATTCACTGACGAGGGGACCCTGCTAGAGAGGGTGGCACGAGAGGGAAAGACAGGTCACCGCTGAGGAGCGGGTTTCTTAGAAGAGGCTCCAAGTATAGGGAGGGGAACAGAACGTGAGTTCAGTTGCAGATATGTTCTAGGAGCATCTGAAACACAGAGAGGAGAGGTCCAACAGGCAGGCAGATGGGTACCTGGGTGAGAGCGCAGAGGAGAATGCAGGCTGGAGGTGAGATCTGGGGGTCCTCGGGTGGCCGGAGACTTGAGTGGGGATTACAGGCTTTCCCAAGCACTTGAGCAGCAGCCTTAGCAATCAAGAATTTGGTGCTAATTACAGATAACAGCAGGCCTCATTTGCATATTAACAACTAAATGTACTAATTACAAATTAGCTTTATCTATTCATTAAAATAAGCCCAGGAGGCCTTTTCACTTGGAAAGGCTTTGATAGCATTTAGTTAAATTACTGTGTGTGCACCTGGAAGTAATAACAGCTGCATTTCCTGTACACCATTGTATAAATCAGACAGGCAAAAGAGAGGATTTAGTGGATTTAAAACCAAGAGGATTTGATTTTGCAACCTCAGAAAACCAGTGCATGCGTGTGGGTAAGAGTAGTTTTCGGGGTAATTAAAAGGAAAGTCTAAAATTATTGTAGTTTTAAGTTTTGTATAGCTCCTTCTACCTGAGGAAGCAGGGTTCCCAAATGTTCTCCTAAAGGGCCTTTGAAGGCAAAGGGCTTCCAGGCTGAGAGCAGAGGCTTGCAGTGCTTGACGGCATAGAAGGAGATTTGGAGCTCAGTGGGAGAGGTTGGGAATGAATCAGTGATAGTTACACAGAAAAACCGAACAAACTGACAATTACAAACTCCCAGAAGAACAAAAAGTTAACAAGAAGAAAGCACTGTTCCAGTATGTGAGGGGGCGTGGCTGTGCGGCACACTCAGCTAACCACTGATGTCACTGAAAGCGGTGACATAAGTATTTCGAAAATAGACGGCATGGTTTTCCACAATAAATCTAAAACTGAAAAAGTGAAAAAGCATCCTAAGTACACTGTTCACAAATATAAAGGTGAATAACTGAAGATATTGTCTTTGAGGAAGAATTAGGAGGCAGACGGATGGGACAAGAACGGCAGTCTTCTATTATACACCTTCTGGCTATGTTTGACTTCCTAAACCAATGTACACATACTATTTAATTAAAAAAATACAACCTCTGAAGACATGTTTGTTTGGCTTCAATTACTAAGTAAAAGCATGAACAAATAATGCTGCCTCGAGTCTACTAACTCACCAAAGCAGAAAGGAATCAGCTGGATGTGTGACCTTCCAAGACCACATATCCCCCAGGCACGTGTTGCCAGGACAAGGGAAGTGTTGGCTGATCTAAGTTACAGTCCTGCTGTGGTACTTCCCATGACCTACCTGAGGAAATGCACATCCTGCAGGGCCTCTGAGATACGGGCCTGGCCAACCTCTCCACTTCTTTTTTTAAACCACTGTCACCCAGTGACACTCTGTCACCCAGGTTGGAATGCAGTCATGCAATCATGGCTCATTGCAGACTTGACCTCCAGGGCTCAAGCAATTCTTCTGCCTCAGCCCTCTAAAGTGCTGGGATTGCAGGTGTGAACCACTGTGCTCAACCACCTCTCTACTTCTTAACGTCCTCTCCTCACACTTGCAGCTCCTGCCACCCTAAGAAGATTGCAGCACTAAAGTACACACACACACACAGAGTATTAGTCTGTTCTCATGCTGCTATAAAGAACTGCTCAAGACTGGGTAATTTATAAAGGAAAGAGGTTTAATTGACTCACAGTTCAGCATGGCTGGGGAGGCCTCAAGATACTAACAATCATGGCAGAAGGGGACGCAAACACGTGCTTCTTCACATGGCTGCAGGAAGGAGAAGTGCAGAGTGAAGTGGGGGAGAAGCCTCTTACAAAACCATCAGATCTCATGAGAACTCACTATTATGAGAACAGCATAGGGGGATCCACCCCCATGATTCAATCATCCCCACCTGGTTCCTCCCAGGACACATGGGGAGTGTGGGAACCACAACTCAAGATGAGATTAGGGTGGGGACCAGCTAAACCATGTCACACACACACCCCATGGCAGTTGTGGACTCCTCCCACCACCCCCATGACCTGGCTGACTCCTGGCTTCTGCTCACTTCCCCTCTGTGTCCTAGTCCAGACCCTCTCCTTCTCCAGAGAGCCTTTCCTGGCCCCCAGAGTGGCGTGCCTGTGGGCTCCCAGCAAGCCCTGTGCTTACCTGCTGCATTATCTGTCGTCCTTCTCTCTCCCTCATGAGACCCTTAGAACAGGAACTGTACCCAATACAGATTGCACAATTGAGTATAATTACTCCGGAAAGTGGCTGAAGATCCTTCTTTTTGTCTTCCCTCCTTTCCTCCTTCCAGTCCCCATTCACCAACAAGGCCCTTGTCTTTACCAACACCACACTTAGTCTCTGCCTCTTCCTTCCCCTACAGAAAAGAGACAACATCCAGCTCTAACGACAGAAGGAGGGAGGATCAGACGAGTCTCAAAAAGGATAGAGAGAAAGGCCTGGGATGTTGGGCATTTTCATGTTTGTTCAAGCCCAGATGCCAACCTCCAGCGCAGAGAGCAGCGCTGGAAGTCCCGGCCGTGCATTCCCAGTGCTGTGCGGACCCTCATGAGAGACTCCCTGTGGGCTCCCTAAGCCAAAGGCACTCAATGCTTCCGGGAAGCGCAAGGCTTACATCTCCCTGATCTGGTGTCTCCAGACCCACTAGCTCGGATTTTGCTTCCTGAGGGATAAAGCCCAGAGATGAGCTCTGTCCTGCCTTCTCCCAGACCTCAGCTGGACCCAGTCCTGCTGTGCTTCAGAAAAGCTTTGTTCTCCTTGCCTTCTGGCCACACCGACCAAGCAAGCACAAACAGTAGAGTCCCACACCTCTTGGGCACCAAGAACACCGAGCCCAGCCCAGCATCCCAACAGGAATCCAGCAGAGAGGAAAAGGAAAACTCAGCATCAGTTAGAGGCTCCAGCAGAAGGGGCCTGAGGCAGCAGGAGCCCTATGATGGTGGAAATAAGCATAAGAATGACAGCGAAGAGTTTTTGTTTTTGGTTTATTTTTTATTTTTTGAGAGAGTCTGTTTCTGTCACCCAGGCTGGAGTATGGTGCCATCTCAGCTCAGTGCAACCTCTACCTCTCAGGCTCAAGGGATCCTCCCACCCCAGCCTCCTGAGTAGCGGGGACTACAGATGCATGCCACTACACCTGGCTAATTTTTATATTTTTACAGACGGGTTTTCACCATGTTGACCAGGCTGGTTTTGAACTCCTGAGCTCAAGTGATCCTCCTGCCTCGGTCTCCCAAAATGCTGGGATTACAGGCGTGAGCACCGTGCCTGGCCGGCAAACAGTTTCTCAGCCCTGATTGTCAGGCAGGTACTGTGCGCTTTACACACATCACCCCACCAACTCCATCAGCAATGCTGGGAGGCACATCTGTCTTCGCTGGCGCTTAGTGGAGGTGGAACCCGAGGCTTGGAGGGGGAGAACTCACTTTTCCCAGTTACCCCAAAATGGCTGAGTGAGAGGAGGTCCCCCACCCTAGGTCTGCCTGTCTTCAGAGAGTCTGAACTTTTTACTTTATTATTATGCTGTTATGAACCAGGTTGGCAAAGGAGGGGGAGATGTGGAGAAAAGAGGTGAGAAAATTTCTTTTAAGTGTAAGGGAAGCTGAGCACATTTTGAGAACCAAGTTGTAAGGAAAATCTAGCTCTTGAGTGGCAATTCCTCCCAAACCCACAACCAGTGGCCCAGATACTTCAGGGGTTCTCAGGTCACTTTTTCTTCCTCAGTACCAAAAATTGAGCCAAGTGTAAACAAGCAAACACTTTAAATAATACTCCCTGAGGTGAGTCCTTAATCAGCATCTCACCCAGACTTTCTAAAGCCTCTGCAGGAGCACATAGATATTCTCAGTGTCTACGGTTCTCACAAGCAGAGCTCACACCATCCAGGCTGATGGCTCCGGGTGCCTTTGGCAGTTAGCAATTTCAGATGCGGTGGGAGGGAGTTCTCAGTGAAAGAATCACACTTTCAATCCAAAATTAAAGCTCAATTTGGTCTAATTGTCCTTGATTTTATCAGTAGCATAAAATGGCTGATTCCATATGCAAAAATAAATAAATAGTTGTGCAGCTTTGAAATCCCTTCTTATCCCTGGGGACAGAGCCCGTCAAGTTCTGTGTTATTTTCATCCACCAAACAGCGCTGATCTTCTCTACCCTTTTCTATTTTCTCTCCCTTCTCTGCACTTCCCCCAGCCCTTTCCAAAAAAAGAAAAGCATAGTGTCTCTCTGTGTGTCTATCTCTTCTGTCTGTGGCTTGTATAATTTTAGAATGGAAGTTCCTTAAGAGCAAGAATAGTTCCTTCATGAGGCGATGACGCCCAGAAATCTGGAAATGCCTACTTAAATGGTAAATTAGAATAAAGAAAATAATACAAGTTGCTCTTTATTTCTCTCACAACAATTTCTTTGCAAAACTCAGCAATAGAGGCCATACTTAGGCCTGGAATGAAGAGGTTGAGAGGCTGTCCCGGATCTCTGGTAGGAGTCTGCTTTCCAAGAATAACCACAAATTTACCCTCAAGCAGCGAGGAAGGTGCCCATCTCTAGTCACCAGAAGACCCGAGTTCTGGCCTGCCTGTGCCTTCAGTTAGCTGTGTAGTCTGGAGCAACTCCCTTGACCTCTCTGGTACTCAGGCTCCCGATCAGGAAAGTGAAGAGCTGTGGTACAGTCTGAGGTGCCTTCCAATGGTGGCTGGAGTAACCTCTGGGAAGGAGGAAGGGTGACAGTGACCCAGAGGAGACGGTGGAAGAGGCACAACATGGGCAGTGGTGAGGGATGGAGAAGCTGTGGAATTTGAGCTCAATTTGGGGGGTGGAGTCAACAGGACCTGTGACCCAGTGAGTTTGGGACGAGGAGACAGGAGAGACGCTGTATTCTGCCTGGGGGACCCAAGAGTACGTGTGTGGATGACATGGCGCAGGATGGCCATCGGGGAAGGTGTCAGAAATTTTCCATCTGTGCTAGTTGTAAAATATGTTCACAAATTCCGTAACGCTGTTCCCATTAAGTGGTGGAGTCTAATTCTCTTCTTCACTGTAGATGGCCTTGATTTGGTCACGAGCTTCCAACAAGTACAGTGCCACAGAAATAATGGTGTGTGACTTTATAAAGACCGGCTTGTGAAGACAATACAGCTTCCACGTGGCGCCTCCTGGGAGCTCGTCCTCAGAACCCAGCTGCCATCCTGTGAGGACGCCATGCCAGCACACAGCCACAGACGCCAGGGAGAAAGCCTGTGGGACAGCTCCGGCCACAGCCACTGTCTGACCACAGCGTCTTGAGCAACATTGAGCCAGAGCCACCCAGTTGGGCTGACTCAATAGCCAGGACCGTAAGAAACAGCAGCAGTGCCTGGCTGCCACCCCGTCGTGCCCCTGTGTTTGGGTGGTTTCCCAAACGCTTACAGACCGCAGGACCTGTGGGGAGGGGCCCCATCCTCTGGCTCCTGGCCAGAAATACACAGTACATTCAGAAGCATTGAGATCAGAAAGTTTGAAGAAGTGAGTGTTTACAGGGGCAGGGGCAGGGTTGAGAGAACCGAAGAGGAGTGGTAAAGTGCCTGGAAATCAACAGGAGGAGCCATTCCTGCCCCTAGGCCTGAAGGGACAATGCAGGGGGGCAGGCAGGACAGTGTGACTGGGAGCCTGGCTGAGGGGCCTGGGGGAAAATGAGGGCCTGCCAGAATCAGTAGAATCCTTCAGACCGTGAGGGAGTGAGAAGGAAGGACCATAACCCCCACCCTGTCTCCTCTCACCCACCCATTTCCTCTGATGTCTCCCATTGGCTGACCCCAGCGGGGATGCCAGAAGGCAAGGGAGGCCGTAATGCAGTCCGTGGAGGCCAGCCTCCCAGAGCAGCGTGAATAGATTTGGCAACAGCTAATAGAAAACAGCATAAATGATTGAGTGAAAAGAGAGTGAAAAGTGGAAAGGTGGGAAATGAAACCTTTCAGGACAAGCGAAGCAGAGGTGCCCCCAGGTGAGCAGGAGCAGGTAAGATTGCACAGGCAGGAGAAGAACCAGATGGGAAGGTCCTGCAGCCCATAGAGCCAGCAAGGAATGGAAGCAAGCCAGTACTGCCACACTGACTTGGGAGGCGCTGACATTTGCAGGCAGCTGGGCCTCTCCCCGGGCTTTGCAAGACAGAAACTGGGGAGGATACCAGGTGGAAAGATGCCACTGCAGGCAGGTCTGTCCCTCACAGTGACTGCCGTGTAAACTGGCCTTGCCCAGCCTCAATGCTCAGCTCCTCCAGGTCCGGGACAGTACGTGTTTCTTGTGTCCTTGCATCCTGCACGCAGGGGTTCGGGTGCCACCCGAGGACTGCTAGGACCGTGGCCCTGTGGGAAGTGTGAAGTGGAGGTCAGAGGCCTCCTAATGGAGCCACCATGGGTGGGTTGGGAAGCGGGGGCAACCCCTGGTCCCAGCCCACGTTGGCTGGAAGAATCCTGAGAGCATACATCTTGCTCCCGTTGGTATCCTGGAGGGCAGAACCGGCCGGCTCCCGGCAGGGAGCACTGTGTTCCCGTGAGCCTCGCCCTGGCCGAGCCCTTGAGTTCTGGTGCACAAGCTGAGGAAGTGGCCATTGGATGAAGCCCTGTGACATGGACAGGGGTGACCATAGGGAGAGTGACTGCTGAAAAGTTCGATATGGGGCTCACGCTTGGGAACCTGGGAGGCCTTTCTCTGACTTACAGAGTGTTAACATCTTCTCAGAAAGAGATGAAAGAGGATGCTGTGGGCACGCAGGTGCAGATCAGATTGTGGGGACAGTGTCTGCCTCTCCGCACGTAAGGGCGTTAGGCGGCCCCAGGACTCAGACCCTGCGGGGGAGCAGGAGGGTTGGGGAGGACTTTCTTCAATGGCAGCAATGTTTTTCCATGCGTCGAATGTTGCAGCCACTAGCCACAGGCATCTGTGGAGCAGCTAAGAAGTGGCTAGTGTGGCTGAAATACTGAATTTCAAGTTGTGTCATTTTAATGACTTCCCACTTAAATGTACAGAGCCGCATGTGGCTGAGGCTGCTGTGGTACTAGACAGTGCAGGCAGAGGCTGAGCTGCTTAGAAGGGCAGGGGGAAGGACTCTCTGCTCTGGAGACTGAGGAAGAAAGTAACTCACCACCCTTTAAATAAAATGCCTGGACGGTTAGGAAGCTTGGACAGCATGTGGCGGCAGCGCTTTACTTAACAGAAGAGGACGCAGAGGCTCCGCATGCCCCCAGGATGTGCTTGAGAGGTTGGAGGGGCGGGCAGAGCAGAAGCTAGGGAGGATTTTCCAGTCCCCCACGATCCAGCAGGCATGGTGTGAAGCGGAGCAACATCAGAGCATAAAGTTGGGGGACGGATGAGAAGAGGAAGGAAGGAAGAGGAGACAGACTTGTGGGATCTCCCGAAGAGAGCCCTGCTAGACTCAGTGGTTTAGTCCTCAAGGGGCCGCCCGCCCACCTCACCTGCCAGCTCAGAGCCGGGAGCATGTGACAGGGATGGAGCATTCCCTGGAGGGAGTCTGGGGGAGGAGCTGGTCCACCTCTGTAGAGTCCTTGGTGTGCTAGGAGGGTCGCCCGCCGATGCCTGGAGCCCTGCGGTCCAGCCCTTTCCCTGCGCGGCTCCCTCGGGGCTCTTGCTGTTCATGCCTCCAGAACCAAGGACCTCAAATTTAGGGCCCTGAAGCAGGTCCCAGACCTCAGTGACACTGGTGCTTTTGGACAGGCAGCTGGGAAGGGCAGGTGCTCTGCCTGGCACACTGTTTTGACACTGGTGTTCCCATTCCTTCTGGGATCGAGAGATGCTACTGTACCAGCAAACACAGATTCTTTTTTCTTTCTATCCTGATGAATCATTTTTTAAATAAGAATAGGACCTTGGTAGCTGCTTGATCTTGGCCTTGAAACTGAATTGCTCCAGGTCTTGGTGCTTGATGAGGGCCTCTTCCTATTCCTGTTGACCTTTCTTGGGAGAGACCGTGTGCTTTCATTAGCCAAGGCAGAGACACAGATGTCAGTGTGGGTGACAGTGCTCCAAGTCCTGGTCCTCACTTCTGCACTTGTCAGTCAGGGCCAGAGCCAGGAAGGAGCTGGGCTCTCCTATGGGACACCAAGGACAGCAAGGCTGACGGGTTCCCCACTGCCACTCAGGCCACTCAGCAGACAAGGGCTTCAAGAGGCCCCGGAGCAGCCTACTTCTGCTCCCTTATAGTCCCCCACCCACCCACCCATTCAATAACTCTTTTTAGGAAGCTTTTGTGGGCACATGGTTGAGAGGAAGAAGGCTGGCTTCTGCATAAGTGATGGCATTGCTATGTGGTAGGTGTGTGGATGAAGGAAAACCCAGTGCTGTAGAGTGGCGTTGAGGAGGACGTGACTGATGGAGGGGTGCTGTGAGCCAGCATCCCCAGAAGGGATTAGGGTCAGGGGCGGCTTCCCTTTGAGGTGGGCCGCTCATTACTGTCAGAAAAACCTCAGGTGCACTTTAAGAGGAAATCTGATTTCACAGAGGGTACCACTGGGAACATGGACAGCAAGAACCACTGGGATATCTACTGAACTTGGAGTTGATTTTGAGTAGTAATTCTCCAGGGTTCCGAGTTAATGCGTTCACCTTCAGTGATGTGATCAGCAAACACCACACAGGCGCATGTAGCATTCCTGCACACAGCTGCACTTCTTTCACTGATGAGGGTGCTGTCCTTTAAACTGCATGCCAGTTCCAACCGTCTTTTTCAGGGTATCAGGCCATGAAGAGATCATGAGAATGAAGAAAGGATGGGAAGACGCATCAGGAATCCACATGAGGAGCATGAACACCTCCTCAGTGACTGAAAGAAAAAAGTGCCCACGTTTCTTTGCACAGATTTTGCATTCCTCTTGGATTTGGCTTAAGCATCTGCCATTTTCTGCCCTTCTACCTAAGCGAGTTTTGCTGTCAGTGGCCCGGGCAGGAAGCCCTCTTAGGGAGCAGGCAGAGAGGTGACACAGTCCCCCTGGGTCGTACAAACGTGGAGCCCGACAAACAAGGGAAGCTGATCGGTGTTCTCTGCCTGGTGCTCACCCAGATCTAGCTCTGTCTCTCACCGGGAGCCGAGGCTGGCTTTCACACTCCTGAAAAAGTTCGTTGGTTTTCTCACGTTCTGTTCCCTGAGCAGACAGGCAGTGTGTCGTTTTAAATAACGACACTGTACAAATGGCAGTTCAGTCTCAAAGGAAACGCCTCGCCTAAGTAATAATCTCACCATGCCAATTGCGGGATAATCGTTTTCCCACCAAAAACACTAGGAAAATGTTGGCTTTTAAGACACATAAACAGCACAAATGCGAATTCACTGGCTAACGCCCAGTAGAGAGGAAAGAAAGCAACTTTCCTCGAGATGGCAAGCTGAGGACGCTCAGCTTCCGCCTCACATTTTCCCAGCAGAGTTTCCCACAGCTGCTTAGGAACGGCTCCTTGTGCTTTTCAGAGGCGCTGGCATCGTCAGCACCGTCTTGCAGGTGATGCTCCTGAGGCTCCCAGAGGTTGGGCGTCTTTACCACGCTACCCCAGAGGGTCGGTTTTGGGGCAATCACACCCCCGGTGACAGACTGCAGTTGTTCACACCATTTTCACCCTCCCTTACAAATCTGCAGTGACAAGGGGATGGGCTTCCTCCTCTCATGTTTTCCGCTTTTGCTTGTTTGGTTTTGCTTACTGCCTGTAGCAAGTTGCTGGAGCCAATTTGTATTCAAATTCAAAGCCAAGCTGGCCTTGCTCAGCAGGAGTTGGCAAGTGCGTTCAATTTGTGACGCTACTGCACACGTCCTCTCTCTGGAGAAGGTCTGGACGTGGATTAGAGCCACTGCTCCCCTATCAGAGAAAATGCCTCCAGTTACCTCTCGGCCCCTTCCCAGTATCACCATTTGTTAAGCGGGAAGTTGCAAATGCCTCATTTATTGTCACCTCTCTCAGGTACCGTCCTCTAAACACATTGAAGGCTCTGTGGATTGGTTATTGCTTTGTCTAGCTAACTGCGTCACCCCCCCAAATCTCACCAAATGCTAGGCTGCACCCTAATGCGGTCCCACAATGAGAATTATCTTTTCTCTTATGTGATGTAAACAAATAAGAAGAACAAAAACAAAACCTAGTGATCCTCTTCTGTGTTTGGTAGAGAAGTAACAACAGCTGCAATCATATCACCAGGATGTAATCCACAAACATCAGGTATATCCTGTGTGAGAGGGCAGGTACTGTAGCCCAGAGTCCATGGATGAAGGCTTACTTCAAGGGAGCTCCTGTTTACAAAGTTAAATTTACCTTGATGCCTGGGTACAGCACCTAACATTAAAACTATTAACGCAGGGTTTCTGATTCCAGACAAAATGGAGTAAGTGCTTCTGCCTATTCCTCCTACTAATTGCAGCTGAAAACCCTGGACAAAACACATAAAGCACTAACTGCTAGAAAGTTGGAGAAAAGAAGATGGGTAGCTAGAGACTCTGTAATTTGAGAATAACCCCAGATGTGTTTTGTGTTGGGATGAGAAGGAGGAGTGTTTGCTTCCCATATGTCCTATTCTGGGCACTACAAAGCCCCCAAACTTGGAAATTGGCTCAGATAATTAAAGAAAAAAAGCCCCAAGGAAAGCCTGCCTTCTCTAGCTAAAGGACCAGGAAAAGGGTGGTCCTATATGACAGAACTCTTTTGACTATGCCCATCCTGTGCCAGGCAAAGATAAGAAACAAATCTGCAACCATCTGCCTCCCCATTGGGTGCTGTGGCTGTGGAGAGTGTGATCAGAGCCCCATGGACCATTCTTCCCTGCATTAAGGAGGCACCACACCATTCCCTCTCCACCTGTCATGGGGAGAGTGTGGGGTGAGACCCTGCCCGCAATCCCCACTTGTGCTAAGTGAATGTCAGCAAAGAGGAAACATCCCAGCCCTTCCCTAAGGGGCCATTACAGAGAAGAGGAAGACAAACGAAAAGGGTCGGTGGGGGGAAGATTACAGGGAAGATTCTGTCAACTTCTCTGAAAAAGAGATTTTTAAAATTTATGACTAAAGTTGTGGGAAGACCCTCAAGTGGTCTGTGAGTGAAATTGGTTAGAATTAACATAGCAATAGGTTTGAAAGCCAAAATAATACCTTGAAGATTTCAGATTGACCTCTGGGTGGTATACAAGTGGGGCAGTGGAGATAGCACTATAAAGGCTTTGAAAACAAAATTGACATTTAAACCACAAGCCCACAAAAGTAGGCCATGATGTGTGTTCTGAACCTAAACGGGTTGACTGCTTGCTAAAATAGACATTAAATAGGTCTCTATTATATCTCATAATGTAATACATAAAGTGTTCGAGAGGTAATCTAAAATAATTCTTCATACTAAGTACCAGAAAAATGCCAACTCAAATAAGAAAATAAAATCAACAATTACCAACACTGAGATAACATAGATGTCAGGATGATCTTACAAGGATTTTTAAGTAGCCATAATAAAACTGCTCCAACAAACGATTATAAATACTCTGGAAACAAATAGAAAATTGTAAACTCTCAGCAAAAATGGAAGCTATAAAGGAGAACTAAATTGAAATTTTAGACTAAAAAAATATAATAACCAAAATATTTTAATTTTTTTCTAGAGGCAGAGTCTTGCTCTGTCATCCAGGCTGAAGTGCAGGTGTGCAATCATAGCTCACTGCAGCCTCAAACTCCTGGGCTCAAGCAATCCTCCTGCCTCAGCCTCCTGAGTAGCTAGGACTATAGATGTGTGCCACCACACCCATATAATTAAAACAATTTTTTGTAGACATGAAGTTTTGCTTTGTTGCCCAGACTGGTCTTGAACTCCTGGGTTCAAGGGATGCTCTTGACTTGACCTCCTAAAGTGCTGGGATTACAGGCATAAACCACCCTTCCTGGCCCAATAAGCAGAATTTTAAAACTCACAGGATGAGTTCAATAGTAGAATAGAAATACAAAGGAAAGTGTTATTGAACTCAGAGATAACTCAATAGAATAATTCCATTATCTTTGAATAAGTCTAGATAATTATTCTATTGACTTATTCTAGATAATTATTCTGAATAGAATGATTTTCTAGATAATAGAATAGAAATAAAATAGAATAAGTAGAAATAAATTAGATTAGTTCCTAATCTATTTAAAAAGAAAATAGATTAAAAAAAAAAAGATTCTCAAGGACCAGTGGGACAGTGACACAAGATTTAGCATTCATGTCATCAGAGTCCTAGAAAGACATGAGAAGAAATAAAAGTGAGCAAATATTTTTTGAAATAATGACAAGAAACTTCCCAGATTTGGTGAGACACATAGACTTACAGATTCAAGAAGCTGAGCAAATCCAAAACAGGGTACATTTAAAGAAATCCATGGACAGACAATCACATTTTTGAAAATTAAACACAAAGAAAGTATTTTAAAGGCAGTCATAGAGAATGATTATAATGACAGCGAATTTCCCATCAGAAACCATGGAGGCCAGAAGGACGAGTCAGAATGTTTTTCAAGTGCGGAAAGAAAATAACCGTCAACCCAGAATTCTATATCTAGCAAACTTCTTCAGGAACAAAA
This sequence comes from Ateles fusciceps, assembly GCA_036589455.1. Classification (NCBI taxonomy): domain Eukaryota; kingdom Metazoa; phylum Chordata; class Mammalia; order Primates; family Atelidae; genus Ateles; species Ateles fusciceps. The sequence continues at coordinate 42,672,103 of JAZHEH010000065.1, forward strand.
GTGAAATGAAAACATTCCCAAGTGAAGGGAAACAGATAATTTGTTGTCAGAAAACCTGCGTGAAAAGAATTGCTATAAGAAGTTCTTCAAACAGAAAGGAAATGATAACAGATGGAAACTTGTGGAACATCAGTTATGACAAAAAAGAAATGAAAAGGGCAAATATCTAGATAAATATATATACTATCCTTCTTTTGAGTTTTAAATATTTTTTTATGATTGGAGGCAGAAAATTACAACAGTCTGATGTGGTTCTCAACAAATGTAATAATATTAAGGCACTTCTATCATTAAGGGGAGTGGTAAAGAAGCCTGCATGGAGGTAAGGTTTTAATATTCATTCCACTTGAAGTAGTAAGTTGTTAATATTGGTAGGATGTAAAGTGTTATATGTGTATATATGTTATAATCACTACAGCAAACACTTAAAAACAATATAAAAAGATATACTAAAAAACATTATAGATAAATTAAAATAGAATACTAAAAATTATTCTGGTAACCCAAAGGAAAGCAGGCAGAGGGAAACAAAGGAACAATAAAAGTGGGGAGGGAGAAACAAACTGAAAACCAATAATAAAGTAGCAGACCTAAATCCTAAAATAACAACAGTGGGAGGCTGAGGTGGGAAGATTACCTGAGGTCAGGAGTTCAAGACCAGCCTTGCCAACATGGCAAAACTCTGTCTCTACTAAAAATACAAAAGTTGTCTGGGTGTGGGGGTGGGTGCCTCTAATCCCAGCTACTCGGGAGGCTGAGGCATGAGGATCCTCGAACCCAGTAGGGGAACACGCGCAGAGGTTGCAGTAAGCTGAGATCACACCACTTCACTCCAGCCTGGGTGAAAGAGCAAAATTCTATCTCAAAAAAGTCAAAAACGGAACCAACTTCAAATATTGTGATATAAGTTGCTGAAATGTAAAAGTATGCAAAGTATATACTCTGTGCTGATGAAAAGACAGATGGAGTGTGTTCATATCAGACGATGTAGACTTGTGCAAAGGAAAAAGAAGAACATTGCACAATGATAAGAGGGTGAATTCACCAAGAAGATGTAACAATGTTATGCATCAAATAAGAGTTTCAAATATCTGAGATGAAAGCTGATGCAACTGAAGAAAAATATAGTCAGAGACTTCAACACTGCTCTTTCAGTAATTGAGAGGCTACTAGACAGGATATCAAAAGCATATGGAAGAATTTAACACCATCAACCAACATGATCTAATTAGCATTATAGTACACTCCAACCAACAATGGCAGGATGTACAATTTTTGTCAAGTGCATATGGAATAGTCACCAAAATAGACCATATTTTGGACCATAAAACAAACCTTGACATTTAATGAATTGAAGTCATATACAGTATGCTATCTGACTCTTAGGTCAATAACAAAAAGTAAGAAAATCTCCAAACACATAAAATTACACACTTTTAAATAATCCAGACATCAAAGGGTAAGTCTCAAGAGAAAATTAAAATATATTGAACTTAATGAAATGAAAATAAATACAACGTAGCAAAAATATATAGGGTACAGCAAAAGCAGTGCTTAGAAGGAATTTTGTAGCCCTAAACACTTATATTGGAAAAGAAGAAAGGATTCGAGTCGATCATCTGAGCTTCTGTTTCAAGATATTAGAAAAAGAAGTGGGGAGAAAACTCAAAGTAAGCAGAAGACAAGAAGTAAAACAGAAATCGATAAAATTGAAAACAGAAAATAGAGAACATTAATAAAACTAAAAGCTAATTCTTTGAAAGATAAATAAAATTGATGAACTTCTAACAAGTCTGAAAGAAAAATGATAGAAGACACAAATTGCCAATGTCACGAATGAAAGAGAGGGCCAGGTACAGTCTCTCATGCCTATCATCTCAGCACTTTGGGAGGCTGACGTGGGCGGATCGCTGGAGGTCAGGACTTTGAAACCAGCCTGGCCAATGTGGTGAAACCCTATCTCTCCTAAAAGAAAAAAAAAAAAAAAATTAGCCAGTGTGGTGGTGCACACCTGTTTTCCTAGCTACTTGGGAGGCTGTGGTGGGAGGATCACTTGAACCTGGGAAATGGAGGTTGTAGTGAGCTGAGATCTTGCCACTGCACTCCAGCCTGGGTGACAGAGTGAGACTCCATCTCAAAAAAAAAAAAAAAAAAGGAATATTACTACAGATTGCATAGATACTTAAGGGATAATAACAAACAACTCTATACACGTAAATTTGACAACTTTGATGAAGCAAACCAATTTCTCAAAAACCACAAGCTACTAAAACTTACCCAATATAAAACAGATAATCTAAATAGTCCAATAACTACTGAGGAAATAGAATTCATGGTTTAAAATTTTCTGAAAAAGAAATCTCCAGGCTTACTGGCAATTTCTATCAACAATTTTGGGAAGAAATAACACCACTTTTAACATAATCTTTTACATGTAGTAGAAGAAAAAGGAGTACTTCATAGATCATTTTATGAGGCCAGTATTAGCCTGATACCAAACCCAGATAAGGTAGAAAAGAAGAGAGAGAGACTATTGACCAGTGCTCTACATGACTACAGACACAGGGTCCTTAATGAAATGCTAACAAATTGAATCTGGAAATATATGAAAGTGGTGATTTACTATAAACAATAAAAATAATATTTTCCCTATTTGTAGATGACATAATTGTGTATGTAGAAAATCCCATCATCTACACAAGAACTCCTAGAACTAAAATGTGAGCTTACTAAGGTGCAAGATTTAAGGTCAATGCACAAAAATCAATTATGTTTATTTAGATATACTAGCAACGAACACCTGGAAACCAAAATTTAAACCAAAATGCCATGTGTAACAGCTTCAGAAACTGAAGCAGTTAGGATACAGAATGTGTATGCTGAAAATTGCAAAACGCTAATGAAATAAATCAAGGAACTCAATACATGGAGAACATGAACATTCAGGAATCGAAAGACTCAACACAGTGAAGGCATCAGTTCTCTCAAAATTGATCTATAGGATTTTATAGATATACACAAATTGACTCTAAAATGTGCACATAAAAGCAGTAGAGTGAGAATAGTTGAAACCTTTTGAAGAAGAAAAATAAATTTGGAGTAATCACATTATCTGATTTTAAGACTAACTATATGGCAGCAGTAACAGCGTGGATGATCACATAGATCAATGGAATAGAACAGAGTCCAGAAATAGGCCCGCAAAAGTATAACCAACTGATTTTTGATAAAGGTACAAAATCGCTTCAAAGAGAAAGATGGTCTTTTCAACATGGTTATTGGAAAATTGGTGGGCATTCGTAGGCAGAGGAAAAAAAAACCCTTCACCTATATCTCACGCTTTATATAAAAATTAACTCAAAATTGATCATAGATCTAAATGTGAACTGTAAAACTAAAATTTCTCAATAAATACAGGAGAAAATCTTTGCAACTTCCGGTTAGGTGAGGATTTCTTTAGATAAGACGCTAAAAGCACAATCCATAAGACTGTCAAATTGGACTTCATCAAAATTAAAAACTTTTTCTATGTAAAAAGAGACTGTTAGTAGAATAAAAAGACAAGCCAGAGACTAGGAGAAAATATTTGCAAATCATATATCTGACAAAGAATTTGCAACCAGAATGAAAAGAGAATTATTTAATCTTGACAGTAGGAAAACAATGAGTTTAATAAATGGGCAAAATATTTCAATGACATTTCATCAACTAGAATGAGTGGGTGGCAAGTAAGCATGTAAAAGATATACAACATCTCTGGTCATTAGAAAAATACAAATTAAAGCCATGATGAGATACCACTGTACACCTATTATGAGAACTAAAATAAAAAACATTGACCATACCAATTGTTAGCAAGAATGTGAAGCACCTGGAACTCTCACAGGTTGCTGGTGGTTTACAAAATGGTATGGCCACTCTGGGAAACAGGTTGGCAATTTCTTAAAACGTTATGCATACACTTACCACATGACCCAGCAATCACACTCCTGGTTATTTATCCTAAAGGAAAGCTTATGTTCATACAAACACCCATACACAAATGTTTATAGCAGTACACGAGCACTTATAGGGGCACGTTCATAACACAGGAACAGGAGACAACCCAGATGTCACTCAGTGCTTAAACTGTGGCACATCCACACCCCAGAATCCTGCATAGCAGCCACAGAGAACAAGAACCAATATGGATCTTAAGGATATTTTGGATCTTGGATGGATCTTAAGGGCATTTTGTGAAGTGAAAAAAAGAACTATATAAGGGTTATATACCGTGTGACTTAGTTTACATAACATTTAAAACATGACAAAATTATAGTAATATAAAACCGATCAGTGACTGGTGAAGGCACTACAAAAGGTGGCACAAGGGATTTCCCAGGGGTGATGGAATTCTTCTCTATCCTGATTATAATGGTGTTTGCATGAGTAGGTCAGTGTACTAAAATAGTGAGATCTAAATATGGCCTAGAGTTTGGGTATTGGTATGATATCAATATCATTTTCCTGATCTTGATAACGTGCTATGGTTATTTATGTAAGACGTTATAATCTGTGGAGTTTGGGTGAAGAGTACATGGGAACTCTCTACTATTTCTACAACTTCTTGTAAGTCCAATGTTATTTCAAAATAAAAAGTGAAAAACAAAGTAAAACCAAAAACTGAACAGGAGCGATTTCTGCCTATTACTCTGCATAGAGACCTTCAGTATTCCTGCCTCTCTTACTTTGAACCATCACGTTTACCCAATTCCTCTGAGAACACCTTGAGAGCAATGCAGGCAAACACTGTTGTGTCCAAAATACCTGTGTGAGAAGGCTGAGCCTCTCTTTCCAGGTGCTGAAGAATCTTTAACCCTGCCTCATTCATCTGCTCTTCCCGTATACTTCACTGAAAACCAGTGTTACGGAACTTTGTGGCTAATTTTGACCAATCATCCCGTGTTCACTAAGCGTAGACAATGTGTGTGCAAAAAATGTAATTTATTTATTATTTTGGTATCCATACATGCATAGGTGCTCATAGATGTCAGGGCTATCCTTAGGAGGGTTGATGGTCCAGGGCTAACTCCCAGGGTCAGAATCGAGGATAAATCTGTACCCACTTTGTTGCCCTAAAAACTCTCCCCTTAAGGTGGAGGTTGCAATGAGCTGAGATCGCCCCACTGCACTCCAGCCTGGGCGACAGAGGGAGACTCTGTCTCAAAAAACCAAAACAAACCAAAACAAAAAAACGAAAACAGAAAAACTCTCCCCTCAGGGCTCCCACAGATGCTATCACGTTGAGGTGTATTTGCTTGTTTTTTTCTGTGTGTCCCTTCTCACTGGGGTAAAGATCCTGTCTTCTAGGAAATCTTCATCAAGTTCTGGAGCTGCCATTTGCTGAGTAAGCCTCAGTTTCCTCATCTTCAAAGTGGTGATAAAGTAATCCCAGCACTTTAGGGGCCAGGGAGCATGGATCACTTGAGATCAGGAGTTCAAGACCAGCCTAGTCAACATAGTGAAACCCCGTCTCTACTAAAAATACAAAAAGTAGTTGAGCGTGGTGGTATGCACCTGTAATCCCAGCTACTCAAGAGGCTGAGGCAGAAGAATTGCTTGAACTCGAGAGGTGGAGGTTGTAGTGAACCAAGATTGTGTCACTGCTCTCCAGCCTGGGCAACAGAGTGAGTGAGCCTCCATCTCAAAAAAAAGAAAGAAAATGGTGATAAAGGCCGGGTGCAGTAGATCACACCTGTAATCCCTGCACTTTGGGAGGCTGAGACAGGCAGATTGCTTGAGCTCAGAAGTTCAAGACCAGCCTGAGTAACATAAGGAGACCCCATCTCCACAAAAGATTTAAAAATTAGCTGTATGTGGCATCACATGCCTGTGGTCTCAGATACTCGAGAGGCTAGGGTGGGAGGATCACTTGAGCTCAGGAGGTCTGATTGCTTGAGCCCAGGAGGTCAAGGCTGCAGTGAGCCATCGTCATGCCACTGCACTCCAGCCTGGGCAACAGAATGAGAGCCTGTCTTTTAAAAAAGCAGAAACACAGAAGTGCCTTTGGTCATCATGGTTGTCTCCCCTCCCTTCCCTCTACCTCCTGCCTGAAATCTGGATGTGATAGCTGGTGTTTGCATCAGTCTTTGCTCTTGGGGCGACCTTCAGGCTGAAAGCCAGCAGCTAAAGAGATAGAGCCAAAAGATCGAAGGAAGGCACCTCGTCCTGGATGCCTGTTGCTGTGCCAGCCCCGGACTCCCCACTGGGAAACTTTCATGCAAGAGGAAAAGAAAATTCTATCTCCTCTTCGTTTACCTAGCAGTTGAACACAATTCCCAAAAGATACACTACTGGGTTAGGTATTGCCCTAACCTGTCAGTCTCAAAACCTACTACAAAAAGGCACGAGGCGGCTCTGGCAGGTCTTGTTCCTCATGAACATATGCTGATTTCAAGGGAACCTTTGAAGAAGGACAAAGTTGGAATGCCTGTGAGAGGAATGTGTAGATGGGAAGGGACAGACTTGGCCTTGGGATGGATAAGGGGTGATATTTGGTTGAATGCATTTGAACTTTAAGTCATACTCTTGGCATCAGCTGGTAGAGGGGTCACCTTCTTCCAGGGCTGCTCTCAGAGCCATTTTCCCTGCCCAGTGGGTCCTGGGAACTGAGCTGCCTGCTACACTCCCGAGACCCTGCCCACACGGAAGCCATCCCTAGCCTTAGTGAAATAGAACCCAGGAGGAGGGCAACTGGGCTAGCCTAGCCCCCTTGAAGGGTGTATCTGTGGTGACTCGTGGCTCAGCTCCTGTATCTCCTTTTTCCAGACACTCACTGCAGTGAGGATAGGTTAAGCAATGGTCAGCTTCTTGCCTGATGTCAGTCCAGGGCCCTGATTTTTAAAAGAAACAGGATGTGTGGGGAGGGGGAGAATCAAGTCCATTGAGGCCTGATATTTGCCTCGGGAAATGCAAGGCTGTTCACAGCTCACAGTTCATAGCGGGAGGAGAACTTTCTTGAAACTCTTGGCTTGTCTATAGGTTGCAAAGTCTGTGTGTAGCTCTTTGCGTGAGGAAACCATGAGAAAGAAGCAGCTCTTGTTTTCCTGGGTGGCATCATGGCTCTAACTGTGACATTTCCACAAGACACGTCCTTCTCCCTGCCAGGCTCATCTGACTCTTGCGCATGCGCTCCTCCCCCTCCGCAGTCATGGGGACGGCCACTCGGGAGGCGCTGGGGACCATTACCAGTGTTACGGCTTCCAAACAAGTTCTTTGGTTTTGTTTTATTTCTGTGAGGGTAGGAATGACATTTAATCTCATTCCTTTCTTTCTCTACCTTCCCCCGAGCACTTTGGTTTTACAGCTCGCTCCTGTGGGGGCCATCACCCCCCAACAGGCGGCCACGGACTGAGCTCCAGCCCATGCCAAACTGGCCTAGGCCTTGCTGCTATGAATACAACTGGAGGGCACAATGAGGCTCTTCTCCCAGCTCCAGATACGAATGTAAATTAAACCTCATTTAGCCAGGCGCTCCCTTTTGATTTATCGGCAGATGCCTCTTGCTGTTCGAGCCTTGTTAAATTGCTCACAAACACTTCACTGACCAGCTGTTCCTATTAAGCCTAAAGAGCGCTTCGGAGCAGGGGTCAATCCCCTTGCACTTTGGATGGTTCTTCTGTGTCACCCCTGCGGAGCAGCCACAGGGAGGGCATTGTCCCCTGCTCCCTGGGGGATGGCTGGTTAATGGGAATGAGGGATTCTTCTGCCTGTGGGTGGGAATGGGCGGGGGCAGGCTGCCCTGGTCGGACCTGGATCTGTTCTGCATGTGGCGTTCCTGCCACGTAAGGCTTTGGATGAAGGCAAAGGTCTGACGCCCAGTCCTTGGGCTATCAGGTAAGTACCTGCTCCATGGATGAACAAGCGCAGCACCTGTATAATGTTCTCCCCACTTGCCAGCCAAGGATGAGGAATCAATCACCGAGCAGAGCTGGCCTCCCAAGCCCAGGCACAGGTGCACATCACCGCAGGTAACCTGCGTGCTCTCGAGGAGGGGAAACATGCTCATCGGTTGTCTCCCAGTTGTACTGGCAGTACGTATTGAGTTCCCCCTTTGTCGAAGCTCAGGGCTGTTCACTCGTGCATGCTGCATCTCCGAGTGAATAAGAAAGAGTCCCCATCCTGGTGGGGGTGGACACAGCCCTGCACTAGGCCTGAGGGCCAGGCAAGCAACCTCCACTTGCGACGTCTCCCTCTGTTGGCAGCTTTGTGTAGTGCAGGAGCTGCACGACTGCGTTGGGCCTCGCATCAGTCACTGCTGGGACCAAGAGAGCATGACTGTCTGCCTAGTATTTTTCTCCATAATTTGCTTTCCACACTCCCCAGTGTGCCCTTGTGCTCTCCTGTCTCATGCACTTATTCCCTTCTATTTCCCTAAACTGGAGCTTCACCAGGTCACAAGTGATCTTTTCCCAGGGGACTGAGCGCAGAGTGTGAGGCCATCTATAGCAGAGCTCAGGGTGTGGCCCCTGGACCAGGGCTGCGGGGGGCTCATGTGCCAGACCCAGGGGCCAGGGAAAGCCTTGCTTCTGAGTGGTCAGTGACAGGGACAGTGGTGGTATTGACACGTGGACTCGGGTAGGGGGAGTCCAGAAAGTCATGGCCTCTACTCCTGACCCTTTTGAGAACCTAAGAACTCTTCTGAGAATCCTCATCTGAGGCTCTTGTTCCAGCCACATAGGAATCTTTGGATTTAGAAGTTTCAGCAAAATGTCTCAAAGGCAAGATCCTGCGAATGGACCCACTACACCCCAAGCTCAGCCTAGGACCACTCTCCCTGCAGTGGTGAACCCACGATCTAGAGCCAGATCTGCTGTGAACGGCTTGGGGGGTAGGGAGTTAATATGTCCTGGGTGACAGGCCACATCCTGGGCTGAGTCTGCCTCAGAGAGAAACTCCACAAGGATTCTTCAAGACTGAATATTAGTGTGTGGGAGTATCTGCGTCAATCCCCGCCTCTTCTTGTCCCCTCAAACACAAGGATGAACAACATAAAATAAACCCCAGGCCAGAGGAGGGGCTCCTGGATGTAACTTGTCCAGGGCCACGCTGTCTTCTCTGAATTCAGACCCTCAAGGTGGGCGTTGTGCTGTGAAAATCCCAGGCTCTTGAACTCATTCTCAGGGTTCAACTTGGGCCTCTGTGGTCAAACCTCCTTCCCACACCCCCGTCACATTCATGCTGATTTCCTGAGATGTCACAAGGGAAGTCCAGGGGCGGGTTCAAGGTGGGCTTGGGTTCTCCATTGCTCGAAGAGCCCTCTCTGAGGATGCTCAGCATCTTTTTAACCTTTTTGGTGCCAGCAATGGGCAGCATGATGTTTTCAGAAAAACAAACAAACAAACAAAATCCATGATTCTCTTTTACGTCCCACACCGATATCCAGATTCTCCTGACAAAAACCTTGTTTTTAACCTCGGCAAGAGTTTCGTTGTTGTCTTACTTTTGTTTTCTACTTTGTGCCAATACCTTTCCCAGTGATGCCCAGTGGCTTTTGCGTCCTTTTCTTTAGAGGGGCCGTGGGCAGCTCTGTGTCCTCTGGCACACCCCACACTCACCCAGATCCCTTGCTGGAGCAATGCTACTGGTTCAGAACAAGCTTCCTATTAAGTCCAATTTGGGTGATTTTCTCCAAGCGCAGTTCCTTGCATTTTCCCCTTGTTAAAACTCATTTGCCATTTTGCTGTCCACTCACCAGCCTTGAAACAATTCTTGGTTCGTTGTTCCCTTTAGCTTAGCATTTCCTTGCAGACTTTGAAATTTATTCCTCCCTCTCAGCATGGTTTTAAGTAGTTAAGTGTGTTCTGGTCTGAGTCAGACTTCATCTCTGGATCCTTTAGGCTCAATTTTCTATACTTTTCTTTTTTCTGCACTGACATCTCAAAAAATGATGATTGTCCATTAGGCACAAGGGAGGGAGAGAGAGAAGAGCTCAGCCTCCTGCCTTCCATCGTCTTCATTACGTCAGTTCCAGTTTGGACCTCACTTTGAGGAGGCAGCCAAAAGGTCTTGGGCTAGAGAGTCAGACCTGCATTGAATCTCAGCCCCTTTCTAACTGGGTTACCTTGGGCAGCTTATTTAACTTCTCTGAGCCTCAATTTCCCAGCCATGAAATGGGGGTACTAATCCCTGCTTCAGAGAGCACCCACACAGAATACAAAGGGTGGAGCCATTTGATGGCCAGGGACGACAGAGTGTGATATGGTTTAGCTCTGTGTCCCCACCCAAATCTCATGTTGAATTGTGATTCCCAATGTTGGAAGTGGGGCCTGGTGGGAGGTGACTGAATCCTAGGGGCAGATTTCCCCCTTTCTTTTCTCATTTTTTTTTTTTTTTAGCTGGGAAATGAGCTGTCTCAAAGGGTTGAGGGGGAGGGTCAAAAACAGACCATTTCTGGGCAGGTCCCAGGACCAAAGATGTGAAGATGTTATTGAAGCATCAGAGGCCAGGCCAGGCTCCAGAACAAAGCCGAAATGCAGAAGAACAGACTCAACTGACAGGCAGGCAAGGTGGGTATGGGGTGGGGGACCTGGCTGGGCTCCTCTAGCTTCTTCTCTGTTCCCAGTTACGTGAGCTCACAGAAACCCTCCACTTTGCCTAAACTGAAAGAAACAGAAAATGCAGAGGTGTGCTGGTAAGAAATAATACCAAAAATGGCACCAGTGGGTGGGCTTAGAGGTAAAAAGTACATTTGTGAAAAGTTGGGGTGGCTCATGATCCCTGCAAACCAGCAGGGCCCTTCCTGTGCATGAGGCATTGCTCTGAGCACTCTGCGTGCATCACCCTCTGAGTCCTCACATGCCCCTGTCAGGAGGGTGCCACTGTTGCCCCACTTTACAGATGTGGGAGTTGAGGCAGAGAGATGGGGGGAGCAGCTTAAGATTACACAGTTGGGGGTAACACAGCTGGGTTCAAATCCAGGCTGCCCAGTTCTAGAGTACATAGTCTGGGCCACTACCCTAGGGGGAAGAAAAGGAGACAGAGCAAAGGCACAGTCCTGGGGGAGCCTTGCAGGAAGGGCTACACACAGCGCCCAGTTCCTGGAGGATTGGTATATGAGGACCTGGGGAGGTGGCTGAGTGCTTCTGCAGGGCTCCAGCAGCGTGGGGGCTAGGCCAAAGGGCTATTTAAAGGGACTCTGACGGAGCACGACTCCAGGGAAGAAAAGGAGATGCCTTCAGAGGGGGACATCCAGGGGAAGAACAGGAAGCTGAGGGCCATGGGAGATTCAAAGCTGCATTTTCTACACCAAACATTGAGAAGGGCTGGACTAAGTGTCACAGGCAGGCTCAGGAACCTGAGAAAAGGCCCTGAGCTGGAGCCACAGAGGCTGTGCGGATGGTAACCCTTCCCCCTCCTCTCCCCTCCCCTCCCCTCCCCTACTCCCTCCCCTCCCCTCTCTTTCCCTTCCCTTCCCTTCCCTGCCCTTCCCTCCACCACCTTCCTTCTTTTCTTCCATCACTCCTTTTATTCACCCATCCGTCTCTCTTTCTTCCATCCTTCTTGCATTCATCCATCCATTCTTCCTCCATTCATTAACTTATTTAGCAAATATTTAATTGCCTACAGTGGGTCAGGGACCCAGTACAAAGGTCAAAGACGTCCCCTGACAATGGGGGAACAGAGTTACAAGCTGGTAGGGAAAGGAGTGGGACGGAGGTGTGCACAGTGAGATGGAAAAGGACAAAAAGGGGCATCCTGACTGAAATAGGGGTGAGATGGTAGGATGGAGGTGACAGAGAAAGGCTACCAGAAGACATGGTACTTAGCGAGGTATTAAGCGGAAGTTAAACAGGCAAAGGTGGTGAAGGGAAGGGAGAAGGGCACTCCAGACACAAGGAACAGTGCGTGCGAAGACACAGATTTGGAAGAGAACAAGGCCCAGTCTGGGACTGGCAACAAGTCCATGCTGCCTGAAAGGTAGAGTGCATGTGGCAAGCACCGAGCTGGAGGAGTGACCGGAAAAAGCTGTCCGCGCCTGGACATAGGGCTTGAGTTTTATCCTAGAGACAGGAGGGGTTTTGAGCAAGCGAGGAAGTCTCTCCTCACATACCCTCAACAGTGGGCATCTTATTTATCCTGCTTATTATCTGCCATGCATCTAGACTGTAAGCCTCTCCGGGCAGCGAGCTTCGTCCGCTTCGTTCATTGCTGTATTCCCAGCTCCTAGAGCATTCCTGGCACAGTAGCAGCTCTGTGATATGTGGAGTGAATGACTTGATTTGTGCTTAGGAGGCTCAGTCTGACAGACATTGTTTGGAGCCCATAAGTGAAGCCGGAAGATGTGATGGGAAACCACAGAGGTGTGATGAGCCGAGAGACAACAGAATGTTTGAGCTGGCAGGGAGGGAAATGAGCCTTCTGCAAGTCCAGGCTCTTCAGAGACGCTGCCTGGTGCTCTCGTGCTCCACGTGGCTGACTGCTCCGTTCAACCTGGCACACGGTGCGGTGAGGGTCCTCTGCAGCTCCGACTCCTCTGTGGGACTGGGAAGCCCATCCCTGGTCTGATGTGTACATGTTCATGCAATCAGCACATATTTATTGAGCACCTACACACTGTTTGAAGTGTTGAAAGTATAGAAGCGGATAAAACAAGGCTGGGTACGGTGACTCACACTTGTAATCCTAGCACTTTGGGAGGCCAAGGAAGGCAGATCACTTGAGGTCAGGAGTACTAAAAGTACAAAAATCAGCCACGTGCTTGTGGTCCCAGCTACTCAGGAGGCGGAGGCGGAAGAATTGCTTGAACAGAGGAGGTAGAGGCTATACTGAACTTAAATCATGCCACCGCACTCCAGCCTGGGTAACAGAGTGAGACTCGGTCTCAAAAAAAAAAAAGTGAATAAAACAAAACAAAATTTCTTCCATGGGGCTTATATTCTCACTGGGGAAGACATTGATTATGAATAAACACAATAACTAAGTAAATTATAGAGCATGTGTACTGGCCAGGGTTCCCTAGAGAAACAGAACCAGTAGGATATATGCGTATCCTATTGGAAATGTGTGTATATATATCCCGGATAGGCCCAGGAGGTAACTTATATTTTACATATATTTAAAGAAAGTCATTGTAGAGAATTGGGTCACACCATTATGGAGGCTGAGAAGTCCCACAACCTGCCATTTGCAAACTGGAGAGCCAGGGTGCCAGCTGTGTAACTCCAGTTTGAGTCCAAAGGCCTGAGAACCAGAAGAGCCAATGGCGTAAGTTCCAGTCTAAGTATGGGAGGAGACTGATAGCCCAGCTCAAAAACAGGCAGAGAGAGCAAGCTGTTTCCTGCCCCGCCTTTTGTTCTATTCAGGCCTCCACTGGATTGGGTGAGGTCCATCCACGTTAGAGAGGATAGTTTGCTTTCCTCAGCCCACCCATCCCAATGGCAGTCTCATCGGAAACACCGTCACATATGCACAAAGAATGACGTTTACCTAATATCTTGGCACCCCACTGCCCAGTCTAGTAGACACATAAAATCAACCATTGCAGAATATAGAAAGTGCTTATGTAGAAAAACCCACAGCGTAGGGTAAGGGGGCCAGCAGTGAGGCGTGGGGTGGTGTGAGGGTGCAGTGTGATGGTGGTCAGGCCTCCGTGCAAAGGGGGAGGAGTGTTCCTGGTGGACACCTGGGTGAGCAGTGTTCTGGGCAGAGAGTATAGCTACAGCAGAGGCCCTGAGGCAGGAGCTGGCCTGAGGTGCTACAGTGTGGCCGGAGCCAGGCCAGTGAGGAGGGGCAAAAGAGAAGCTTGGAGGTGCCGTAGTTGTGTGTGCGTCGGGGGCAGGCCGGGGACATAGGCAGGCCTTGAGGACTATCCTGTGGACTTTTGCTTCTCTTGAGTGTGAAATGGAGAACAATTGTAAGGCTTTGTACCATTGCAAAGATACTCCTGTATCTTTGTAAACTCACAAACTCTTAAATCTCAGTTTAAGGTTTAAATGAATTCCCAAATGGCAGGCTGATAGCTGAATGATCAGTATATTACTCAAACACATGGAGCCCTGTCACTGAAGGGTGCTTACTAAGCACTTGAGGGGGTGCAGGTGGGAAATGGGACAGAGCCGGGAGCTTTGTCCCAGGAGACCTGGCCTCCGCCTCAGCAGACTGATGAGACTTCTTCCTCTAAGAAGCCACTGGGTGAACGTTTCGAAGGCCAGGTCTTTCTTGTGACCAGCAAGGACATGGTCCTGCCTGAGCGCACTGACCAGAGTGACTGTTCTAGCAGTGACCTGTTCAGAGACCCCGTATATCCACCTAGTTCCTTTTGTCAAAGTCATTTCCGATATGGCTGTGACGACAGTGTGAAATTATATTACAGAGTCACGCTGGGCTTTCCGCTCCCCCTCCCTAGTTCCCCTTGCTACCCATGGATTAAAGAAAAAATTAACATGGTGGTTTCAAGGCTCTGTCACAGAAATCTCTGTCAAAGAGAGATATTACCAGGGTGAGATGAATGATTCATTCCTCAGGACTAGACATTTCAGAGCGGCCTTGAAAGCCGGCGGCTCCTGGGCTGCCAGGCCTCCTGGGGTTGAAGGGTGCCGCCAAGGCGTTTTGTTGGGTGATGTTCTTGCCTGGAATGAAAGGAGGGAGACAGGTTGGGGAGCTTCAGGCCTGAAAGCAAATGCACACGTCTTCCGGCGCCCACTGTGTCCTGCTGCTGTCCGGCGGCCACCAGGGGCAAGGTAGCCTTGACTGATGCTCCTGACAATGTGGAGAGTTTCACATTTATCTAATTTCCTAAAAGACAATTGTATACCAAGAGATTATTATCAACTTTGTCCCCGTGGAAGTTATTGATGCACTGACTTGAGGGCTGACAAAGTGATATACAGTTCATGACAGCCGTGAGCAGGACGGAAGAGAAAGCCATTTCCTACCGGTAAGCAGATTGAAAGGAATTTGGGAGATTAGAACCAACAATATTATCACTCCAGGGTGAAGGGATGTCAGTGAGGGGCCATCGGCTTGTTAAGAAGGGAAAAGAAGAGCATTATAGACCTTGACTGTGAAATTGACCGAGCCTGACTTGTATATGCGAACGGTATTATTAAGATTTTCCCAGACACCTACCTGGGAGGCCTAGAAGAATGGAAAGAAAACTCATCTTCAGACCAAGAGTAAGCTTCAATTCTGGTCCAAATCTGTCACCTTTCTGGAAATTCTCCCTGTAGACCCCAGTGTGTGGGCTCTATCCATTCTCATTAATGGCGCCCACAAATCAAGGTTTTGAACTTTTAACTGACATCTTAAATAGACACACTTATTATTGGAAACGTTACATAAGTTCAGCTCAGGTCTTAAATGTCGTCAGCTGACGTTTATGTTCTAATGCAATTTATAATTCTTCACAGAAAGGTTAACACTTAATTAAAGTACCGCTGGAAATTGCCTTTTTGATAAACCTGGGCTTTATGCTTGCCTTTGCTTGAAGTGGAGAAAAAAATAATCTTCCATGATCTGTAGGTCTCTCACTAAACATACTCATTTCAGGACTGGGAAGGAAGCCAAGGACAAAATGGAAACGGAGTTTGTGGCTCAAAATCCCCATCTCTAGGCCCTCAGGCTCAGGGAGCAGCAGCACTGGTTGAAAACCCTCCTGGATAGGGAGGCAGTTGACTGGGCCGTTGCCAAATGTTGGATTCTCCTTCTTTTGTTTTTAGTTGGAAACCAATAAAGGTTAAACTAAAGGCAGATTGCTGGCTTCTTCTTGGGCGAATTACTCTGAAGAGAAGCAGTATTAGTTACGAGGAGAAAACTTGGAAGGCTACAAGCTGGGGAACCAGAGAGATGTTTACATATTGTTCACAAGCTTCTTATGTGGAGGGAAGCATTCTGCAGCCACAAATGATGATTAATCCAATCTATTATTAAAAAAGTAAAAGCCACTGTGAATTCAACCCAGAGTAATGCTGTTCTACGCTCAGTTAGGGAGCAGGCGATTCTGAGAAGGAGGGCCAGGTGTCCGGGAGAAGGGCAGTGGGTTTACCAGCTTCTGGAGCAGGAAAAGGATTAACAACGTGGAAACACAAATAGGAAAACGCGTGGCCACATATCTGGAAGCCCTGTGCACTTTCCTGGACTTCAGTTAAGTTTGGTACAGACAAAGTTGCCTGTGACTTCTTGTTTTACCCCAGGGAATCATTCCCATGTCAGATGATCTTGTTTGGTATCAGTATCTGTTTTTCAGTTTCTTACCTATGCAGAGCTTGCTGAAAGTGTTAAAAATGAAGGCATGAGAGTTTTTACCAGGATACATTTTTAAAATTTTGCTTCTGTTTAAAAAAGTAAAATCTCAGCAATCTAGAGACCATCAAATTATTGTAAGAGCTAATAGCTTCTGAAAACTTAATTTGAAAGAGTAAAGATATTTATATACAGAATATATTAGGCTACTGTCACATTGCTATAAGGAAATACCTGAGGCTGGGTAATTTATAAAGAAAACAAGTTTGATTGGCTCGCGGTTCTGCAGGCTTTTTACAGGAAGCACGGCAGGCACATCTGCTCGGCTGCTGGGGAGGCCTCAGGAAGTTTTGCTCATGGGTGAAGGGGAAGAAGGAGCAGGCACGACATGTGAGGAGACAGGGAGCAAGGCCGGGGGTGCCACACACTTTTAAACAGCCAGATCTTGTGAGAACTCACTCACTCTCATGAGAACAGCACCAAAGGAATGGTCCTACATCATTCATGAGAAATCTGCCCCCATGATCTAATCACCTCCCACTAGGCCTCACCTCCAACACTGGGAATCAAAATTCAACATGAGATTTAGAGGGGCAACATCTGAACTATATCACAGACTAGCAAACAGACAAACGAAAGCATTATATGGTATAAGGAAATGGATCCACTCGAAGGAGATTGAAGATGTGTGCAGCAAAAAAGCCTGTCTGTAACTGCCTTCTTATTAGATAATTTCCGTCCATGGAAAACTAGCAATGAGCAGTAAGGCTGGATGACTACCAATGATAAATGCCTGGTGATTATGAAGCTGATGTGACTGGCTTTTGCCTGTTGCTTGTTATTTTTTTAAACACATAATCTGAAAATGAACTTCTCTGTCTAATACATGTGCCATATTGAAAACTTATTCAGAGACTTCTAAGTGAATCTAGAAGAACCAGAAGATTAAAAAAAAAATTCTTTTTAGCACATCTGATCTGGAAATCAGAACTTCAGCCAAATCACCAATGAACTAAATGAAAGAGGGGAATGTTAAGGGGAGCCCAGTTTTAAGGAATGGAGTAAAAGCTCATACTGCCCTTTTCCTCAGACCCCTGTTCCTTGAAACTAATCAGAGGGCACTGGGTCAGCCCACAACCTCTTAAAACTCAAGACGGCAGCAACGTAGAGGTCGCATCCCCACAGTGGCATCAGATAGAGAGCAGCGCCTGCTGGGCAGCGTCACTCACCAGCTGTGTGATCCTGGGCAGGCTACATAGCACCGCTGTATCTCAGTTTCTAGCACTGTAGAATGGGGATACTAACAGCACCAACCTCACAGGGTCATTCTGAAGATTAAATGAGTGAGCGTGTGGAAAGTGCTAGAACAGTGCCGGCCACTAGCTCAACAAACCTTAGCTCTTCTCATCAGTATATCGTGTCAACTTGGTCTGTATACAAGAGGAGGAGGGTCTAGTCTTCAACTGAACCGTCTAAACAAAAACTTGCCAGACCTTGGCGTTTGGCAGGGCGACTGAGGAAGAGGTTAATTGTTTTAGCCTTTCTAAAAGAGTTCTGGTGGGGAAATATCAGCCTTGGCAAATGAACTCGGAACAGATAAATATACTCAGTGTTTTTGGTCACATTCTCTGTTATTACTAAGAAGCACATTTCCCTTTGGGGTGAACATTAGGGACAAAAATAAGGCTCTTTAGATTACCACCCCTCTTATTAATGCTGTGGAAGCAGTTGGGTTTGCATTGAGCCTGACTGGCAAATGCATCCTCACAAAAGCAAATGTGGCGCATTTAGGATCCTATTCACTTTGAGCAGGAAAGAAAGGGATTTTGGCGCTGGAAATGTAACGCATGATCTCAGCAGTGGCTGTTAACATTCTTAGATGGGGATTCGGGTCACAGTTCTAAGGGGTCATAAAGTAGGGAGCAGCTGAATGTTATTTTGAGACTGCCAGAAAGATCTGCAGGCGTGTGAGTGCCCATTTGCTGTTTATGTAGGCAGGTTTACCTCTAAAAGCAAATGATTTTGCTGAGCCTATTTCTCAGCTTCGGCAGGTAGATGTTATCACTTTCAGTGAGTTTCACTGTGATTTGGAACCAGTGAAAGAGCAAGAAAAAGCATCAGAGGATTGCTTAATGGCTTGCTTTCCCCAAAATCCTTTACATCAATTTTGCCTTTCCCAGCATTACCAAGCTTTGTGACTTCTTGTACTATGAGAGTTCACAAAGCTCTTGAGTGTTCGGAGTTGTCATCTGAAAAGAATCCTGCAGCACCAAGGGTGCCAGGCAAACCTGTTTGCCTCGGAGACCCAGCCTTGCTCCAGGAACAGTGGGATGCCCTTCAGTACGAGGCGTTCTCAAGCCGCTTTGCAAATTGGAAAAGAACAAGTCTCCCCTTGGCTTCTTCTCATCACTCAGATGCATTTCTGCCATCTGAGGGTCTGGGGTTGTAGGTGAAATGAAGCTAGTGGATTCTGGCCACACCCCTTGTGAGAAATATCCGCTGCCTCAAAAACCAGTTCATGTAAAACTTCACATGTAAACTTAAAACAAATGAATTTACCTTTCATGATGGCTTCTGTCCACAAATCTAGGCAAAACAAATTTGGTTCCATCATATCCAGAGAAAGTAACTAACTTACTGCCACCGTGACGACACTTGAAGTCCTCAGTGAGTTTGGGGAAATACCACGCTGGGACATTTTAAAGTTAGAGGCATAACCCTGAAATGAAGTTGCCCAGAGAGGCTGGGCAGCATCTTTTCTTGGAGACTTTGAGAACAGCAACAGATTATAGGGGGAGCAGATGCTGAGAGCTGAGGGGACGCTTCATTCTTTTCCGTGATTCCATAAACGCCAGCCAGAAACTTGCCTTTGTAAATACTCAAGTTACATTTAACACAAACCAAATAACTAGAGAGCTGATTCAGTATCTAAATTGTTCTGAGAAACTTTTAAAAAACTGCTTTTGCATTTATATTTTACAGAGTGAAAAAAGACAATCATGGAAAAGCACAACCAACTGTGACCGACACGAAGTGGAAAAAACCTGAGCATAACAATGAGAAGCCTCATGGGCGGAATTGCAAGAAGACAGCCTAAGCTCTCCTCCACCCATGTGCAATTATGTATGGATGAAAAATTACAGAGGCTAATAATTACAGTAGCAATTGTCCACTTGCAGCACAATTAGCCCTTTGCTCCTCATTCTGAGAAAGTGACTAATTGTACCCACAGCAAGCCAACTCTCCATGCATTTGTTTGAGAATGAAATGTTAGGCTTGCCAGAAAGTGCCACCTACAAGAGCACGGGATCCAGGGCACCATGAGGCCCAGTGCCCAGGGACTCAGGGCTTTGAAACCCACCTTCTAGCGCAGGACAGGCCCTGCAGTATGTGGGAGAGTGGGTAAGGAAACGAATGCTGGAGCTCTCGTGGACGACATCACGCCATCTATATATTAAAAATGAGGAAGGTAAAAATAGGATTCAGGTAATGATAACAATTATACTTAATGAGTACCTTTCATCGGAGATCAGAAATGCCTTCTAGTTAAACTTCACAGCCTCCGATGAGATGTCAGGGGAAATATTTGTAAGCTAAACCTCGCTTTTCAGTCAAAGAATCAGAAGCACTTTAGGCAGCGGTGAATAGCAATGTGTCTGAAATGGATAGAGAATAATGCTCAGAGATTTCTGATTTCTTGCTCCAGAAATTACATTTCTGCTTGTTCTGTTAAGGTAAACATCTTTTCAAAATAAGGCATGTAATGCATCAAGTGGATTATAGATGAGCAAAAGAGGTCCTCCCACACTCCCCCTGCAGCCCCCAACACACCCCACCGCCACCACGAGGTGACATGAGGTTCTTGGTTTCATTAGCCAAGAATACAAGGTCTGCTGACATGTGGGGCGAACACTCAGGGGCAGGAAGAGGTGGCCTATCTCTGGGGTGACTTTTGTGACCCCCACATTTCCTTATGGGGCACACAGCTGCTGGCAGCACTGTCCGCACACTCAGGTCTCTACCAGTTCTTGCTGTGCAGAGATCTAAGACCTAGCTCGTGTCACCGTTCCAGCAGGTGTTAATCACCATGCGTTTTCATTTAAGGAATATTCACTTATATTTTTGAAGTCCATTGGCTTCAAGAATGCAGAGTCAGGGCCCTGGGGTCCCTGAACAACCTCTGCCTCCAGCCTCCTAGGGTCCTGGCACAGGCCATCCTTTGGTTCAGAGTATGTTTTTTTTTTGTTTGGATGTTTTAATGGTTTGGTCAGAGGACTTGATCGCAGATATATCTGGCTACAGGTCACTCCTTACCCCTGGATGGCTAGTCAAATGTTTGTATTTTTTTGCATTTGTTGGTAAGACACACAAGTGAATCAACATACAGGACCCTCTAAAGTGTGGGGGCCCAGGAAGGGGGCTCACCTCACCCATGGCTAAGAGTAGCACCTCAGAAGCATGCAGCCTTCTCCTTCTCATTCTCTTTTCTTTTGGAAGCTGGTGAGTTCTTTTTCTTCTCCTCCTCCTTCTGGTTAAGCCTCAGGGGACTTTCTTCCCTTTTCACTGCTTGGCTCATTTAGATTGGGAAGGTCTGGGCCACGCATGGGCTGCCATGGGGAGGTTGAGTGGATGTGGGGGCCTGGTTCTACAGGGGGCAGGGGCTGGGGTCCCACCATCCCCTCCTCTCCTGCTTGCCCTGTGTGTCTGCTTCTGTCCTTTGTACCAGGGTTCCAGGTGATGGTGCACGAGTTCTCCAGAAGGCCTCTGCCCAGCTCTTCCCCTCTCAACTCCTTTTGTTTATTCTCACCATAAGAGACATTTTCTAATGAAGTCCCTGATACTTTTATCTTCCAATGCCCTGTACTGTACGCTCTGTCCAGTACTATCAATTTCATCTACAACGTTCATCTCCCACAGCAATTCCCCTACATTCTACTGGAAAAAAAATACATAGGCACAGCTGTCTAATCACCCTCCGTGGCACAGAACTGAGATACCAAAGAAATTGTGGCCTCACACCAAGATCTTAAGGTGACCCAAAAGAAAGGAAAAACAGGTATTTTCCTAAGATATCCAGCTTTGGAGATGCTGGGGACATTGCCAGCCTGGCTCCGACCCAGCAAGATCATCTATGCCCCAAACAAAAGCATGTCTACAACACAGAAGTCAGATACTTAATGCTTTCGCTGAATTGTCTTGAGACCATTTTAATTCATTATTCTTGGGCACCATGAACATCCTGAAAATGGTGCCTTATATACTTTCATTTTTCCTCATTTAGTCCAGACACTCAATACTCTACTGTGTCAGGTTATATGTGTATACCCATTTCAAGTAGAAGTTTCAGAAACAATTCCTTACATTTTTACTAATAAAAACGCTATGTTCTTATTCAAGAAAAATATGAAACTTCAGAACATAAAGTTGAACCCAATTACTTCCCAGAATATGTTTCTAAATCTATCTCAAGGTCAGATTTGCATGTCCAGGGAACTATTTTGCATATTTTTAGAAATAGAATTAGTCACAGTTAAGAAATTAAAATTCCATGGTCTTATATGAAGGACGATCTAGTCTGTATCCAGGTATTTTTTTACTCACATTTTTCTCCTTTGACCTCTTGACACCCCATTCTAAAGTCAGATCACGGTGTTAGGAGGCTCTTTGTGTCACTCCTACTTGGACATGACTGTGATGTTGCCTTTGGGATGTGGATTGGTGGGAAAGACCTGACTTTCATATATGCCTGTTCCCCTGGCAGATTACCTCACTCTACCTTCAGCTGTCAAGTTCCTCTATTGAATAGACTAAGATATAACATCTTATCGGGATCAATGAGGAAGAACACAGAGCAAATCTTGGTGTTGCTTCTCTCGGCCCCTGAAATCTATAACTGGGTCTTGGATTGCCAGCAATACTGTCCAGTTCTGTCCAGATCGTAAAAGCACGATTCCTGCTAACCTTCACGCATGTTTAATCTCAAGAATTATATCAGTATTTTAGAAACAGCCACACTAAGAGTCTATGTGCTTTCCTTTAAGGGAATGTTGATAAACATCCCTAGGATCTCTTTGTTCTTAAGCCAAAGTCAGCATCAACAAGGCCAAGATTTTGGGGGTGGGGCAAACACTTTCTAGTGTTCCGAAAGCCCCTTTCCTCACAATACCATTTCACCTTATTTCTCCAGGTGTGTACAGTGACTGTGTTGCCTACTGAATCTAGTGGGGACAGTCAGGTACGGTTGAAGGCCTGCTGCGTTTTGGAAGTAGCTTGCCTCTCCACTGCTCAGTCACCATACTCTGCTGATGTCATGAACTCTACCTCCTCACACAGCAACCGTATTTATTTTCCTGCCCACATTTGGATCATGTTATTTCCCTCAACCAAAATATTTTCAGCTTTTCTGTCCTACCATCTAAATTTTGTATCCCGTATTTTCCTGGCATCCACTTTCCCTTCATCTAGAATTTCCCTCTAGGAACTGCCCTTTTCTCTGCTCTCAGCTGAGACTCACTTTACCACACAGAGATGCACTGTGGGCCCTGGGCCTGAGGGAGACCCACTCAGAGCCAGACTTTTGCCCCGGAATGCTGGGATACAGGAAGCCAGCTTCCTCCCCCTAGACCCGAATATGACAGGAAATAAGGTTCAGAGCTATTGGCCGCCATCTTGAAATTGTCAGGCACAAGTCAGTGGGAGAACAGAGCTAACTCAGAGAAAGTGGAGGCTGGGAATGATGAGAGAGGAACGTGGTGCCTGACACTGAGCCCTGCAGAGGGCTCAGGCTGCGCCTAAACTAGCCTTGGCTTTTTTGTTATGTTATCTTTTTATTTTTTTCTTGTTTGGCTTAGGTCAATTGCATTGAATGATCTCCTCATCCTTCACTAGATCATTTTACAGGAGGTTATGATGATGATGATACGGGGAAAATGCATATAAACTTTCCAGCACAGTGCCTTCCACAGAAGAAATACTCAATAAATGTTAGCTGTTATTATAGTGATGGCAGAAGGGGATTAAATCAATATGATCTTTAAACATGTTAAGTGCTAGTTTTCCCAGCAGTTAAGAATGGTATGAAATGCTTGTTCTGTGCAGTAATGAATGATGAGAGGAAGTTGGGAACGTATGGGGGAAATACACCGAGGTTTGCATTTGATGTTGGACTTCCCTTTGTTATTTTCTGGAGGGTCGGAAACAGGGCTTCCTGTGTAAAGATTGCTTTTTCATGCTTAAGAAACTCCCTTCAACATGTCTGATTTTTTGCAGCAATTTATTGTCTTCTCTTAGTAAGCTAGAAAGGTGTTCGAAGAAGCTTTTCTTTTTGAATTTTTATTTTGGAGTCTCAGATGCAGGCTGGCACCTAAGTTTAACATCACAACTAGATGCTTCAATCTGACACACTCTATTGAATACTAATCTGAGTTTTCTCACGTCTCCTGTCTCTTGGGACCTTAGAAAGGACCATTTCCCCAGGTGCATAGCTACCAATCTGGCAGATGCTCTCCAAATGGGGAATTAACTTACTCATTGTTTCAGATGCATAGTAATTCATTTGCTTTAGAGATGTTTTCTGTTGCCCCACAGCAAGATCTTCTTTGAATGGTTAATATTATCTCTCCAACAGAGTTCAAATCCTGGCCTGACCATTCGCTGACTTCCATAATTTTATCAAATAGCTTGGACTCTCACTACCCCACAGCAGCAATATTTGCAAAATGCAGGAAGTTTATATTTTCCACCAGATGTTGGAATATTGCTTTGTACTCTGATATTGATGAGATGGTCCAAAGTAAGTGGTCATTATCACTCTCACTCATTTTTCGCTGAAGGGAATTTAATAAAGCTGACTCTAATTTTCTTTTGGTCTGATAATGACAGGGCATGTGGTTTTAGTCCACATAAAGGTTAACATCTGCCTTAATTTGTCTCAGTCTTTTTCTCTCCAGTGCCTTATATCGACAACGGCGACTGCTATCACTATGATCACAGAATTTTTGTTATTGTACATGCTAATATTTTCTGTGGCACTTCACAAGACAGGGGTTTCTCTGGTGCTTACCTTGTAAGAGAGATAATGATGATAAATAAGTATGAGAAATTCACCAGTCCATGCAAGTGTTCAGCCAGCCTTTCTTGAAGGCTTCTTAAAGGACACTGGTTATAAATGAAATAAAATCATCATTCTTTATTCTACATCCTGTAGAAATTATTTCTCCTTAAGACAAATAAACTGGAGGTTGTTAAGGATTCTTTGGAGAAAATGCACTACAAAATGGTATCATTTTCTGTCATTGTTACTGTCATTTGATATTTAAATTCCGGAATTTAGAATAGGAATTCTTTCCCCTTGCAAAAATGAACACTTTTAGGTTGTGATAGGATGAGCAAAGACTTAAATGAAGTGCAGTATAAATCAAAACGAACTCCCAGGAGAAAACCGAAAATGATTGCTAGGAAAAGGGATTTGATATATGAGCTAAACTCTCAACAGATATTTAACAAGCTGATTCAATACCAGTGCTGATCCCCAAACCTCTCAGAAGTGAGAGTGAGAGAAGCAAGAGGCATTTAAGAGTTTACGCCATGACATTATTTATGTAAACATTAAACACACACACATACACAGAATACTAATTATAGTTTATGGATACCTGCCCATACTGTGAACATATAAAAACGAGGATGGAAATAGGAGACGTTTATGCAGCCAACAAACATATAAGAAAAAGCTCATCATCACTGGTCATTAGAGAAATGCAAATCAAAACCACGTTGAGATACCATCTCACACCGGTTAGAATGGCGATCGTTAAAAAATCTGGAGACAACAGATGCTGGAGAGGATGTGGAGAAATAAGAACACTCTTACACTATTGGTGGGAGTATAAATTAATTCAACCATTGTGGAAGACAGTGTGGCGATTCCTCAAGGACCTAGAACCAGAAATACCATTTGACCCAGGAATCCCATTACTAGGTATATACCCAAAGGAATATAAATCATTCTATTATAAAGACACATGCACATGTATGTTAATTGCCACACTGTTCACAATAGCAAAGACTTGGAACCAACCCAAATGCCCATCAATGATAGACTGGATAAAGAAAATGTGGCACATATACAATGAGTTCATGTCCTTTGCAGGGACATAGATGAAGCTGGAAACCATCATTCTGAGCAAACTGACACAGGAACAGAAAACCAAACACCACATGTTCTCACTCCTAAGTTGGAGTTGAACAATGAGAACACAGGGACACAGGGAGGGGAACATCACACATCGGGCCCTGTCGGGGATTGGGGGGCTAGGGGGAGGGATAACATTAGGGGAAATACCTAATGTAGATGACGGGGTGATGAATGCAGCAAACCACCGTGGCACGTGTATAACTATGTAACAAACCTGCATTTTCTGCACATGTACGCCAGAACTTAAAGTATAATAATAATTTAAAAAGCACACTTGCCTCAGGATACTGCTAAGTTCTCAGGAGACAGAGTGGAAAGGGGTCAGAGAAGGCGTCAAGCAGGGCTTCAAATGCATTTGTGTTCTGTTGTGTCTTTTCTTTTTTAAAAACAAGATAAAGTTTTGAAGAAATATGGCAAAATTTTAAGATGCGTTAAGTATTGGTGGATGGTAAATAGTTGTTGTGCTGTTTTGTATATTTTAAATGTTTCACATGAACAGTATGTTTTACAAATTTTAAGAAAATGTCCTGTTTATCTGAGTGGAGCAGCAGAATCATGGAATTGATGACCTGAGAGGTAAAATGTGGTTATGGTTTATGGTCCATATTTTATGAAAGAGGACACCAAGCCCTGAGAGGTAGAGGGATTTTCTTAAGGTCTCAGGGCCAGGTGCCATCACGATGTCACTCGGGTTCATCAGAGCCCCTAGCTGAGAACTCTGTCCAACATGTATTGCAAGCATGTCTCTCGTAAGCAAAACTTTCATGATGAAATAGGCACTGCTCTCACTCCAGGATAAGTGACAGAAGAATCTTCACTGGAGACATTGCAAACATGTCTGAACATCTTTTTAAAAGGACACTTTGGGCTTGAAATTAATTCAGTTCAACAAATCTATCAAGTGCCTAGTAATTGCGAGGCATTGTGTCTCCTACCCAGATAAGATTCTTATAGATCTTTTCCATCTGTAACTAACTTCGTCATAGTTCTCCCCTTAACTGACTTCTTCAAGGCAGAGAGGCATAACACTGAACCCAAATGTCCTTGATAACCAGAGGAGGGGCCAGAAGCTAAAGACCAAGTAGGAAAAAACCCTGGGGCATGGCAGCCTCGAGCATTCTAAAGGTAAAATCTATTTAGAAACAAGTAGTGATGGCTATGACCAATCTAGAACTTAGGTGTCCCCATGTAAATCCATAAATAATAGTGTCATTAGAAGGGTCCGATTTCCAGGGTCTAGAAATAATAGGTAAGGAACGATCCTTCCTGATCTGTGGGACTGAAAATGACTGTGCAGCCACATGGATCAAGGCAGGTGATTAAAGGGCTAGGAAGGAAAGAGTGAAGAGGGGATTGCTCAGCAAGGTGCTTCACATTGGCAGAGAAGAGGAAATCAGTTCTTAATTGCAGAGCGTGTTTAACACAGGAGTTCCTGGCTGCTCATGTTGGCGTCTATGAGAATAGATGTATTGAGAAAGGTTTTGAAAGTGCTGTCTTTAGGCAAATTCTAACAGCAACATTTATTCATACGCGACTGAAACAATTCCCTTTAGGGTCATGGTTGGAGCAGCTGTGTTCTCAAGCGTTCTCCCACACCTGTGCTCCTAAATCGATTTCTGTCATCAAGTCCGGACGCCGGTTCCCCAGCAGAGTTGTTTGTTGTGATTTGCCCAGTGCAAGTTTGGGCTTCCAGATTCCACGATGTGAACAGGTTGAGGAGCTGGTGGGGGTGAGGCGGTAGCCACACAGTGAGGCCAGTGTTGGCAGTGGGATAGACTGAGGATGGGGGAGAGTACCCAGGGCCACATGCATTCCTCCAGAGGGCCCTACTCAGCCATCTCACATGGTCTGCCAGTGACAGAGGCAGAACCTGAATGTGAGGTGGAGGGGGAGGTGCTCCCGAGATGGCTGCACCAACACCCACCCACCCCAGTCCCACCCATAACCACCGCTAGCCACAAGGTCACTGGGGGCATGAAGGATTGGAGCTCCAGGGATGTGGTGGGGATGCGATGGAGAACTGAAGGGAGGGGAAGAGAAATGGGCAACTGGATGGACTGATCAGACTTCCCAGTTTGCCTAGAATGGTTTTGACTTATGCCCTTTTTCCCTCCTGAAAGTTGTTATAAGTGTATCTCCTTTCACTCTCAGACCTGTTCCCATTTGGATGATAAATTTTATTGTTACCCCAGAGGGGTCATGGGGCATAAGACAAGCATATATATGGCCCATCTTAATCCAGCTGAGAACACTAAAGTCATCCCTTGAAAATTTTGGCACTGTGAGAGTTTGTGTTCTGACTCACAGCTGAGTTAAGGGGCAAAATGTCAGCATCACCACAACTCCTTACATCCAGCTGTTACAGAGGCTGTGAATTTAAATGGTTCCTGTCTTTGAACCTGCAAATGAGCCCTGTCAAATTCCCAGAGTTGTCAGGGTCCTTGCTGAGATGTGAATCCAGCAAGGGCAGATGGACTTTTCCCCACCAAAATTACCTCCCCAGCTCTGTAAACGAATATCCTCTGCAAAAATTGCTTTTGGAAAAAATTATCTTCCCATTCAAATATGGAGAGCTGGGCCACATGCATTTTGCAGCAGTTTGAGACTGTATTCCTGGAAGATTTAACTGATTATCTTTAAGACCAGCCGACATTGACTATCATCCTGGCACAGATGAAAGAATAAATGATTAAATCTGAAAAGAAACGCGGGTATTTTAAAAGAATTGGATTTTTTTGCCAACATAATCATCTTATGCATGTGTTTCTCATCCTTTGGTAACATTTTGATACACAGCCCATGTTCAAGACCAGCAGCGGAAGCAGGCACAGAAATGAAATGAAATGAACTTCCACAATAGCCAGTTTTAGATATTCTGGACAGTTCTCCCTGTAGGCCAGGGACAGCCTAATAATGCAATGAAGGTCTCAGGGCTCACCAGCAAACCACAAAGCAGCTAATTTGGTACTTCTTGCAGAAAAAGAACTGGAAGCTGCACAGTGTTTGTTTAGGAAAGAACTTAGCCGAGTTAGTTGATTAGGGTGTTTCGGGAAGGACAGTTTATACTCCAATAATCGTCAGAATACAAAATAGAGATGTGAAGTGAATTCTATCGAGGAACGGCCTTTTCCAGAAGCCCACACTGGGGCTGGTGGGAGTGTGACACACAAAAGAAAATTGTACCTGCCTCTCCTCAAGACTCCAGGCAAAAGTCCACATGACTGCTGCAGAACGGCCCCTCCCAGTACACACATAGAGGTGAAAGAATGGGGACACGTCTTCTGTATGGTCTCAGGCTGGCTCTGCACATAACTAGAAACCCACTGGAGTGATGAAAGAAGATAAAGCACTGGAAACTGGCTGCTGGGCTCGCCGCCGCAAAGGGAAGGTCCATGCCTCCTGGCAGGAGAGAGTTCACAGGCAGAAAAGAGCTCCTGACCTCTTCTGGTACTTCTCAGACGAAGGTGGACACTGGCCTGCCAGGTCTTCAGCCATTCAGAGGCCAAAACAGGAGAGCAAGATCTTCTGGTGGGTGGATGCTGAAGAAGGAAGAAGCAGAGGAGGAGGAAGAGGAAGAGGAGGAAGGGGAAGAGGAGGAGGCACAAAGAAGAATAGGAAGAAGAAGAGAAGGAAGAGGAGAAAGAGGCTCCTAAGAGGGAAACATTGCTTTTGAGCCTTCTGCCAGATTAGATACTGTGAGATTGGAGGTGGTGATCCCGTGTTGTGACTCGTGTGCTTATGGATCATTGGTGGTGAGCTGTAGCTGCTGGGAATGGGTCCCAGGGCTGCAGAAATAATGATACCCTCAGCTAAAGGCCATGGGGGCAGACCTGGGGCAGCCAGATCCCCCTCAGTGGTGGCCTCAGGCCATGAACAGTTACATCCTTGCCCCTCGTGCTGCTGAAATGCCATTTCTGTGTGTGCTAGTGAAGTGACCGAGGCTGGGAAGCCCGGGAATAGTGTCTCCCCTCTGGGTACATCCAGGTGATCGTGGGGGCAGGGGTGTCGAGGATGTGGAGTTTATTTCTGCTGTGGTCCTAATCATGTCCCCAAGAAAGATAAGTGCAAGTCTTAACCCCTGGTGCTTGTGCATGTGACCTTATTTGGGAACAGTCTTTGCAGATATCATTAACATCTGAAGATGAGATCATCCCAGATTTAGGTTGGGCCCTAAAGCCAATGACTGGTGTCCTTATAAGAGAAAGGAGAAGGGGCTTTGACAGGTGCAGGGAAGAAGGCCGTGTGAGGATGGCGGTGGAGACTGGAGCTCCACAGCCGCAAGCCAGAGAGTGCCAGGAGCCCCCAGAAACAGGAGCAGGCAAGGAGGGATTCTCCCTAGAGTCTGGAGGGAGTGTGGCCTTGCCAATACCTTGCTTTTGGAGTTCTGGCCCCCAGAATTGGGAGACAGTAAATCTCTGTTGTTTACACTAGCAAGTTCATGGTCATTTCTTGCAGCAGCCCCAGGAAACTAATTCGACTTCCATCATGCCATCCCCTCTTTCTGAACAACTTTAATATGTATGGACTCCACTCTACTGTCATCATCCCTGCCTTCTTCCCTTTATACCTTTCCTTCCCTCTCCCTTCCCGTAGGTTCCCCCTCCTCTCACAACGGTCTTCACTCACTGCTCTGCTCTAGGAATTGCTAGTCTGTGGGACTCCAGGCATGGGTAGACACGGCTTCCGTCCTCAGCTCAATTTGGTGGAGGAGACAGACCGAAGCAGGTCATTTCAAGGGCAGTAGGTGCTGGAGTTGACATTGGTACAAAATGCTGTGGGAGTCAGAAGAGGGAGCGATTCATTCTGTGGGCGTAGGGGAAAGTTTTCCCAGAGGTGGGAGCATTTGAGCTGCACCGCTGGAGCATGAGTGAGATGAAGATGAGAGGCAGGTGGAAACAGGCACTCTAAGCACGGGAAAATGTCATCTGAGGTGGATCTCTGATGGATGAGTCATCAGGGACATATCCCTCACTTGTGCTTGTTTCTTTCTTTCTTTTTTTTTTTTAAGACGGGGTTTCACCATGTTGGTCAGGCTGGTCTTGAACTCCCGACCTCAGGTGATCCGCCTGCCTTGGCCTCCCAGAGTGCTGGGATTACAGGCATGAGCCACCACGCCCGGCCACTTGTGCTTCTTTCTACTCCTGTGACATTTAATGAAATACTGGGCTGTTTTTGTACATTCCATGACTTACCTTCCATTTCCTCTAAGGTGACTTCTGGATTCACAGTCTGGTCTGTGTTGGGCACAGGAATCGATTATAGCTCAGTGCTGTCCCAGGACGTGCGGTCTGCTCTTGGCCTGGTAGGCCCAGAAGTGCCATACTGAATCTAGAACGCCCCAAGAATGTGTGGCTTGTTGGAAGGGAGGAGAGCAGAGTCACCGTGGAAGAGAGCCCCTGGGCCCACCTGCACTCTGCTGGAATCATGGGGTACAGAGCAGCCTTCTCAAAGGGCGTAGTGATAGCTACAGAAAGGCACTGTGGAGGCTTCTCGCCTAGAGTGGAACTGGCCTGCGAAGCACTCTCTAAAAGTTTCTCTACCCCAAGGGGAGTGGAAAACTAGTAAGACCGCCTCGTTTTTAAATTAAGATAGTTGAATGCTGAGACTTTGGTATTATCTACTTTTGAATGTATGCTTTTGACTTTTAAGTTGTGTTTGGTGTATGGGTTTAAGAACTTGCACTAGACTCTTCAGGTATTCTGCATTCAAACTAGAGTCAGGTCGACTTTGTCCTGAAACATTAGACTGTGGATGATGCTCCGGATATTCGAACTGAAGCCAAAGGGTGTTAATTACGGCCCGCACCGTGAAGTCAGGTCACCTTTCAATAGACAGGAGTCAGCTTAGCGTAGGGCGGGCGAGGGTGAGGGAAGCCAGGCACCAGGTCCTGAGGGAGGCCAGCTCCTCACGGAGTGTAAAACCCCTTGGTGTATAAG
Source organism: Ateles fusciceps (assembly GCA_036589455.1). Lineage (NCBI taxonomy): Eukaryota > Metazoa > Chordata > Mammalia > Primates > Atelidae > Ateles > Ateles fusciceps. The sequence continues at coordinate 42,703,456 of JAZHEH010000065.1, forward strand.
GTGCAAGTCCTGGCTCTTCTCTTGTGTGTCTTAGAGCAAACTACCAACCCACTTGTGCTTCGATGTTCTCATCTGTAAAATGGGCGTAATATTAGTATCACCTTCAGATATTGTGAAATTAAAATGAGTTAATGCATGTGAAGTGCTGCCTGCTGAGCTTTTGATGACGGCATGAGGCCAGCAGTCATGGAAGACTCTGTTACTATGAAGACTATGACTATCTGTGCAAAGAGTCAAGTGAGATGATGTAGGTGAAGTGTCTAGCACAGTGTCACTGCAGACTAGGCCCTCAACAAGCATGAACGCCCCTTTACCGGAAGGCACTTCCCCCGCTGACCTGGAGTCTGAGGCGAGGACTCAAGGTGCATAATGCGTGAGAGTCTAGAGCAGGAGCAGAGCAGGTACCGGGGATCCGTGACACATCTGCTCGGGGCAGCCTGCCTGACTACACAGAACGGGGTGGTTCTTGCAGCACCCCAAGATGCCAGGCTGGGGAGATGACAGGAACCATCACCAACCGCTCCTGCTCCAGGCTTGGCAATGGACAGAGCCACCCCTAGTGGCAAACTCATTTCCTTAAGGCCATTTCTAGAAACGATCACAGGTGCATGCTAAAGAGCACGGGGCTTAGGTCCTGTGTCTGTGTTGGGGGGTGGGTGGTGGTGTCAGGGGTGCGGGGGGTGGTCCAGGCGTGTCCAAGGCAAAAGCTACTGGAGGAAACAACATTGGGCATTGAATTAGTGCTCCCTCCTGTATTCTCACAATAACCTTGCATGATGGATATGAATACCCCTGTTTTTATAAAAGAGGAAAGCGAGGTTTAGAAAAGACAGGGACCTGCCCAGGGCCACCCAGTTGATAAAGGCAGAGCTGAGAATCAAACTCCCTGCAACTCAAAGCTTAAGCTTCAGTTTCTTTCCTTCCACCAAGCTGCCTCTCTGCTTTCATATCCCCTTAAGGATAAGCAATCACTTCTCATTTTACCACAAGGTATTTTTCTTCTAAATTTCATTTTAAAGAGAAAAAACAATATCATTTTTTGTTCAGTTAAATAAGAGCTTTTTGTTGTGCCCAAAGGAATATATAGGAAACTTGGAGGATAATGAAATTGAACATACAAACTTTATAATTTACTATAAATACCATATCCTGTAAAGAACTTACCAAGTTTTGCTTGCAAAAGAGGAATAAATTGAGAAATTACAGGAAAAGTATGTTTTCCTTGTGAATCTGGAACAAATTGAAACTAGGAGATTATCTATAGGGAAAAATACTTTGGGGAAAGAACTTCTGAATTGTTTTAGATATTTATTTCTGTGCCTTAACAAAAACCTCAAATTTGCATTAAAAGAGAGATGATAAGAGGAATCTGTAGACTTCCAGCTAGATCCAGATTCTCATCCTCAGCACTCCTGGCATTTGGGGCGGATATTCTTTGTTGGGGAGCTGTCTGGTACATTGCAGGATGTATTGCAGGATCCCTGGCCTCTAGATGCCAGTAGCAACTCCTTAGTCGTGACAACCAAAGACGTGTTCAAACATTGCCAGATATCCCTCTGGGGCAAAATCACATCCGGTTGAGAACCACTGAGCTAGATGAAAAAAATGTTATCATCAATTAATTTTCATGCTTATTCTCATGGTTTGTGGCATTATATCAAGAGCGCATCTGCTTCCTGGCAATTCCCAAGAGGGACCGGCAGAACAGAGAGATCTTTTCATGATGGGATTATATTGGGCCTCTCCATTCTTCATTCTTCTTAAAAAACAAAACCAAAAACAAAACCCCAGCTTTATTAAGATAGAAATCACATACATAAAATTTCCTCTTTTAAAGAGTACCATTCAGTGGTTTTTAGAATATCCACAGAGTTGCGCAACCATTACCACTACTTAATTTTAGCATGTTTTTATTACCCCACCCCTTGGCAAACACTCCTCTACTTTGTGACTCTGGATTTGCATGGATCCATTCTCTAATGTGAGATGTCTGGCTTGAAAACCAAACAGCCAATGTTGATAGGGTTCCTTCCCCCTGACCCAATAGCTCCTTACCCTCCTTTAGGAGTTTTTAAACTTTAAAATCTGGTTCAAAATCTTCCCTTCCGGGGAGCATTCCTCAGTTTCTTCCTGGTCTGACTGACCGTTGCCCCCAGGGCTTCCAAAAGCAGCTACTCATGCAGAATTGCTTTGCAGAGGCAGAAGCCTTCTGGGGAGGCCCAGCAGTTGCCATTGTGCACTCAGGCCAGCCACAGGAGTCAATATGTTTCCTTGGCTCATTTGCTCTGGGCCTCAAAAGCTGCTTTGCTTTGTGGGAATTAAAAAAAAAAGCAACAGAATATATTGAGTAAGGAGCTAGACAGGCAGGTCTGTGGCTAGTCAGTTTCCTGGGATGTCAGTGACTGAGGATCTTTAAGATTGAGAAGCTAGGGCAATCGGCAGAGATGGAAAAATCAAGATGAAAATCCACGAATGGTTCCGGTTATAACACTCATCCAATGGGAAAAAAACAAGCCGGAAGTGTTAGTGTCCAAATGTCTTTGGTTTTGTTTGTGGAAAGCCAGAGCAAGGAGCTAGTCTTGGTCTTAGAGCTACTTTCAACCTGCCACCCTCCAACTTTGATGAAGTGGCAGCAACGCCCAGAAACCCAACCCTGGGGCCTCTGTGAGAAGGAAGTGGGAAGGGCAGGAAACGACCTCTCCCAAGCATTTGCCATCTGTTAAAACTGAGCCAGAGGACCATAGCTGAGAACGGGGCATCCACCAAGTGCCCAGCTCAGCTCTAAATGCTCACATTTAGTTCTCGAAGCAAGCCAATGAGATAAGCGCTATCACTGTGCCCATTTTGGAGACAGAAAAATGGAGACCCAGGGGAAATTGAGTAAGTTGCCCAAAAAGTCACTGAAAAGTGGTGGATGTAGGACTCTGGTCCAGAATATGGGCAAGTAACCACTGCCTGACGCCGCTTCTCCGAGGAACACTGCCAGATGCTCTGACATGTACAACCCCCCTTAGCTCTCATGACATGCATAACCTCCCTTAGCTCATCAAAGAAAAGAGCTAATTATGATTCTGGTTATTTACATGATTTAGATGATAATCTTGAAAACGTAGTTATACTTCAGAGGTTCATGTCTCTGTGCTCTCATGTGAATATTATTTCCTTGTTGTCCAAAGGAGGAGCCTGATGCTCACGGATGTTAATGATCAAGCAGTTCCTAGGCGGTAGAGCCAGGTTCAAACCCAGGCTAAAATGTGTTCCTCCCACAGGGACGCTGCCAAGGACAGTGCCATGACTGGGTCTTTCCAAAGGTCAGCCTGGAAGCCTTAGCTCTTACCCCATGGAAAGAAGAGCCACTGGTTATTAAGGGAAAATGGCTTAGTTCTTTTTTGGTCTCCTGGTGACGTGGAAAATAGGCAGTGCTCTAAAAAGGATCTGAAAGAATTTTCCTTACAGAGATAGAAAGAACGTAGAAAGAGAAAAATGGTGTTGAATCATAGGATCCTGAAAAGGAGTTAGGAGAAATGAGGCTCCAACTGTTTTCATTCCTTGGAAGAATCTTCCAGGACTGAGGACTGGGCAACGTGTGCGTTGAGCATGGACAGGAAGGCTGGTGGCCAGGCCGTTCTTGGTGAGGATGCTCACCCTACACTTACCCTGGGAGGATCTCTCCTGCACAGTCATGCCTGTCTGGGACAGAAGCACACCTTGAACTGATAAATATACATGAACACACCTCAAACCTGAACAGAAGCTCATCAGAGAAGATAGCTAATTACAGTGCTAGTTATTTACATAATTTAGATGACAATCTTGAAAACAGAGCTATACGGCAGAGATTCATGACTTTAATCAGCTTGCAAGTAATGAAAACTAACACAGATCAAGCCAGGCTGATTTGCATGAGCATTAAACACATAGGTCAGTACCTATACATAGAGCAAAACGCCAGAGATTGCAAATTATCTTAGAGCCATTCCGGGATAAATGGGATAATGGATCAAAAGAGAAAGTATGAAAAATAAAAATTGATCAGGACAGTTATTTGATTGTGGACTTAGATGGGTATGTGTACTTTAATCAAAGTATATAGCTGTAGCATAAAAGAGTATGTCTTAGTGAAAGCTTAGTGGGTGGGGAATATGGCATGAATAAGGGATTTTATTACCATAAAACCATAAAGTTCAATTTTATGCAAAAATAAAAATGACAGGCAATATAACAACCAGGCTATCCAAGGAAGAGTATCCCACAGACATAACCTACTTTTGGGCTGGCTGTGGACAGTTGGATTGCTTCAGTGGGAGGTAACTAACTGACCACATGGAGTGACTTGCTCTTGCTCTGGAGGTTTGGTCCCACCTCCAGACTTGCATACATGTTGTTCATCTGCCTGCAGTGCCCCGCCTCCTCTTGTCAGCAAACACATATTCAGGCTTCAGTGCAGAATGGAAGGCAATCTGTTAGCACAGTAGAAAGAGGGCTTTGGCTTGGAGTCCCAGTCTGGTCTTGAGCCGTTTACTTAACTTCTCTGATCCTCTGTCCCCTACAACCTCCAATAGGTAACATGGCATTAGTCCCCCATCAATGAGCTCCTTTGTAATTTTTGCTTTCCTTATCACTATCATAGCATACACAATTATAGACTGCTTGCTGTTTATGTGGATGTAGCATTCGGCTTGCAGTCAGAAGTCTTGAGTTCAAATTCTGGTGCTGCAACTTACTGGTTAAGCCTCAGTTTTCTCAGCCTGTAGTTCCAGCTTGAGCAACATAGTGAGTCCCCTATCTCTACAAAAAATAAAATAAAATAAATTTATCTGGGCATGGTGGTGCATGTCTGTAGTCCCAGCTACTAGGGAGGCTGAGTTTGGAGGATCACTTGAGCCTGGAAGACCAAGGCAGCAGTCAACCATGATTACACCACTGTGCTCCAGCTTGGGAGACGGAGCAAGACCCTGTCTCAAGAACAAAATGAAAGGAAATGAAATGGTGGTAAAATCTATCAAGGCAAAGACTGACAGCTAATAACTAAGCCTGTCATATGTGGTCATGTGACTGAGTAGAGCCAATAGAATATGAGCAGGGATTATGAAGCCACTCACAGTCTCTGGCCCTTAAAAGTCCTCCATGCTTCCCACCCTTACAAATTAAGGTAGTAGAGAACTGTGACCTAATAAGCCAAGTCTTGAAGGCAACAGAGATACAAGATGGGGGGAGCCTTTGGTCTGAGTCATCACTTGGGAGAGCACATCCCTCCATCCCAATAAGGAATATCCATTTTGGGCTTCAAGTGAGATACAAACATCTCTTGTAGTAAGCCACTGAGAGCTGGCGGTTTATCTGTTACAGCAGCCAGTATCACCTTAACTAATACATTAACACCATAGAATTGTTGTGAGGATTATAACAACACCTGGCAGGGTTCCTAGTACATTATCGGCCCTTAGCAATGTCTAATAAATGAGCGGACCATCGTGTTCTCCAAAGGAGAAAATAGAATTAGTATATACAATGATGTCCCCCATGCCAAGCCAAGTTTAATTTTTTTTCTGTCAAGTTAGATACAAATAATTGGGATTCCTCAGCGGTGGCTAAATTAGTATAACTTGTAGTTAAATTTCTCACAGATTTCCAGAATATTGGTGCTGAATGGGATCTTAGCAAGCAAGTCACACACACACATTTCTCATTTCACAGATGAGAAGACAAAGGCTTAGAGAGGGTAATTACTCTTGGGTAATCGGGGGCAGAGCAAGGGCTTTTAATTATTTTCACAATAAAAGAGAGATTTTGTGATTGCAAAAGTTACAAATGATCATGGCTTAAAATTGAGAAAATAGAAAAGTTTTATTTGATGGAGAAAATAAGATTAACTCTCAAGTAGACATGGGTTATGTTTTTAATATTTTATCTATATATGTTGTATGCAGTTTAACAGAGATCATGGTGTTTACACAATTTCAACTACTGGGCACCAAAACTTGACCCTGGACCCCAGGGAGAATTTGGGGCTCCCCCGGGCCACTCTTAGAGGCTGAGATCTTGGAGTAGGATTGCCGTGGCTGCTTTGACAAAATGGCATCTCATAGGGTGCAAGAATTCCCACTTCCTACTTGAGAAGTTCAGGGTGGAGGGCAGAAGTGGTGAGAGTGGGAACCTGCATGTTCAGGGTCAAGCCCTCCACCCAGCCTGGTGCTTCACAACTCCTGTCTGAGTGGCAGGCTCTTTGTCCAGAGAGCCCAGATGGAGCCCCAGGCGTGCAGCTTTCAAAGCCAGGAAGCTGGACTTGTGGCTCCAAGGCTGGGAGCTTCCCCTGCCCACTTCCTTAGCGAGTCTCAAGCGGTTCTTCCCTCAAATGTCCCAAATGGTGACTTTTGGGAACTGAGCACTTCTTTTTGCCATAAAGTGAATTCTTCCTGATGGTAATTGGTTAATAATTTCAATAAACCCTAAGCAGGGGTTGTTCTGTCACAGGTCCCCTTTAGCCCTCAAGACGGTGGATACATCTGTAGAAACCACCAAGGGAGAGCGCAGAGGGAGGCCCTAGCCCCTGGCGAAGGGCCGTTAATGGCCTCTCCAGCAGATGAATCCTGCCTTCACTACCATGGCGTCCCCCACTTAGCCTCTGAGGGTTGGCAGTGCTGCTTTGGTCACAGAGGAAACCACCGACTGACATTTAGAGACAAGAAGGAGGTTGTTTCATGGAGAGCAGATGTGGGGGCCTGCGGCTCTCTGGGTCTCAGTAGCACCCTGGGTCTCATGACTGGCGTTGCTCCCTGAGTGACAGAGCTTAGTATTCAAGGATGGTGTGAGGGAAGATTGAGCTTGGCTTCTTTACGCCATCATGAATGTCTTGTTTCCTTCACTTTTTTTTCTGAACATCCCTCTCCCACTGACTCTACTTTCTTTGCCAGCTGTTTCTCCGACTCGGTGTCTACAATGATGGTGGACGTATCTGTAGCCCATGCAACGATGAGCTGCCTTGTGGCCCTTCCTCAGCAAGAAGTCACATTCAAAGAACAGTCTATCACCCCAAAATACTTAGAAGTAACTCGAATCTTCACTACAGTTCAGTGAAAAAATGCTGACGATACATAATAGTCATAATGCACAGAAAACTAGAAATTCTTCCCTCCTTCCCCCACACCCAGAACAGTGGCTTCTCCCCTACCCCACTGCAGTCTCTCTCCTTCCTTCCTCCTCTTGTTTTCCTCACCAGTAGGTGGGGGCTGGGTCCCTCATTCCTTGCTCTTTTACATATATATTCTCTACTCGTTCTGAAGCAAACCTAGCCAGGCTTTGAGGTTCTCCCCCACACAGCCTCTGTTATGCTCTTAGAAAAAGCCCAGAGCTTTCTCAGGCAGGGAAGAGGGCAAGCCTCTGAATATTTATATGTTAATATTTTTCCTTGTCTCATAGCTTAAATTCTTCCCTTCACTTTTAGTTGTGTTTTACTGCAACACAGCTTCATTTCCATGATGGATGCCTTTGCGGGGGTCTGTTAGACACGGATCAGGCTCGCAGGACAGAATAAATAAGGTGGTGACTGAGTTCAAGACATTGAAAGCAAAAGCCCACGGCACACAACAGAAGCCAGTGAGTTGTTTCCAAAACCATTTGGACAGTTTCCTTCTGCCTCCAGAGTTAATTTTTCCTTGGTCTCCTCTTTATTTCTTGTCTTCCCCCATTCTCCCTTTCTTTCCTTTCCACCCTCCCAAGCTGTCAACAACAGCTCCCCTAGACTCTGCCTAGCACAGAATTTTGCTGACTTCTGAGAAATTCAAGAGGCAAACCTGCAGGGCAAAGAAAGTGAGTAGAAACGTATACTGAATTTCATAGACAGGGAAAGGAGAACCCACCCTCACCTCCTGCAACTGGAAGTTAACACTTCCAGCCAAAGAGAAATGTGAAAATGAAGCCTTCACAGTACTGCAGACACAGAAGAATGGATATCGTGCTTTTAATTGGCAAATGCGACACTGGCTCCTGTGAGGATTGGAGTGGATGGTGGTGATGGGAGAGAGGAAAACGGCTCAGAGTAAAAAAAAAAAATAACAGAGGGGCGATTTTATGTGAAAAATAGAACTGTAGCTGACATGATCAATTTCTTGGTACTGGGAGAGATTAAACCACTTAGAAAGCATCTGTAAGGAGAGGTGGGCTGGGAACGTCGGGTCAAATGCTGCCTGAGGCACGTTTGAGGTCAGATACGTACTGTTCTGGGTCACCCTCCAGTTTGCACATTGCAGTTTCCTCTAGGTACGCACATAGCAGCTGTCTGATAATCACTGGCTATTGATTGACCAATTAATTAAACATATTCACTGTGTCATTTTAGAAAACTTGGAAAAAGAAAGAGGTGTTTCAGGGAGATCTGAAGCAAAGCAGAGCAGTTGGGAAGAACCGCATAAATCTGTCTCCCTGCCCTCTGGGAAACAATCACTCTCCTTTCGTCGCTGTAGCTACCACCATGCATCTCGTTCAAAGGAGTTTCCTCTGTTGTTGAGCCGAGTGGCCTGCCCCTCATTTCCCCAGATTCTGCTGGCTGAGTTCCCTTCTAGCCCCTCCAAGCCCCTCTACCCCCGCCCCAGCATGTCCATGACAAGGACAAAAGCCAGCTCTGGTCTCAGGCCCCATCCGCCTCCTTCCTCTCCCACGTTCAGAGGCAGCACCTACCATGGACAGCGGCTTTTGTCAGACGCAAGCATGACACCTCAAACCTAAAAACCTTTCCTCACTAACACTTCCCCCTAAAGCACACCACTGGCATCATCATGGGCATGCAAGCCATTTGTAGCCCAGGTGAATAAGGAGTTTTGGCTCCTCTTAATGTGAAACTGTCTTTGTCATAAGGCTGACTTGATAACAGTGAGATTTCCCAGTGAGGCTGTTCCCAGTTCCATTATTCCACTTGTCTTTTTAGCATAATGTGTTGTGTGCTTATTACGTGCTTATGGGGCTAAGTGCTGAGACTAAAAATGATGAACCAGACCCATTCCTGGCCTTTAGCAGCTCAGAGTCTAGACGCCAACACAAATTATTGCAATAACAATCCATGGCACCAGGTCTAATGTCGGCTCTGTGTAACCTGCTCCAGCCCTTCCAAGGCCTGGGATGAGAAAGAGGGGATAGTCACTCCAGGCCGATGGGTGCTCTTTTTCCTTCCCTGAGACAGTTGATCTTATTTTTAGTCAATTTGGTCACTCTTAACCTTATTTTGCATTCTTGAAATTTTACCATCACCTCCTCCCTTGCCCTCGCCCCCACACATACAGTCACCAAATTTATTGGTTCCATCTCAGACGTGTTTCGGACTCTCTCCCACATCCTCCAATCCCTGTCCCCTCTTCCTTCCTGGCCTTGAGAGCTGACAGCGGTCAAGTGCCCAACTGGTCTCCTTGCCCCCAGGCTCTCCCTCCTCAGTCCTTCTGCCATCCTGCCTACATGGTTATTTTCCTAAAATACAAATCATATTGCATCACTCCTCACTTAGAGACAATCACCGACTCTCAGCTTTCAGCGTGACTGGGCTTTGCACCATCTGCAGACACTTGGTGGAGGAGGGCGTATTAATGGCATTGCCTGGCCTGGGGGAGAAATGTGTATGGAAGGGAAGGGGACTCAACCTCAGGACAGGATGGGCAGCGGCAGGGCTGTCATCATGATTGCACATTGAGACCCCCTTGGAGAGCTTTGATGACCATAGATGCCAGAGCTGTCCCACCTCCTCCCCCACCCCCAGCCATTGGATCTGAGTCTCGGAGTGAGATCTGAGCACCTGTAAGATCTATAAAGCTCCCTGGGATGAGTCATGTCACAAGCCACTGTGCTGGGGACCTCAGCAGGCTCTGTATTTTGGGATGGATGATGTGCTTTGAAAAGGCGCCCTCACATCAGCTCCACCTCATGGGAAGAGAGACACCCTTGTCTCTCCAAGGTCTTTTGGCTCATGGTCCCAAACCAAACAGTGACTGGTGGCCCATGAGGCCATCCCAGCCCTGATTTTCGCTCTGCAGCTCCCCAAGCTCTGTCCATCTCATCTAACTTACCAAAACCCAGGCTGTTTCACAGATAATATAACACTTAACCAATTCCTCAGCCTAGGCATACTCTGTTCTCTGTAGGGAGTTAATCCACAACATTTCAGTTGTTTCCTTAAAATAGCATAGTGGTATATTTTATGAGCACGACTTGAACCAAACACAATCTTTGTTTGCTTCAGGCTTGATTTGGAAAACTTCTTGATCTTCTGGGTTTTGCAATACTTCCGCAGTATTAGAAAATATTTAGATTTGCTCCTAGTTAACTATGTGCTCTTTTGGGGGAGATGGGAGTAAATCTGGTTGATGTTGTAGTTCATTAAAAAGAGTATTGTCTGTTCCACTTCAGGGTTCAGCAAGTGTGTGTGTGTGTGTGTGTGTGTGTGATTGGCATTTTAATTTACTTCTTATTAGGAAACACATATCCTTTGATGGTAACCACAGCAGACCTGCTACACTAAACTACTCCATGGCTACACAAGATGACAACGTGTCGGAAGCTTCCTATTTTCTTTGAGGATGGTAGGTAAGCCAAAGACTTTTTAATTTTGTTTTGTTGCATAAGTCTCTGCTACTGGCCTCAGGCTAGTCCAAAGAGCCTCATTATTCAAGTCAGGGCTGGCCAGGCTTTAGGCGAGGCTGCCTGGGTGGAAACATTCTGCTCCTTCGTCTCCATCCTCCGCACTTCATTGTGCACCGCCCCCCGCCCCTCACACACACAATCCAAGCCTAAAAATACCCCAGTTGTCCACACAGCCTCGCCTCTGCTGGCCTTGCTCTTAATGCAGGCCTTTCATTCTGTCTCCATTGCCTTGCCCCCTTCCCCACCCCCTTCACCCATTTTTCCCACCTAATAATTATAAGGAAAACCATTAGCCACGAAACCCTCCCTCCCCCCTTGCTCTTTTATCTACTTAAATATCCTTGACTGCAAGACATCCAGTACAGCACATTCATTAATTTTTAATCTGTCTCTTCTTGTGGTTACTGTGTTCCAGGGACTGAAGGACCTCAAACAATGGTCTTTGAAACCTTGGGCTGAGCCTTTTTGTTGTAGGCAGGGATGTAGCTGAGGGCATAATGGCGTCTGATCAAATAAATATCTGTTATCTGAAACAGCCTGCTCAAGGTGAATATGGATTTTCATCACATTAAACTCAAGCTGGTGAGACAGGGTTTTGGGCCTGAATATTATTAGCAAACAGAAACATAATTTTGAGAGATGGTAAACTGAAAGAATTATTCCTCGTGGGAGAGCTGTTCTGGAGGCAGCCCAGAGGACTCTGAGGACAGCGGCTGCAGAACCACAGGGCCCCCTCATTGCTGGTTCAGAGGAAGGAAGTCCAGGATGGGCCTTATGGAGAAGCTCTTGCTGCTGTTGGTGTTCCTGGGGGTCCTGCCACAACCCACTTCTCCTTTTGCGGTGCACACTCTCCTTGGAGGATCTCATCCACTCTACCCCTACCTGTCTGTGCCTCCCACAACTGGTTCTCCAACCTGCTATCTCCCCTGAGCTCCAGAACGACATATGCAGTGGCTCCTGGGAATCCCCAGGTAGATCCAGAACAGAACTCGCTCTCCAGGCACCCCTACTCCTGCTCCCAAGCATGGCCTTCTCCTGAGCATCCCTCTCACAATGGATAGTACCACTGCCTACCCATATTCATAAGCCAGGGACCTCGAAGTCCTCCTTGGTTTATTTTCTCCACCATTTTGCCCAGCAATTTGGCTGTGAAGGTTCCTAATTGTGTCTCAGACGCATCTCTCGAGTCCATTTGAACCCTCTGTCGTAGTTCATTCATTTGCCTTCCCTGGCCTGGAAAGACTAATGCCTCCCGCTGAGCTTCTCAACATGGACACATGTTCCACCTGGCCTGTCTTCTATACCACCATATTGTTCCACAGCACATGGCCCATCAGGCCGTGGATGAAAAACCTCCCAGGCTCTTAGAAGTCTGCAGGATAAGGTCTAAACTCCTCTTCACCAGGCATGAAGAGTAGATGTGAGACAAGCACCTTCAGCACTCAACGAGCTGGTTCATATCATGCAAGTTTCCCGATTTAATGAATCCAACCAGCACTGGAACGTCTACTACAGGCGAGCGACCCTGCTCTGTATTGCTCTGGACAGTCTTGGTTTATGCCAGTTGTGCTACTATCTCATCGAGTTAACCCCCACTCTCACTCTCAAAGTTTTCCGATTTGAATGATGAATTTTATGGTTCCCCACCAGAAGGGAGCTACTACTGTGTTAGGTGCTGGAGGTACAAAAGTGGAAGGGTGGGGATGCAGGGGTTCTGCCCTCAAGCTCACAGGAGGGAAATAAAGAAACATTTATAGTTCAGCATAATAAATGCTCACCGTAGGCAGTGACAGGTGTCACAATAGTGCACAGAGGTTTCAATTAGAGGGCTCTTGTCAGTTCACTGAAAATCAGTTTAATGAAGAGCTGACTTACCTCAAACTGACAGAGAAATAGATTCTGCCAAGTCTAGGAGAGCTGGATGGAGTGGCATTGCTTTCTGACTCTGCTAGGGGAGCCTCTTTCTCTCACTTTCTTTCTTTGTGTGGCCAAGAGCTGGGGTTGTGGTTGGGGGTGTGGGGAGCAGGTGAAGCAGGACGGGCATGGTGTGGAGTCAGCCTCAGGGGCAGGAGGCTGTTGCTGTGGAGGGCCAAGGCCTCCATTTTCTTCTCAGCAGGCTGGAGATATCAAAACTAAACCTTGGGGCAAAAATCTCCAAAATCTGTTGAAACCACCTATGCACCAATATAGCTATAAACTCTGTAGATGGTTCGTGGACATTTCTGGTAACTTGATAAGTTAGCAAATTAGCTTTTGGTAAACTGGTTTTTGTTTGTTTTCCTTGTTTGTTTTTTGTTTTTGAGAACTGGCTTTTGGAGAAATGGGTAGGTTCAGGTCTTTGGATATCAATAAAGAAAATACGGAGCATTTGAGGCAAAATGGTTAAAAAGCTCGGACCATGGGTGCTGTTGAGCTGAGCTGCAGTTCTGGCACTTTCACTCTAATAGCTGCGTGGCCCTGGCAGTCAGTTAACTTCCTGGAGATTGTTTCCCAAATTAGGAGAGTGCTGTCTAAGGTTTTTGGAGGATTGAATTTGCTGATATATGCAAAGGCTCTTCCTAGAGCCAGGTCCAGAGCACATGGCAGTTGTTACTAACATTATTAGTATCTTACTGGATCAATGTTTCCAATCCCAAATTATTGGCTGGCCAGGGGCCTCGGCTGTCGCTGGGAGAGGGCTCAGGAGGAGAGACAGAGTGAAGATGTGCAGTCACCCCATTGGTGGTTCTCTTTGTTACTGCGAATCGAGTATCCATACCTTGAAAAACTTCTCAGGAGATTTCCAGTGTGAACCTGGGGGGACTAGTCCCAGCCCCAGAGATCCTGGCTTAATTGGTCTGGGATGGCCTGGTCATCAGGGTGGAAAACGTTTCTTCTGGTGATTCTGATATGGCGCAGAGTGTGAGAACCACTGTACTAGACCTAAGGGGCTTTGTCTGTCTGTGCCTCTCCATCTGGAGTGGGCCCTTTCTGGGGTGGGGTGAGAAGCATGTTGCTCCCTGCCCCCCCCCCCCCCCCGCCCCGCCCCAGAAGGGCTGGGAGAACCAGAAACCTCAGGGGTCTGTTTCAATCCCGATGCTGCTAGGGGCTATTTGTGCAGAAGGGCTCTGGAGAGCACTCCACGCACAACACTCCGACCTCTCAGAGGGAGAGCTTGGCTTCCCCCTGCAGAACTGTGCTAAGAAGAAAATTCTCTCCTGGTTAGGTACGAAATGTTTGCCTTCTGAGGCGATAAACACGGCCTTTCACAGCAAGTGGAGAGCCTGTGTTCAGGGGCTTACAACAAACAAGCGGAGGACATAGGAGTTTGGCCTCAGATTTCAGCAACCTCGGTCCCTCGGGTTCCCCACCTTTCTCTTTTTCCTCCTTGGTGGTGATGCTCTCTGAACCCATAGCCTGAGGGTGAATTAGAGAAGAGAGAGGGCCCTGTGCCTCCTAAATCCTCTGGGGGACCCAGCAGCGAAGGGCAGTGCTTTTCTGCAAGTGTCAGGGCCTGAGCTGGAAAAGGCTGTGGCTAAGTCTGCCCCTGAAGGAGAGGCCAGTGGGAACAGAGAAATAAAATCATTCCTTCCCTTCCTTTCCTCCCTCCTTCCCTCTCTCCCTCCCTCCTCCCTCTCTCCCTCCCTCCCTCCCTCTCTCCCTCCCTCCCTTCTTCCTTCCTTCCTTCCTTCCTTCCCTCCTTCCCTCCTTCCCTCCTTTCCTCCTTTCCTCCTTTCTAATCCAGGGCAGGATAAGAGTCTCTCCAAATGCAAGGTAATGCTACCTTTTACTTTGTAGCACTTGCGGCTTGATTTTTGGACTCAAGGGGAACTTAGGAGGATAAAATCAATTCCACTGAAATCTTCTTTCTTTCTCAGGCTTCCACCTGCCCACTAAGACAAGTTCTTCTGTAAGAGGGAGATTTTAAAAGTCTGTTAAAGGACACTACCGAGAAGGCAGACCTGTGAATTTACAGTCTTTTCGGGGTTCTCCTAACACCATGGACTCCATGAACTTCTTTGGATGGTAGCTCAGAAGGTGGTATTATTCTTCTCATGGGGTCTGAGATGCTTTGATACATCGGTAGCATAAAAAATGGAGTCATGTAGGGTAAGAGAACCAAAGGAATGAGGCAGAATTCAAGCAGGGCCTGCGAGATTGGCGTTACCTGACATGGCTTTTCATTTACTTTTCCTTCCAAACAGCTCTACATGGTGAATTGGTACCTGACCTTCTTCATCAGAGGGGAAACAGGCACAGAACTTGTCAGTGAAGCTCAGCATGCTACACGAGCATCTTGGTTTGTCCTAGCTGAGGACTGGAACATCTCAATCTCTAGTCCACAAACTGTGTGTTCTGTCTTAGCTGTTGCAATCAAAATGCCAGCTCAGTGAGGGCGACAGCCCCAGCAGGTTGAGGAACCAGCCCACCTGGGGCCTGCCTGTGTACGCAGACACACCCTCCACCGTGGGGCGCAGACAGACCCTTGTTTGTCTGTCTTTATGATGTAAATCCCAGAGAAAGAGCCAGCATCAGATAGAAAAGACTGCAGAAAGGGGATTTTTAAAAAACTTGTAGATACTGGAGAGAATAAGCCCAATGTCATTTTTATGGCAAGCCTCCCCCGTCACAAAGAAAACAAAGAGCAAGGTTTTTAAATTTTTGTTTATTTATTTTTTAGTGCTTATTTAACCATGCTTTCTCTACTTAGGTCTTCCTTCCTTCCTTCCGCATTGGGAAAGCTCTCAGCATCTTGGGTTATGTAATAGTCTCCTAAGGGATCTCCCTGCTTCTGCTTTGACACCCTACTCTCTATTCTCACCTCAGCAACCAGACCAATCCTGTTTAAAAACCCAAGCCAAATTTTGTCAGTCTGCTCAAAACCCTCCAATAGAGGGCTGCCAGATTTAGCAAGTGAAAATACAGGACACTCAATTAAATTCAAATTTCAGATAAATAACAGGACTTTTTTAGTGTGAGTATGTTTCATGCAATATTTGGGATATGCTTGTATTAAAAAAAACTATTGGCTACTTGAAGTTCAGATTTACAAAGCATTCCATATTTTATCTTGTGACCCTAGACCAATGACTTCCCATCTCACTCAAAGATAAAGGCAAAGTCTTTACAAAGGCCCTGTGTGATTTGACACTTCAATGTTGTTCTGACCTCATCACCCTCACTCTCTCACCACCTCCTCTTCCCCTGTCCACTTCCCCACTGACGGCTCCTGGAACACACCTAGCATGTTTCTGCCTCAGGGCCTTTGCACTTGCTGTCTGTGCTGCCTGGAACACTCTTCCCTCCCAGATGACCACGTGTGTCTCTCCCTCACTTCCTGAAGCACTCTGTCCACATGCTGTCTTTTCAGCGAGGCCTTCCTGATGAATTCCCACTCTCCAGGTTCTGTCTTCTCCTACCCTCCTTTCCTGCTTTTCTCTACAGCACCAATCATTATCTGACAGACATTGGATTCATTTGCTGATTTCCTCATTGTCAGTCTTTCTCTTCAACCCTAACTGGAATGCAGGCTCCCTAAGAGCAGGCACTTGTTTAATTCAGTGCTATAATCCCAGTGCCTACAATAGGTCTGCCCGAGTAGGTAATCAATGAAGAGATGATGAATAGACAAATCAGTCAATAGACAGAGAAATTTATAACACAACTCTAGGGAGTGGTAAGTGCTACGGAGACAAGTTAAGCACAGCAAGAGTAGAGAGTGAAGGGCGGCACCCTCTCCAGTGAGCTGGGGTGCTCTGAGAAGGTGGTACTTCAGCAGAGACCCGAGTAAACTTTCAATGAAGCCCCTCCGCCTTCAACCTTACTTGTGTTCTTTGGCTACCTGAAACCACCCTCTTCCTCGCCTCCTTGGGTACAAGTCCACCTCAACTGCTTAGACAGCTTGGTCCTTGGACCTTGTCTTATGAACACATCATAAAACCAGGCTTTCCCCCTCCACTCTGCCTACGTAACTGACAGAGAGAACACCAACTGAGCTGGTGGGAGTGATGAGAGGTTTATTTTCCACACATCTTAAACTCTGCGGTTGCTGCTATTTGAATCACTCTGACAATCTCTGGCGGGGGCTTGGCATTTTAGTGCCCCTCCGGGTACAGGCTCGTCCTAGGCAAGAGGGACTACGTGGGACATTGCTGGTAGTTTCTCTGAAACTGCCCTGTTTCTCCACTTGATATTGGATGCCACAGTCAAGGGCTTTACCCAGGGAACCAAAATAAATGTCATGTTCTGTGAGGGGCACATCCTGGGAGTCTAAGGATTTCTTATCTTATACATTTAAAACCAACAAACTCCTTTCTCTCAGTAAGGACCATCTGGAAGATAGTCGTTTTGAAGCTTAAAAAAAATCTAATGCTTTAATCTTCTTATGTCTTCAAATATCAGGTCTTCTTTTTCAAACTCAGCTGGGGGATAAAGTTCTTTATCTGCATCTGCGTTGCTGGCTGAGAGGCTATGTCCCTGGAATGGCACACAGAACCGCAGTGCCTTACCTCAGAAAGTCTTGCTTTAGAGATTTCAGAGAAGCGCAGTGCTGCACTCCTTCAGCAGACGCAAAAACCCTCCATAAAACTGCAGGATTAGCGCCTCTGTCGGGAGGGGCTTTGTGTCTCTCAATGAATTTCACTTTCGTCTTTTCTGTCTCCTGAGGATTTGTCAGATATATTTTGCAAATTTAAATGATAAAGATAAAACAGTTGTGTGAAAAACTTTCTTATAGCTTCCAAATATTACAGAAACCGAACAGCTTTGCTCTGAATGAGAAACCCAGTAACACAAATTTTATTTTCGTTTCATTTTCTCTTTGGCTGTTCTGGGAAATTATTGGCCATTTAATTTGGCTGTTATAGTTTTATAAGGATATTATCTCTGTGTACAATAACATTTAAAAAAAAAGAATTGTAAGTTGTACTAAAGCTTTAGAGACTAAATTTCTAAAAGCTAAATATTCTTATCATTTTATTTTCCATGTGAATTTTGAATGTCATGCTCTTTTCAGATTGGTACCTAAAAAACTGAAGGTAAATCAGAAATGCTGGAATTTTCTTCCATCTCATTATATAACTCCCGAAAAGTCACTTTCCTAATGTTAAAAAAGTAGTGTGTGTGAAGTAAAGAATATTTCTGTTTTTGTTTGTAATATGGTTAGAATTCAGTTAAAGATATATGGGACTGGTCAACAAACACTGGTGAGCATTCACAATAGAACTGGAATAAATTTATCTATCTTCTGTTTGTATTTACATTATCAAAGTTTATTAATTTATGATTTCCTCTTTATCCGAGGCATGACTATATCATAAGAGTAGTTGATAAGACCAAATTCATAACCTATAAAGAAATACGTATGGAAACTCAAATGACTTTCATTTATTAAAGGCCAGAATTTGGAGGCAGACATAATAATAACTATTATTTATTAAATATTTACTCCATAAGAGGCACAATGTTAAGTGCTTTACATGAATTACTATATTTATTCCCCAATTAGTTGAATCCCATTATCACCATTTTACAGATGAATTGAGACTTAGAAAATGTGTTTTCAAGGTCACATAACTGGCAAGGGGTAGAACTGGAATTTGAACTCTAGAGGCTTAAAGTTTAACCACTAGGCTATAATGCCAACCAGCTTTAGAAAGAGTCATGGAAGCAGAAATACAATTCATTGTTTAAAACAGTTTTCTTCCTGGCAAAAATCAAAGTGACATTATTGCTTCCGAGTAAAATGGTGTACTCTCTGCTGTCTCTAGGACTTGAAATCTCAATTCCAGCATTTTCGAAGCTCAGCGCTCAGCTATTCTAATGAACATTTAATACTTTACCATTCTGTTAAAACACAACTGACATTTGCAAGTCAAATAATGCTTAATGATAACAGAAAAAAATCTATGAGAGCGGCAAAGAAGCACTGCCCCATGAAGAATTGATGATGTCCAAGGTCACAACTCAGCAGAGCTCAATCAGAGCTAAGTTTCCAAGAGATGACTCATACGGAGAAAATGTACACAGGCCACAGAATTTGTGAATAATCAGAGTGTGAGAAGAAATAGAAGTATCAGCAGAATGAACGTGTGGTTATATGGGCAGGGCTCCGAAGATGTCTTGGTAGCTCCTGAATGTTTAGCAGAATGCGTTTCATATCACAAGCACGCCATCAATACTTGTTGAATAAGTGGATGAAGAAAAACTTCTAATTTCACAGGAGGCCGAGTATTCCCCTCAGCAGATTTGCTTGTGTCACAGTACAAACAGCTTTAAAGGATACTTAGAAGTTGTCAAGAAGAAAGCAGAGATGACTGGTAAGACTGGTTTTCTTGATCCTCAGTTTCAGAGAAAAGAAGGACTTGGGGAAAAAATAACCGGTAAACAAAGAGAAACGGAGTTATCACCATAATTATAAATGCCTGTTCAAGTGAGCGTTATCCTTTTTAAGTAGAAGTGGATGATTTTAAAGTGTAGAGAAGCCCGGAGAGGTTGTTGACAAAGTTTCACAGTTGGTAAGATCATTACAAAGATTTTCTCAATCTGAGAGTAGACAACAGACACTAATAAGTGATACGTAGACTAGAACATTCCCAAAGGGCAAGATCAATGATGTGTAACAGAAAATATATAGTAAATTAGACAGTCATCCTCAAATGCCCTTCTGCAGAATATTGGTATCCAAGTAATAAAATGGTCGTAATGTTTTCCTAATGTGCAGGAAAATAAGTTGAAGTATAACTTCCTCAGTTGAACACTCACCTCTTCTCCCTCATCAAATTTTTTCTTAAAACTTCCATATCTATTGCTATCAAGAAATACCTGAGAAAAAAAGAAGAAAAAAACTTCCATATCTACTATGTGAAAGAATGGATAGAAATGAAATATTATTGGAAAATTTCAGGAAAAGATAATTACTAATCAAATACTTTGATCTTTATGGGCATATGTTTATTCTTTTTGTATTTTTATAGTGTATACTCTTTTTGCTAATAAAATTATTCTCTGTTGGTGTGATGAAAAGTTGGTTTTGTTAACCGCTGCATATTACGTTCACATATGCAGTTTTTGCTGTGAAGCAAGCCACTTCCACCTCAGAGGTTCAGAACAATAAACATTTACAGTTTGCCATGATTCTGTGGCTCAGTTCTGGTCTGGGTTGCCTTGGCTGATCTCACTCATGCCTCTGTGGTCAACACGATCTGCAATCGTGTTGCAAGGGCATGGGTATAGAGAAAGGAAGAATTTGTGGCTGTTTAAAAAAACTATAAAAAACTACGCCAATAGCAATATGTACTGGGCTAGCCTGCTACAGAATGAGAAGCATGTGAAGAACTAAAACAACTCAATGGGCAAACTACAACCTACCTAACGTGTGAATGGGGCCATCCTAGATCATCCAGCTGCTCAGTCAGTTTGCAGGCTCCCGGGAAGTAATACGTGGTTGCTGTTTTAAGCCATGAAGTTTTGGAGTGGTTTACTGTGCAACTATGGTAGGTTGAAATGTCACTTTCTGGTGTCTTAAGGTTGTGTTTTTTGGGAAACCGACTCTCAGGAAGATTTTCATGCATGCGATTTATTGAGGAATGCTCTTGGGAGTATCTGTGAGGGCATGAGGGAAACAGGATTGGACAGAGGCTCTAAGAGTGGCCTTAGTCAATCTTATGGGAGCTCTGAATATGGAAGGAAATTTCAGAGGTGTCTTTCATTGAGATAAGGGGTGTGAGTCATTGGACTGGAGTGGCCACTGAGGGAGCAGTGTAACCCGGGGTTGGGAAACTCCCTTTGGCAGAGGGCAATTCCTGGGAAGGCAGGGACTCAGCTGTGGCTATTAGCAGCCAACACTTCCATGAAGTGGGGGAAGGAATGCTTTGGTCCTGGAAGAAGGATCAGGTCCCTGCAACACAGCATCCGCAATGGTAATGTTTCCTACCAAAGATGGAGTTTATTTCTGGACTGGCCTTATGACTTGCTTTGACCAATAGAATGTGTTGGAAGTGACATTGCAGAGCCTAGGCCTCAAGATGCTTTGCAACTCCTGCTTTTGCCCTTTTGGAGCCCTGAGCCCTGATTTTATTTTGTAAAAAAGTCTGGGCTATCCTCCTTTAGGATAAGACCTTGTGGGGCCTGTGACTGGCAGCAACCATCGGAGACACCTGTGAGGCTATCCTCAGCCATCCTACCCCAGTCAAGTTGCCAGAGACTTCATCTATATGAGAGATCCCAGGAAAGACCGGAAGAACAATGGCCATCTGAGTCCAGACCAAACTGATGATCCACAGAAAAAGTTACTAACTTTTGGGGTGATTCGTTATGCAGCAGAAAAATTCATACCTAGAAACAGATTGCTGCCGAAACAAAAGCTCAATGCGTATGCCATTAGCTTTGGGGCTAGGCAGAGGGTGGATCTGGAAAAGTGCAAGGAAACTGTTGGTGAAGACTGGAAAAATGATGAAAATTGTTTTTCGAAGTTGGGAAGATGGCAATATATGTAACACAGTAGCAAAACAGTTGTCAAAAATATTGTATGTAGTAACTTGGAAGATAGAAAATATACCTAACGACATTTTACATTTGGTTAAATAGATTTTCAAATAAAATGCTGGAAGTGTCAAGATGCTTGTGGATGTGTGTAATAAGACATTGCAAAAGAGAGATGAGCTAAAGAAGGACTCTACTTTTCAAGCAGAATTGAGTGGGAATTAGAGAGCCCAGGACCTGCTGGGCTGGAAAATAAAAGTGTTTCTCATCCCCAGACTACAGACAGTAGAAGATTGTCAAAGTAAAAGGAGTCCTGGTGGCAAAGGTCAAATCGAGAATGTATCTATAAGATTCTTGGTTTATACTTCTGAACGATTTAAGGTAATACCTATTAGGCCATGTCAGCTAGACAAAAGAACTTTCAAGAATCTTAAGGCATTATGCTACAGTAGCCTAACATGCTTCTCAAAGTGGAAAGGGGCTACATGGAAAAGAATTGTGGATGTAGCTTTTGTCAAAGGGAGTGGACCATAATCTGATTCAGGAAAAGTGCATAAGTATTTTAAGGGAGTTCTACCAACGAAAGAACAGCACATGTGTTCAAAGAGAATGAAATTGCTTAAATTGCAAAAATATTTCTGGCATCCCAACTTTCTATATGTTGAAGGCAGTTGCCAAGAACTATGAAAGAGCTGAGATTTTATTCCACTTACAAGCTAACATATTGTGGATATTGCCAAAAGACATGGACCTCCAAGGTCAGAGACTAAAATAAAGGACAGGCAGGGTGAGCAGGAGCATATTTGTGTTAGTTCTCTGAGCTTCAGCTGGAGCCATGTGACACGTGCACACGCAATGGCTGCAATATAGGAGAGGAACTCTGAAGTTTGGGAACCTGAATCTTTTATATTAGGCAGTAAGTATCCCTGCCCATTGCCCCAAAGGGACATGTTCTCTCTATCTTCTAAGGCTAAAGACAACTTGCCCTTTGCTCCAGAGGGAGACACTGTCTCTACATTCCAAGACTGTTCACTTGACAAATATCTTTAAACAAAAGATTACTCAGAATAAAAACAGCCAGTGATGCTACTTGTAAGATGTGCAGAAATGCAAAAGACCCATGGAGAATATCTTCCCACAGCAGGCAGCTTCAAACATAGGCCATTCTAATGGAAAAAAAGGAGTATTTATCTCGGATAGCTAATTCTAAAGGCCAAGAGCCCAGAGGGTGAAGTCACAGCCTTGAAGGACAATGGACTAGACAGCCACTTTCAAGGAGAATCAGAGAATAACAGTCTGGTGAGCTATTACCAAGGAGCAGAACTGGGCCCTAATCAAGAAACATTCTCTGCCTCCACAGCCAGAGATGCTGGCAACCTATGCTCCATTGTATTTCACGATTGCTATGGACTGGTGACTGGTAGGTGCTTCCCATTCTTTCCCTTTTGGAGTAGGAGTGCCTACTCCAGTTCTCCTGTCCTTGTTTCACTATTACATGTGGGTTTATGAGGACAGATAGCTCATCGTTTAAGCTCATCAGCCTCTGGGTCAGGAGAAGCTACATGTTGACCTGATTTCAGTCACAAAATCCTGGACTTCAAATTCACTACCATCAATGGATGGCATTTTCAGATGTCCTGGGATGGGAGTGAGAACACTTTGCATGTGGGAAAAATGTGAATGATTTGTGGTCAGGGATGGACTTTGGTTGATTGCAAGAATAGCCATGTGGTCTTCGTTCTTTGCATCCACTCTCTTTGATATGACTTTGTAGATCCTTCCATCAGGGGTAAAGTCTGTTTCTTCACCTTTTGAATCTAGACTGCCCATTCAATTTATTCTGGACAGTGGGACATTAGCGAACATGATGCAGGCAGAGTTGTATTGGGACTTGCTGTACCTGGATCCCTGAAACTGCCATGTAAGCAATTCTGAGCTAGCCTTGGAGGATGAGTGGCACATGGAGAGGAACTTAGATATCTCAGCCAACACCTGCCAACTGCCAGGCATGTGAGTGAGATCATTGTAGATTCACCAGTCACCAGTCATACTGCCAGCTAATCATGGACACATGAACAAACCCAGTGGTGGTCTTCCCAGCTAGCTCGGGCTAGAACTGCCCTGCCTTCCCACAGAATTGTGAGAAACAATATATATTTGTTGTTTTGAGCCACGAAATTTAGAGGTGATTTGGTAGGCAACAAAAGTGAATTGATATACCATCGCACCCCCCAAAACCAGAAAATAGAAGACAGTCCATAAATATTTGTTGAATGAATATTTATGAAGTTATAAGGAATATAAGAATATCATAACTAATTATAAAAGGCCTGCCACCTGATTGAGTTTGCACATCACTGAATTAGTTTATATGCTCTGAAAATTACCAGGTGTTAAGATAGAGCTTTAAAAAAGATATAATCATGGAGGCGATCAGGAAAGTGAAAAGTGGGAAAACCCAAACAGCTGCACGTCTGATCGCTTCTAGACCTTTCCTTTCCTTAGCTAATAACAGTAAAAGTAATAAGATCAGATTAGAAAAATAGGTTATATTCCAACTCAGTTTTTAAAACAAAACAAAAAGTTTAATTTGTTTTTATATTCTCTCTGTGTAACATCAAAAGAGAAAGCCAAGAAAAACAGTAAAGTTTACAGGGCAGCATATAAGCTATTTCATAAGTTTAATAGGATGTGTTATTTAAAAAAGAAGGTCGATTCCTTGTTTAGACATCAGCAGCAACAACAAATCAGAATTGAGCATATAGCTGCAAACAAGAGATATTCTTGAAACTGACATAACTAAATAGACTAAAAGTTACAATGCAGTCTAAAGTGGGCATACTTGCTGGTGTGTATATAATGTGCTTCAGTCCCTGAGTAACCATGCTTAGTCCCAAGAGACGTCAGTGGCAAAAGGAAGGTACATTGTCCACTGGGAATACACCATGTAATTGCTCTCTCCCCCCTATACTATGCTAGAATTTTCTGGAAAACAAACAGTAAAACTAAGGTTTGTTATGCATTTCACTTTTAACACATTTGAAGATAGAAACTCACTGCAAACATCAAAATAAACACACCGTCCACTGGCATCTTTGTTACTCCCACCCTCCGTGAGGACCACATAGAATCCAGTAGACTGCCGCTTTGACCCATGGAGCTCCCTCTGCACTTCCCTAATAATTTACCCCAGAGCTGGTAACCCCAGAATGACCCATCCCTGTTGTTCAAGCTGGTAATGAAAAACAGTCAAACAAACAGCAAATACTAGGCTCCCCATGTAGGTGAGGGCATGTCACAGACTCTGTGACCCTTACTTGACGCTCCTATGTTGACCACCTGTTTCTCGGATCAGAGGCCCTGGCAGAGTGGGAGAAGCCACGATCTGGCACAGTGCTAGGAGTTGCCTCCATGATTTATATTTGATTTCAGTCTATTGTGACAAAGCTTTTGCTATTCTTACCAAGCATGCCGAACAAATATAAAAGTAATTTGCACTTTCCATTTTAGGTGGCTGGTTTCATGTACGACCAAATGTCAAGTGTTGATCTGTTTCTGTTGCAATCTGCTTGTCCCCTGGGATGTTAACACTTCAAGAGCGGGAAGCATGTTGTGTTGTCCTTGACATAAGTCCACTCAGGGGGTGCCCACCTCTGACACGCACATGTTCTGCTTCTGGAGCTGTACAAGTAAACAGACTGTAGAGTCTAACCAAGAAGAGGGTGAGAGGAGGCTTCCAGGAGATGAGTGGTCTCTTACAGGAGACCTGAAGAACTCAAGAGTATTCTCAGATGGAGGGAATGGGAGTCATATTAAGTTCAGAGAATAGAACAGAATGCTTTCGATAGCAGGAAATAAATTAGTGTTACTATAGTAAAGGGGACAAGGGGTGGGCAGGTGGTTCAGTGCTGAGAGATGAGGTTGCACATGCAGGTAGCACCAAGCCAGAGCTTATGGGTAATATTTGAAGATTCTAAGCATAGAAACAGCACCGTTTCAGAAAAATCCCTTTGGGGAGGGATTGGGGAAGGGGACAGTCAGGTGAAACTGGAGCTGGTAATTGACACTCCAGGGAGGAGGGAGGGGGAGAACAGTTAAACCAAAACCAAAACCTCTATCTACGTCCAGGCCTGAACCTGAAGAGAGAGAAGACGTTGGATTCAAGAGCTACAATGGAGGTAGAATGTGCATGACTTGGTGTCTGATGAGAGTGAGGGTAGAAGAGAAGAAAGGATCAGTGATGACTCCTGAGTTTCTAGCTTGTGCAACAGGGCATATGGCTCACTGCAGTTAGAAATATCAAAAGAGCAGGAGGTTCTGGGAGAAAGATGAATTTTCCTCTGGTTGTATCAAGTTTGAGGTGCCTGTGGGATGTCTTGGCAGCAAAGAGTTGTGTAGATGTGTTTGTTGTTCTGGGAAGTGGGGCTTGAGGTAGAGATTTTCGGAATTGAAACAGTAGGAGGTGGTGAGATCAAATGAGGTGAATGTGTAAGAAAAGGATATAGGATTAATTCACTACACACACACACACACAAAAAAAACAAAAACTTTCTGACATCAGTGATGCAAGGCTGAAAAATGCAATGAAAATGGAAATTCGGTTAAAATAGAAACAGGACATTAAATTCTTGGCTACTGATATCATCCAGGACATAAAGATTCATTTAAAGTATTTATAACACTCTAATGAGGACACTAAAGGTAGACTTGAGTGAGTAGGGAGCTATACTACACTATTTATTTGAAAGAGTAAAAATAGTGAAAATGACAGTACTCCCTAGGTTAATATATAGATTTAATGCAATGCCTATTAAAAATCACAGCACGATACTTTATAAACATTTACAAAATAATGGTAAAATTCTTTTTGAAATAATCTGTGGGCAAGAATGCAAGAATGCACATATGATCAATATAGACATATTTATATAACACTTTACGTTCTACAAAATACTTTCACAATGTTCTCATTTAATTATAAAAATGACTCTTGTAATAAGATATGCTTAATTGTTATTCCCATTTTAGGGTGACCAGAGTCCTGGTATATCCGAGGCTGTCTTGTTTTATGCTATTTCCTCAATGTTTCCCTTTTAATATTTCTCCCAGATGTTTTCATTTTTACAGATGATATTATTGTTAATAGTTGTATTAATAGAATCTGGGCTGGATTTGGCACCATCTCCATGAAGTACTTCTTAGTCTCTGTCATGGTCTTGTTTAGTAGCGGGCAAGGTGAATGCGTAGTGAACAGAATTCTCACTTTAACACGTGTTCAGCCTGAGAGATGGTCAGTGATAACCCTATTCTCCCCACCTTTCCTTACCTGGTGAAAAGTAACTCACACATCTTTTGCATGCAGCATGCAGGAAGAGGACATATTCTCCAAAGAAACAACTTTACCCAGACTCTATAGATAGCTACTTTATTCTAGTTCAAGTGATGGTGGGAGAAGTATTTGATGTTGCTGCCGGCTCCTACTGGAGACTTGGTGTACCAGTTAGCTGCTTATTGAACCATATGTATGAAGTCACCAGGCTGCTTGTTGGTGAGGTCAGTGGAGAACTTGAGAAATTATAGGTTATATATAACAAGAGAAATATGTATAAGAGGGGCAGAACAGTTCTTCAACAGAGCTCATACACTATCCTGAATTTTTTTAAACAATAATTTGTCATTTAATATGTAAAATAAATATAATGTTTATTTTTTACATTTTTATTGTGGCAAAATATACATAAAATTTTCCATTTTAATTATTTCTAAGTAGAGAGTTTGTGGCTTTAAGTATAACCACATTACTCTGCAACAATCTCCACCATTGATCTCCGGAACATTTTTATCTTCCCCAAATGAAGTGCTGTGCCCATTAAGCACTAACTCCTCCGGGTCCTGATAACCATCATTCTACATTCTTTCCCTATAAATTTAACTATAGATCCAGGTATCTCATATAAGTAGAATCATACAATATTTGTGCTTTTGTGCCTGGCTTTTCACTTAGCATAATGTCTCCAAGAGGATCATCCATGTTTCAGCATGTGTCATAATTTCTTTCCCTTTAAAACACTAGATAATATTCCATTGTGTGTATACATCCATTTATTTTGTTGCTTGGGATTGTTTGTTAATTTTGTAATAAACTCTTGTTGGCAATTAGGCCAAAAACAAAAGTTCATTTCATGAAATACTGAGTACTAATATTTTTTTCCCTTAAGGAAGGGTGAGGAATGTATAACTTGCATAAATATTTGTTGAAATGTATCATCCACCAAAGGAGACTGTTGTATTATAACTGACCACATGAAAAACAGAAGACATAAATTTAATGAAGAAGCATCAGGATTTACTTCAAAAATTAGTAATTATGTTAAGAAAATTGTTTCTGAAAACAATGATTTAACACATGTGGTGGCAAAAAGTGAATTGCATATCACTGTGGATCATGACTTT
Organism: Ateles fusciceps; assembly: GCA_036589455.1. Classification (NCBI taxonomy): domain Eukaryota; kingdom Metazoa; phylum Chordata; class Mammalia; order Primates; family Atelidae; genus Ateles; species Ateles fusciceps. The sequence goes on from JAZHEH010000065.1 coordinate 42,730,993, forward strand.
TCATTTAGATCAAATTATTGTTCTAAATTAATTTCTTTTATTTTTTATTACATTTTTTAATACACATCTGAATTTTATTTTATTTTTTGGAAATGACATTTCACTTTTGTTGCCCAGGCTGGAGTGCAATGGCTATCTCAACTCACTGCAACCTCTGCCTCCTGGGTTCAAGTGATTCTCCTGCCTCAGCCTCCCAAGTAGCTGGGATTACAGACGTGCACCACCATGCCCAGCAAATTTTTGTATTTTTAGTAGAGACGGGGTTTCACCATGTTGGCCAGGCTGGTCATGAACTTCTGACCTCAGGTGATCCACCTGCCTTGACCTCCCAAAGTGCTGGGATTACAGGTGTGAGCCACCACACCCGGCCTGAAAATTTTTTTTTTAAAAGCTGCATGGCAAATTTATTTCACCTAGAATTGAAAGATAAATAGAATAAATAGAATGATGGCTCTATCACTATATCTCATCCAATATGCTCCTTTAAAATTGTAATGTTGACACTCCCCCTTCATGGATAGAACTTCATGGTTCCTCCCAATGATTCTTTCTCTCACTACTCATTCTTAGACACTCATAATATGAGGAGGTCCAGGGTCAGGACCAGGTCACATGGAGAGGCCATGAATTAGGGGTTCTGGTCTAACAGTCCTGAAGGTCTCAGCCAGCAGCCAGCATCATGTGGGTGAAGGAATATCTCAGTTGATTGCAGTCCCTAGCCTTCAGTCACCCTAGCTGAAACTGAGTGGTGCATAACCAGCTATGCTGCCAAGCCCTGTCCAAATTAAAGATTTGCAAGCAAAGTAAATGTCATCGTCATTGTTTTAAGCCTCTATGTTTTGGAGTAATTTGTTACTGAGTCATGGGAACTAGAACAGTGTTAACTCATTGGCTGCATTGTGGAAAAAGAACTTCACCAACTTAAATGATGCTCATTCTGTATCAGTGTCATCAGATGCTTCAAATGGTAATATGAGGAATTCTAGTACAATATTTAGGTGACTTATAAGCACACTCCAGCTCTGATCTTTGCTCCCATGCAGGTAGATGGAATCTTATTTTGGTACTGGGTAATAATAACTGAATCTTTACCTCGTTTATCCAGGACCTGCACCTATGCTTTGACAGGTTATGTAGGAGTGAGGCCCTGCTTCAATGATCAGCTCCTGCATTTATAATAATATAAGCAGTTACCATTTATTGAATAACTCCTATGTCCCAGGTCCCACATAGTGCATGACATATTTTATATATAATTCTAGTCCTTTCAACAGCCCTGCAACAACAGTCATTATTAGCCCTATTTTACAAGTCGGAAAATAAGGCTCAGAGAGGTCAATAACTTGCTCAAGATCACATAAGCAAGAGGAAGCCATGCTTTCCTAACACCAAGGGCAAGGGCCTTTCCACTGTGTCTCACTGGATTCTGCTTTGATCCCAGGTACTTGACTGGGTGTTTTAATCTGTTTTGTGTTCCTATAATAGAATTTTTGAGACTAGGTAGCTTATAAAGAACAGAGGTTTATTTTGATTATGGTTCTGCAGGCTGGGAAGTTCAAGAAGCATTACACCAGCAACTGCTTAGCTTCTGGTGAGGGCATTCATGCTGCATCGTAACATGGCATAAGATCAAAGAGGAAGTGGGCATATGCAAAGAGGCAAACCAGAGGGGCATTCCAGCTTTATAACAACCAGCTCTTTGGGGTGCTGAATCATTCCCACAAGAACAAATCCAGTCTCACCAGAGCAAAAACTCATAACCACAAGAATTGGTATGCAATACAAAGCCACTCATGAGGGATCTGCTCCTATAACCCAAAAATTCCCATCAGGCTCCACTTCTCAGTACCACCACATTGGGGATTAGATTTCAACATGAGCTTTGGTGGGGGACAAACTCAGACCATATCAGCTGTTAACCTGATCACAGGCATCTTTCATGCTGATTATCTTTCTGCTCATGTTTCTGAATGTTGTCTACCCCCAAGGAACTCTGATGTTGGGCCTACCTATCTGTCATTCATCTTATCATCTTTCTTTCTGGACCTTCTTAATGCCACCTGCTTGTCTGGGTTCTGTAGGTCCTCAGTGATTCAGCTCTGCCTTATTCCCACTTCAGTTAAACTGGATGGTTCATAGACTTGACGCAGCATCAGGACAAGAAGTCATGACTTTGGAGGAGAATGAACCTGGGCTCAATCACTCACCATCTGAAGTCATGCAAACAGAGCAAAAGTTAAATAAGCAACAATAGCAATGATACCACAAACCTTTCCAAAATCTGAAAGTAAACAACACTATATTTATCCTATATGTGGACCAAATACATTTTTCTCTACTAATGAGAAGGGAATATGGAAACAAGATGAATGCATCTGAATATGCAAAGATTAGAACAGGAAGAACAAAAGAATACAAAATGAAAAGCGTTAGAACTGAGTTTTCATTGGAAACAATGGAGGCCAAAAGGCAGTGGAATGACATATTCAAGGTGCTGAAGGAAAAAAAAACCTGTCAACTAGAAGTTCTATATCAAGCACAACTATCTCTCAGAAATCAAGATGACATAACATGTGGGCCCACACAGCACTCCACGACACAGTTGTTCTTACTGTTAGATGTATGGTCACACACAAAGGCAGCCCCTCCTTGCAACTCTCTCAAAGGATACTCTAGGTTGTCCATTTTCCACCTGTTTCATCCATGAACCACTCTTATTTGTATTTTGTTTTCCAGAAACAAAATACATTCTCAGATAAACAAAAAAATGAAATAATATGTTTTCAGAATATATGTCCTACAAAAAATACTGAAGAAAGTCACAAAGTTAGTTAGGCTGAAATGAAATTCCCCCAGATGGTAACAAATGCATAGGAAAAAAATGAAGAACTCCAACAATTTTAAATATATGGGTAAATATGAAACTGTAAATATATTTTTTCCTCTTTTCATCTCTTAATTTAAAAAGTTATTGCTTAAAACAATAACTATGATACCACATTACTGGGTTTGTAATATAAGTGCTACAAATACCATATATATGTGGTAATATAATACATAAGTGGTAAGTTGCTTCATGTCCTCTAGGAGTTCACCTTAACTTCAGGCTTTACACCCTTTCTCTCTGAGAAGAACTTCATAGCCGAAGGGACCCTATAGCTTTCTGTCTGCTTCCTGGGCTCTGAGGTGAAACACAGCAAAGAGAAGCTGACAGAGCAGGGGGCTTGAGAGTCTTAGGTGGAAGGCATAGCTGAGCTGGAAATAATTAATTAGGAAAATTTTACTGCCAAAAGATTAAAAATAACATGATGATAATTCTCCCTATTAGCGAATTTGGTGTTCTACATGGATCCAGAAATAGAGTAAAACTGAAATCAAATAAGGATCTCTGAGTTTCCTCAAGAAAAGTACTGAGAGAAACTTGGTTCAGTGCTTAAGAGCCATGGTTTCTCTTTTCCCCACAGATTTTAAGAATCGCTCCTGCATTTACTCTAGAAAATGGTTCTTAATGTTCTGGGTCAGACCTTTCAAAAAGTATCCATGATACCCAGAGACTTATGGTTCATGCTCTGACCATTACCACAGGACTAGCTTGCTATACGTTCTCACTATAGATGTTTCAGGATGAGATTTATAAAAATCTAGATGTTGATTATGAGAATTGGATAACTGTCAGATGTCATATTTCTTGAATCATAACAGATTATTGAAAATCACAGAGGATTTGAAATGAACAGTAATTGAATGTTACTAAGTGGAAGGCATTTTGATAATCAACGGTGGATGCAAAGATAAAGATGGTGCCTGCCCTTGGTGGTATATTACACTGCTCCTGCTGCTGTCGTGGAATACCTTAGGCCAGAAAATTTGTAAATGACAGAATTAATTTTTACAGTTCTAAAGGTTGGTGTTGGCCGACTTGGCATCTGGTAAAAGCTTACTTCTGCTTCCAAGATGGTGCCTGTTGCTACATCCTCACCTGGCAGAAGGAAGGAATGCTATGTGCTTACATAGAAAAAGGAGTTGAAGGGCCTGGCAGCTCTCTGAAGACTTTTTCATAAGGGCATTAATCCCGTTCTCTGCTGACATGCCCCACCTGACAATAAATGAACACTCCATTTCTTTCTCATGGTTTTTGTCCTTTTCTTATTTTTCTCACCTCCTCTTCTTATAACCATTGGCAGTCAATATGCACCAGGGTAATCGGGAAAAGCTGGTTTAGTCATCTAGACTGGAGAGAGTTGCCCCCCATCCCCCAACGGGGTAATGTGATCTTGGCTGTCCTCATTACCACCTGTCTGAATGGCTTGGATCTTGCCTTGTTCTGCTTCTCCAGTCAGGAAAGAACTGTATTCCTGAGACCAGAGCCAGGCCTGGGTTGGTGGGCCACTTGTGGAGAGCACTTTCACAGGGATGCTTCTCAGGGTGCTCAGAGTGTTTTTATAACAAAGAACCAAGGGATAGTTTCTGGTCTGGTTTTAGTAGCAGAGAACTGTGCTTCTCTTGAGCAATTGGTTTGTTTCTATGTCACAGACAAGGTGGATTTTGTGACTCATCAGGTAGAGTTGTGTGTGTGTGTGTGTGTGTGTGTGATACTGGCCTCTAGAAACATTATAGGCAGATGCATGGTTCTCTCACAGCCAGTTGATACGCTTTGGTTCTGTTTCCCCACTAAAATCTCATCTTGAATTGTAATCCCCACGTGTTGAGTGAGGAAGGTGACTGGATCACGGAGATGGTTTCCCCCATGCTGTTCTCGTGATAGTGGGTGGGTTCTCAGGACAAGGGGACCTTTCTCCTTCACTCCCTCTCTCTCCTGCCACCTGGTGAAGAAGGTGCCTGCTTCCCCTTCTGCCACGATTGTAAGTTTCTTGAGGCCTCCCCGGGCCATGTGGAACTGTGAATCAATTAAACCTCTTTCCTTTACAAATTACCTAGTCTCAGGGATGTTCTTTATAGCAGTGTGAAAATGGATGAATACATCAGTGCATAGGATTTGAAAATATGTGTTTGTATTATTTCTGGTTTCTTCTGACCCAGTCTTTATTGTTTGCCTTATCCTGTCTCACTTAGCTCTTATTTATGTTACCTTGTACTTTCTGTGTCCTTGTAAGGGTGCCTTATGTTCTTCTTGGAACCAGACAGGGTATAAATACATGAATAAATATAGAAAGCACCTGGCTTTCCGAGCCTCCGGCTCCACATCACGCTTCACTGCTTCTCGGCGTTTTGGCTCAATCCAAGCGCAGGGTAATGGCAGGCTCTGTTTCTGTGCCGGGATAGTGCCCCATGACTGCCCCTTAGGACTGCTCTTCATTTTTGGCTTTTTGCTCTGACTCTTCGGTTTGGTTTCCTAACCTTCTCTTGTCCGACCACAATTCCTGGTGTCCTGCATCTCTGTTGCCCACCTCCTCCTCACATTATGTCTGGATTTTGCTTTCTGAGATCCGTAGTCACTGCCCCACTCTGGCTTTCACCAACATCTGTAGGAATCATTTCTAGCCTGCCTTCCATGGCATTTCAGAGCTCTGGGGAGGCAGTGTGGTGTGGTGGTGTTGGTGTCATTTGGATTTGGGTTGGTGCAATCATCCCTCTGTTCATCCAGCCATGCACCCATCCAGTCTTCCATTCACTCACCACTCCATTGGTGTGTGTGTGTGTGTGTGTGTGTGTGTGTATGGGGTGTTGGTCATGCACCAGGTACTGAACTAAGTACTAGGAATATGATAGTGAACCAGAGATACAAATTGAACCCAAGCTCTGACACTTGCTAATTGTGAAAAAGTAGGCAATTATTTAATTTTTTGAGTCTCCAATTCTTAATCTGTAAACTGTGAATAGTAATACCTACTGCCTGAAGTCATTTCAAGAATAAATGCTGTAACATAAGAAAAGCACACAGCCCAGGGTGTGGGCCCAGGCAGCACTCCATGACACAGTATTTCTTACTGTTAGGCATCTGGTCACAGACAAAGGTGGCCCCCCGCCAGCAACTCTCTCACAAGATATTCTAGGTTGTCCACTTTCTACCTGTTTCATCCATTAAACCACTGTCATTTGTATTTTGTTTTCCAGAAGTTTGCTGCAGTTTCTCATTCGCTGAGGCTCTGCATTTCTGTCTCTCCCATTATGGATTTATTTCTCTTTGTATTTGAAAAACAGAAAACGCTGTTGGCAATGAATGGCAGTACTATGGCTTGCAAAACCACTGAACTGCACCAAACCCATAACAGGTAAGATAATCTAAGCTCAAACTCATGTGTTTATAGGTACTGTATTAACAGTAAACCCCTGTGGACTCACCTAAGACCACTGATGTTTCCAGCAACTGCCTAATTTCCAAATTCTGACCAATCCTGCTTCGGCCATGAGTTCCAAGCTCTGCTTTGTAAGTAGCCTCTGTGAAGTGGTTCCCTCCTTTGCTATGTGAGTCTAACAGAAAACCTTCCTGGTGGTCTCTGGGGTTGATGGAGGGGCTTTGGCACATTTATATTTTGGTGGAGAGAGGCTCTCTCAAGAGGGATGGCAGACAAATATATGTGTCTAGTCTGCTATTGTAAACCAGAAGTCTCAACTATATTTTTCTTTCTTTCTTTCTTTTTTTAGACATGGGGTCTCACTCTGTTACCCAGGCTGGAGTACAGTGGTGTGATCTTGGCTCACTGCTGCCTCAACCTCCTGGCTCAAGTGATCCTCCTGTCTCAGCCTCCTCAGTAGCTGGGACTAGAGGGTGTATGACCACACCCACCTGGCTAATTTTTTTGATTTTTTTTTTGTGGAGATAGGGTCTCGCTAAGTTGAGACCAGCACCTGGGCTGGTCTCAAACTCCTGGGCTTAAGTGATCTTCCTAACTTGGCCTCCCAAAGTGCTGGGATTACAAGTGCGAACCACTGTGCCTGGCCTCCACCAACATTTTTTAGCTGACAAGCTAGCACCACAAACAAACAAATAAAAAACCCAGATACGTGTGGAATGATGGTGCCCCATTTGCCTTTGTGCTCTCAGGCAATGTGAGTTGAATGAAGTCTCTGATGGGAGAGGTTCAGGGTTCCAGGGCTTTTGAGAAGCAGCAGGAGGAATGCCTACCAAACCCGGCCCCTTTCCCCACACCCACGTCTCTGCCACTGTCCACACCGTGCCTTGTGCTACATGCTAGCAAAGGGGACAATCATCAGTGGTGGCTGAAGGTTTAGTGAGAACCACCTAGATTCAGGAGTTTTTCAAGAAGTGACTGTGGTTTCAGATTTAATGAGAAGCATGAAGGCAGATGAACCTGGAGGTGGGCTCCCTCCTTCACACAGGTTCCGCTTGTTAAGGTCACAAATAACTTCTGCTGGCTTCAGAGATTATGCTGGTTGTCTGATCTCTCAGCAGGCCCGCGTGGTGGTGTTTCAGTGACTGCGTACATGCTCTGAATGCTCAATGCTAGAAGGGGCATTTGGTGGTGGTTCACTCGTGCAAATTATCCCTGAACAATTAAAAGGATGGATTCCTTTTAATGTGTGGATACTCACGCATTTTCCTTTATGGCAAAGATGATTCTAGGAAGAGGACTTCTGCTGCTTCTATGAGGGTTGTACTGATGAGTGTTGCCTCATTGACAAATGAGAAAAAGTTAGCTTCTTCTGATAATTATTGCTAGGGGCTGTGAATCTATGGTCAAGCTGTCAGGAGGAAATGCGAGTGGTGTGTATCAAGTTGTAATTGTGGCCTTAAGCAGGGCATGTTTTCAGGAGACCGACTCTGGGATGGGCCTGTCAGCTGTTAAAATATTCAGTGCTTCTGTGCTGGTTAGGAAGTAGCCATTGCCCCGAGTCCTGAATGTTCTCTGTCCGTCCTGTCACCTCTCAGACCTCATATCACCCAGCAACAAAGGTCAACCTGGCACACTGGGGGCCAAGACCCTGCCCCAGCACTCAATGCCTTGCCAGGCCCTGTCCTACTTGTTATTGACTATTTGGAATACCGCTCCTGGTATTAAGTATTTTTGATTCCCCAGGAGAAGGGAATGAGGATTATTAACTTAAATTGTGGAGTCTTGGCTATTGGTCAGAGGGACATTCCGTATGCCCTGCATTGGTGGCTAACCTCTGAGGAATGAAACTTTGAAAAGTGAAGATGATCCTGAAGGAAAGAAAATCAATTAGGACTCAGAGCTGCTGACTCAGAGCTTCAGAAGTGATGCTGCAGTGATGGGTGAGGGGTGGGGGTTGTCAGAGAGGTGTCACAGCTGGGATGGTGGACAGAGCCACCTGCAGTGGCCCAGGCAGGAGAGAACTAGAAAGAAAGACAAAATAGCAAGGGTGTTTTCATGGAGTGGCATAATGTGGGCAAAAGGTTGAACGAAGCTCATCAGTCCAGTGAATTATGAGGGTGGCCACACATCATTGCTCCTGTCCCACTCACTCCCCCCACCCAACTCCAGCCACAGTGGCCTCCTTGCCATTCCTCAAACACAGCAAACCCCTTTTGCCCCAGGATCTTCCCTGCTCCCTCTACCCAGACCCTGCCCCCTAGATACCTGCCTGACTCTTTCCCTCCCCTTCTCTAGGTCTTTCTCAAATGCTACTTCTGTGGTGGGTGTGTGTGTGGGGGGGGCACTCCACAGACTGCCTGACACATGCATATGCAACCATCCCCCCTTCCCTGCTTCATTTCTCTTCCTAGCAATTGTCACCACCAAAAATATGCTATTAGTTTGCATTTACTTTATTTATTGCTCTATTCCCCTTACTATAACATAATGGAAGCTCCACGAAAGCAGAAACTTTTTGGTCTGTTTTGTTCACTGCTGCCTCCAGAATACTGAGAAGAGCACATTACTGGGTACTCAGTGAATGTGTGCTGACTGAGTGAATGAAGAAACTAAGGACTTCATGACTACCATGAATCAGGCATTGTGCTATGCTCCATATATTTCTCATGGAAGCCTCAAAGGGCTGCCTCAGATGTGTATCAGGGGCTGCCTCCTCCTTCTACATTTGTAATTTTCATTAACTTAAATAGCCACATGAGCCTAGGATTACTCTACTGGACAGGGCAGTTCTAGCATAAGAGGCATAAACAAGTGGAGCTCAGGTACTCCCACTGGGCAGACAGAAGTGCTTAAAGTCGCCCAGTGGCCTTGGCAGTGTATAAACCCCTGGGATAATTTCTGGGTTCTGGATCAAGCCCATGCTAATGCCCCCTTTTCATTTTGTCTTGGCCTGACCAGGGCCAGGATCAAGATGATGAGTGAGGAATTTGCCTTGGGTGTAAAATTTAAGGGATTATCGAAAAACTCAATAAGATAGTTATGCAATATTTTAAAAATCAAAATTGTTGCAAAAAAATTCATGATGAATAAAATATCAACATTTTAAGTAAAGACGGGGTCAATATTACTGGTTTGTCCTTTTGCCTGAAGCTCCAATATGACCTGCCATGCACTGTAGTGCTTATGCAGTAACACAGCAAACAGCTTCTACCAATGGCTAAAGGAGAAGTGAAGACAGTAGATTTTCAAGTGCGTCATGTGCTTTCAAGGGCAATGTGGACTGTTGGGTGTTTTTAAATGTAGAGTGGAATTACCTGGGATTGTGTCCTGAATCAAATTCATCCCATGTCTTTGATCTGGAGAGCATGCAGGCTGGAGTGCATAGATCTGGGATGGAGATGACAGGAGAGCAGCTCATTGCAATATATATCAGAAGATGCCACAAAAGTGTACCAAAGAAAATAAACAACACATTTGATACAGGCATTTTTTCTTTACTATGTTAAGACTATTAACAAATTTTAAGTGATGCTATTTTCTTATAATAAATTAGAGAAGAAACATATAAAGAAAGCTAATAATCGTGTCACTCCACCGAAAATTCATTCCCCACCAAGACAAAATATGTTCCTAGTTCTTATTATTTATATTAGTCTGTTCTCATATTGCTAATAAAAGACATACCCAAGACTCAGTAATTTATGGAGGAAAGAGGTTTAATTGACTCACAGTTCAGCATGGCTGGGGGGGGGCCTGAGGAAATTTACAATCATGGCAGAAGGGGCAACAAACATGTCCTTCTTCACACAGTGGCAGGAAGGAGAAGTGCCAAACCAAGTGGGAAAAGCCCCTTATAAAATTATCAGATCTTGTGAGAACTCACTATCACAAAAACAGCATGGAGGAAACTGCCCCTGTAATTCAATTACTTCCACCTGATCTCAACTTTAATTTGTGGGGGATTATTACAATTCAAGGTGAGATTTGGGTGGGGACACAGCCAAACCATATCACCATACTTCTTGGTTTTATTTAATGTTTTGACAAAACAGTATCATATTGCACATATTGATACTCTGCAACTTCTTATTCTTAATATATTGTGGACATCTCTCTAGGTCCAAACCTATAGCTCTTCTTTTTAAATTAAATTTTATTTATTTTTGTAAAGATAATACATGCACATGTTAAAACATTTAAAAAGGAATCAATGTTATTTGGTGAAAATTGTGTTCCTTTTATTCCTGTACCAAAGCCACTCATTTCCCCTCCACAGAGCAATCACTGTTATCAGTTCTCTTTCAAAGCCCTGCAGAGCTGTTCTATGCCTGAAAATGTGTTCTATTCTGGGTAGAATTTTTCTCATACTGTCTTCAGTTGCTTTTTTCACTTAATAATAAATCTTGAAAAGTGTTCCTTATCAGTATGTAAAACTGCCTCATTCTTTATTATTATTATTATTTGGTTTCATTCTTCTAAATGGCTGCCTAGCTTTCCATTATATGGGTATACAAAATGTATTTAATGTACTTCCTATGGAAATTCAGTTGATTTTTTCCCTTCTCTGGCATTTACAAACAATGTTGGAATGAAAAACCTTGTAATTATATCACTTTCCATACATGTATATTTATCTGTGGGATACATTTCTAGAAAGGGACTTGCTAGGTCCATTTGTGATCTTAATTTTGACATTTATAGTCCAATCGTTCTCCAGAGAGGTTGTGCCACTTACAGTTCCACCAATAAGACTGGACCCAAATCCCCACACTCTTGCCAACGTGGCGAGTAATTAAACTTTCTGTCCCTTGCCAATATGATAGGTGAAAACTGGTATCTCAGGGTATTTTTAACTTTGCATTTTTCTTATTATGAGGGAGATTGAGTATGTTTTCCAATTTTAAGGGGATTTAAATTTTTCTGTGAACTATGTATTAGTATCCTATACCCATTAGAAAGTTTGGATTATTCATTCTTTTCAGTATTGATTCATGAGACCTCTTTGTATGTTACAGAATTTTTCCTTGTATCTCAAATACAGTCTTTTAAATAGCTACATTATATTATATAGTATCTATGCTTATTATTAGATATTCCTTTTTCCTCCCCCGGGACTTGTTTGCCAGGGCAAATAATGTTGCAAAACTCTCCTGGTATATACATATGAACTTGTACTTTTATTTTTGTAGGGTATATTTCCCAAAGTGGGATTGATTGTTCTAGAAATAAATGTATTTTAATTTTAATAGATATTGTCAGATACTTTTTCAAAATTCTGACATAATCCCATTCCCACCCTTAGTGGAAGGAAGTGCCTGCTCCCCCTGCATCCCAGTCAGCACTAGCTGTTACTGCTCTCTTAAATTTTGAAGCGGTAAATGGTGTCTTCTTGTGGTTTTACTTTGTATTTATCTGACCACCAGGGATGTTGAGCATCTTTTAATATGTTTATCGGCCATTTGCATTTTCTATTCTGTGAGTTGCTTGTTCATATCCCCTGCCTGTTTTTTCCTCCTGGATTTCTGGTTTGTTTTCTATCAGTTTGTAGGGACTTTGTGTGTACAGTCAGTCCTCTGTATCCTCAGGTTCCACATCTGCACATACAACCAGCCATGAATAGAAAATATTCCTAAAATTAAAAAAGAAAAAAATGACAAGAGAATAAAAAAGAAAACTAAATCTAAAACAATACAAGTATTTACATAGCATTTATATTATATTACGTATCAGAAGTTAATTGACAGATGATTTAAAGTACACAGGAGGATGTATGCAGGTTATATGCAAATACTATTCTACTTTACAGAAGGGATTTTAGCAAATCCTTAGGATCCTGGAACTAATCCCCCCACAGATACTGAGGGAGACTATATTAGCAATATTAAAGTTTTATTGTTAATGAGTATTTTTTCCACTCTCTTATTTCTGTATTTTGTTTATAACTTTTACTAAGTGAATTTGAATTTTTATGCTGTTAATATAACTTTTAGTATACGGTTTCTGAGCTTCCTGGCTTTATTAAGGAGGTCTCCTCTACTCTTTCTGTAAAGAGTAAGTATGTCAGGTGTTATGGACCATGTGGTCTCTGTCCCAACTACTCACTTCTACTATTGTAGCTTGAAAGCCACCATAGACCAAAGAAATGACTGTGGCTGTGTTTTAAGAAAATCTTATTTATAAAAGCAAGCGGTAGGCTAGGCATGGTGGCTCACGTCTGTAATTCCAGCACTTTGGGAGGCCAAGGCAGGTGGGTTACTTGAGGTCAGGAGTTGAGACCAGCCTGGCCAACATGGTGAAACCCTGTCTCTACTATTAGCTGGGTGTTGTGGCACATGCCTGTAATCCCAGCTACTCAGGAGGCTGAGGCAGGAGAATCCCTTAAACCTGGGAGGTGGAGGTTGCAGGGAGCTGAGACCATACAACTGCACTCCAGCCTGGGCAAAAAAGCAAAACTTCATATCAAAAAAAAAAAAAAAAAGCAAGTGGTGTCCTGCTGGCTGTAGTTTGTTGACCCTTGTGTTGGAGTGAAAGTCTAATGATGAAATCCTTCGTTCACATCCTCTGAATGTTCTCTACCTCACTTAGATGAATACAAGTTAAAATTATACCCAATTTCATCCTTGCTACCTCTCTGACTTCATCTTCTACAACTCTCCCCTTGGTCAATCTGCTCTAACTGCAATAGCCTCTCTTAGTTCCTTGTATCCACCAGACAAACCCCAAACTAGACTCTCTCTCTTTGCACTTGTTTTTCCCACTGCTTAGGATGCTCCTCCCACAGATATTTGCATAAATCTCTCCCCTCACTTCCTTCCAGATTTGGTTCAAATTTCAGCATATCAGGAGTTCTTCCCCAGTCGCCCCATTTAAAATTTAACCCCTGTCCTGTCACATACTTTCTATTCCTCTTTCCTGATTTTTTGCTTTTAACTCCCCACTAATATTGTATAGTTTACTTATTTATAATATCAATCATTTCCTCTCTTAAAATATGTTTCACAGGGACAAGAATTTTCATCTGTTTTGTATTCTCACCACTAAGAAAGGTGTTTGGCATATAGTCATTTTTGTTGAATAATTGAATATATGCAATAGAGAGGGGGAATTGAAGATATATATATATATGTATGTATGTGTGTACATATATATGTATGTGATATATATATATGTATGTGTGTATATATATGTAGTGAGAGAGAGAGAGAGAGAGAAAGAAGTGGGGGGTGATATCAGGAGGAAAGTCCTTGAGAATGAGAAATAACTAGATTTTAGGGGAGCAGAGATGCTTCTTCATTGAAGTAAGAGAAGAAACGGGTGCCTGAGCAAGATGATCTATACCAGGGCTTCTCAGTCTTGGCACTATTGATATTCCTGGGTTAGATAGTCCTTTATAGCTGGGAGCTGTCTGCTGTAGGATATTTAGCAGCATGCTGGCTAAGAGATACCAGGGGTAGCCACCCTCTCCATCTGTGACAATCAAAAATGTCTCTAGACATTGCCAGATGTTTCCTGGAGAGAACAACTTCCCTCGGTTGAGAATCACTTGTTTATTTAGACTATAAAGGGCCTTTTTAGTGACGGTTCTTACTTCCTTAGTTACGTGTAAGATGCAGTCATCAGGTAAGAGTTTGGGGGAAAGCAGTAAGAGGTTTGAAGAAAGAGAAGGCATGTAGTGGTGATCTCAGAGTGGGAAAAGACAATGGTGAATAAGAAATAGGCTTGCCTCCTTCCTGGCCCTGAGGAATATGAAGTGGGGTAAAAAATAGCCTCTTTGTCAGAGAGCTGCAAGGGAGGCATTCTTGGTGGACAACCATTCAGAGATTAGGTTACTGATCACAGACTAAGAGTTTTACATAGCTCAGAGAAAAAATTTGGGAGGGAGCGGGGGTTGGATGGGCTTAGGTTCGTTAAGTATAGTGTGGAGAATGAGTGATCCCATATAACTGCTAATAGGAAATCTTGGATTTCTGAAGGGGAACCGATACACAGTGGGCAGGGACTAGTTCTGAGAGCCTGATGGAAGGTTGGGGAAGCTATCAGATAGTGTCATAGTCCCGAGTACTTTACCTGAATGTGTAGTAAGCCTCCTGGAGGAGAGGTGGCCAGCCCTTCCATGCTTTCATTACTAATGAGAATGGAATTATAGTTTCTGTTTCCATTTCAAATCAGTTACTGCTAGTCTAAAGAAAATCTTCTCAGTTTTGTATATTTATCTTATCTTTAGCCTCTTTGCCAAACTCTCTTATTAATTCTAATAGTTTTAATGGAGTTTATTAGTTTTTTAGTTAAGCAATTATACCATCTGTAAATAAATTTCACACTTTCAATATGACCAATACCAACTGAGGCCCACTGTGTAAAACCCATTCCTGGGACCCTTTTCAGCCCCCCTAGCTTAGTCGTCCTCTTCATGGTTAAAGCAGTTATTCTGTTCAGCCACTGGATGGCAGTGACTCAGCATATCTGTGATACTTGGTTGATTTGTAGGTTTGTCAGAGATATTAGCTGAGCAAACTTTCTTCCCAATAGAAAAAAAAAACTTTATAGCAAATTAAAAAAAAAAATTAGAACCAGTCAACTATCAGCTAGCTGTAAATATGTATCTACAGATAACCTTCTATTTGTATATATAGGTATCTATAGATTATCTTATATCAAAGCAACCCAAATGGGTGCTTGTTCATTAAAAGGCCTTTCTGTTCTTATGGTTCCTTAGCAGGCCCAATAACTTTAAGGATAATTTACAGTGGAAAAGGTCTTTATATTCAGGAATTCCTTCTTCATAAGCTGGTCTTAATTTTGGGAGATCATCTCCAGCTTTTTCCTTTGAATATTTGAGGTTATCTGCTTTTTAAACTGATAATGATATCAATCTTATGAAATCTGTCTCTGTTTTTCTAATTCTTCTGTTTCATTTGATAGTTTGACCCAAAAAGGAATGGTACATGTCAAGCCAAGCTGTCCCTCCAAGATCTGGTTTTCTAATATTATCTTGAAAAACTTCATATGAAGTCATCCCCCAAATGTTTTACTTCTCTATTTACCAGCCTTGCTTTGAACTCAACGGAATGAATCATTAACCTTAGCCCTACTGGGAAACATCAAACCAGGAGCATCATTGAATTCTTATGATCAAGGATAAATTACCCCAAACAACATAAAAAATCTGTATTATCTGAAAAGAGTAGGAATAAATACAATTTTCTCTATACAAACAACTACATTGTTTGATACAATGAAAGTACAGAATTTGTATTCTAAATTTCTCTTACTCTATAGCAGGAGTCAGCAAACTTTTTCTTTAAGGGAACAGACAATAAATATTTTAAGTTTTGTGCGTCATATGGTCTTTGTAACAACGATTCAACTTTGCTGTATATAGTGCAGCAGAGTGCTATAGTGCAAAAGCAACCCCAGACAAGACATAAATAAATGAGTAGAGCTGTCTTCCAATAAATCTTTTACAAAAACAGACTGTGGGCCAGATTGGGCCTGTGGGTCATAGTTTTCCAATCCTTGCTTTACAGTAAAGTTGTTCAGTGGAACTCTGAGGATGTGTTGGACTTAAGTGGACAGGGTCAGAGAACAGGTACATAGCCAGTGAAATCAGAGAATGGTTCTGGGGGTACATTGGGACGCACAGAGTAGGTGTTTTGTGGAAGACAGTCCATGTTTCAACTTAGAGAAGTGACTATAAAAATAGAACTAAAATCTAAGAACAGGAAGGCAAGAGGTAGGGGCATGCTGCTGGGTCAGATTCCCCTATATGATTTCCTTGTAGCTGTGAGAATCACATTGCTAATTATAGTGTCCTGGGGCTATTTTCAACCCTACTCGTTCCCTGGGAGTCATGGATTATGCATAGTACAAAAAAGTGCATTTTGTCCAGTCATTGTTTCCCGAGGGATGCTCCCCAAAGAAACTGCCACCAGAGAATTTGAGTGTGACACTTTCTTCTCATTAGAGATTCCCAAAGGCCTTGGAATAATCTGCTGTTTACAATCACTGCTAACCTTTTCACTACATTGAGGGATCCTAATGGGTTTCCGCCTTTCTTCTTTGGGTAGAAGGAGAAAGAGAAGGATGTATTAACCTCTGATACAAAGAGATAAAGGGGAGGTCAGAGGCAAGGGGAGCCGCATATGGTTCCATGGGTCTCTGGAGTATCGGGGTAGGGACCTCTGGCTTCCTCACTTTTGCATCTCTAGGCCCTGGGACAATGCTGGCACATAGTGTGTGCTGAATACTGTTTGTAGAATGAATGAATGAGCTAGTTCTCATTGGATAAAGCAAAGAGTTAATTGGAGCATCCTTTTTCTTCTTATGTTCTGCAGTATAGAGTGAGAAAGAAGAAGAACTTAAGATCAATGGTTGTACAGGAATTCATTCTCAAAGAATTGTGGGATCCAGGCCATATCCTTCCTGTAACATACAGACTTTCCTCCCCCACTTAGCCCACTAGGAACCCTCTGTTCTTGGAAACTGCTCAGCACTGATTACTCATCTGGCTCTTTTGTGTACTATGCAAGTGTTCAGCTTAGCTTACTTTTTTTTCTGAAGCCAGGTCCAAGGGGGACAGAGTTGAATAAAACGGTCTACACCCCCAAGGAACTCATGGTATGACACGCCTATATTATGTGTCTATGTCTTTTCTCCCTTGTGAAGATTATAAACTCCTTGATGTCAGGCACACTGGCTTCTCCTTCTTTTGAATCTGTCCAGTTACTACTGTGGGGGTGGAGGATTCAGCTTAATGAGTACTTGCTGAGTCTATAATATATGTATTTATTGGGGCATCTCCTGTGCACAGCTCTGAACCAAACTGAATATTTTAAAACTGCTCACTCAAGCTGGGAGCAAACTGTAGTCAGAGCAGGATTATTCCAAGTGTATGTTCCAAGTGTAAGTTCTACTGTGAGCTTTACCTTCAGGTCATCTTCCAGCTCAAAGTGACTTCAACACTCCTCTCTCATCTCTGTTCCTTCACATGAAAGATGGGGATACATGAACCCTGACACCATGTGGTTTTCACAGTACTCTGAAATCCCTATATGAAAGGGTTTAGGCAAAAATATGAGCACATTCATATGTGAGTGCTATAAGCTTTTATCTCAAAGCCTTCTCAGTTTCGAGTTTCAGATGGGAAATAAAATCACTTCAGGGACAGAGAGAACTGTTAGCTCCCAGCAAAGTTAAGAGTAAGGGAAGGTTTACTTTTGGTGCCTCTTCTTACCAAGCTTTTTTCTATCCAGTCTCCTGATGGAAACTTGTTCTCTGCTAACTGTTGCACTGAAAATTAACAAATTTATTTATTGAAATTTTAGTCAGAGGTTCAATTGGATTTTTTTTGGAGGGGGTGGGCAGAGAGAAGGGAATAGACACACTGATTTTTAAGTTTATATCATAGAATAAAAAGGGAAAATTATCAAGGAAATTTTGAAAATTAACAACTAGATGAACTTGCCTTAATGAAAATTCAATTATATAGAGATTGAAATAAAAAGAGAATAGTACTATTATGTAGTTATAGACAAATAGGTCACTGGAAGAGAACAGATAAACAGATCCAAGTATATTTAAGGAATTTGACATATAATAAAGGAGGCATTTCATTTCAGTGGGAAAATAATGGACTATTTAATAACTGGTGCTAGGAAAACTGGCTATGCATTTGAATCAAATGATTTTATATTTATCCACATATTTACCATTTACGGCACTCTTCATTCCTTTGTGTAGATTCTAATTTCCATCTGGTATCATTTTTCTTCTGCCAGAAGAACTTTCTTTAACATTTATGTTAATGATCTATTGGTGATGAATTCTCTCTGCTTTTGTTTGCCTGAAAAAAACCTTTATTTCATCTTCGGTTTCGAAGTGAAGAATGGTAATTCCTAACAGACAGGAATTAAACTAGGGGAAATTTATTATTGCTCCAGTTTACTGCCTTGAGTTTTCAGGCCACAGCATGGGGAAGGTAACTCAGGCAGAGCCCAGAAGTGTCTAGAGTTGAAGTCGAGGGAGATCACCGTGGCTGGAATGCACAGGACTTGGACAAGGCCCTGGAGGAGGGAGCTGCACAGAGAGAGCTTCAGAGATATGTAGAGGGTCCTCTAGCGTCTTCAACAGAGCACTGATCAGCAAATGCATTTGAGAAAACAACTCGAGGCCTGAAAGAAAGCACCCCAAAGGATTCTTGAGAATAATGGCCATATGCAGTAAACCAGATTGGTTTACTGCATAATTCATGGACATTAGGCAGAGTACTCAGAGGGGTTTTGCCTTGGCTGTGGAAATTTATTAGCCCTAGATTAAACGCTACTCTGAACCCACTTGACAAGTCTTGAGAGCAAGAGCCAAAAGGATCAAACAGTTTCCAAGGAACTTAATTGCATTCCAGAACAAAGCTGCTCAAGAATATTTATAGGAATATATGAATATCCAGTACTCAAAAAGGTTAAATTCATAATCTTTGTACCCAGTTAGATATTAGTAGACTTGCAAAGATGCACAAAAATACAACCCACAATGAGGAGAAAAAGAATCAACTACACAAAACTGAGAACTGACAGATGTTAAAATTAGCACACAAAGACATTAACATAGTTATTATAACTGTAATCCAGATGTTCAAAATATTAAGTATGGTCATGAAAGATATAAAAGAGACCCAAGTTAAACTGCTAGAGACGAGAACTACAATGTCTGGGATGAAAAATACTCTGGATTGAATTACATTAGACATTGCAGAAGAAAAAGTTGGTAAACTTGAAGACATAGAAATAGAGCCTATCCAAAATGAAACACACAGAGGAAAAAAGGATTAAAATAATTGAAAGAGTGTTAGTGAGCTATGGGACAATATCAAACAGCCTAATATATGTATACCTAGAGTCTTGAAGGAGTGGGGGAGAATAAACCAAAAAAAAAAAAAAAAATGGAAGAAATAATGGCTGAAAAGTTTCCAGATTTGATGAAAACTATAAACCCATAGATCCAAGAAGGTCAGCAAACTCTAAGCATAAGAAACATTAGAAAAACTAACCAAGGCACCTAATATTCTAATTGCTCAAAATTGCCAGAAATGAAGACATATCATATACAAAGGAGCAAAAGTTAAGGATAACAGCGATTTTCTCACCAGAAACAAAACAGTTGCACAACATCTTTAAAGGACAGAGAGGAAAAAACCCTGTCAAGCTAGAATTCTATACCCATACAAATAATCAACAAACAAATGAAATACATGCTTAATTTCAAGAATCACTGGGAGAACATTTAAAATAATAATTAAACATTTTCCTCTTCTTTAGTTCCTAAATTTGTAATCAGTTGGGAAGCAAAACAGTAGAGACAGAAATCAATATTGAACTTCTTTTTCTTTTTTAAGACGAAGTCTTCTCAGTTGCCCAGGTTGGAGTACAGTGGCTCAATATCACCACCGCCTCTGGGTTCAAGCAATTCTCCTGCCTCAGTGTTCTGAGTAGCTGGGATTACAGGCACCCGCCATGCCTGGCTAATTTTTGTATTTTTAGTAGAGACAGGGTTCAATATTAAACTTCTGACCTCAAGTGATCTACCCGTCTCGGTGTCCCAAAGTTCTGGGATTACAGGTGTGAGCCATCGTGCCTGGCCCGATATTGAACTTTCTTATTGATAAAGTTCATTAGAGAATTAAAGAAGGGCTTAGATTAGTGACCAAATTAGATTAATTAATAATCCTTACCTCTGAATGAGACAATTTACTTGTGCAGTAACAGATATATCTTGCCTTGGTAACTGCCACAGGGTTGCATAGAACAGGAAGACACACTCTCTGTAGGCAGATAGATCTGAAATGATAATGATAATGCCCAGATGTTCCCGTTGAGCTAAACACTTTTAGTTCCTCTTCCTGAAGGCACCAATCGCTAACTCACATAAAGGTGTTAGTGAGTGGCGTAAGAATCTGGAATTGTTTTTAACTATTCTTCCACTTATGGAAACAGGATGTTGGGGAATAAAGGTTCTTCCAAATAATAATCAGTAAAAAATCATTTAAAAGATTAAAACACATAGTAGATATTAATCAGCAGCCAAGACCTTGGCAGTCTTTCTTTTGGGCTACCTAGCAGACTGTGAGACAAAAGTTTGAGTATAAGTTTTTTTGTTTTTTGGATAGTCTTTCATTTTGGATAGTCTTCACTCCAGCCTGGGTAACAGGCTGGAGTGAAGAGGCACAGTCTTGGCTCACTGCAACCTCCACCCCCCAGGTTCACCTGACCTCAGGTGACCCACCTGCCTTGGCCTCCAAAAGTGCTAGGATTACAGACATGAGCCACCACACCTGGCCTAAGTGGTTTGTATAGAAAGCAATCTCCAGAAATAGTAGTAAGTCAGTGGGAAAGTGAGACACAGAAGGGAATGAAGGCCATATGGGCATTTCATCAAGCAGTTTACCACTTTGGGCAAATGGCATTTAATTTCACTAGAGAAATTTGAGAAACAGTGTAAAACTTAATTATCCTGCCTGAGGGGCAAGGGAGCTGGGGTATTTATCCACTAGTTAGTGGTTGGAGGTTGCTCCTGGGCAGCATTATTTGTTTGGAACTTCGAAGCCTGGCCCTCCTACGGGTAGAGCTGAGTCCAGCTGCCACAGAGAGTTCTTAGGCACAAGTTTGGAGATTTTGGCATTTGGAAACTGGGCCAGCAAGCATGGAAATGGTAGATGCTGAAGGTACATGGTTCGGACCCTGATAGTATTGACTGTATTCAAGAAATGTGACAGTATTTTCTTTTCTTTAAATGAGAGTGAGTCTGACTCCAAGGTCAAACCTAGCTAGGCTGGCAGAAAATTTACCATCATTCATTATTAGGGCTTTTCCTGGCCCTTTTCAGGATGAGAGAAGGTTCCAGGAGAGTCATGTAAAGCGAACTACTTGGGGAGCCCCAGGCATCACCTCACCATTGTTTTCATCAGAATGATTTGTTTCCGTCCAGAAGCTTTGCTGTGATTGGGACTCCAGGGCTAAGGATTTGCCTCCCAGGCACATCTTGCTTTTCCCCTCTACCCAGATTCAATCCAGACCCCTGGGAGGGCAGTTGGTTATAGGTCTTCATTTGTGGGAAACTGAAAGTTTGTAGCCCCTCCTCTCCTGCCGGATGCAGCTCTCCTTCAAAGGAATTCTAACAACTCAGCCTTAACCCTAATTCTAGTTCCCTCATTTAGATTAGGTTTGGGCAAATCAAAGCCAGGAAGACTGGCTGACTTCAGGCTACTTTTGCAGTTCCCTATTCCAATCTCCTTTGAAGCAAGTGCGAACAAAAGAACGTTAGATTAGGCTGGGTGCGGTGGTTCGCACCTGTAATCCCAGCACTTTGGGAGGCTGAGGCAGGCAGATCACGAGGTCAAGAGATCGAGACCATCCTGGCAAAACCCCATCTCTACTAAAAAATACAAAAGTCAGCTGGGTGTGGTGGCGTGGGCCTGTAGTCCTAGCTTCTCTGAGGCTGAGGCAGGAGAATTGCTTGAACCTGGGAGGCGGAGGTCGCAATGAGCTGAGATTGCGCCACTGCACTCCAGCCTGGCGCCTGGCAACAAAACGAGACTGTCTCAAAAAAAAAAAAAAAAAAAAAAAAAAAAGAATGTTAGATTAGATCTGTTAGATCTTCTTAGATTAGAAGCAAGAGAGAAAAACATTAGAAGCACAAAACATTAATAACGTTACTCGCTTCTCCTACAATGTATTAGAAAGGGCCAGAAATTTTCAGTTTTATATGTATATTTATAGCGGTGTTGCTGGCTCTCTGTCACACCACTAGAATGTCAGGCTTCTGCTGAGGAAACCTTTGACCCAATGCATAATTTCATGATAGCTGGTAGCAAGGCAAAGGGAGCTCTCCTGGTGTATGATTAGAATCTTATCAGGAATCAAGATGACTCCATGCTATTAAAAAATCAGGACCTGGATTAATTATTCCAAGGATCATTGAAGAACAAACCACATGAGCTTCTTGGATATAAAATGTCACAGCATCTGTTTGTCTCAATCTATTTCTTCATTTCTTTTTTGGTTATTGTATATACAAAAATTAATATACCATAAAATTGACTTTTGGGTGGGAATAGTTTTATAAGCCTAAACATATATAAATTAATGTAAAAATAATCACAGTTTGGATACAGAACAGTTCTAGCAACCAAAAAAATCCCTTGTACCCTTTTGTAGTCACAATCCCCGCCAACCACCACACCCTGGCAACCACTGATTCTCCATCACTGGAGTTTTGCCTTATCTGGAGTGCTGTATAAATGGAGTCAAATAGTATGTCAACTTTTAAGACTGCTCTCTTTTGTTCAGCATAATGACTTAGAGATTCATCTGTGTGTATCAATAGTTTTGTTTTTTTTTTAATTCAAGCAATTCCTTTGCATGGACGTAACACATTGTGCTATTTTATCGACTCATTGACAGACATTTAAATTGTTCTGAGTTTTTGGTGATTATGAATAAAATTGTGACAAACATTTGTGTGAAAGCACATTTTTATTTGTCTAGGATAGGTATCTAGATGTGGGATTGCTGGGTCACGTGGTAAGTGTATATTTATCTTTATAAATAATTGGCAAACTGTTTCCCAGAGTAGCTGTACCATTTTTATATCCCACCAGCAATGTAGTGCTGGTGGGTTATCAGTACATCCTCATCAGCACTGAATACTGTCCGTTTATTTTATAGTCGTTCTGATAGGTGCATAGTGGTATTTCATGTAGTTTTAATTTGTTCATCTGCCAGTAAGGTGTCTTTTTCCTATGGCTGCCTGCAAGATTTTCCTTGTCTTGGGTTTCCAGAAGTTTTAATAGGATAAACTCAGGGGTGTGTGTGTGTGTGTGTGTGTGTGTGTGTGTGTGTGTATTTGTTCTGTTAGATGTTTTCTGAGATTTAAAAATTTGTAGTTAGTATATGTCATTCATTTTAGAGAATTCTCAGCCATTATATCCTTCAAATATTTCTTCTTCGCTATTTTTTCTATTTTCTGCTTTTGGGATTCCAGTTTTACCTATGTTAGACCGTTTGACATTATCTCATAGCTCTTGGATGCTGTGTTGAAGGCATTCTTTATGTGTGTCACAATACTGTGGTTTTGATTTGATTTGATTTTGGTTCTCCTGTATAGTTTCTGTCTCTCTGCTAAAATGACCTATGTGATCTTGCATGTCAGATTGGAACCTTTAACATATTAGTCATTGTTATTTTAAAATCTCTGTCTGATAATTCCACCATCTGTGTAATATGTAAGTCTATTTCTGTTGATCATTTTGTCTCTTCAGAATGTGTTTTTCCTTATCTTTTGGTATGTAATGTGTATATGCATAAGGTTTTTTTTCTCTCTACATATATTTATGAAAGTCATAAGTGATTTATAGGACAAAAGATACTGACGTAATTATTAATATTTTTTGACTGGAAGTGAGTACTTTTTCTTTCCTTCTAGGCCTTTAGTGTGAGGGTTTGTGTTAATCTAGTCAGGAGTTGGGCTGAATTTGAAGTTTCTTGGGCTCACTGTACCACGGGTTTCAAATTTGTTTCATGGTAACTTGTTTTTAGGATGTGGGCTGCAACTTTTCCAGATGACTTTCCTGTTTCTACTTTCCAGAGACAGGCTGTCACCTGCACTTCCTCCAGCTGTATTCAACTGTTATTTTAACTTAGTGCTTGTTACTGTGATATGGGGGGGAAGGGTGTGTGTTGAGTTGTTCTCTGATGTTCTGATTTAGCTTCAGGTGTGGGTAGGCACTGTGAGCCTGGGGGTTGGGGCTGTGGGCCTCACAAGTGTTCCTGCCCTTCCTCCAGTGGTAGTGCTTGTCCTAAAACATGAGCCTGCCGTTCCCCAGGGGGAGAGCTTTAAAAATTCTGTTCCCTTCTCACTGCTGCAGTAGGTTTCTACGGTGATTTAGATGTTTATTTTCATTGCTCTTCCCCCTGCAGATTAAAGCTTTCATCCAAAGGGGAGATGAAGAAAATGGGCCTGGGTGAAGTTTGAGCAGTGGCCGCTAGTCCCCTCTCTGAACCAGCACCATGGATAGAGGCTTTCTAGTGACAGGGGAGGTCTGTAGAGTGAAACTTGCAAGAGGTATGAACCCCTCTATGTCTGTGGGCCCCAGGGCCTTCACACTGTCTCACTAGACAACACTCAGCCTTTAGGAACTCCTTAAAAATTTAGCGGAATCTTGTCAGCTTATTTGTTATTTGGCTGTGTATCCCCCAGTCAGCAAATGCTTGGTTTCTCCCTGCACGTGCCTGTCTTTTCAGATTTTAGGTTGGGTGTTTGCCCTGCCAACTCAGTTCTCTGATGGGTGGAGGAAAAGTTTCCATTTGTGTTTTATCCTAGCTTTTCTTGTTGTAAGTGTGACCACAATGCTCCCTTCAGCTCTCTGCATTTGTAAGGTGGAATGAGAAGTAACCACTGTTTTTGGAGAGTTGTGCATTTCCAAGCCGTGATTTTAGGACAGGAAGTAAGGAAGAGGAGATTCTGTACCCCCATTTCCTTCCTCTCTTCTCATCCCCCTCAACACAAGGCGTCTTTAGATCAACTCTATTTCCAGTCACTTTAATAATTCCCACTATCCCTTCTCTTTTCCTCATTTCCTTGTTTTAATGTTCATTTACCTACATAGGTTTTGTGGATTGGTGGAATGTGTGTGTGCATGTTCCTGTCAGTCATCTTTGTTCCATCTTGTTTGGGTAGTTATGTGTTGGGTGCTAGGCACAGTGTACCACCTTCTACATGAAGATTCCTGGCATTCATGAAAGGAGTCCTACTCCCTAGTGGCACAAAGGTCCCTGCTGTACAGCTATGAGAGGAAAAGGAGGTGTTGACTGTTTCTCATGCACAGCCAGAGGAGTGCAGATGGAGCATTCACACTTCAGAGTCTTGCAGATGGAAGGCAAGAGGCCTAAGTGGCACCATTCTCTCGCGCTCCTTGTGTGCACGTGTGTTTTCCCATGGTGAGATAGGCAAGTGCATGCACACACGCCCAAACACATGCATCTCTCCACAAACTGCAGTTTCAGAACGAGCTTCCTGCTTCACGTGGACAAAGTAGGGAGCAAAAATAAACTCACTGTGCTCTTTTTTAAAATAGAAAAATATCTTTATTGATTTCTTGTAACTGCCAAAGAAATGTGGGATATTTGCAAAAAAAAAAAAAAATCAAGAAAACCAAAGTGTCGTAAGAGTCTGTTTCCTTTCTCTTCCCCTGTTCCCAATCAGAGCACCACTATCCACATTTGAGTATACATTCTCATTTTTAAAAGTTAGGTTAACGTAATTGGTGAGTAGTTTTGAAGAAATGTATTAGTGGAGGTCACTTTCTTTCCTCTTGGCAGCTCAAGGCTTGCTACTGTGATGGGTGAAGCAAAAGACAGGAAGCCGACAGGAAACCATAACGGCTTTTTTGAAGCGAGAGTGCGTGCAGGAAGGCAAAAGCTAAAGTCGTGAAATGAAATGTGGGGAACTAGGGAGAGGTTTGCCACCCTTGCATTGAGCAATCTGAGGTGCGTGGATGGCATGACGCTGTCAGCAGAGGGCAGGATCTCAAGACCAGCCCTGAGTCTGCAGGGACAGGCATATTCACTGGGGAGCACCCCTTAGTTCCACCAGGTTCTTTCCTCACTGTCCTGTGTTCCCTGGATCTCTGCTAGCCCTGGCTATCACATCACACAAGGACAACCACAGATCTTTCCAGTTGCCTCGTTGCTAAAAGGTCATTTTGCTCCTGTTTTCATGGTAGTGGTTCTGGCTCCCCTGACTGTAGGAGTGCTGACCTTCGCTTTGATCTGTAAACATGGGTGGCTCCTTGGGGAGCCTTTGTGTCAGTAGCAAATGTGTATTTGTGTCATGTCTGTCTGGATAAGGAGGGTGAAGGTAAGACTGTCAAATGTCAGCACTCTAAATGCAGCAGTTCTGTTCTTAACTGAAAAATTACAGCAGGGGGAGTGGGTTCTCAAACGCGTGCACTTACAAAAGCATTCTTTCATAATTTAGAGCCTTACTATGTTTCAGAGATGGTGAGAATTCACACCAATATGAAATTTGAGATTTGACATGAGGAGCGAGGTCTCTTTAAGCCAATCTATGCTCGAGTTCCTGACGTTAACATCCCACAGAGATCAGCTTGACCAGAAGTGCGGATCTTGAACAATGCCAGAGATGAACCAAGGTCCCTGAAACAAGCACAGATACCACTTTACTGGATTATCTCTCATTCATTTATGAGGAGAAAAGTGGCTTTAATGTTGATGCGTTAACACCCTCCCTGCCATTAGTTATCCTTATACTGATTTCCATAGCAGGCCTCTCTACTTTAATTCTTTAATGTGACTAATAATTATAGTGTTGATTCTATGTTCGGCAGCGCCTAGACCTCCAGCCTTCCATCTGGTGAGATTCATTCTGAGCTGGGAGCTCCCGCTGACTTGACTGCAAAAGAAAGAAGCATCACCAATGGAGATTAATCCTCCCATCAGCCTTGAGAGAAAGGGCTGCAGACCTGTGCGGATTTGCTCAGCATGCTACTGACTTTATTAAACAACCTGCCGGACAAAGGGAAACAAGGTCTCTCCCTCTTCCAAAAGAGCACTTTGCCAAAAATGTGTATTAGATGGTCAAAGGCCACAGGGTCAGGTCCAAATGCAGCTTTTTTAGACACAATGAAGCACTCTCCTATGTCACAACTCAATTAAACGTAGTTTTTGTAAACCAGGGAAATTCAGGGGGGAGGTTTGCATAGTTTAGCAATCGTTTTTCTTATTTCCTGTAGCTAATTTAGGAGGAGGTCACTTGTTTACTTAAAGACATTGAATTCTGTTCCAGAGAGGGAGTGAGGACCCAGGAGCAGAGAGGTAAGAATGTGCCACACAGTCTCTGCCCCTGGGAGGGCATGGGGCGGCGAGTTGGGGGTGTGGAGGTGGCAAACACATAAATCCACAGTTCCAGCATGGGTATCGCATGCAGCGGGCTTGGTGTAGATAAGATATGCCTAGTCAGCCTAGGGAGGAATAAACCAGACTTCCCAGAGGAGGTCAAGCCTTGGGGAGTCATTCACTTATTTGTAATTTATGGATCCATTTAGTAAATATTATGGAATGCTAATTTCATTTTATGCTAGGTGTCATGGGCTGAGTGGTGGCCGCCCCACGTCACCAGAATCTCTGTCTGTGTCCTAGTCTTTGGAGCATGTGAATGTTATCTTCTACGGCAATAGACGTGATGAAGGGAAAGCCTTTGAGAGCAGGCCTTCGTTCTGGATTATCTGGATGGGCCCTAAATAGAACCACAGGTATCCTGACAAGAGAGGCAGAGGAAGTTTTGAGATAGACACACATAGGAGAAGGCAATGAGAAGACAGAGGGAGAAACTGGAGTGATGGGACCACAAGCCGAAGAATGCCAAGGAATGCTGGAGGTCACCAGCAACGAGGGGACAGGCATGGGACAGATCTTACCCACCCCACACCCCAGTCTGGGCGAGGGAGTCTTTCCTGCTGACACCTTGTTTCAAAACATCTTGGCCCTCCTTCAGGGAGCTAGGGTCTAGCGCAGGTGGCACCCTGGGGGTGATGAGTGCCCAGGCCGTGTGGAGGCCTTGGGTGACCTTGGTGAGCATAGCTACAAAGAAACATGAGGCAGAAGCCAGAGGGCAGGGAGGGGGCAACAAACTGTGTCTGCAGCAATGAAGGACCATTTTTGGAATGCCTGTCTGTCCCAATACGTTTTACTGAGGCCAATGCAACAAATTCCTTTTAAAAAAATAATGTTGATATTATTTTCTGATTATAAAAGAATATGTATATATACATTGAAGAAAATTGAAAAAATACGGGAAGATAGAACAGAAATAAAAATTGCCCATACTCTCACTATGCAGAGATAATCCTTATGAGCATTTCTGTGTATTTTGGTCAATGTTACTTCTGGATGGTTGTGACTGCCATCTCACATTTATGGGTGGGTGGCCTAGACTTTTGGGGTCTAAGGAACAGAAATTTTCTCAGTCTGGAAAAGGGTTTGGGTTTCAGGATGTATTAGGTAGAAGAGCTGACGTTATGTTTCTGTAACCAAATAACCCTGAGATCTCAAAGGTTCATTTCCTGCACACTTTACATATTTGTTGTGAACTGCAGTGACGGCGATTGCTAGGGGACTCTGCCATGGCTGTCACTCAGCATCTCTGGCAGGTTTGGAATGCCTTTGGCTATTAAAGCAGGGAGAGAGAATGAATGCCACTCATGGGTTTTTCACCTCTCCCCCTGAAGTGACACGCAGCATCTTCCCCTCACAGCCCAGTAGCACAATTGGTCACACAGTCATGCCTAACTGGAAATGGCTGGGAAGTGTAGAGGAGCAATGCTGTGTCTGTTTTTGCACAGGGTACCTTAGATTGCCTGTGTTCTCATTTAAACGTTGGCCCATGACCTGAGGTGGCCAAGTGAAGGTTCTGTGCACCATAGCAGGGGTGATAGTTGGTCAAGCCAGCCAAGCTACCACTTTCTGGATCTGGGGAACGCATGGAGAGTGGCAAATGGGCTGCACAAGAGAAATGAAGTAGACATGGTGACCATGGACCCATGAGAGCGGCCCCGAGGCAGCCATTGCTCCTGATGGCTCTTTGTGTTGACTGATGTCCACTCCACACACACTTTACTCCCTGTGGCAATGTTGGTACTGCCCTCCAAAAGTTGCTATTGCAAGAGACTCCCCTCTTTCCGAGCCACCCTCAGTCCTGGCTCCACTGGCAGCTCTATGCCAACTGCCCTACCTCACCCCATAAGGTTATGGGCCACAGCGCTCTCTCTGTCTGCCACAGAGGGCAACACATAGAGAATGCGTTTGGGCTGCCGCTCCCCACGTCACAGCATGCTCCCTGACCAAAGTCCCAGCATTCCTGGAAAGTGAAAAGAAATGTTTAGGTCTCCAAAATGTGTAAAAAAAAAAAATAGGTGAATTATGTATATGAAATCAAGTACATACATTATAAAACATCTTCCTTCTATCCTGTGAAGGAACAAATCACAAAATTCCTGCCAGGTATTTTTTTTCATGGACATCTGATGTGACCATCAGCACTGACCGATCAACTGAGCCCAGCCTACACAACACCCTTCTTTCTTGTACCCCCACCTCCATTTTTCCTGAAGACCCCTGTGGGTGTAGTAACCACTGTCTCTAGGGGTGGGAAGTATGGGCAGTTGCCCAGTCCAGACCCTCCTTTATGGGCTCCTGTGGAAATAAACTCAGGCTTCTGCTTCTAGTTCCATTCCCCAGCTAACAGGGTGGGCACAGAGCACCACATGCCCGAGATGAGCTCACAGTGCCTCACTCCTTTCCCATGTGCTTAATAAGAGGTTCTGATTATCTGCCTCAATCTACAGATTTCCCAGAGTAGGAGGCTTTTGACGGTCCTCAGGTGGGTCCTCAGCCCCGTGGACTAGTGACTGCTGCCTTCTCCTTTTCAGAGGGAAGCACTTCCAATTACAAACACTCTACCTGTGCTGTTGCCCATTTGTGCTTTCACAGCTGTGTTTGTTTTGTGACGAGGGCAACCATAGGACATGGGAGTTTTCATCATAATATGAGTGTGCTTTCTGAAGTGTGCAAATCTGAAAGTGCCTACATCACAGATAAAGTAACATCGGTGTCCTCCTCATGCAGATCCTCCCTCAGCCCTCAACAAGGGGTGTTTCAATGCTACTTTTCCTGGTCACTCAAACAGGCCAACCCTGTAGGAGCAGACAACCACTTCCCTGAAATTGCCTGTCCCTCTGAAGTGGGAGATTGGCAGGACTTGCTTTCTGATCATAACCCTGATGACCAAAGAAGCATTATGGACCTGTCTGCTCCAGACAGGATAAAGTGAAGAAATCTGCAGAAACTGGCAGATGGTGATGTGGGTGCTCTCTGGCTGCTCTCATTACTCATTAGCATGGGACACTCACAACAGTGCCATCACAGTTTACAAATACCATGGCAACGACCCAGAAATCACCACCCCTTTCAATGACAATAATCTGGAAGTTATTAATCCTTTTCTAGAAGGTTCTAAATAGCCTACTCCTTGATTTTTATTAACCCACCCCTTAATTTACATATAATAGAAAGTGGGTATAAGTGAGTATAAATACAGTTGCCAAGAGCCCATACATTGCCACCTCTGGATGCACTGCCCATGAGTTTGACCTGCTCTGCAAGGAGCGCTGCCATTCAATAAAAGGTTGCTGCCTAATACTTCCAGCTCACCCTTGAATTCTTTTCTGGGCAAAGCCAAGAACCCTCCTGGGCTAAGACCCAATTTGGGTGCTTGTCTGTCCTGTATCACCCCTACAAAGTGTGAATCTAGGTAGAACTCTCTCAGATACCAGTACTGGTATAGCATACATAAGCTATATTTTTTTGATTCAGACTTTAACCTGGTAGGAGGGTCTTGATTTGATAGCAAAGGGTGCTATAGGAAAAAATCTTTTTTGGAGTCAGAGAAATAGGAAGAAGGTCACTAGTAAAAGTGAATGTTAATTCTTACCTTCTATTGGGGTTTCATTTATTTCTTGTTCTGGTGCATGCAGGTGAGTTGTTTTAGTACAATCAATATTAAATTAAAAATAAAAAGTCATACAAATAAGATACGAAGGAACCTATAATCCTTTTACTAACCTTTGTTCTATATAATATCTGAGTTACTTCTGCATAAAAACTTTTTTATCTGAAATGGTAAGAAATCCAATCTTGCTGAAATGGATTCTAACTTTAAGGAAACATCATTGGTATTTCCACCCTGTGGCAAAGGAAGCCCTAGTGAGTTCTAGACCCTGGAGTTTTAAGAACCAGGAGAAGATATCCTTGAATGCTCATATACCCGGGAGGGGAGCCTGGGCAATGAAGTGAGGCGAACTCAAATGTTTTCCAGAAGGGGATTAAATGGCTTTCAGAGCTCAGTGAAATTGCCACCTGCCCTTGTCCCCCCTGCAAGGGAATACAGAAAAGATTTGGGATTAAGCTTTAGCATTGTCTCCAGGAGAGCTGTCTTTGCAAAAGGGACTTTTATGCCAATTTTATTCAGAGCTCCATTTTGATCAGGCTGGGCTTACGTACTCGCCTTGAGAGCAGGTATGTGATCACACTGGAGGTTTTGTGTTCTTCCCAGCAACCATGCAGGGTGTTGTACATGAAAGGAACTTCCGGAAGTCTCAAATTTCTAAAAACTCCAGTTAAAAACTAGAGGATACCTACTCATCGTATGATTAATTGGGCCCCTACTCTTTGTACTTTGGTAATGTGTTGCTCACGCATTGGGCATTGTCATTAGTGTTTCACGGGTGGGGAGACTGAAGATGAGCGAGGTTAAGTAATTTCCTAAGGTCATGCAGTTTGTAAGGGGTGGAGCCACTATGGAAACCCAAATATATTAGGTTCCTAACCCACACTCTGTGTCTGTCAGGCAAAAGCAAGCTTTGCTTTAAGTTTCTTCAAAGCTAAGATCAGAATGGGTACAGAGATCTAGAGGGAAGAAGTTAGGCTAACAATACAATGAAAGATAATTGCAGGATATCTTCAGAGAGAGGGCAAATGTGGGGAAAACTGCAAAGGTTTGGGTTGTAAGGTTTTGTACATTTGACAAAAATACCATTGAAAAGTGAATAATATAGTCTCCTGGGGTGTTTGCTGCCATTTTGATGAAATTATTTGTCCATGTAACTAAACTTTCTATTTCTCTTCCCTCTGTGATCACAGAGCTTCATGTTGACACCATATTTGATGGCACCTGATACTGATGTTTTTGGTGTAACTTTACAGGGGTTCAAAGTGGAAAGGGCTTTCTGGCAAGTACACATTTTTTTTTCAAGTTTCCAGTGCCAATTAATTGTGCCAACATGGGAGCATGACAATTGGAGAAGGTGAGGTTGAGTTAAGTACTCTTCTCCACTTAATAGTCACATTTTCTGGTTTCTTCTGAAAAGTGTATCTGACTGATGGGTTTTTATTTATGGCATCCTGACAGAATTTTAGCTTTTCTGGGACTCCCATAAGTTCACATCGTGGGAGAAGGTGATCGTGGTAAATCGATAGCTTGTTAAATTGGATAATACTGCTCCCACATTCTGCAGCAAATTGTGGCTTCCCTAATTCCATATCAGAGTTACCTGGAAGCTGGCAGGGACAGAGCCATGACTGTGCCTTGGGATGTGTGATATAATCCCAGATTTTGTCTGCTTTGAGAGGCAGTCAGAGTGGTGAGGGAGGGCCTGCATTCCTGTAAAAATAAACTCTGGAGTAGGCCAACCTGGAGAAACTAACCAGCATGATTTCCACAGTTGCCAGAACAATCCATTCCACATCTACTACTAATATTAACACCTATAAATATACACAGTCATAAAACCAC
This sequence comes from Ateles fusciceps, assembly GCA_036589455.1. Taxonomy (NCBI): domain Eukaryota; kingdom Metazoa; phylum Chordata; class Mammalia; order Primates; family Atelidae; genus Ateles; species Ateles fusciceps. The sequence goes on from JAZHEH010000065.1 coordinate 42,763,668, forward strand.
TAGGCATTTGAGGAGAATCAGGAATTAGTACAGAAGATCTAGCTGGAGCATCAGTCATTGCCTCAGGAAAAGAGAATCAGTGGTGGACAGTAAGAAAATAAAAAGAAATCCAGGTAACATCATCACTGAGTATGAAGAACATATGACCTTCATTAAAGAAAGAGCAGGTTACCATGAAGAGAAAAAATAAGAGCAAGAAGGATTCTTAAACATTACAAACATCCCATAAATTAATAATACAAAAAATACACACTCACTAAAATAATTTTTTTGTGTGCCTTTACCTACACGGTCATATTTTCTATAATGGAAAATGCATTTTTTTAGTTTGGACATTCCAATAAAGGTTATTAAAAGATTTAAGGCCTTGGGTTTCATTTCTTTCTCAATTTTTTAAAAAATTTATCTTTATTTTATATGTGGTTTTCCTATTTCTGTAATTTAGCTTTCGATTAAAAGAGCTCGTCAAATGGCAAAAGTTATTTTAATTATCAATTACATTTTAAAAATACTGTAAAACTGTAAGATTTAGATACTGTAAAACCGTTACACCAAAATTGACCTTATGCATCAAAATACTAAAAATGAAAACAATGTATCAAGGCAACTTTTTCTGACTCCAAATTCTTATGCCCTTTTATGTTTCTTTAGCTGAGTTGTCAGGAAGCCACAGTGTTCTAGAACCAGACCCTGCAAATAGTAAAAAATAGTAAGAAATCTTCAGGGCCAGGAAATACAGGTGTTCCATAATTCAATATATAGAATGAAACAACACTCTTGATGTATTTGCTATTTTTAAGGCAAAGAAAATTTGATTTTGACCAAGTAACCACTACCAAAAGAATTATGGTGTAAGTAGCTGGTACACTTTTCACTTTTGGGAATAAGATAAGCTAAAAAATAAGAGACTAGAGCTACCATCTTATACGATTTCCCTTAGAATCTAAAAACAACCATTCCTAATATTTTTTTTTCCTTAGCCAGCTAAGCAAGTAGAATGGAATCCAAGATGAAAAACTGCAGGATAACAGGAAAGACAGTGAAATGAATAGTCCGTTGGGAATTGCAGATAACGCAGGAATGACAGGCAGGGATGAGGGGGTAGTCTGGAAGTTGAACATGAACCCATAAAGCAGTCCTGTTACTATGACAGGGAATCAGTGGGAGGACAAATGAAAGTCCAGCAAGTGGAAAGCAAGGGTGCTGTGTTCACTCCGTGTGCCATCCTTTAAAGCACCGTTTTTATTTATTTCGTGAAATACCAAGACCTTCTAGGGGGTGGGCAGGAGGGCTCTGAAAAGACTAACATAAACATATTTTAGAAAATAAGCATGTTGCAAATAGATGAAATTATTTACTGCCTCAAACTTAATTAGAATAAGGTAAGCGTGTAAAGAAACAGAAACAAACAAAAGTCCCCCAAGAAACATTGAAAGAATTGTATTAATTCGATAGGAAAAAAAAAGGAAGGCGAATTTACTAAACACAGGCAAACATATGGGAGTACCTAGAGCGTGTTGCAGTGGCCAGTTCTCTCCACCTGAGAGCTACAGGGAAGAAACTGAATTGTAGCAGAGCAGATGTGGACATGAAAAATTACTTTCCTCTGTGATATTATGGTATTAGATACTGACGTGGGTTAGACAGGGGGGATTGCAGAATTTTGTAAACAGTCAGGGGAGGGGGAGAGAAGAAGGGAGGGAAAGAAAGAGAGAGAGAGGGGGAGAGAGTTATTAATGTCTGTATTTGTCTGGGATAATTTCTTTTAAAAAACCAATTCCTCAACAAAGGACTCACTGAGGCTTTTTAGTAAAGAATCCACACACCAACGACTAGCCTGTTAGGAAGCCAGCTCTTTGAGGATGGTTTAGAGGAGGATGAAGGTGAGCTCTTCACGCGTGGTCTTGTGTGTGCGCATCTGAATGTCCAATTCCTGCAACAGCTGAGAGGAGCAGAGGGAGAGGAGTGAGGTGTAAAGAAAGGAACGGCTGTGATGAAGATAAAGAGCAGTGGGGGAGCAGGCGCCTCACATGGCGAAAGCAGTAGCAAGAGAGAGAATGGAGGAGGAGGTACCACACGCTTTTAAATGACCAGATCTTTCAAGAAGTCACTCACTATTTTGAGGACAGCACAAAGGGAATGGTTCTAATTCACTCATGAGAAATTCACCCCCATGATACAATCACCTTCCTCCAGGTCCCACCTCCAGCACTGGGAATTACAGTTTGATGTGACATTTAGAGGTGACACAGATCCAAACTACATTATTCTGCCCCTACCCCGTCAAGTCTCATGTCCTTCTCACATTGCAAAATACAATCATGCCTTCCCAATAGTCTCCCCAAAGACTTAACTCATTCCAGAGTTAACTCAAAAGTCCAAACTCCAAAGTATCATCTGAGACAAGGCAAGTCCCTTCAATTTATGAGCCTGTAAAATAGAAAACAGGTTATTTATTTCCAAGATAAAACAGGGGAATAGGCACTGAGTAAACATTCACATTCCAAAAGGGAGAAACTGACCATAAGAAAGAGGGGGAGAGGCCCCATGAAAGTCTGAAACCCAAACTTTGAAACCCAGGGCAGGTATTAATTGGTACAGTTCCAAAGTAATATCCATTGGCCGCATGTCCCACATCCAGAATACACCAACACAAGGGATGGGCTCTCAAGGCCTTGGGCAGCTATGCCCCGTGACTTTGCAGGGTTCAGCCCCCATGGCTGCTCTCACAAGTTGTTGAGTGACTGTAGCTTTTCCAGGCGCAGGGTGCAAGCTGCCAGTGGATCTACCATTCTGGATCTGGAGGACAGTGGCCCCTTTCTCACAGCTCCACTAGGCAATGCCCTAGTAAGGACTCTGTGTGGGGGATGTCAACCTCACATTTCCCCTCTGCACTGCCCTAGATGAAACTTTGTGAGGGCTCTGACCTCTGCAGCAAGCTGCTGGGCACCCAGGCTTTCTCTTATACCCTCTGAAATTTAGGCAGAAGGTGCCAAGCCTCCTTCACTCTTGCATTTTGTGTGCCTGCAGGATTAACACCACATAGAAGGCACCAAATCTTATGGCTTGTACCCTCTGGAACTGGAGCAGCAGCCTGAGCTGTACCTGAACCCCCTTGAGCCAAGGATGGGGCTGGAGCAGCCTGGATGTGGCAACCGTGTCCAAAGGCTGCACAGGGCAGTTGGGCCCTGGGCCTTGCCCACAAAACCATTCTTCTCTTCTAGACCTATAGGTCTGGATTGGAAGAGGCTGCCTTGAAGGTCTCAGAAATGCCTTTGACATCTTTTTCCCATTGTCTTGGCAATCATCACTTGCTTTTAATTTTTTAAAATTATTTTTATGTTTTTCGTTTCCACAGGAGAAGTTCCAAGGCTCCTTTTTAGTTAGCAGATTTCTCTAGCAAGTGGTTGCTCCACAACCTGCTTGAATTCCTCTCCCAAAAAGCTTTTTCTTTCTCTGCTTCATGGTCAGGCTGCAAATCTACTTTTATGCTCTGCTTCCTGTTTAAATATAAATTCCAACTTTAAGTCATTTTTTTTCTCCTGCATTTGACTTTAGGTTGTTAGAAGTAACCAGCCCACATCTTGAACACTTTGCTACTTAGAAATTTCTTCTGCCAGATACTCTAAGTCATTACTCTAAAGTTCAAAGTTCAAAGAGAAACGCAAATCAAAACCACACTGAGATACCATCTCATGTCAGTTAGAATGGCGATCATTAAGAAATCTGGAGACAACAGATGCTGGAGAAGATGTGGAGAAATAGGAACACTTTTACACTGTTAGTGGGGATGTAGATTAATTCAACCATTGTGAAAGACAGTGTGGTGATTCCTCAAGGACCTAGAAATAGAAATTCCATTTGACCCAGCAATCCCATTACTAGGTATATATCCAGAGGATTATAAATCATCCTATTATAAAGACACAATGAACTTATGTTCACTGTGGCACTGTTTAAAATAGCAAAGATCTGGAACCAACCCAAATGCCCATTGATGATAGACTGGACAGGGAAAATGTGGCACATACACACCATGGAATACTATGCAGCCATAATAAATGATGAGTTAGTGTTCTTTGTAGGGACATGGATGAATCCGGAAACCATCATTCTCAGCAAACTGACACAAGAACAGAAAATCAAACACCACATGTTCTCACTCATAGGCAGGTGTTGAACAGTGAGAACACATGGACACAGGGAGGGGGAGCATCACACACTGAGGTCTGTTGTGGGGGAGTAGGGAAGGGACAGCAGTGGGTAAGGAGGTTGGAGAGGGATAACATGGGGAGAAATTCCAGATATAGGTGACAGGGGGATGGAGGCAGCAAACCACCTTGCCATGTAATGTATGTACCTATGCAACAATCCTGCATGATCTGCACATGTACCCCAGGACCTAAAGTATAATATAAAAAAATATATATATATATGTTTGCACAAGAAATTCCAAGGGATTAGGAGCTCTGTGCCAGGAACTGGTGAGGAAGACCAAAATATATATTTTTTATTATAAATTGTAATATCACAGTAGGCATAACCCCAGTCTGCCTCTGCCTCCATGTGTCCTTTCCTCTTTTTATAAGGGCACCTGGGCGCCAGTCATTAGATTTAGGGTCCACTCTAAATCCACAGTGCTTCCGTCACAAGACCCTTAACTAATTACATCTGTAAGGATCCTATTTCCAAATAAGATCACATTCTGAGGTTCTGAGTAGACGTGGGTTTTTGGAGGACACAATTTGACCCATTCAGGGACATTTGTGCCATGCAGAGGCTCCTCATGGGACTGCTGAATTGTGACCACTGTCAACCTTTAAAGAAGACAACGTTTTCCCCTTGTGTCTTGGCATCAAGAAAGATAGAACTGCTGATGTACCTTCAGAACAGGAAAAAAACAATTAAATAAAAATAAAAGAAGGCCAAAAAGTCCAGAGACCATGGATAGTTAATATGGAAGGAATAAGCTAAGCAGCCCTCACTCCCTGGCCCACCGTGTCTCATACAGGCCTCATCTCCCAGCCGTGCTGCCCTCTCACCAACAGGGTCTGGAACTAAAACTTTACTGGCAAAAAATTAATTTCAAAGGAAATCAAATATAAATTCCATCTTTCTGAGAAAGACTCACATAATATTTTTAGTGAAGTCTTCTGCCTCCTCTGGACTTCTGTAGTATTTCGTATCTCATTTTATTTTACTTTTTAAGTTAACAACAATTTATTGAATACATGCCACATACAAAACATTAAACTAAATAGGACTAGAGGGAGATAGACTAGAAAGGAGAGACTTGGAGGTGGGGGAGATATAAATTTGACAAAAACACTGCCCTCAATGAAGTTTTCCATCTGGTGCGGGGAAATGGGCATAGAAAATTATAAAAGAAGAGGCCAGTCACAGTGGCTCATGCCTGTAATCCCAACACTATGGGAGGCCGAGGCGGGAGGATCACATGGGTCATGAGTTCAACACCAGCCTGGCCAACATGGTGAAACCCTGTCTCGACTAAAAATACCAGAAAATAGCTGGGCGTAGTGGCATGTGCCTGTAATCCCAGCTACTTGGGAGGCTGAGGCAGGAGAATCGCTTGAACTGATGAGCCAGAGGTTGCAGTGAGCCGAGTTCATGACACGGCACTCCAGCCTGGGCGATAGAGCCAGACTTCATCTCAAAAAAAAAAATTGTACAAGAAGAAAATGAAAAGAGAGGGCACTGGGAGTGTTTGATATGGAAGCAGCCACCTTCTGGCTCCTTATTGGAACTTGGCATTACACACGTGCTTTTTCCAAAAACATCTCTCAGAAGCAGCCACTTGGGGGAGCACATCTGGGCCGGAGGGCAGGGGAATTGTCTTGCAGTCTCTCTGCATTTCCGCTTTTTACTGTAATCCTTTGAGTACCAGTCTTAGCTTTTCCCTTATTAATATTTCTTAACAGAAATCATATTGGAATCACTGTGTATGTAGGCTTCTCATGGACACACTGAGCTGTGAAGCACCTTGAGGCAATTCTGATTGCCTCCCCCAGCCTCTTCACTGAGGACAAATGTGAATAGATGGGGACGAGGACTTTCTTAGCTGTTGTCTTTGCTGCCTCTGAGTGTATAACCCAAGGCCTTGCCATAGAAGACAATCCATAATATTTGCTGCATGAATGGGCCAGTGGATAAGAGTATCATGATTCTAACTACAAGGAAATGTCCTGATGAATCTCCCTTAGTTATTGGGGTTGGCAGACTCTACGAGGCCCCACGGGTCCCTGCCTCCCACCCTACTACACGCCCTTGTGTCGCCCCTTCTCCTTGAATGTGAACCAAACTTATTGACTTGCTCTAATCAATAGAATTTGACAGAAACAATGAAATGTCCTTCGTAGATTTGGTTACAAAAAGATGTGACTTCCATTTTGGCACCTTTTCTCTTTCCCTCTCTCTCTCAGAGCCGTCGCTCTGGGGAAAGCCAGCTGCCATGTTCTGAGTAGCACTATGGGGAGGCCCACATGGAAGGAATGCATGTCTCTGGCCAGCAGCCAGCAAGGACCTGAGACCTTCCGTTCAACAATCCTTGGGGAACTAAATCCTGCCAGCAGCCACATGAGTGAACTTAGGAGGGAATCTCCGTCCCCACCCTTGTTAAACCCTGAGATGACTGCAGCCTTGGCCAAGAGCCTGATCAGAGCCTTGGGAGACACCCGAGTCAGAGGCTGCCAGCAAAGAGGAGCCTGGATTCCTGATTCACAGAAGTGAGATTGTCTAAGCTGCTAATTTTGGGGTAATTTGGTAAGCAGTAATAGATAACTAACACAGTTGCTGCCTATTCCTATGCCCAGTTCAATGTCTTACATGAGAAACAGAATTTCTGACTAGAGAAACTTAGAGTCAATCCATTCAACCACTTCTTGGTATAGATGAGAAGATTCAGGCTTAGAGAAGCATGACCTGCCCAAGGGTGCACAGTGAGGATGTGTAACAGAGTCAGGGCGCCTGGCCTTCGATCCTAAGGACATCAGGGCTCTTTTTACTCCTTGGTGTCTGCCTTGGCTGAAAAACTGGTCTTTGTACCAGGGGCGTAATGTCAGAACTGACACTGTAGTGATTCCAGTTATCTATCAATAACAGCTTAATTGCCTGTAAGTTGGGAACAATGTATCAAACATGGAAAGATGGAAAGATATTTTATATATTAAATGTAATACTATAAAATGTATTATAATTATATATCATATATCATGTAATTATGTGTATTATAGGAATTATAATAAATTATACTTTTATTATTTCTTACATTTAAAATCTTGCGCTTATGGAATCTTTGAAGCAATCTCATAATATGAATAATGACCTCTATTTTATAGACATGTCAAATCATTGTCCTCAGTTCACAGCTGGGACCTGAGCCCGGGGTGCCAGGGTAGCTGCCCACTTGGCACTCCCCGTCAGGACCCTCCAAGTGATGATCTGGTGCCACCCTAGCCTGATGCCACTGTCATTCCTGCTGTTCTTTTTGGCTAGCCTACTATTCCACCTCCATCCTGGTATAATTGCCATCATTTCTATAAGATTGTGCTGTGTAAAATAAACAGTATTTTAAAGATATTTTTGTGTCCCAGATCTTAGTGACAAATAACAACAATCAGTAATAATAGTGAAGGAAGCAAAAAAAAAAAAAAAAAAAAAAAAAGAAAAGAAAAAAAGAAAAAGGCAAACATTTTTGCAGACTAGCATTCCCACTGTGGCTTCCATCTAGACTTTTATAAGGCAAAGAGTCATCCGCCTTCTCAAAATCAGCAGGAAGCCTCCGTGGCTCCTGTACGTTTTGCTGAAACCCTTTTAACGGGTGGAAGCACCACACAGAGGCTTTAAAATGTACTGTTTGAGACATATTCTACATAGTCTGCTTTACACAACTCAGCTCAAGGACGTGACAACAGACTTTGGCACAGGGGTTATAATATGGACCCCAGGAAACCTTCTCATGTCAACAGACTTCACAATACTACCAAACTCCTCAAGCCTCAGGTCAAGGGCTGCACTGTGGAGATGGCTGCACAGGAGAAATGCTCAGGCCACGTGGCAGAGCTGGCAGAGACCTCTCACCTTACTATAGGCTGGAAAGGCAAACAGATGATTCTGTAATCATCTGAAGGACATTTTCATAAAGCAGCCTGAGATTTACATCGGCAACAGGGACCTGTAAATATAGTGTGATTCTTCCATCTTCCTCCGTCTTCACCTCCTGCCTCTGCAGCACACTCATGCACACATTTACTCATCTGCACACTTGTGCATGTGCACACACACATGCATTTACACATCTGCATCCCATATGACTCCCACTCTCTGCTCATTTCAGACTTATTTGTTAAAAGCCCCTTCACCTGGTTATTTCACTTGCATTTTTCACTAGCTCTTGGTGTACTCATACTCTGAATTTATTAATTGCTTCTTTTTTTCTTTTTATAGAATTTTCTTGGAAATGTTTCTGAAAATCTATCAGTTCCATTTTTTCCCCTAGAGACTCCCCAGAACCATCTGTGCTCCTCCCCACCACCTCCCCACCAACCCCACCAGCTGTCACAAGGGAACCTTTCTTCAACATCACCCTGGGAATTTCATTCCCGACTTTCCAATTGAATTCCCACATTTTCTAGATTCCATGTCTTCCCTATCTTGATCATTTTCCTTGTTTCTGTGGATAATACCCTTCAGTTGTTTCTTAAGAAAGGGCAGATGGGAGGACAATTTTTGAGAAATTTCCTCTCTGAAAAGATGAGAGGACAACTTTTGAGAAATTTCCTCTCTGAAAATGAAAATTCCTTTTACTTTCATGCTTGATTGATAGTTTGGCTGGGTATACTTCAGGTTTATAAATAATTTGCCTTCTGGATCTTGAGAATATTGCTCTACTGTTCTCTGGTATCAAGTGTGGCTATTGAAACATCCATTGCCATTCTGATCCATGTTCCTTTGTGTATGGCTTTATTTTTCTCTCTGAAAGCCCTTTAAAAAGTATGATTAGTCTTCTCTTTATCTCTGGTATTCTGGAATTTATAATAAAATGTCTGACGATAAGTCTGTTTGCAATTTATTGAGCCACCCTTTCTACCTAGATACTCATGCAGTTTTCTTTTTTTTAAAAAAAATTTCAACTTTTATTTTAGATTCTGGGGATACAGGTGCAGATTTGTTACATGGGTATACTACATGAGGCTGAGGTTTGGGGTATGATTCATCTCACCATCCAGGTAGTGAGCACAGTACCTATCCAATAGTTAGTTTTTCAACCCTTTCTCTCCTCCCTCCCTCCGCTCCTGGTAATCCCCAGTGTCTATTGTCATCTTCATGTCCGTTAGAACCTAGTGTTTAGCTCCTACTTATAAGCGAGAACATGTGGTATTTGGTTTTCTGTCGCTGCATTAATTCACTTAGGATACTGGCCTCCAGTTACATCCACGTTGCTGTAAAGGACAAGATTTTACTCCTTTTTAATGGCTGTGTAGTATTCCATGGCGTATGTGTATCACATTTCCTTCATCCAACCCATTGTTGATGGGCACCTAGATTGATTCTATGTCTTTGCTATTGGGAATAGTACTGTGATGAACATGGGAGTGCATGTGTCTTTTTGGTAGAATGATTTATTTTCTTTTGGCTATCTACCTGGTAGTGGGAGATAATCACACAATTTTCTTAGGGTATTTCTTTGGCAATTTTCTCATTCCTATTTTATCTCTTTTCTGTTCCTGGAACTCGGATATATTTTCTTGGATGAAACTTTAATATCTTTTTTCTTCTTCTTTTCTACCTCTTTGCCTTTCTGCTTTATTTTCTGGAACAGTTTCTTGATGCTATCTGAGTTTTAGTTTTCAGCAGTACTTTCTGATTCTTGATTCTTCTTTGAAGGCTTTCTGTTCTTAGTTTATGAATGTAACACATTATCTTCTCTATCTAAAGGTATTTACTTTGGGAAGGATTTTCTTCTGTTTTCTGTACTTACTCTCCTCCCTCTGTGTCCTTTTTTTCTTTGTTTTATCTTTTCCCATTTATGTTGGAGGCTTTCTTAAAATGACAATAAAGCTTAGCTCTCTATTTCTAATAAAATCAAGAAGAAATGGAGACCTTCTGGGAATCTTTGTATGTGCAGGTGAGAATCATTAAGCTGGAAAACTTTTTTGCAGGGTGACCAGGCAGTGAAATGGCCATTTGATTTTGAAATGAACCTAAAAGTCACTCTCTAGAATTTTGTTTTCTGAGCATTTAGTCTTTGTGAAAAGAATCCTCCAGTTTCCTGCCCGTGGGCCATATACCTAGCTGCCAATGTCATGAGACCAATTACCACACAGTAGTCAATCTTTCATTTAATTTCTTAATTTAATGTACTTCGCTAGGTCTGCGTTCTCTGAGTTCAAAGCTTCTTCCTGTGAGTTCTCAGGAAGGTAAATCTCCTTTCTCTTGCTTGAAGAGCTTGGAATGTGTGGGTGGTGCATATTTGCTGACAGAACAACATAGAGGAGAGAGCCAGGGGATCGAGCCAGTCCATACATGAAGAATTTCAATGAGTTCTGTTGTTCAACTTCATGCCTCATCCCTTCTTTCTGCTATATCGATTGATAGTCTGAGAATCACAGAGATTCTATGGATAAAGTGGTTTTTCATCTCTGAGGCTCCTTCAAGTATGACTTCTTCTGCTATGTCAGTCACTGCAGATCTATGTGCCTCCTGTCACCAAAGATGTGCTGAAATTTCTGGTCTGCTGATGTCTTAGCCCTCATTCTCTTTATCTTCATGGGTAAATATGTGCGCTTATATATTATATATAAAATATTCCTTCATTTTCATTTTATCAGGGTCTTCAGAGTGAGAGGAGGCATAAGTAGGCAGTCATTCTGGCATATTTGACCTGAAGTCTTAAGTGGGCTTGTTAACTCTGATAATAAAACCGAGAGGACTTTCTGGAGTGATGGAGATGTTCTCTATTTTGATTGCAGTGGTGATGACATGACTGTATCGATTTGTTAAAGCTCATTTAGCAGTACATTTGAAAAGTGTGCATTTTTTAAATAAGTGGAATCTGACAAAGCTGAAATAGGAGCAGAGAGTAGAGTGGTAGTTACCAGTGGCTGGGGCAGGACTGGGGGAGATGTTGGTCAAAGATTACAAAATTTCAGTTAGGGAAAATGAGTTCAAGAGATCTATTGTATAAAATGGTAACTACAGTTAATCATAATGGATTGTATTCTTAAAAATTGCTAAGAGAGTAGATTTTAAATGTTCTCACCACAAAATGATAATGATATATGTGCTTAATTATCTTAAGCATTCCACAAATGTGCACATGTTTCAAAACGTCATGTGGTATACCATAAGTATACAGTTTTGTTTGTCAGTTAAAAAATAAATTAGACACAAGAACAGAAAATCAAACACTGCATGTTCTCACTCATAGGTGGGTGTTGAACAATGAGAACACATGGACACAGGGAGGGGGAGCATCACACACTGGGGTCTGTTGGGGGGGGAAATAGGGGAGGGACAGCAGGGGGTGGGGGAGTTGGGGAGAGATAGCATGGGGAGAAATGCCAGATATAGGCGATGGGGAGGAAGGCAGCAAATCACACTGCCATGTGTGTACCTATGCAACAATCTTGCATGTTCTTCACATGTACCCCCAAACCTAAAATGCAATAAAAAAATAAAATAAATTAGAAAAACAAAACAAAATGTGTATACTTGACTGCATATAAATTATACTTCAATGAAGTTGATTTAATAATAAAATCTTTTATGGACACCCATTACCTTGAAGAAAAAGCGCAGACTCCTAGTCAAAATGCTCTACAAATGATTCTGAAGTTACTCTCCTGCTTGTTCTCTTGAACTCTGGTTAACCTGTCCCCCAATTTGAGGAGTGGTCCACTTTCCCCTAATGCACAAGGCCTAGCCCATTTTGGTATACTGACCCGTTCCCTTGTCCATGCCCAGAGAGCTTCCTTTAAAACTGTTCAAAGCACATATCTGTTCCTTTTCCAGGAAGCTTTTTCTAACCACTGAGCCCTGAAAGATGATTGTTTGTTCTAATCTCTTCTTTTATTTTTTGTTTATACCAGTTACTTGGCATTTCAAAATGTATTGCTTTGAAGAAATCTCTTTAATGATTTTGCATTATTTTAATGTCTGCATTGATATTTCACTTTTCATATGTGCATGTCTTATTGTCCTGAAAAAGATTAATTTTCTGAAGGGCTAGGAGTGTGTATTATACAACTTTACATCTCTCCTAGTGTCTAGCATAATGCTATACACATAATTGGCAGCCAATAAATATTTGTTGAATGAAGGATAAGATGATAAATCATGTGGACATTTTAAATAGAAGAAACTAGGAATTTTGAAACTACAGAGAGAAAGATTTGCATCACTAGTAAGAATTGTTAAAACAGAACCATACAAAGAATATACTGAATTAACAGAAGGCCCAAGTCATTTATAATCTGCATTTTGTGAAGAATGTACATTTTAAGGAAATCAACACAACTTATAAAGTGAGTTCACAGGACCTATGGGACTGCTAAGAACAATCTATAATTGGAATATGGTAATTTTAAACCCTACTGATTTTCTGAATTTATTCCCATGGATTTATTGCTAGGAATTCTGACATTGTCTCAGGAGGCAATATCTTGAGCTATAGATGGCATTCTTCATGTCATCTTCTCTCCTTGCTTCAGTGCCATCAAGATAACAAGCACTTCTGCAATCCTAGGTAGAATGTATATACTGCAGACAGTAGGAATGAATTCAGCCGTAACATATGCCACACATTTATTATGCACAGCTTGTTAAATTCTGCTTTCTGATCTGCCATTTTTCCCTAAGGGATAGACTTCCAGTGTGGCAAAAAATAATATGGGCAACTATTTATAAAAAAGGGTGGACTATTTGTGAAAGAAATGGGTCCCCAAATGAACTCATTCGTAAGTCAAATATGATCTTTCTTTTACTTACTCATTAGATGAATTTATTTATGATAAGTAAGTTTTTATGGTGTCATATTTATTTTATCACAGAGAGAAAGAGCACATGCCCAGAAACTGGATGCCACACATTCCCACTCAACTTGTGTAATGAGGGCTGTTCTCACCGATTTACTTTGCGGTCTGGCAGACAAGAGGGTTGTTCGTTTTATCATTGTTGCCCACACCTATCAGCCCTCCCTCCAATTTGATGACTACCACAGCACTATATATAGCAAATCTCCTCAGGGGTTATAATTATTCATCTTTCAGAAGGCACAAGATCTATAATGGATGAGTGCTGTAGACAAGAAACTGGTTTATAGGTTTATCTCCTAAGTGAAAGAATAATCTTTCTTTATTGGAGGAATAGACCATTACCATTTAACAGATGAGTTGTTAAGTATTGAAAAAGATTGTATAAATGCATTTGTGACTCAGGCGCATAAAATCTTCTGGTTTTGCCACGTAGAAAGCAAAAGCTGACTATTTCATTTCATCAGACCATACTATGATTTGGAAAATCCAGAGAACTGTCATGAAGACTTAGCTTGTTGTCTTGAGTTATGAATTACTCTTAAATTAATATCACTACTGCTGCTATTGGGAGCTCCTGATTTCATAAAATTTTTGAGAGGAGTAGTCAGTCAAAGCACTCAAGCTGTTATTTCCATCAGAGAGGGTGGCTTAAAATGTCCCCTATGGCATGCATCTTGGTTACCCTTTGAATTTCCAGTTGAGCATGCTATCCATTTTGCCCTGTATGTTTAGGTGTTATAGTAGCCACAGCGTATTTTTCTCCATTTGCTTTGCAGTATTCTGTTGGTTTTCATAGAGCTTGTTTACCCACTGAAGCATTTGAATGTTGCTTATGCCAAGTAGCAAACTGGTTCTGCTCACCAGTATTCTGATTTGTCTTAGTTGAGGCTCTTTAGAATTCAAAGAAAAAGTCACCCAAGCTACCCTAGGGAAGGGGCTGTTAGGTGGAAAGGTCAGGCCATTGCATGGATATATATGGATTCAGGGACAGAAGTGAAAAACCGATGCTTTTCCTATACCTGGTCATATACAATCTCTCTCTTTCTTTGCTTTTCTCTCATCTGTCTATTTTTGTCCTTTTCATTAGCTTCTTCCCTTATTCATCTTTCCTATGACCCAATAAGCCCGCAGCTCCAACTCTATATGATGACTTCTGCTTCACTGTAGTTTCCATTGCTAAATTCAAACTCTTCTGAAAATTGGATTGACTTACTCTCTCATTAAGGGTGTTCCCTTTAGGATGCTCTATCGTCCAGGCCGGAGTGCAGTGGTGCGATCTCAGCTCACTGCAACCTCCACCTCCTAGGTTCAAGCAATTCTCCTTCCTCAGCCTCCTGAGTAGCTGGGACTACAGGTGTGTGCCACCACGCTTAGCAAATGTTTTGTATTTTTGGTACAGTTGTGGTTTCACCATGTTGGCCAGGCTGATCTTGAACTCCTAACCTCAGGTGATCTGCCCACCTCAGTCTCCCAAAATGCTGGGATTACAGGCATGAGCCATGGTGCCTGGCCCTGGGATGCTCTTTCAAGGCCCAGGGATAGGGCTGTTTCTTTAGAAGAGGCCCTAGGGAGCATAGGCCATGAAACCCAACAAGTCATGAATATATTTCCCATCATAATCTCAAGCCTCTCTATTGTCTCACATTTAAGTCTTCAAGCTGCTCTGGAAATGGGAGCAATTGTATCACATGCCCATACTCCTGAATACACACCAAGCTACCCTTTGAGTTACAGCTTTTCAATTCTGCAGAAACTATAAAATTAAAGCACTTTCTGAAAGTTTCTGGATCAGAGGCCATCAATCTGCATGTCCCCTACTGAAAAACACCCATACCAGTATCTGAGTTCTCTTTCTTGGCCACGTTTGAGGGCTAAATATTTTAACCATCAACGACTGTACAATATAGCAAGGAGGCCAGGGCCTGGACGTGACTATTCCATCACAAGCTGGAACTCTATCTCCCCTAATGTAAATTTAGTTGAGTTCTCTTGTTCAAGCAATAGGTGATTGGAATTGTTTCTTTTGCTCTCAGCAAATGCATACCAAGTAAAATTGAACCCATGAGTCTGGACTAGAGAACACAGGTAAGATACCAAGACTGAAAACCAGACCCTTAAGAGCATGGCCAGGAGAGGGGAAAGAACACTGCTGTGGGGGAAGCCATGAAGGTATTTAGTTCTTAATGTACATGCTTCTATCATGCTACACCGTAGTGCATGTACAAATCTATCTTCCTAAAAGAAGCTTAAGATTCTTAAGGGCACAGATGATATACTAGTTGTCTGTGGGTCCCAGGACTCCACGTGATACCTGGCACATAGTAGGTCTACAACAGTATTTGTTAATTGAATGAGTGGGTTGTATAAGGAAACCTCTGCTGACGTCAGCAAGCGCTTTCTCAAGTAGGAGCTGGCTTTTCTCCTTGTACCTTCCTGTGTGTTTAGAATATTGAGCTGATTAATCATCCTAATTAAAATTTAAATATATTTTCTAATCTTAGGCAATTTCAGGAAGGATTTTTTTCATTGTCAGCCTTCAAAAGAACTGTTTTATTTTACATCTTTTAGTTGCATCATTTTGTTATGAGTTAAGGGAACGTATCTTCCTGAGTGCTTAGACCTATGTTTGCCGTACTTAAAGCTTTTCACGTCATTTACTACCATACGTCATCTTATAATTTTTTCTGCCTCTTTCTGATCAAAGGCACCTGTCTGCACAGTGGTACCTATTGCAAAGCACTGGTCTTTTGATGCTTCCAGGTAGGTACTGTCCCCCTGTCCCCCAAATGCTATATTTTATGTAATATCTTTGCCTTAAAAAGCCTTATTGCCAATTTTCTTTTTACAAAAATAAAAAATGTGTATTGTAGACTTTTTAGGGAAAAAAATAAGCAAAAATAACATACTAATTAGCCACAATTCCCATCACCCAGAGATAATTCCTGATTGTTACCAGGCTTTTCCCTATGTTCATAAGAATGTTATTTTGAACAAAAACAATGTCACATTTTTAAAAAACAGATATCTCAAAATAGTCATGGCCCCATTCAAACTCAGTAAACCTGCTTAATTTGGTGAGCAACCTGCCTCTCTCAGCATGCAAGCCCTCTGTGACAGCTGGATAAACAATTCATCTGAATTTTACTCTTGTGATTTAAGTTGCATTTTGCCACATTAAAACATTACAGCACTCTTTAGTCTGGTAGTTTATTTTTTGGATTTATTCAGCACAAATGAAGCCATTAATTGGCAGTCTTTCAACTCCCTGTGTATGGGTAATAATAAAGCCATCATAAAGGGGGTGGTGCAGGCAGATGAGATGCCCTCTTCAGCCTTTCTGATGGGAATGAGTGAAATAATAAATCATTTTAAAAAAATCTTTCAGAATTCACTGCTGAGCTGGTACAAAAGTAAGAACTTCTCAGAGGTAGGAGCTAAAGTGAAAGCATAACCCTGGGTGGCAGGAGCACCAAGGCTGGCTTTTGTGCTAAGACTTGGTGCTGCAGCTTTGTCAGTGGCACAGATGCAGGGAGGGAGAGCCGATGCCAGGTAAAGCCACGGGAGTCTCAAGAGGCGACCTCCAAATCAGCCACGACTTTTAAAGGAGACACACTTAGTGCAATGGAAAATGAGAAATGAAGGCCATCCTATGGAAGGGGACAGCCAAGTGATTTCCCTGACTTGAATTTGGTGTTGAAAATGTGAAAGTACAATGCCTAATATCTTCCCTGATAGGTCATAATCATAAGCCAGCCCACATTTGGACCTGAAGGCAAGAAAGAGGTAGGGAGAAGAACAGAGAATAGAGATACAATTGGGAAAAGAATAATTAGATTGTGAAACAAATTAAAATACAAGCATATATTTCAGAGTTTTCTTAACTAGTATGTTTCTAGTAGAATATCTCTTTTTAATAACCAAATATCATTGAAGGAATGTATCTCGGAATATAATTTTTATCAGCCCATGGTTACTTAGAAGTGGTGTCTAATTACATTCCAAATACTCATAGCATTTTTAACAAAATGATGTGCCTGAAAGGTATGAAATTACTTTCCAAATACAATAGATAAGTCATCAGAATCTCATGAAGATTTTCTGAAAAGCATTCAGAGTTCCAGCAAAAAGGGGATGCTGGCCCTAAGCGAGACGTCACAGCTCACACTCCGTGGGAACTAACCTTTGCCACTGTGTGCTTGTCCTGAATGCATTTTCGAAGTGCCTTTACATTTAGCCTCTATTTTTAACTAGCGATGAATGAGTCACATGCACACACACACAATTTTAAAAAGTATTGAAGAAAAATGTGAAGAAGAAGAAAACAAATGCAAATAACGGGAGTTTAAACAAAGCCTCATTTCACAAATTTTTTTTGATCCTTAAATGTTGGTCACCTCCTTTGACAATTTTTCACGGCCCTTTTGTTCGGGTGCGTCTTCAGCAGTGACAAATGATGGAGAGTTTCCATTAGTTTCCGAGTTGGATGGTTTGCTTGAAATTACCCTTTATCATCTCACTCATCCACACGAGCACTTTCCACAACCAGTGACAATTACTGTCAGCCCTGCTTCTCTCTCAGTTTTTTCAAGTATCAAGTTTTCTCCTCACTCAGTGAGTGACAGTTTATTACAGGTAATTGTCTTGTTTTTACTGAAAAATTTCACTGTACATTTTCTGACAAAATTTATTTATTGCTGTTGTTATTTGCTTTGCCATATTGTAAAGATACTGGTCACAGTATGCATGCCGATGTCACATGTTTGGTAATCAGAGAACAATGCTGTTTTCAAATAATTTTTTATTTTATTAGCTTTTGAGTTACAAGTGGTTTTTGGTTACACAGATGAATTATATAGTCGTGAATTCTGAGATTTTAGCACACCCGTCACCAAGTAGCATATGTTTTACCCAATATAGTAGTTTTATTTCCCCTCACTCCATCCCGTCTTCCCCTTCTGTGTCTCCAAAAGTCCATTTACCCCTTTGTATGCCTTTATGTACCCATAGCTGAGCTTCCACTTATTAGTGAGAACTTGCAGCATTTGGTTTTCCATTCCTGAATTATTTCACTTAGAATAATGGCCTTTAGCTCCATCCAAGTTATTTATGGCTGAGTAGTATACTATGGTGTGTGTGTGTGTGTGTGTGTGTGTGTGTGTGTGTGTATCTCACATTTTCATTATCCGCTCACTGGTTGATGGGTATGTAAGTTGGTTCCATATCTTTGCAATTGTGAATTGTGCTGTGATAAACATACAAGTGCTGATATAATGACTTCCTTCCCTTTGGGTGGATACTCAATAGTGGGGTTGCTGGATCAAATGATAGATCTACTTTTAGTTCTTTAAGAAATCTCCATACTGTTTTCTATAGAGGTTCTACTAATTTTCATTCCCATCTGCAATGTATAAGCATTTCCGTTTCACCACATCCACACTAACATCTATTGTTTTTTGACTTTATTAATAATTATGGGCGTTCTTGCAGGGGTAAGGTGGCATCTCATTGTGGTTTTGACTTGCGTTTCCCTGATTAGTGAGGTTGAGCATTTTTTCATAGGTTAGTTTTGACCATTTGTATATTTTCTTTTGAGAAATGTCTATTTATATAATTTGTTCACTTTTTGGTGAAACTATTCACTTTAGAAAACAATGTTTAAAGCATTTTATGTCCTAATATAATAGTTCATTTACATTTGAGCATTTTACTTACGAAAACTGGTTGGGAGGCAGGGTTAACAAATAATGCATTGAATGTTATACATTTTCTTATTTAGAATAACAGAAAACAGACTCCTAGTTAGTGTTTTTATGCAAAATATCTGATGTTTTAGGAGTAGATTATTGACATCAAGCAGGAGATGGCTTTATATTATTAATCAAAATTAATATAAATGGACTAACCTCTGCAGGTAAAATATAAAAATGAATAGGCCGGATTAAAAAAATCCCCAGATAATAAAAAAATAAAGAATAAAACCTCCCTCCAAACCCCCTAAACCCAGCCATATACTACTTTAAATAAGCCACATACATCAAAAGGATATCTAAATATCTAGAATAAAATAATAGAAAAAGGATATATCAGACAAAAAATCAAATGAAATCTAAGGTAGCTATATTAATATTAGATAAAACAACTGCAGGGCAATAATAAAGAAAGCCACAACAGGACATTAAAAATTTTAATTTACCTTAAAGATATAGCGAATCTAAACTTTATGCACATAATAACATAGTGTCAAAAATATAAATCAAAAGTTGACAGAACTATAAAGAAAAATGGACAAATCTACTACTATAGTACCCTCTAAAATACTAAGAGATCAGGCAGACAAATTAGTAAGCTAAAGAAGATTTTAACTGAACAATTAAGCTTGATCTAATGAACCTTTAAAGAACAATACATTTAATGATTTGAAAATACACATTCTACATACTAATATACAGCACACACGATTTCTAAAAACTCAATTATTGCTAGGACAAGAGCAAGCCCAACCCAATAGAAAAGGTTAAAACCGTAGGGCAAGATTGGTAAATCTTGACTATATTAATAGTAAGAATGGCCGTTTATTGAAAAATCAGTCACAAAACTAGGAGAAATCTGTAAGTGTTATGTAAGGATTATATAAGGAACACCTAGAATCAGCAAGTAAAAAAATACAAGCAGCCAAAGCAAAGATGGGAAAAGTTACTGTCAGAAGAGTCATTCCAACCGTCCCATAAACACATTATAAAATGCTCAAACTCAGTAATTAGGAAATGTAAATTAGTAATGAAGTAGAATTTCATGCCTACTAGAAGGTGAAAATCTAGTCAATACTAACGCTAAGACGCAAGTCAATACTAATGCTAAGAGGTAAGTAAAACAGGACCCCAAATCCATTGCTGGTGTTAAGCAGCATGCTAGCTGAGGATATATACATTGGAGAAAACACGATAAAGAAGAGCAAGGGAATGAGCCATATAAAATTCAGGATGATAGCTACCCCTGAGGGGCACATGAAGGGAGAAGGATGCTTACCATTCATTAAACATACGCATGTATGTTTGGTGCCTGTATGTTTGGTACATATTTTTGTAGGGATGCTATATTCACAACTTAAAAAAAGTTAATGATGGTGAAGACTGGTATCAACCTGCACAAAAGACATTTTGGTACTTGGTAGGCATTGCCTTATGGTTTAGAGAAAGGCATTCTGCTGTCTGTTTGTCTTTTATCTTCTTCGTGTTTTTCCTAGTGGTTTTCAGTACTGGGCCTGAGCTGTAGTGAATTATACCAAACACATACACTGACTTTCAAGACATTGTGTTGCCTGCTTGTCACAAACCCAGAGTACCTTGTTTACTGCAAAGCTTTTGAAGGCAGAGGGACCATAAAGCAAAGACTATTTAAGCTAACGTTCCTGATGTGGAATAGTATGGTCGAATATTATTTAAATCTCTCAAATATTTAGTCAGATTGCGGTGTTTAGAGCTTTTTAGTTTTATCAGGCATAAAATCATGCTGCTAATGTATTCTAGTGTGTATATAAACTTTCTAAATTATTATGAATTATTTGTTTTAGATTCCTTTTAAGATGATTTTAACTTTTTAGAAGCCTTAAGGAAAATGAAGATCAAACCATTTCCGCTTTTCTTTTGATGATGACCAAACATATTAAACCCATATCTAGCCAAGCCTGTTTTTGTAAAGATCCTGTAGTAATTTATTAAGTCAACAACCAGAAGCTTCCTTTACTTGGATATAGTGAATCACCTCAAATATCTATCTATGCCTACAGACTCCTAGGACCATCTGTCTTCTATTTGAGTTAAATTTATACTGTCTGACTTTATGCTGTATAGAAATGATGCTGAAAGCAGCCATGGTTGGCTGCAGGCTTATTCTCAAATCTTTCTCCAGGACCTCTGGATAAAGGCATTTCTTCCTTGTCCTTAATCGAATATCTGTAACTCTGTTTTGGATTTCCTTTTCTTCCCCTTTCAAAGGCTTTTTCTCCTCTATCTCTTCTTCTCCCTCCTCTAAAATGTTTACATCTCACTTTTCTTCAAAAATGAACAACAAAACTTGCAGTGACACCGATGAGCCGTTCAATGCCAGTTTATTGCATCCATCCTTTATTTCCCTAACAAACTGTTTGCATTATTGTGAACTTCACACCCCTCCCTCTTGGTCACTGGTGCCATAGCCAACTGGCCACTGCTCAGAGCTCATCTCTTATCTGTCTTCCTTTGTGAACTGTGCTTTAGCCATGCTGGTGTCCTGGCTAAGTGTCCCCCCCAGGTTTCGGGCCTTTGCATTTGCTCTTTCCTCAGCCCCAATGCTTTCCCTCCATTGAATCACGTGACTCCCTTTAGGTCTCTGCTCACAGATCCCCTTGGTCACCCTATTTTTAAAAACCAAAATAGCAAAATAGCATCCCCAACCAGACTTCTTGGATTGCTTATTTTTCTTTACTGGCTGGCATGTATTTACTGGTTGTCTGCAAACCCAGTGAAAACGAGAGATTGTGTCCCATTTGTTCCCTGTTGAAACAGTGCCTGGTACATAGTTGAAGTTCAGGAAATTCCTGTGTATTGAAGCAGTTGATGGATATTGAAACTGTCCCATCTAAGGTCTGTAATGATTCTCTTCTTTCCTTAATGTTTGACTTATCATTTGGCTGTCCTTGCAGCACGTCCTTTCTCTCAGCTTTGGTGGTTATTCTACTCTTTATTCAACCTCTCATGTTCTTCCTCTGTCTTTTCCAAGAGTTCCTTTCAAATTATGGCCTCCTCCAAGTCTCAGTTTTGGACCCCAGAAATTTCTTTTTTGGTGCTCATACCCTTGGAAAGGTATCCTATTTTTTAAAACTGTGGTGAAAAAAGCATAAAAAAGCCATGATATCTTCAAGGTTCATCCATGTTGCAGCATATGACAGGATGTCCTCCTTTTTAAAGTCTGAACAACATTCCATTGTGTGTATATGTACCATGATTTCTTCATCCGTTCATCTGTTGATGGACATTTAGGTGGCATCCACCACTTGGATATTGTGAATAATACAAATATCTCTTTAAGATGCTGTTTTTAATTCTTTCGGATTTATACCCAGAAGTGGGATTGACGGATCACATGGTAATTCTATTTTTAATTTTTTGAGAACACTCCATACTATTTTGCATAACAGCTGCACCATTTTACATTCCCACAAACAATGTGCAAGAATTTCAATTTTTCTCTACATCTTCACCAATACTTGTTATTTTCTGGTGTGTGTGTTTTTTTAATAGTGGCTATCCTAATGGGCATGAGATAATGTCTCACTGTGGTTTTGATTTACATTTCCCTGATGGTAAGTAATCTTAGGTATATTTTCATATGCTCTTTGGCCATTTGTATATCTTTTTTTGAAGAAGTATCTATTCAAGTCCTTTGACCATTTAAAAAAAATGTTTTGTTGTTGTTTTTGAGTCACAGAATTTCTTTATATATTCTGGATATTTACCCCTTATCAGATATATAGTTTGCAAATCTCTTCCTCTGTTCTGTCGATTGCATTTTCACCCTGTCGATTATTTTCTTTGGTAGGCAGATGTTTTTTCTCTTCTTAAGACTTGTTATAGGCCAGGTGCAGTGGCTCACAGCTATGATCCCAGCACTTCGGGAGGCTGAAGGGAGCGGTTGACTTGAGGTCAGGCGTTTGAAATCAGTTTAGTCAACAAGGTAAAACCCCATCTCTACTAAAAACACAAAAATTAGCCAGGTATTGTGGTACCTGCCTGTAATCCCAGCTATTCAGGTGGCTGAGGCCAGAGAATTGCTTGAGCTCAGGTGGTAGAGGTTGCAGTGAGCCACGAGCATGGCACTGCACTCCAGCCTGAGCAATAGAGGGAGACTTGACAAGAAATAAAAAAGGAAGAAAGAAAGAAAGAGAGAGAGAAAGAATGAGCGAGGGGAAAGAAAGGAAGAAAAAGAAAGAAAGAAAAAGAAAGAAAGGAAGGAAGAAAGAAAGAAAGGAAGACTTGTTATACCTCAGCTGGCTCCTGATGTAGGTCTGTGGTCCTCACTTTTACTCCACACCCATTTGTACTTAAGTCTTTCCTTGTCTTACCATGTCTTTCCTCTCTTCTTTTCTTTCTATGGTGCCAGGTATAGTATTATATATTAAGTGGAAACTCAGTAATTGAGTTAAAAATGAATGATTTCAGATGCCACATGGTCCCTCCTAGTTTTGATTTCTTATCAGGTCCTCAAGTTCATGTCTCCAAATGCTTTCTTAACATCTCAAAACTGTCACACTGCCAACATATGTGGCCTTACTATTATCCTTCTTCCCCTTTCCTCTTATGTAATCAATCATTAAGTTCTCTCTATTCCTTCAGGACAATGAGTCTTAAATTGAACCTTTTTTTTTCCATTCACAGGGTCCCTGGGAGGCAATTCTAACTAACACAATCCCTCTAAATGCTACCTCCCATTCTGCTCTCAGCTGTGGACTTAAAAAAGTCACCCCATTATTGTCCTATTCAGGAACCTATGGAGATTTCCAGTCACCCCTGAGGACAAAATGCAAAATTTTCCTTGGCTTTCATTTTGCCCTGTGAAGGTGGGAAATACAGTTTCAACCCCCAAACCCCAAAATGATTTCCCCACTTTAGCCAAATGTTGTACTTTTTAAATCTCCAATATGACCTTCTCATTCCTACCTCTGTATCCTCACTGTTTCCTGGAAGACTTTCCAACCTGGCTTAAATAATTCCGCCCTACTGTCCTCTAATATCCTAACTCAACTA